>JAFIDM010000001.1:152277205-152320285 GCA_023159025.1 Thereuonema tuberculata | reverse complement strand
ACAATTTTACATTTCTTTTTTAAAAAAATATTGTCTGGATTTTTGGTACTGCTGATTTTCTTTTTTTTAATTGAAATATTTTATTATAATGTTCTTAAAGTTTAGTATTAATAATATATATATATATATATATATGAAATAATTGTTGCTTTTTATGTTTTCTAGAACTGGATTAAATTTATCACAACTCCGTTCAGGATCAGGTGCAAATTTTAACACTAATTCTGTGGATACTCCTGTGAAATCATTTGGAAGCCCAGTGGAGTTTTCCAGCATGACTTCGCCCAACAGGAGCACTGATTCTAATACTAGTCTAAAAAGTGAATTACAGGTAATTGATGTTTGTTCATCAGAGGGAAGATGTTACATTTTGTGGGGAAAAGTTATTTGCAATGACAAAGATTTTAAATTCACACTTATGCTTTAAGAATATGAAAGAATAAAAAGTTTTTAATAAGAAAATATATAAATATTATTCTGCATTCTATAATTTCTGGTTTAAAATTTTAAAGTTGTTGGATTAATTATTTTTTTTAATTATTCTTACTTTATTTTTGCTTAGGATACTGTTGTTGCGAATTCTGAGTTAGTAGCTAATCTGAATTCTGGTGGTTATAAGGGCAATTTCCAAAGCAAAAGTATTGAAATCCAAAGTAAAGAAACATCAGACAAAGGTCAGCTAACTGATATTATATCTCACAGTGAGAGAAGTACAACAACACGTAAGTTCATTGACTGTTACTTTTAATTTCTACAAATTGTTAACTCCCTGATTGAGCAAGGCTTCGTACAACAGTATAGTCAGAAAGCCTCTGAATATGTATGGTCTTCAGCTGCATTTTTATTATAGAAACTTATGTTAATGATGTCATTAAATTACTGACAATATCAGCATGACGAAAAAAGTAACATTTACATACATAAGCAACATGAAATTTTGGTAACTCTATGTCATTGATTAAGAATACTCATTGATTTATGTAAAATTGAAGAGTAAGAAGTCCTTGAATTGCCGTCTTGTAATGCTTCTAATCCTGTTTTGAAGATCCCTTAAGTTGGTTTTGGTTTAATCAGTAAATTAAGCACCTTCATTCAGATATATAATGTGCAACACATTCTCTTACAAATGAGAGCCTGATTATTTCGAGTTTAAATTGCTCATTACAATGAACAGTTAACAGGTTTTTGAAAAAATGTACAAGAAGGTAGATAAAATGATGAAAAAGCCGGGAGGGGGAGGGTTCAAGAAATATTTATTTTAAGAAGAAAAAAAAGAAAACTTTTTACAAATGATGTGTTCTAACACTTCTTAAATAGGTGCTTTTATTTTTATTATTATTCATTTCCTTAATTGAATTTAGGAAAAAAAAATCTTATTGTTAATAAGAATGGTGTTGAGTACTACAGTATCCCATTTAACTGATAATAATCCTACAAAGCCTTTTTGACTTTTTCAAGAATAGATAAGTAACTGTATCTTTCTGAAGAAGTGGATTAGTCTTAATCTGAATATCAGATTTATAAAAGAGGAATCATTTTATTTTAACTTCATATTTCTGTTTTAAATATAGTAACTAATAAATAAATTTGTTTGTTTGAGACATTTTCTTGACTTGTTAGGAAGTATCTACATGAAGTGGAAATTGCAAAGTTAATAAGATTCTTCTGCAACCATTTTTTTATTCAAAGACAGTTTTCTGATGGAAATTCCTGTACCGTGATAATTTGTTATTGTACCTTGGCATTGCATCTATGCTTTCATCCTATGGATGAATATCTGGTAGTAAATGTCTGCATTACTGCTCTTCCACAATCTTCCCAGTCTTACTTCTGTTCATTGAGTCTTACTTCTTTTGATTTTTCCTTTCCATAAAAGTACCATTATAGTAATCTGCTGGTCAGTTAAGTGCAGTGGAAAACATTCGTTGTTGTGATGTCGATCATAGACAAAAGATCTTCAAAAGTTTTTCAGAACAACTGCATTCTAAAGCAGAAGTATACGATGAAGGAGGGAATTACTGAAAAGTTGAATTCTATGAAAATGTAAATCGCTCTTGTAATAATAGAATAGTTCAGAATTCAGACCCTTTTTGACTAGATTTGTGACTTCAATTTAAAACTATATTTCATTAGATGATTAGTAATCATAATTTTTGAAATTATTGTTTTATTTAATGATTGGGATTTTTACTCTTTTAAAGAAAAATACATAATGAGTTAATAATTACAGGATTGAAGGGAGCAGAGAAATTAGTTAATGCATGCAGCTATTGTTTATATATCAACTGACATATCAATGTTCTTTCATATTGTTGTTGCTGTTGATTTTCTGCTTAATTGTGCTATCACAATTTGCTTAATTTTATGATTGACAGTTTAACTAATGACATTTAACTAGTAACATTTAATGCCAATTATTAAGACATTGACGTCTTTGCACTTCTTAGTAATGTCGATGCACTGTAAATTAGCCTTTTTATTTTTGTCTTCTTTTTTACACCACCGATGTAGAACAATTGAGAATTGAACATTTTGGGCCAGCATATGGCACTTTCTACAAATTTCTACCAAAAAAAAAGGATCCTTCAATATAAAAACATCAACAATAAATTTGCCATTTTGTTCTGAGAGTTGAGCAAGTTGTATTCATACACTATTTTCAGATGGTCCTTATTGAGTTACAGTTGCTGAACATAGGTCGGTGTATTCAGAATTACCTTGCTGTTGCTGATGATTATGAAAATACAAGCTTTTCAGAGCTGCATTGCGAAAGTAGCATTAGATCAAAATGAGCAACTTCTTAAGGAAGCTCTGCAATTTCAGACATTGACCCAATCTATGATTTCTGAACAGGCTTTTAAATTTGATCAAAGTGCTTCATGAGTGATATCCTGCCAATTTGTAGAATTAACAAGCTTGGTATAGACAAGGTTCCAGATTGCATTTTATAGAGCTTGTAATTTGTTTTTATCAGTTCTCTGAAGCAAATATTTATGTACTCAATGCCCTCAGTTGATACAAGATACATTCCTACAGAATCATCCAATAAAGGGATTTTCTGAATCTTATCATGGCATCTAAATTTTTGAATCTATCGGCCTATTACTGTGTGGCAACTTTTGTCAGCAGTATTAATAAATATTGCTCATTAAATTGGCATTCTCAGCATCCCTTCAGGGCCTGATATGAATATCAGGTTGTGATGTTCACATTGATCATACTTTTGAGAACACACAACACTGGTTTATGGTTTGTATCCAAATTTCATTTTCTCATGATAGGAACAATGTTTTTAATTTCTGTGTTGCTTCAATCAATATTCACAAATGAAGCAGGATTCAAATTTAAATCTGTAAAAATTGTCAAAGTATTCAATATGACTTTATTAGTGATGGACCAACTTCAAATAGCTGTATTTTTTACAAATCACCAGCCAACCAAAAAAAAAAAAAGAACAGCAAATATAACTTCCAACGCAAAGAAAAAAAAAATTAGTTGTTCACAGAAACCAGATATCCAATATCCTGTCATGGTCTAGTTGGTTTTAACCTAAAAGCTGTCTGCTCTCATCTTATCCAGAGATAAATCAGGAGCTCATTTGATCTTCTGTGTCTATACGTAAGAATGACCTCCTACATCAGAATCTCCAATGAAGAGGGATATCTGTTATCCAGTTTTGTATTATTCAGTCTTGTTTGTTCTGTGTATATCTAATTGGAACTTCAGTTATCAGATATTAAATCAATGCAGCCACTTTGATCACTTACAGTCTATCTTCAGGTTACTTACCTTCAAATTCAAGTTAATACCTTATACAATTCATACACAGCAATCATAATTTCCAGTTGCTTTTAGTTTGAATCAGTACATCTATTTATTTATTTACAAAAATTATGAAGATATTTGTCTGTCTTGCATATTTTTTTTCTTCTAATATTATGACAGTAACTTGAATTTGTGCAAGTTTTTTCTATGTATTGTTATTTTTATATTGAAAGCATATGCTAAATAGGCCCAATATGAGATTCATGTATCTAGATACATGTTTCCTATGCAAATCATGTTTAAGCTATACATTTTTAAAATCCAACACAGTGATATTGAATAAGACCCCCAAGCAGAATATCAAGCGACGACGCGACAATGTCGCAGAACGAAACTGAGGGCTGCAGAAAGATATCGTATAGAATAGGGGTCTTTTTTTTTTTTGGTTGTTGATTTGAAGATTCGTTTTTTGCGGGACATAAACGAAAAAAAAGTTTAATTTTTTTCTGCACCTGCAGAAAGGTTTTCGTCTTAGCATCAATCGTTGCAGAAAGATAAAAAACATTCTGCTTTCGGGAATAAGACTATCCTACCCTTTTTTATTTTTTTAAATATTAAATGAAGTTATACTTTCATTTTGTTCTAATATATACAGTTTTATGAGTCATGAATATGAAAATGAAAAATTCTGCCTTAATTAATTGAAGAGTGAATTTTTGAGGCTCTTGAGATTTCTGTTCCAGCAATGGTAGGAGTAGGTATCCTTTCTGCGTCCTTTCCTACACCACTGCGTTTGACTGGTAACAAAATTTTATAATGAGAATCATTGATGCTTGTTCTATGGTGTGGAAAATATTGGAAGGCCAAACAAATTAGGCTTTTTATCAAAAAAAAAAAAAAAAGCATGTATTTCTCATTAAAAATAACATTTTTCTTTTCCTAATTATTTTGCATGTGAACCGTTCCTGTTTTACATATGGTTTCAGTTACTTAGGATGTTTGTAAGGCCTCTCTTTTCCTTAGCATCTCTTTGGTGTAGGCTTAGTTTAACAGCATGATTTCTTTGGCCATTTCTTTTTTTGTAACTCAATTAGGCGGTGGCTGGGTAGATGGATTGAGCCCTGAACTAATGGATATTGTTGGTTCTACGCCAGAACTAGAAGATGTTGAAGATATTTCTCAGGATAACAGCTTTGGTCCAGCTGAAAGCAAAGCTGTCAACAGTGATTCAAGGCAAGAATTTCGTTTCTTTTATTAAAAATTAATGAGAATTTGACATAAATTAGTAAAAGTATATTTTTCTGTCATGAGCATTTTTATTTTATTTTTCTGTTTTTTTTTTTCTTTTCCAAAATAGATCACATCCAAGACCAAATACACTTTATCAAGAATTAAGTTTTCATGACTCAGATGCTCTTGGAGAAGTTGATGAAGGCGCTGATATAACAGGTAGGAAAATAACAGTAATTTCTTTAAAAAATGTGGCCTAGTTTTCTGATTTCATCTCTGGGCTGAATCAACATGAGCCTTAGTTTGTTTAGTTGCTGTTTTTTTTAACAATAAAAGATGAAATTTCGTTATACTGGCAGAAGTGATTATTTGTTTGTTAGCATTGTTATTATATCATTTGAAAATACAGATAAATAAGTAATATAAGCTGTAATTCACATTGAAATATAAGTTTACGAAGTTCCATGAGATTAGCCATGCTGGCTAATGTGACAACTGTTTAGAAACTTAATGTGTGTTAAATTCATTTATACGTGGTTGTACAAAAACTGAATCTCAGCAAATAACAGTTTCATATGCATTTGTAATAAATTCCTGCCACCTTTCTAGCTAATCCTGACTCATTGAATGAGTCAGCTGATAAGGATAGAATTGTCACTTCAACCTTAAGAAAAGAAATGTCTACTAATACCTATGATCTACCACAACTATTCTCCGTTTACCTCATCTCCCTAATCACTGAAATCTTGGAATTCAATTTATTACAAGTACAGTAAAATAAAAATTTTAGCCAGCCAGAGAGATTTTCATCTTAGAATTATTATATGGCAACTTGATAAAATCATACAAGGAAAAGCAACTGTAGTCATTCAGAAGGAAATTACGCAAATTAACAAAAATAACATATCAAATTGGTTTTCATGTTACTATCTCTAATTTAAAGTTACTTTTTTCCCTTCTCAATTTTAATCTGTGATTGTGAATTGACCTTTTTCTGAGACTTGAGTCGTTTTGAATGACAACCTGATTTGTAAAAACCTGGCCAGTTTCTGTGCACTATTGAATTGTGGCTAAATACTTATTATTCGACTTAATGTAAAGCCCAACAAAAGGAATTAGTCATCGAACACATTATGCCAGTTAATGACAATGATTATTCTGTTTTGATAATGGCAAAGATGTAGTTTACTCTTTTTAATTTACAAATGTATGACGATTTAAGCTGTTTAAAACTTAATCACAGTTATTAAAACTTCTTGGCTATTTTTAGATTGAGTAATGTCTATAAAATAAGGCGTATAAAAAAGTTCAATTTTATATATTTTTTTAATGAAAGTAAAATTGAGACTGCACAATTTTTATTTGACTGCTTTAGACTATGTACTATTAAGATAAAATTATATTTATAATTCCAAAATAATTCATTTCAACTATGCATAATTTTTTTTTTTTTGTTTTTTTTGTTTTTTTTACATGGTAATAATTAAGTTCTTGTCTTAATCTTATTTAAAATTTTAAAAATAAGATACACCTTATAATAATCTTCTTCAGTTTGCTACTAACGGACTTTTAATATTGGAGATGAAGATGATTGTTGCAAACTGTATAGAGTTTATTTACTAATTTTTGAATGGATTCTTTAATTCCACTGGTTTGGTTTCACTTTTCCTTCAGGTGATTGGTTTAAAAAAAAAAATAACACTTTCTTCAAACTTTAAGAAATTGAAAATCAAATGCTTGAAATAAATAATAATAATAAAAAAAACTACTGCAGAAAGATGAATTGTTCAGATAATAAAAGTCTAAGTAGCTTTATATCACAGGAGAAGTTACTCAACAAAAGACTGTTGTACAAAGGTTCAGCTACAAATGATTGGCACTGGTGGATATGATTACTTCACATAAATGTATCAATTTGTACAACTGAATAAACTCCCTTAGTTTTGTTACTGGAGAGTCCACATAAGTTCTGAAAGTTTGTAAACAATTCTTTAATGAAACAGCATTGTTTAATAAAAATACCGGATTCTCTAAACCATCTGTAGGCAAATCATATTACAAATAAACAATAATATGATAATGTTATAATTCTTAAAAATTGCCACTGTCTAATCATTTACTGAATCGTACTTTTTATAAGGAAGTTTGGAAGAAGAAAAAAAATCTTAAAGGATCCAAAATAGAACCCCCACCCCCCAAATAAAAGATCCAAAATAAATTCTCTTAGATCTTAGAGATCATCATCAGATAATGGTTTATTGTTATGAGATGTTGAAATTTATAATGAACAGATGGACAATTTTCCTAACATTTAGTATGACATAGCAATTTTGTATCATAGGCATACGAAAGATATTTTGATTATGGTTACATAATAAATGTTGCCTATCTCTCTCCTAAGTCAGCAGTGCTGAATTTATCCTTTAATGAAGGATTAATGAGCAGACTGCTGTTCTTCATCTTTACATATTTTGTTATTTGGACACTAGTTTATTTTTGGATAATATCCTCTTATATCACTTATTGGAAATCAACTTTGAAATTTGCTATCATTATTTAATAACGCTCATTCAAATACAAGCTTAAACTGACAACTCGTATGTTTAAAGAAACAGTGTAGTGCAGATGACATTAGAAGAATTGACGTCTCTTACATATCGGATGTAAGGAGTTAGTTTGATAAGAAACTGATATTATTTTCAAAATGCTTTAGGGAAATCATTATATTGGTATAAGGTTGCAAAATTTAAATATTTATTAAACTGAGCGCATCTTTCTGTGATTTGCTTTAAATTTATAATAGTAAAACATTCAGGCATTTATATCATGGTATTTTTTCTTTCGATTCTTCTTCTAATATGTACACAAAGAAGTAATTAATCTAGGACAGATTATTAAAATTATAAGCAGAGTATAAAAAGGATGCAACTGGCCAAAAAAAAAAATAGATTGTAAAATCAGTAAATGCTTACATTGTCCATATTGATTATTATTATTATTATTATTATTAAAGAATTTTAGAATTTAAATTAAATTTACCTTTTCATTTCATTTGAGGAAATACAGCAATATTTGTATAATAAATTTTATGATAAAATTATTGCATTGGATATCAACATTTACTCATAGGAACATTCAGCATATCTAGAATTTTTGGACTTGTTTATTTTATTAAGTAATGACTGTGTGAAGAATTGTTTTTTTGTTTTTGAAATTTTCAGATTTATTTGCAAACTTGACTCCCGGAATATGTGAACTGCTTAAGAATATCACTTCTTTTTGAATTTTTTTTTGTTTTCGTCAAATATCAGAAGAAATATTTTTAAAGAAAGATTTGCATGAAAAGTTATTAAAATTAAAATAAAACAAAATTACTTTTATTTATTTATTTAAAACTACTTTTAGTTTTTAAAATAAAAGTAGTTCAGTGGAACTTTATAAGATTTTAAAAAAAATGATAGTAATTACACCCCTAAAGATAATTCACATATAAGTTTAAAAGCAAATATGATTTATTATATACGTAATTATCAGCGGAAAACACATATAACATGTAAAACCATCTAGAAAAAATAATATGAATAATTGTCAATATATAACAGCTTCCTTAGTCATGTTTTTTAAAATAGTTTCTTTAACGCTTTATTTCTATTAGTATTTGTTAAATTTCTTTGCAGATAGTTTTGAGCAATGGAAAAATTGTCATGAGCTGATTATGAAGTCGAAATTTATTGTAGGAACCCATGAAGCACTAATTTTTTTGTTTCACTGAATTCCCTTCAGAAGCCCACCCACAGAAAGAGAGATCATTGAAACCACCCTCTCCCTATCAATGAATGACTTTGCTTATGTAAGAGCATATTACATAATATTAGTATTTTACGGAATTGAATTTAATACTGAATCAAAACAGTCAGTATCTGATTTGCAACAAATTGACTCTCAAAGTTTTACAAGTTCCTACTTGATTATGTAGAGACGTGAGTTGACTCATCTTACAAAAGACAATCAAGTGACGTTACTTGATTCTTCTAACTCTCTTGTTAAACTATTCTACAAAGTTCCCGGTTTGTTTGTTTTTTGAAGGATGGAAAACAACTATTATTATTATTTATTATTAATTATTTTGTATTGTTAATAAAAATAAAATAGGTTGGCATTCATTTGCTGTTTCTGAAACTTTAATGTTTTTTCTTTTTCTTTTAAGAGCAAAGGGATTTTCTTTCAAATGAATGTAGAATGAATTATGACTTATATCATCGAGCAACTTCATTATCAAGCAAAAATTGCTTTTAAACTTTGTTGGAATTGTGTTTAATGGCAGTATTCTCATTTTATTTTTAATTAAAAACATTTCAATTAATAATATGTATTTCTCAATAAGAGGATTATTATAATTCACATACCAGAAGTGTTCATCAAAGTTCAGTAAGAAACAAGAATCAAATTTTCTTTTGAAAGTTTGAACTGTTCACATATTCCTAATACATTTGAGTATTTATTTTAATATTGAACTCTTTTTGTATTGCTGCCTCAAAATTAAAAGGAGGTTGGGTGCATCCAGGAGAATATGCCTCCTCTGGTTAGTAGAGACTTCATTTAAGATACACTTTTGTTATCTCCCTCACTTTGTTTTTCTTTCTTTTCCTTGTTATTAATTCTGTATGTAAATGATGTTACGTGGTAACAGCTAATGCATAACTAGGATGCATAATTCAAATATAACAGCTTACTAATCAAATGCTAATTGCATGCAGTAACATTGCATTACAGAGCACTCAGTTTTTCTTGCTTCTTCCCCTTGATTATTTGTTGTTTAATTGTTCATAACTATTTTGTTTACAATTGCTAAAACAAATGCTTTTTATTTTTCTTTTTATTTTTTCCTATTGCACATATTGCATCAACTGCTTGATCAATTGAATCATGTGACATCTGATTTGTTGTCCATGCTTCTCTCTAAGTAGACAGTGGCAGTGAAAAAGCAGATAATGAAACTTCGCTTGATGGTATGCATGATTTTTTTTTTTAATTCTTTTTTACTATCTTTCTTTATTTAGTTTGTTTATTTTTTTTTAAGAAAACAGCATGATAATTTCATAACTTTTCATTTGCATGGAACAACTTGTCCACTCTCAGAATTTCTTATTTTCCTTAAAATTACTGATACTTTTTTATTAAAATTTGAAAATTAATTAAGTCATTAAAATAATTGTATTAATAGATAAATTGATATAATGGGATTCTAACTCTTTATTTTTGTGAGAATTTTGTGATAGTAATAAAAAGCTAATACTATTGCTGTAGCTTTCAAAAACTAATTTCTTAATGTCTTAACTTGATAAGAAATGATGTGATTAAATTTTAATTTGGCAAATTAAATATTTATGATCATTCAAAACTGGATATATCAGGATTAGGGAGGGTCAACACCAATTTAACCATATTTCAACCAGTGAATGGAAGAAATAAAATCTAATTAAGTCAGTTTAAGATAATTTTATTCTTTATTCTCTTGACATAAAGCTTAATCATATATCTTTTCCTTTGTTTTTGTCTTTTGCCTCCAAGAAAAAAGACATCTAATTTTACTTAACATGTTCATTACTAATATACGCATGTGATATCTTTAAATCCAGCTTTTGACGGGTATAGGTGTCACATGCAGAACTTTAGTTCAAGTGCAATTTGTCCATCGTTAGTATGTACTAAAACATTCTTATTGATAGACTAATGACATATATATATACACTGTCCGACCACTTTATTAGGTACACCTACCTAGTAGCTTGTTGGGCCTCCTTTAGCCCTCAAAACAGCCTGAATTCGTCGAGGCATGGATTCCACAAGATGCTGAAAACGTTGTTGAGATATTGTGAAGATTTGATGGAGATGTAGGCGAAAAGCCCGTTCTAGCTCATCCCACAAATTTTCAATCGGGGACTGAACGGGCCACTGCAGCAAGGAAAAGTCATCGTCATGTTCCTCAAACCATCACATAGTGATGGGGGCTTTGTGCACCGGTGCATTATCCTGCTGGAAGTAGCCATCTGCATGTACGGTTGCACTTGGTCAGCTACGATGTTTAGGTATGCTCTAGCATCCTGATGTGCCTCCAGCGGTATCAATGGACCCAATGTGTGCCAGGAAAACATCCCCATCACCATGCCACTGCACCCACTGGCTTGAAGAGTTGTTGTGAGACACGATTTTCAAGTTTTCAGCAACTATTAGCCAAAGAGGAAAGCCTCAATTCAGAAAACCAGCTTTATATTAAATATCATATTAACTGAAGGGATCTGAGCCGGATAGTTCTAAGCCATATTCAGAGGTTTTATATGATACAAGATATCATATATATATATATATATATATTTTATATATAAATTAAGCATTCTTTTGCAGAATACATTCATTGCAAATTTGATTAAGTTACTGATTTTCTATTCCATATTAAATATTTTGATTTGTTACAGTTAAGATGATTATTTATTTGTTTACTTAAAAATGTATATTAATAAATATAGAACCTATTCAAATTGATCTGTTGAGGTAATTATCACAGCAAGGCACCAGTTTTTGTATCTCTCCTCAAGGAACTAGGCTGCCTGTGAAAATAGCCATGAGCATACGTGTTGAAATCATCTGATAGAATTTCTGCTATTTTGATTTTGAGATGTGCCTCCACCACATGGACTTTTGCTTTGATTCTGTAGTCAATTGGGATACCCATGTCTCATCCCCTGAGACAATATAGCGTAAAAATTCATCATCTTGCTCGCTGTATCACATGAGAAAGGTCAACTCAGTGGCAGTCCACTTTTTATTTTGTTCTCCTTGGGGACCATCTTTACCAACCAGCAAGAGCACAGTTTCCAAATTTCAAATTATCTGTCACAATTTCATAGAGAATAGTTCTTGAAATTATTCCTATTCCTACATTTGAAGAAGTTTCTTTGTGGCCAATGATTCTCCAATGATGACAGTCAAAGGTGCAGTGCAAGCATGGCTGTCTTAACAGATGACTCAGTTCTACAAGAAAGGGATACAAAAACTAGTGCCCCATTATGATAATGCCTCAACAATGATGGAAACTATATAGAAAAGTAATTAAAGATTTGGTGAATCAGATAAAAATAAATTTGTTTAAAAATACATTCTCGCTTTTTTTTTTTCTTTTTTTTTTTAATAGAGACAGCAAATTTTGAATACTCCTTGTATAAATGACAGTAAGAAGAATTACAGTATTAGTTAGGTTAATGAAAAAGATATACTGAGTTGAGATTGATTTGATGACTATTCTGTAGCTTAAGTTGTTGTCTTGTCTAACAATTCATAAGTGTAATGAAAGCCGAATACTCAGTTTACAGATATCCCACCTGTAAACACTACTTGTTATACAGTAGAATTGATGAAAACTATTAATGAAATGCTTATAGTGGTATTGCATCATAAGAGACATATACTTTGCAAGAATATTTTGTAGGAACAGTAACAATTTGATCCTTATGGGTCATGGAGAATATAACCTTTGATACCTTGCATCACAATCAGCATTACTTTAACTGGATTATTTGTAGTGTCATTAGACAATAAGATTCTAGATGGAATTATTCCTTTAGTTGACATTACAGTTTCAGCTTGTAAGCTGATATCCATGTTTTACCATGAAGAAATGCACAGTGTTTTATCGTCGCCATCTGGCAAAAGTGACCAATAGACCATTTTTGTAAAATTGGTTTTTTGGACCAATATCCATCCATAGTTTACATCATTTGACAAAACAGATCATCTTTCAGCTCTTGCTCTTGCTGGATGCTATAATTGTAGAGATCCATCTAGGCCAAAATCTATTTTCGGCCATTTCCACACAAGCAAAACAGGCTAATATCCCATAATTGATAATGCAACAGGTCACCTTACATATTGTTAGATCCTTGCCGGTGTTTACCATCACTGTTTCCATAATTAATTCTGTCAATGATTTATATCGGCAGTATAGATATGTTTTGTTTTTTTTACTTCTCCTGAAAAGTTTGGAAAATGGTCTGTTGGCCCCTTTTGCCAGATGGCGATGATTATATGATTGCCAGTTTTTCACGGTATAGTAGAATAGAATGTGATAGTTTCCTGTTTCGTGATCATATTTTAATTAATATAGTCAGTATTCATTACTGTATCCTCTTTTCCATAGTCATTTCAAATAGCTAAACATCTATCACTTGCAACAGTCAATATTTTAATTCAGAACATTCTTGGTGAAGAATTATGTAATCAAACATATTCATTGTTGCTTTTGGATTTGTGGAAATGACCAAACAGCCACAATAGTTCCCTGTTGCAGATCTTCTATGAAAAGTCACTGTTTGGTCCACTGTTCTGCCCATTCAGTAGAAGTTTGTCATTTTTTTTTTTTCATTCAAGTTCTCAAAGTTGAAATATAATTTGAAAAGGAATAATTGTGATTTAATTATAAAAACAGAAGAATAACTAAAATGCTGAATAATGTTTCTAATGTCTCCACAGTTGTAATGAAATACAAACAAAGTCTCTCTTAATTATTGTTGAGTTTGCAATTGATGCTTAATTGCTATCTAAACTACTACTTGAAATATTAAGTAATTGTAGTTCTATTTATGATTATTATATTACTTACTAATTTTATTTGTATAAATATTTCATAAAATAAAAGGGGTTATAGAAAATTAGAAAATTTTGGATAACTTTTTTTAAAAGAAAAACTGTACTTCTCTGTGATTATTGGTGGGTGGAAACAAAGGTGTAGATAAGATTTTATTTATGAGTCGACCAAGTTAGGGAGCAACCTCTTAAGAGCTAAACAAAAATTAGGGAAGGGGATGGGGCAAGTTCCTCTCAATTGGTCATACAACCCAAAACAACAATAAAGAAAAAGGGCATATTATATACATTTCAAGATTTGGAAGCTCCTCGGCCCTCACTATATATGTCTATGGGTGGAAGGCTTTAAATTAAATTTAGACTTGCGACTTTTTTTTCTCTAACTGTAGCAAAATATATCAAGTATTTATAGAAAAATAAGTATTGGTTATTTAATTCCTAATATTAATAACCATTAAATGAAAAATCTTCCCATTATATCATTTTATTTTATTATCTAGTTGAAGTAGAGTTATTTTCATTGATTCTCACAATCTATAATTTCAGTTTAATGAAGTAGATGATACTTTGTCTTAATTTAGATGTTTAACATAATTGCTAACAAATATAATTGTTTTTTGCATGTTATTAGTGAACTAACTAGCTAACTTTTTTCTTTTCGTTTTTTTACCCATTTCAACCTTGCTGCTGTTGTAGTTAATGACAACTTTTTTGGTAAGATTTCCAACTAAAACTTTTTTGCTTTTTTAATAATTAAGCATTATTTGAGTAATTTTAGCCCATAAGCTTTTTATTTTTGTTTTGCTGTTGATAATCTTCATTTCTCAAAAAAAAATAATGAAGCCTATTACTGTCTTAACAAATTTTTAGGAAAAATAATCAAAAGAATTTCTTTAATAATTAGTTTTAGTAATTATAACCATTCCTAAAGGATATTCTTGTTACTGCTTTCAATTTTGGTAATGTTAAATTTCTAAATTTCTCTTTTAATTAAAGAGGATGTGTAGATACACAGTATATTGTCTTAATTTTCAGAAAGACAATAAAAATCATTTAATCATTGTAGAGAGTATGATTTTAGCATTTTTTTTGTTTTTCATACTGTTAGAAGTCATAAATATTATATAATTATTTATTCAGTTGTACTGACATTAAAAATCGCAAGTTCGTTTGTGTAAATATACATTTGCAATGCCTCATTCAGCTATGAATAAACTAATAATGATGTAATATTGCCTGAAGAAATTATGAAATTTGAATAATTCTGTATAAATTGTTTTTTTAAAAAATGGCAATGATATTTCTGTAATTTTATTTCTGTGTGTAACTCCACAATTGAAAAGCTCAAATGAATGACAAAATACAAAGGATATGTATTGCAGGCAGAGGCATTTAATATTGGTTTCTTTGTAAACTTTACAACTATCATTATTGTTAAGTTATTAACATATTCATTGTTCTTTTTCTTTCTTATAATTTATTCACTGAATACTGTATGTTTTAAGAAATTCTTTGCCATTATTAATCAGGTGACCTATCATCAAATGGGAAGAGTGCATAACTAATTTGAAAATTTTTAGTTGGCAAAGGCAATTACTTGTATTTGTTCCATATTATGAAATTATTATAATAATATTAATAATTATAATTTCAGTTGATAGTAAGGATTTCAGTTATCGTGGAAAGACTTGAGGATTTTTGTTAATGATAAAGGAAAATGCAAATTAAAACACAACTCTAATCATTTTCTAAAATTTCTTTTGATTCCTAGGCATGGGGAAAGAAGTGGAAAACTTAATAATGGAAAATAATGAACTACTAGCCACCAAGTAAGCCTCTTGTTTATAGCATCATTAGTAACTAATGATTTGTTATTATTATTGTTTTAAGTGTTTATGCAGTCTTAACAGAAACAGAATTTTCCTTTTAATAAAATTGAAGTGTGTTCTGAGAAACTAGAGTTAATGAAAAAAAAAAAAAAAAGAAGAAAGAAAGAGAGATTAGCATTGAATAGGTAAAAGGAATGTTACTATTGAGACATTCCACGTCAGATCAATCACCTTCTTGACCTCACCATTTTAGATTCTCACGAAATTTGGTATGAAGGACACATATGACAAGGTAAGTAATTCTGCCAATTTTCAGATTTTTATTTTGAAAATTGTCCAAGATACAGACATAATAAAACTCAAAATTTTAGTAAAAAGTGACACGCAGGCATACTTACAAACGGCCATAACTTTTTCCCTAATTGGAATTCAGCAAAAATTCAAACATCACTGAAAAGCTAATGAATAAGGCTTTCCAACAATACCCTACTCGACTTTCTTACAGTAGATTATATTTTCAAGGTCATTAACTATAATGTTTGACCTTGAAAATCTCAAAACATGCCATCTCAAAAAATCATGAAAAAAATATATTTTATTGCCCTAACATACTTGTACCCATGTGCCAAATATTAGTCTGGCACCACAATGGCAAGGCAGTGCAAAATAAACTGGAATGATATGGTGCACACTGGAATGATATGGTGCAGGTAAGGCATAGGCATTTTATGCAATACATATTTTTTACTGCAGGATTTGGGTTGATTATTTGTGTGTATATTTTATAAAAAATCAACAAATTTATCAGAATATGCTTGTATGTGACATCAATTGACATAATACATATCATTTTCATCAGTATATAGCAACAAATCTTAAGAGATCAGCTGAAATTCAAACTTCAGCCTTCTTAGCCAATGGCAGAGCTGCTTCTTACAACCAGTGGGAGGGACTTCTTACTATAACCAATGGCAGGGCTTCTTAATAACCAATGGTAGGACTTCTTATGAGAAAGCTTTCTGATAAACCATTTTGAGAAAGCTTGCTGCTGATGCAGCATTTTCAGTAAGTTTGCTGATAACTAATTCTTATTTCAATTCTAGGTTAGTGCTCAAAGTTGAAACTAAACCTATCTGCTTCCTGCATGAACAGTTCAGTTAATCAAAATGGACTTTAAAAGCCAACTTTTTTGTTGCAATCCTCTGGATAAGAGTGGACACACAAGATGGAGAAAAAACCTGAGAAAAGTACAGAGTTGGATGGTCCAAAAATGTCCAAACATAAAATTAGAACAGAAAATATGTAATACATGCAGAAAATGTCTCTCAGAAATGCCAGATCCATCAGAAGAACATGAGTCATCATGTAATTTAGAAGGTGAAGTGCAGAGTGGGACATGGATTGACCCAGACAGAGCCTTAACAAGTCTGAATGATTCTTTAGTTTCCCTAGGTGAATCTCCTGTGAAAAAGAAAAGATTAGGTGTTGGACGGTATAGCCAGAAAAAATTTACGAAAATTGGTGAAGTTTAGCAAACCAACTTGGTGTTCCAGAACAGGAGCAACCTGTGACAGTGTCTGATGAATCTGTCATGCTTTCACAGTTGAAAGAAAAATTTCAAGAAACAGACTCTACCAGTGTAAAAGTCCCAAATACTAACATTATTACCCAAAACCTGGAGCATTCGTAAAATTCAGGAAGAATTTGGTGTAACATATTACATGGCACGAAAGTCTAAACTCCTTGTAGAAGAGCACGGTATCTTAACTACTCCAAATCCTAGGCCTGGGAAGACACTCAGTGACAGCACAATTGAAAATGTTATCGAATACTATAATAGTGATGAAGTAAGTCGTTGTTTACCAGGGAAAAAAGATTTTGTTACAGTGATTGAATCAGGATCAAAAGTGCAACAACAGAAACGTCTTATTTTAGGAAACCTAAAAGAAATATTTCAAGGATTTAAAAACAAGAATCCCAATGTCCAAGTAGGATTTTCAAAGTTCTGTGACTTGCGCCCAAAAAACTGTGTGCTCTCTGGTGCAAGTGGAACACATTGTGTTTGTGTGTGTTGTATTCATGAAAATGCAAAACTTATGCTAGCAGGGTGTAAATTGAAAGATTTAACTAGTACTGATGAATTACCAATTAGAACATACAAAGATTGCCTTGCAAGAATAATATGTAATCCTCCTCTTCAAGAATGTTTTTTCTTCAGGTGTGATTATTGTCCTGGAATATCATACTTTTTGGAACAAATAAGCAGCATCTTCAACATCAATGGGATTGATGAAATAATATATAAATTGTGAACTACAACTGATCGCACAACACTTATGACAGTCTGTAACACTGTGGAAGAATTCCTTGAGACCTTCGAAGCAAAAGTGAAAGTACTTTTGCCACATTCCTTCATAGCTGCTCAGCAATCATGCTTTCTGTCAAATCTGAAGGAAAATCTTGATGACAATAAGTGTTTAGTAATGTGCGATTTTGCTGAGAATTATTCCTTTGTATTGCAGGATGCAGTCCAAGGATATCATTGGAACAATTCCCAAGCTACTATTCATCCTTTTGTCGTGTATTACAAAAATTCAGACACGCTTCAACTGGATCATGTTTCTTTTGTTGTCATCTCAGAATGTCTCAAGCATGACACTGTCTGTGTTCACCTTTTCCAGAGCCAATTGTTACAGTTTATATCATCACATTTTGGCAATAAAATAAAACACATCTATTACTTCTCCGATGGTGCAGCTTCACAGTATAAGAACAGGAAGAATTTTATCAATTTGTGCCATCACGATGTAGATTTTGGTATCACAGCTGAGTGGCATTTCTTTGCCACCTCACATGGCAAGGGACCATGTGATGGTGTGGCAGGCACCATTAAAAGATTAGCTGCACGCACCAGCCTTCAGTGATCATTCAATGACCAAATTATGACACCAAGACAATTGTATGATTGGGCATCCAAAAACATTTTTTCGTGCCATTTTAAATACATTACGGACAAGGAGTATGAGAATCAGGTGAAGTTCCTTGAGAAACGTCTTAACAGTGCTCGACCAATTCCTGGTACTCAAAAACTTCACTGTGTAATACCAATAAGCCGCACAGCTGTGATAACCAAGATATATTCAAACTCAGTTGAATACAAGGTTGAGTCAGTATTGCTAAATCCCCCAGCAGAACTGAATCTGGAGGATATTCGTGGCTATGTCATTGTTGTGTATGATAACCATTGGTGGGTTGGGTGTGTTTTGGATATGAATATTCTTACAGAAGAAGTTAAGATAAGTTTTCTGCACCCATATGGACCATCATTGTCATTCACATACCCACAGAAGCCAGATATATTGGAAGTGGATAAAACAGCAGTGATTACAAAGGTTGACCTACGAACAGCAACAGGTCGGACATATTTCTTGGAGCCAAGTGAAATGGAGAGGGTCACTACCATGATGGCATCACTTTCCTAACATTTTTTAATGTGAAACTGTAAAAAAAAAAACAGCATTAAAAGGTAGTACAATTACAACCACTAGTATAACCTTTAGCATATCTTATAAAATTGTCACATATGCATCAGAAAAACAGAAATGCATATATATATTTGCGGAATACCATTACTTGCACCATGAGTTCAGGTAATGCTCAGTCTGCACCATATCATTCCAGTTTATTTTGCACTGCCTTGCCATTGTGGTGCCAGCCTAATATTTGGCACATGGGTACAAGTATGTTAGGGCAATAAAATATATTTTTTTCATAATTTTTTGAGATGGCATGTTTTGAGATTTTCAAGGTCAAACGTTACAGTTAATGACCTTGAAAATATAATCTACTGTAAGAAAGTCGAGTAGGGTATTGTTGGAAAGCCTAATTCATTAGCTTTTCGGCGATGTTTGAATTTTTGCTGAATTCCAATTAGGGAAAAAGTTATGGCCATTTGTAAGTATGCCTGCGTGTCACTTTTTACTAAAATTTTGAGTTTTATTATGTCTGTATCTTGGACAATTTTCAAAATAAAAATCTGAAAATTGGCAGAATTACTTACCTTGTCATATGTGTCCTTCATACCAAATTTCATGAGAATCTAAAATGGTGAGGTCAAAAATGTGTTTTTTTTGATTGATCTGACATGGAATGTCTCTATTGGGTAAATCAGACTTGGTTGGTTCATTACTGTATTAAATCGAAGAAAGCCAAATTATGTCCTGTTGGAATTTGTGAAGAATAATCGTTTAGCAATAAAAATGCTTTTCCTTATTTTTTTTTTACTAAATGGAATTTTGATCTTATTTCCTTTTACCTGCTCAGCATGAATGCTAAATTTTGATTAATCATAGAATTAAATGACTTGTATTATATCATTCCCACTGTCATTAAGGGTGTTGCTAGCAAAGCACTTTGTTGATCATTGAATGTGAATTAATTGTATGAAAATATCTTTTTGTGAATGCACGAAATTAAAAATTTTAAAAATGCATTTTGAAATTTTAAAATCACATATAAAATTATAATAATCTTTAATATTTTTTGATGAACTTTTGATCAAAATTTTGAAATCCAAAAAAAAATTACTACAGCAGTATTAATAGTGATTTACTTCATTAACATTTTTATTTTTTAATAGAGAAAGCAGATTATTTAAATAACTTAAATTTTTAAAAATGCATTTTTATTGCACTGTTATATTTCAAGTTCGTTGGTTAGTATGTTTTAGCTGTTAACTTTCTGTCAATGATTTGTCATACAGTTTAGCTTCTTTTGGTTTTTATTGTTAATGTTCAGAATTTATTATTCGCATGTCTCCTGCTCAGTTTTAAAGTGGGATTTTGGAAATATTTGTCTTAATTCAAAATAATAATAATAATATCAAAATAGAATTCATTAATTAAGTTAATGATAACTATTTCTTTATTACTGTGGAGCTGCTTCTTGTTAATGAAGTCTACCTGAGAATTACATCTTCCTATAATGGAAATTATAAACATATAGAAGGTCTTGTACCTCTCCTTTTATTCAACTTCTCAAGCTGTCCTTTTGTTGAAAAAATAAGTTTTATGATAGTATTTACCAAAGTTTCAATCATTAGTCTATATTTGTAGTCATCCTACGCAATTATGTACATTGTTACAGTCAAGATCAGTCAACATTGTGAAACTTTTTATTAAAAAAAGTTCTAAAAATGAAATCTTTTTTTGAGGGGGTAAATAATTGAATAGTTGCATTGAAAACTGACACATTCCACATAAACTTTGGGCTAAAGCCCATTGAACATGGATCCGAAAATTGGTCGGTCGGATCCATGTGCAATGAGCTTAAGGGGAGCGTTTGAGACCAAAGTTATCATATTGAAATGAAAAAGATAAGGTGAATGAGGGTGTTTTGGAACACAATTTACGTATAGCATGATTCAGTCCAAAATTTACATATTCAAAACACCAACCAACCAACCTTACCTTTTTTCATTTCAATATGATAATTTTGGTCTCAAACACTCCCCTTAAGCTCATTACGCGACCGACCGGTTTCCGGATCCATGTTCAATAGGCTTTACTCTGCAAATACCCATTTTTGTATTAAAGTGTTCTTTTTCCAGAAAATCTTTTAAAAAATGAAAAAGAAAATAATTCATTCTTGGCAGAGAGTTATGATTGAAGAATTGTCTTTCAAATAATGAATAAAAGTTAGAATAATAGGGAGATTAATGTACAAATAGTTTAATATGTCAAGATTTATCAAATTTTTGAAGAGCACAATTTTACATTGAGTAATTTTAGGTTAAACTCAATAAAAGAAATTAGTTTAAAATTTAAGATCATTTGAAAAATGTCTTATTATTAATATATTTTAAATTTTAATTCAATCTTTTCTTCTCTCTTAGTATTTATTATACACTCTTCGACAAAAAAATCAAAGCTCCATGAAGGATGAGTAAATATTTGACTTTGGATGAAGAGAATTGGAATTTATTCATTTTTCATAGTTAAAAAACAAAATTATCTCGAAAAATAGCAGCCTCATCGATACTTTCTTAGTATTGTGTTGTGCCACCTCTGGCTGCTGTGCATTCTGATATAAAGCATGGTATGGAGTAAAATCATGATGTTGCCTTGTGACTAATCACACCAAGGTTGCTGCAACTGCTCTTCCAGATGATGGAGGTAATTGGTGTCTTTAACATGTCGGAGACATGCTTGATGGGAGGAGAAGTCTGGGGACCTGGGTGGCCAAGGATGAGTTTGAATTGCTTGGAGGTGCTTCTGGGAAATTGTGTAGTGTGTGGACAGGCATTATCTTGTTAGAAAATTGCTTCTGGCAAGTATAAAACAAAGGGCAAAACACTGGGTCTCCTATTTGTATTTTAGTAATAAGAAATGGTTCTCCACACCTATACACCAGCTGTAATGGCTATGTACCTCTTGACAATATTGCCAGGACTTCAGCACTTCCCAGTCCTTTTCTATATGCAGGTGTGATGATCATCTGATACAAGGCAGAAATGGGACTCATCGCTAAGCACAATATGAAACCATTCAAGAGCAGACCATGTCATTCAGTATTACACTATTCTGGTCAGAACCTACAGTGCTGGGTTGTTAAAGACAGGCTTCATAAGCGTAGGCATGCACCTGCTGCTTTGGCAGCCAAAACCACAGGGTTAAGAAGGGAGAATACCCCTTTATTGCATGCCTCCAGCAGTTCGCTGAACGCTCCTTTTGTGAGTGGTTTTGCCGCAGGCTTTTTACTGAAACCCAGAAAATGGGTTCTGTTTCATTTTGGGAGTCAAGTGAAGACCCTCCAGGTCCGCTAATTAACTTTCCCCCTTTACAACCTGTGGTTTTGGCTGCCAAAGCAGCAGGTGTGGTCTAGGCTTAGGGGCAATGGGAATGAAGACAAGCGTCTGCAGTTCATCTAGCAGTGGTGCTTGTAGATATCAGTTGCTGTATGCAGTGAAGCTGTTAAGGCTTGTCTCACAACAAACGAAATGTCTAGCAGTGGTACTTTTGGTCAACCAGAGCGTTGGTGGCATGAATGAGTGCCCTCATGCAGCCATCAATTCCAGCACCTTCCTACAAACGCATCACTTCGACCCAGATGACGAGCAATTCATCTACTGTACAAGACCAACAGCTTCTCACAGTCCCAGGATGCAATCTCTCTCGAAGTTCTACAATTGCTTGTAGGATCTTCAAGCATGTTGTCGAGGCATTAGTAATAGTAAATTGATGTGAAAATCGACAGCTGCACAAGGCAGAATGTGTCTAGTTAGATTATGAGGGTTGTTATATAGACCAAAGATGAGCACTTCCAGTTTGAACTGTGAGGGTGATGGTGACGTTTCTTGACAACTAAACTTTAATCATTATGTATCTAACGGGAAGGTAGTTACATATGGTGTTTCATTCAAATTAGGTGCTTCTATCATAATGCTTCAATTTTTTTGTCACAGAGTATATTATTAATATCATTATTTTTATCTTAATACAGTACAGCATAATTTCATTTTTACAACTTCTTGAACTTATAAATTTATTCACATGATACCTTATCAGCAATAATGTAGATTTACAGGGGAAAAATGATATAAAAATATTATTTTTTTGTAAAAGTAATCATCGTGATTTACAGTAGTCGATCTCAATTCGCTGTTTTGTGTGTGAACAATATTAGGTTTTCTATTCAAATATCTCTATGAACTATTATGACATTTCTTCTCAGGATTGTATTTCCACAACTTTGGCTTTTCTTTTCTTTTCCTAATATTCATTGCAGTTATTACATTTTCATTGATTAATATCGTAAATATTACTTATAAAACAAGGTAGGGAAAGCGATTAGTAAACCAATCACAATGCTTCGCAACGTCTTCTGATCATTGATATTGCTTTAATTTCCTTGTGTTTATTTCCAATAAATGCAACAATTACGCCTTTTGACAATCACAACAATCACTAAAAATGTGCAATCATAACAATTTAATCATTAAAATTTAATGAGATTTTAAGGATACTTGTTTACAGATGGACAGACAAAACGGGAATATTAGTCTGCTCATCTAGATCAGAAGACTAAAAATGGTCGTTGAAATTATAAGCAATTATCTTGCACTTGTATTTAATCAAAAGTTATTGGAATTCTTTTAATTACTATTATTCTGTTAATTGTGAGTTTGGATTAGAATTGGTTTCTGAAAAGTTCCTGAAAAAAATATCAGTATTCTAAAATTCCTGTGACATCATTTCAATTCTTTCAGTAATTCTGTTTACACTTCATACTCTAAAAGTAATATGTTAAGGGAAATTTTTTAAGTTTCTACTTTCAGAATTTGAAGGTGTTCTTCCTCACTTCCCTTATCCACAAAATTAATGAAATTGGCTTGAACTAGCTTCGTTCAAAGTTGCTAAACTGTTGTTGAATTTTTCTCCACTTGTTTTTTGAACAGTCATAATCTTAGAACCATCAAATCTAGATTTCTTTATAATTTTCAAGGTGATTGTCTCTCCTACGATGTTTTCAATTCTTATTAGAATTCTTTTAGCTTTTCTTAGTTCAGGATGGATTGCATATGTAATTGATGAACTCAGTTCTTCATCATTTCCATAGCGTTCCTGGTTAATCTCAAATTTAGGACTATAAAATTGAATTGTGCTATTGCATCTTGACATCTTAAGGGTATTCTTTTAATGTAATTGCTCTGAGGGTTCACTAGTAAAGATAACCAAATAAAACATCACAGTCTTTCCAACCACAGCCTTCTGTATTGTAAAGGTTTTGAGACTACTTATCCATGGAATCAGTTAATTCTGCTGACATATTTGATTTGATATGAGGATTAAATATAAGTGTTCTTTCATATTATGTATCAATATATATTTCTGAGTTATTATTTTTTAAGATAATGAAATGTTACGTTTTTTAAAGTTGAAGCTGAAACCATCATTAATATTTGGTTAATTTACCCAAGAGCAACTCTACTTATTGTTTTTGATTTAAACTAAAATGTTTTTAGAACAGTCACAGTAAATACATAGGATTATAAATTGTTTTCAAACCATACAGAATTTTCTAAAGATCACCAAATTAAGGATCATCTCAACATAATTCAGAAAGAACATTGCCTGTGGAACAACATTCTCCAATTACATATACATACAAAATGAAGAAAGTCTAATAGATTCAATGATGAACATTCTCCAATATTTAAAAATACAGTGATGTTGGTAATAAACTCATGCAAATAGGTGCCAAATGTAAATCTTGGCTATCATATTTTGTCTGGGTTTGATTCTCAGCGCTAATGTTTCGCTGTTTTTTTTTTTAATTCATTGCTTCCTTCAACTAAGTTCATGGTAAAGGCACTCTGTGATTTTGCAGATTTTTGTTATTCCTGTAATATTTGCACAAGTAGGGCCTATTCAGATATCTCAAAAAATGGAAAAAAAAAAAGCTACTGACAAATAATGCCAGTTGTAATATCAAGGCCTGGAGACATTAGACCGTGAATGACTGGAAAACTTCATCCAATCAGAGGAATAACATTTTTATCTATATTCCAACTTTGCAAGGTGATCAGTGAAGGAATTAAGAAACCTTCCAACTAGACTGTGTCCAACTTATTATGAAAAGCTGAGACTTGTAACGTATCTCTGAAGTTTTGGGAATTTCATTAGTTGAGTTACCACTTTATTTAAGCTAGGAAGGATATATTTATATATACACATAAACATACACTACATTGACAGATGTTTCTTTTTGTGCATTATTTAAAGAACAATCACATAGATACTCAGTGTTCCAAGATACACTAAACTAGATGTGTCCGGCGTGAGGAAATAACAAAGAAACACCTTAATTGGTTCTGTCCATATTTAAATACAATTAAAACTCTTTGGGAAAAACTGATAAAATATATAAATATATATATATGAAATATAGAAAAACTGATGAACCTTCAAATAAGAGGTATCCACATAAAGAGTGTTGTTATGGGAGACTGATATAATGTCAACTCTCTTCAGCAACTAGTTCCCACCTGAAGTAGTATTGCTGCTGTAGATTGCGTGAAGGATCTATTACATGGTTAAGTGAGAAATTGACTAATTGTTTTATTTACTTATAATTTTTTTTTAAAATTAATATGTTTTAATGAGAGATTCATTATTATTGAAATATTTCCAAAATTCCATTTTTGCTTTTACTTTTTAATGAATTTAGTTATGCAATGTCAATTAACCAAAAACAAATTTCTAATTTCCTAAAAGGAATGCTTTGAATATTGTGAAGGATGATCTCATTGCCAAAGTTGATGAATTAACAAGGTATGTTGTGAAATTAAAATATTTATCTTTCTTGCTTGATATTCTGCTTGTTTTAGATTGGTGCAATTTTAGTTTGGAATTATAATGTTTTTTAATCAGTTTAAATAAAATTTCTTGATGTCTATAAATGTTTGTTACTTACTAAAAACAAAAATAATAATAATATTAATTTATAGCCCTCACATTTGAAATAGTGTTTGTAAGATATTTCTGGATTGCAAACATGAACTTAATGAAAATTATAAGATGTTTAATTCATATTCAGGAGACTATTTCTGCAAAGGCACAGGGATGTCACTCCACTAAAGCCCTTCTAAGTATATGGGAGATGTGAAAATAGACAGCCCATAGAGGTATAGAATTGCCTGGATTAAATCAGCATATTTTTATTCATCCAGTTTGACTCTTCTGATTTGAACCAGGGCAGAATTTAAATATATGTCAATTTAAAATATAGCTTTAATAAATAAAAAAGAAAAAGAAATTGGTTTGATTTTTACCTATTTTTCAATCGGGCATTGTTTAAACCCAGTTCATGAAAATGTGTTTGACGTCATGCACCTATCCCTTTCATTCTTGTACCAATGATCAATTTTAAGGAATTTTCAATTCTGTCATAGGTCCTTTCCACGGTTGTATTGTTCATTAAAAGGATTTTTTTTTCTAATTTGCACGTATTTCTTTTAGCCACCACGACTCAGTTGATATTATTAGATTTCTTGACATCCTAAATAGACATTTTCTCTAATATAAAATTAGCCAATTGGTTGATTTTAGGCAGTGCCATTAAAAATGTCAGACAAATTTTTAACATCATTTTGAAATGCATTCATCTGGACAAATATGAATGTAATGACACTAAATCTAAAAGTCCTGATTGTTTAAAATCACGTAACATCCTTTGATGCATTTCAAGGGTAAATAATGAATCCAAATTTTTGTTGATTAGCCTTGGCTTATTAATTGAAAGTTTTGCAGTCATGGAGTTTTAAGTTTTCTGCTTCTGTCACAAACTTTAGATAAATCTCCAACTGACTGTATTCTAGAACAGTGTCTTTTACATGCATTATCTGTTTTAGATATTATATTGTACTATGTCATCTGACATCTATTTAGTTTTATGCCTTGAAGTCTGAAGACAGAATCTTGGGGTTTCTTATCCAGAAATCTAAATAATCGTTCTATGCTTTATTGATCGCAATTGTTCCTTTTAAAGCAAATTTTCAGATAAGGTTCCAAGTGTCTGTAGGATGTATTTATTTATTTTTCAAAAGACATTATAAAATATGATTGCTAAAGATATAAACTGAAAGGCTAAAAAAATGTATATGCTGGTTATTTATAGTGTCTAAATTAACAGAGCATTCTTACATGAAAATCACCTTCTTTTAAGAAATGAAAAAAATATTAATAACAGCAAATACTAACCAAAAAAAAAGAGAAAATATTTAGAATCATTGTTTGCTAGGAATGAAAGGAGATTTGATTAAAAATAGAATAATGATATTCATATGATCACCAAGCAAAACCTGTTCTGTTCTACAGAGATAGGTTATTCAGCTATAACTTACTTCTTACTTCAGGCATAAAGTATCAACTAATACTGACAGACCCATGCCCTTAATATTTAGTCTGCAAATGTCCAAAGTTGTTTTTGAGGCAAGATGGTTCATAAAGTTCCTCTATCGCCCATATTCTATATAAGATCTCTCACTGTGTTTGGTTTAGGGCATTCCAAAAGAATGTGCCTAATGTTTCAACACCCTCACCATACACTAGACAGATCAACAAGTCACTTAGATTAAAACAATAGAGGTAATGCTCTATAACATTGTGATTTGTCATTGCTGTTGTTGCAAAAGAGGCTTCAGACAATGATATAACTATAGTCGGAACACACCTAATCTGATAATACAGAAACAGTTGTGGGGGCCAAATCACATCAAGTGGTGTCTCATCTAACATCTGAAAGTATCCCTTTGCGCCCATGTGATTCTTTTCGATGTAAATAAGACGAATTCTCATTATCACTATCCCGATATATTTCTATTAAATGTTTAGCAATTTCAAAAAAAAAAAGGAAAGAAAGAGAGAAATTAAAATTATTAAAGAAACAATCTATTTGAAATTTTCAAGAAATCATAAGTTACAATACTTTAAAACGAAAATAAACAAAACAAATAAAAACTGCTTTTTCAAAATTGAATTTCAGCATACTCAGAATGAAATTCATATGTAAATTGTTATAAATAAAATTAATTATTAAAATTGTAATCTAAATTCCTTCTTGTATGATTTTTATTTTGATTAAAATTAATGAATATGACTAATATATTTTTACATATATTTCATTTCATAGCATAAGTTTTATTATTATTATTTTATAACATAAATAAATTTTAGCTGATCACAGTTTTATCTTACCATATCGCCCTGTTCGTATGGCTAAAATGTATCCATGTTTCATCTGTATGATAAATGTGACAATCTTGACAACGATAATGACGAATATCTGACAAATACTGACAACACCATTGTTGAATATCATCTCGTTCAATTAGCATAGACAAAACGATTAACTTTACAATATCGGAATCCCAAATCGTTCATTAAATTTCGAACAGTTCACACAGAAATATTGAGTAATTCTTCATCTTCGTTAATAGCTTCCATCACTTTTGATGCTGTTGGAATTTCATTTCTAAAAAAGAAACTGTAAACTGTCCTCCGCAGGCATGCCAGCGTGAAGTCATCATAAATCTGTAGCCTTGTTTTTGGGTATTAACTTTGGAAGATCGCTTCTTCCCAGGGATCGAAAAATACCCCCTTGTTATGAATTTGCTCTTCATGCGGTGAATACTTGCTGTTGACACACCTGTTAATAATAGCAATAACTGTTATTGCATTCTCTATCTGATCGTGGTGCTTCTTTTAGCTTGCACAAAACATTGACAATGATGATCTTAAAGCACTCGGTAAGGGTTTTTCTGGTTTATGTGGTTGAAAAACAATGGAATTGGAAGATGCCATGTTAACACAACTGTGAAGGCTCATGTGATTGGTTAATTAGCAAATGACATTTTTAAACTCATAAATATCTGAATTGTGGTCTTTGTCTGCTTAAATATTTATCTTGAGAAATTACAAAATGTTTAAAACGATAATTTCTGTTAATTGGCATTTATGTTTGACTGTGTTGTCATTTAATGTATGGTCTACTTTTCGTAGCGAAGGTATGCATCCTATAACTGTTCCTGTATTATGAGGTTAGGTGTGCTCCGACTATAGATACAGTTCATGATCTGATGGGGCTTTTAGTATCTGATAAAGAGTCCTACCTTTATCAGTAATTCTCCATTCAGCAATATATTTATTCTGAAAAATCGCAGTTAACAACCTTTTGCATTTTGAACGATTCACTCCTGTCTGCAGGTAAAGCTCCATTGGGAGAAATCAAGAAATTAACTATAATCTATATTTAAATCAAGATGCTCAATATTTGAACCATTCATATGCAAAATGTGCTGGAAATGTAATATAGCATGGTCCACAGTTGCTTGAAGAATGGCTGCAACATACATTATTCTTGCCTTCATTTCAGCAACTGATTCAACCTACCTTTGATAAACTTTGATTTTTAAATAACCCCATAACCAAACATCGTTAGAGGATCATGGCAACCAAGCACTGACAATGTTCATGAAATTACTCTGTCCTTACCAAATGTGGTACTCAACATTTGCATAGCTGTTTGCAAAATTTGCAGTGGCTCCCCATCCTTCATGAAGTTTATGGAATCTAAGCAATTAATCTTGCAAAGCCAGAATAATCTTGCGGTGGAGAAGACAAGTGTAATGTGGTCTGTTTACTGATCAATTCATGATTTCTTGAGATGTGATCTCTTCAAAGAAAAATGGTCCAATAAATACTTGCCATACAGTTACATGGTCGAAATGTGCTCAGCAAGCACCGCATTTTGACATGTCGGACACCAAATTCTGCAGTTGTGCTCATTATAGGGAAAAATGTGCCTAATCGGTTCTTAAGATTTCGAAGGCCACATGTCATCAAGCTGCATCATCATCAGAAATCTCATCTTTTTTTTTTTTAGACATTCTTCAGTCCATTTAGCAACCTCAATTTAGAAAAATCAATTTAGAAACCTCAGAAAGCAAATTTTCAGTGCACTGTTTGCTGTTATGTATAGGATTTTATAAGGATACTTATAATTTAGCAACAAAGGTCCTTTCCTTAATTCTTTCAAACAACAATATTGACGTAATACAGTGGCATAACTGCTATTTGGTAAAAGAGTTTCACTAGCAACGCTCGGTCCTTCTTGCAGATACCCATAGTTACTTCTGGCAAATACAGGAAGACATCATGTGTGATTGACTTCAATGTCACGAGAAATTAGCTGAGAAATTTTAACATGTTGTTTTGTGCACCAACCCCACCTGGTGGTATTCAAAATAACTTAATTTTCTTTATTCGCAAATTCTCATCCCAATCTTTTATTTAGTATCCACCAATTTTTGTTGTGATCCATCGAGTAGATTTAGTACTCTAAATTGCTCTGAGTACTGTCAGTTTAATTATAATCACCTGATATTAGGAGATGCAAAGCAACTTAATGATCAGCTTGTCAAATCTATAAGATGTACTTGGGTGTTTAAACAGCACTACAAATAGAATAATGTATACTTGTACAGCCAGATCTATGATTCTATAGGAAAACAGCAGCAGAAAAGCTTTTAAGAGTGCAAAGACCTCAAAAATATCTAAAACAGTATCTACTGAAGCTTTTTTGGTTTTATCAAAACTCCCACCAATACCCCTTATTATACAAAGTTCTGGAAATTTGCATGAAAAATGCATTAATTCATTAACTTCATGAGCAGGTATTATGAAAGATTGGAATTAATATGTTTCCTATTGAAAATACAAAATGAGTGCTGAAAATCCTTTATTAGAAACTTTTTATTTTGTTTTAGGAAAAAAACCAAAACACTATTTATGAGCATTTTTGTTAATTTCTATATTTTTAAATTTTGTAGCTATTTAAATATGTTTTTTACAGTGAACATGAGATTTTAAGGCAAGAAATTCAGTCTTTGCAAACTGTGAAAAGCAGACTTATGTTAAGGATTCAAGAATTGGAGGATGAAATCAAAAAGTTTACAGAAGAAGCACAGAAGAATTCTAAAGCAAATAAATCTGATGATGAGGTAAGAATATAAAGAGTTTTACAATTAAAATAAAAGAAAAAAAAAAATAAAAAAAAATATAAATATATATATATCTTAACATGAAAATTCCAAGGAATATTCATTATCATATATTAAAAACTGAATTTAACAGTTCTATTATATTGCAAGATTATTACATTAATATTTTCTTAATTATCTTCTTTCTCATTCTACAAATTACTCATGTATTTGTATTTTTCATTGTCACAGTTAAACAATTTTGATGCTATATTTGCAGTATTTAGTGCCTTGCTAGAAACAGATCCATCGTATATTTCTTGTTATTAAATTTTTAGCTCTTCCTTTTAAGCTTAATGGAATGTCTTTATTGACCAAATGTGTGATTGCTCAGATAAAGGATTGGAAAACATTATGAAAGATCATCCCTAAGACATTTCCTAGTTGCTTTGGAAATGACAGCATTGAACAGAACAACTAGTTTTCATAAAGAAAAGCTTCTCTGTAAAACACTCCTGAATCATTGGCTTCATGATTTAATTTAATTTTCATTGCAGGCTTAAGAATCTTGTATGTTTTGCTTACTTTGCAAGTATCAAAACAGACAAAATCCTCATTATTATTATTATTATCAAAAAAAGTTTCAAACCATGGGTTTCCCCAGCTAAGACAATATGGCGGGTCAGGACCAAAACACATATTGCCAAGTGTAAAAAAAAAAAAAAAAAAAAGGTTTGGAAGAATAGTTAGGGATGTGTGCTTGTATCCCTGAGTCCCTAACTGTGTAACGGTGTAGAAGTCGCGCATAAGATCCTGCTTCATCTGTGGTGACCATTGGATGCGCAGTCTTGGTGGTCGCCTGCTCTGACACAGACGAAACCCTTCCGACTGTTCGGGCTGGATGGTGTTGCCCGGGTGTTGTGGTAGCCATACTACAGGATGGGGTGCCACTTTCTCCACCACCACCTGCGGGAGACTGTAGTATAGTTTTCAAACGGAGGCCGCTGCCTAACCCCCGAATGCGGGTGACTTTATCCTGCGCCACACCCGATGCAGCATGATATATATTAGAACGAGTTCTCATCATGGATGGTTGAACCCTTTAGCCTACCCTAAAGCTATTGTAGTTCCCGCCCCCACCGCGAGGAGGTAGGGTCCATATGGGGGCTTATTATTATTATTATTATTATTATTATTATTATTATTCCAAAGAATTAAAGGAGCAAAGTTTATAGACAAAAGAGAGAGAGAGAGAGAGACAAGAAATTATATATCAGTTATCAGTGGTTAATTTGTCTCTCAACATTTTAAATTGAAGGACACTATTGAATGTGTGAAATTAACCACATAAAAAACATTTACTGATCTTATTCACTGGATCTTACTACCTAATTTTTTGTTGCTGCTTTAGAATAAATTTTAAGCGGAAAATCAAGTTTCTGCAAAATATTCCAAGCACAAAACACAAAATTATAAAGATCTCATTCAAACCCACGCTAAAACATGGGTTTGAATACACTGCTAAAATAAATAAAATAAAGGTAGGTGGTTTACTTATTCAATTTTTAGAAAGATAATAAGAAAGTTTTAGGATTCTATGCAAAGTCTGGGGGGAGAAAGGGGGGGGGGGGGGTTCCTTCCTTTCACAACATCCTTAAGACATTACAAAACATTTGGCTGAAACATTACCAGCAGAACCAGATTAAAAGCTTACAATCCCATCAACAGTGAAATGGCTTGTATATAACCTACACAAAACCTCTTGTCTGTCCTGTCCCATGTTTATGTTGTCCTTTTTGTTTTTGTCTTTGCCCTTAACCTTTGAAAATGAGATATACATAGAATGCCAAAACATTTGGGAATCTCAATGCTCTTCCAAAAATTGAGTAAGTACATTGTCTATCTTTAGTTTAATTCAGACATCTCACTGAATGAAGCTCCAGACTGAGAGAGTGAGAAGTTTATCAACATATTGATTATAACTGTTGTGGAAATATCTTATTCTGATCTACAAAGTAACTATTACTTTATTTCTCAGATGTCTTCGATCTTGTTTAAATGAGAGCTCATTATTATGTATTAGATTGCTCTCTCTGAAAGATCATGAAGTCTAAGCAAAATTTGGCTCTTAATTAATAAAGAAATAGCTCTTACTAGCAAATCAGAAATATCATCTTGACTGAAGAACTTAATACATTCCCTTCAGATTTAAATTTCCACTAGTATCTAGTCTCTTTAAAATCTTCCTCTCACAAGCACCCAATTAACTAGCTTTCCAATTTCCCATCTTCTGTATTTGAGGACTTTGAAATCTTAAAACAAAAGAGATACTGATCCAAAATTCATGTTTAATCAACTTTTGAAAGATATTAAAATGGAAGATCCACCCACAGCTGCTGCTTCAGATCACTCGTACTCGTTGATGGCTGAAGCTGCCGTCCCACACATGTTCAATGGTCAACAAATCTTGTAGGCCAAGGAAGGGTAATGACAGCACAGAGGCATTCCAGGGAAATCTGTGCTGTGTGTGGGTGGGCATTATCTTGTTGGAAATTGGACAGCTGTAAGCGCTCCGTGACGGGGAGCATAAGAGGCTGTAGAATCTCCTGAACTTTTCAGACAAACCTAGATTCGTTACTAACCACGATGAATTGCTAGTCTACAGTCATCATGCCACCTTCTCACTACATCACTGCAAATGAGATGTTAATAGCAGACAGTGTAAGGAGTGGTGAGAATGTAAGTCTCACTCTGCAAGTGTCATCACAATCATGCAGTAGACAAGGATGTAATGATGCTGTGTCTGGATGGTTGGATCACTTCATCTGTTGGATGATGATACAGTCCTCTCTTCTGGTAGTTTGCCTAGGTCTTCCAGTGCCTTCCTGCTTGTGTGTGTTCCTTCACTTCTCCACTGCTCCCTATGTGGTCTGAGTGACTAACAGCAATTGCCGACCCTCTATCTATCCTTATCCACTGCTTCCAATACCGTCACACAGTACAGTCGGAATGGTCCAGGTGGTGGCCAATGCAACACAGTGATCAATCTCCCTCCTGTAGTTCAATGATATGACCTCTCTCAAACTCTGTTAATTGTTCAAAACTGCATTGAATCATTGTCGAGGTATGGTGTAGATTCAGGCACCTTCACAACCATGCTGATTCCAAAGCATACAGAAATCATATGACGACCGTTCTCATGACCACAGCTATAGCGAAGCTGATGCCCCTGATGCTAGTTCTCGGTGGGCAATCGTAGCCCAAATGCAATCACTGGCAGAACTATTTGATTTGATGCCGTGTACTGAGTTTTGTTGTTCCTGGGTGCACTAATTTTTTTGGCTAAGAGTGTATATTTATTAAAAAGTCATTGAATTCGAAGCTCGTGCATCTGTTATATTCAGTGCATGTAAAAGTTTAGTACAGTGTATATTTATTTTTATTATTATTTTTCCTAAAAAATTTTGGAAGTTAATTATATAAAAGCTGCAACTAAAATGAATAACCTGGACTTGTGAATTCTTTGACTATCCTTGATTTGCTCTTACAACTACCAATTTCAAAGTTACTACAAAGAAATTTTACAGTTTTAGATTTTAGCTGATGTAAGCTATTTATGCCGCGCTGGTGTGGTCGAGCGGTCTTAGGCGTCGGTCTGTCGTGAGATCAATGTGCCAGCGCCCGGGTTCAAATCCCGGTAGCGAGCATGGATGTTTCAAAAATTTCCTTTCCTGTGTTGTAGCCTCTTCTTCACTTTCTCTTCGGTCTGACGTCATTCCTTAATGGCGTCCTGGGGAAGGCCACGGGAAACCACCCCAGTATCTTTCCCTTGTAATTCTAGGGAGTCTGCTAGGGGTTCGCCGTCTTGGGAACACTAGCGCTCCCTGGAGCACGGATGCTTCGGCAACGAAGCTCGCACTTCGGTGCGAACCGACCACACACATAAGCTATTTATAATTTATAATAATTTCACAGACCTATTGAGGTTGATCCTAACATTTTCACACCTTCCTCAAATCATTTTCAGTTTTTTTTTTTTTTTTTTTTTTTTTTTAAGGAAACAAATGGAAAAAAATTTACATTAAATAATTGTAGCTAATTTTCATTCTTAGAAAACTAAGCAATAATCAGTTAGGGAAAATTGCATTTATCCATTAAAAAAAAGTCTCAACTTTCTACCTTTTTTTTTTTTTCAATTTTTATTTCTTTTAAACATATGAAAATAATATCTTATTGAACTACTACAATATGAATAAGCACAGTTTGGGATCATTTTACCCTTGAAAATGAAAATCCAATGTTTTTCTGGTTTAATACAATGCCAGTAGTGATACTTTTCCTGTGCTTTTGCTTGTTGTTCTACAAGAATTCTTACTATGAATTCTCGCAAGATATATGATGAAAGTGGGAGCATGAATGTCAAGTAATCCATTGTCATAGCTTACTATTGTCTATAAAGCATTCATTATCCATAATACAGTGTGTTTTGATCTTACAAGTTAATATACCTTGTTAGTATATTACTGATCCAGGTTATTGAAAAAAATAATCAATTTCAATCTCCGTGTTAATGCAGTTGTCACAGAATGCAAGACCGAGTAACGTATATTGAGATTTTACTCACAGTTATTGCAAGTAATCAGCTACTTCAGTGTGAATTATCTGGGAAAATCACACTGAATTCTATACCCTTGTAAGGAAGCCCACAAGGGTGTAATTTGAGGATATTTCTCCAGAAATGTCATCAACTGAATTAAAAGTTTCTGCTATGAATTATTTAATATTTCTGAGAACATTGAGGAAAACTTCTCTATATCATGGGTTGTAAATGTAAATATTTCATAGTTTAAATACATATAGAGGAACAAATCACTTTAGTAGTTTAAGTTTAATATTTAATAGTTAAAATTTCTATTCAGAAAATCCCAAAGTTTTTGATGAAAAATCACAAAAATAATTTTTAAGTTTGAAACACTCACTTGGCAGAAGAGAATGATAAGAAATGAAATACTCTTATTAGAATATACTTTATATATATATATACACTTTACATAAACTTTAGTATATTTTAGAAGTGTAAATTAACACTGGAATGTTTGAGAATAAGAATTGGACAGTAGAAATTCAGATTTTTTAAATAATCTCAGCTTGACTCAAAAGGCTTCCTCTTTTTATAATGATTATGAATTGTTGCTTATCCTTTTACCCTTTAGAGGGTTTTATTATTATTATGTAAAAGTTTCAAACCTTGGGTTTCCTAGTGTGCAGAGGCTGTGGTGCAGTGTTTGAGGCACCAGACCAGTGGCAGACAGGGCGATGGGTACAACACGTACTCTGTCCTGCCTCCACTGCTTCTGGAGCTCATGTGCTAGATCGGTGTATTTACTGATCTTGTCTTCATGAGTTTTCTGCATGTTCTTGCTGATAGGCACTGCAATATCAATGAGATAGATAGTTGTAGTACGGGACCATGTTCTTAATAAGTGAGTGTTTGTGTCCTAGCTGTTGATGAACAATCTACACTACCTGATTGTGTGTGTGGAGGTAGTCTGTTTGGGAGAGAAGGGGACAGCCTGATATTATGGGATCGATTGTCTCATGCGGTAGTGTGGCATTTCCTGCATCTGTCGTCATATGTGTTTGTGTCGTATAGAATATGTTTCTTGTAGTTGCATATGGAGATGACTTGGTCCTGATCATGAACCCTTCGGTCTCCCCCAACACTAACCACTCGTCAGCCATTTGTTTGACGTTTCCATGTTGACATGAGGCTGGCTGAGTTCATGGTGATGACTGCTATGGAGTTCCTTACGAGCCCATGATTCACGCAGCTGCTGTGTATGGGTGTCGGGGGTGGTGAGTGTTAGTGAAGGGTTTGCGAGGTCCAGGGGTGTGAGGTGTGTGTCAGCCTTGACAATGGCTGAGTGGAGTGAGGAGTGTTGTGCTCTTTGGTGAAAGTGTTCCCTAAGTGTGTGTACTTGTTTTTCGTGTAGAGTGATGAGGTTGATGAGTTCTCGGCCTCCCTTCTTGCGGGGAAGGGTCATCCTCTCTGTGGCGGACTTAGGATAGTGCATGTTGTGTTTCGTGAATGTAGTGCGTGTGTTGTACATTGTATTGCTTCGAGTTCGAAGTTTGTCCATGGAATTATGCCAAACAAATATGTTAGTGTGGGGATTGCAAAAGTTGTTGATGGTTTTAATTTTATTTCTGGCATTGAGTTGTGTTTTGAGGATGTTGTGAACGAAAGGACGGTATATGTTCTGAGTGCGTTTTTGATGTTTGTGTTGTCAATGACGCGCGCTTGCTGGAAGCCCAGATACTTATAGGTCTCTCCCTCTTCCATGGATTGGATGGCCAACCCATGGTCCAGTTCAAAACCCTCCAAATTCGTAGTCTTCCCACATGTTATATGTAGCTTGCGGCATTTGTCGATTCCAAATTCCATCCCAATGTCTTTGGTGAAGTGTGTGGAGACTTGTAGTGAAATTAGTAAGTTGTGCATTGTTTGTGGCATAGAGTTTAATGTCATCCATATAAAGTAAGTGTGTGATTTTGTATGATGTCAGATTGCCTGAGATAAGCCTATAACCATGTTTTGTGTTGCCTGGCATATGGCTTAAAGGATTTAAGGCGAGACAGAATCAAAGAGTCTCCCTGGAAAATACCTCTCCTTATGGGAATGGGATCTGTAGTGATGCAGGTGTTGGAGGTGCATAGGTGTAATGTTGGGTTCCAACTCTTCATCGCGGCATCCAGGAATGCCGTGATCTTGAGGTGTATCTTGTAGAGATGAAGAGTATATAGGAGCCAGGAATGAGGGACTGAGTCAAATGCCTTCTTGTAGTCGTTGTACGCGCTGTGTAAGTTTCTATTCTTCGTGCGCTTGCCACAGGATTACCAAGTCAATAAGGAGTTGCTCCTTACAAACCTGGGAATTCCTGGGCCAGTCCTTCTGCTGTTTGGAAGAAATGTTATGTGTTTCGATGTGTGTGTGTAGATTTTGTCTGCAAGACAGGAGGTGAGGAGTTTGTAAAGTTTATTATTATTATTATTATTACTATTATTATTATTTTCTTTGTAGTCAAATATCTTAGAAGGCAGAAAATGTGATGCCTAGAATTCCACATTTAGTTGTTGTTTTTATTTTCTTGTCTTTAGTTTTGAGGGACCACTTTGTCCATTTTAAATAATAGTTTAAAATATGGTTTTCCAGATTAGATTAAAAAGTCTAATCCAGAAGGTTTAATTCTAATGCGGATATTGATTGAAACATAATCAGAAATGTGGATTTTGAATTGAAATAAAACAAAACATATTGTGAATTAGAATAAATTGACTATATAAATTTGTAAACTGGTCACAAATTGTCCTTTGGGAGAGGTTGATGTATCAGAGATAAGAATCCTTATTGTATAGATAAGACAATGCAGAATCTCGTGTGGAAAGTGACTTTACCAGATTCAGTGATTCCATTAGGGCTAATTGTGATAATAGTTTCTGGTGAGAAAAAAAAAAAGAAAAATTCCACTGCATGCGAACAAAAGATTTAAGTGCTTTATTTTAAATTACACTGTAAAATAATTAAAGTGGGAAATTTGTCAGGCACAGAAATATGGCAGTAGCTGTGAAAGTTACAATCAGCACGTGAGGCAATAGGTGAAGGAGACTCATTTGTTGATGAATTTAGGATGGTACTTGAATACGTTTATGGATGATATTAGTCATCAATAAGATGAGGAGGGTGACATTTAAAGATGAAATTTTCAATGTTCATAACCAGCTTATTTGAAAACCCTACACAATATAGATGTGGATTTTTAAGATAGTGAAGGAAAAATCAACTCCAGTTGATCACCTCACATCGTATGAAGAACATCATTAATGATTTTCATTTTTATTTTATTTTATTCGTATATTCATAACAAAATCTTACTGAGAAAGAATATTTGATTTCGTTCCATTTGCCTTGATTTTTTAGTATTAACTAAAGATAATATATTTAACGTTTTTCAGGAGGATGTTCCTATGGCTCAAAGAAAGCGATTTACTCGTGTCGAAATGGCTCGTGTATTAATGGAGCGTAACCAATACAAAGAGAGGTTTATGGAATTACAGGAAGCTGTTCGATGGACTGAAATGATTCGAGCAACACGTATCGACCCACTAGACGGCAAGAAAAATCGGTCTTCTGTATGGAAGTTGTAAGTATATCTTTAGTAAGTTTCTTTTAAGAATTTATAGATCCAGTGATAGCACTTCATTATTTTAATAAGTTTTAAGTAAATATAAGATTTTACAGTACAGTTGAAAATTTAATTCTTATAAATTGGCCTCAACAAATAAACCTTTTCTATAGGGTTTGTTTTTTTTGTTTTTTAAATACCGAGAAAAACAGCTTAAATTTTCAGTATATATGTTTACATTCTTGTTTCTAACATCACACCAAATTTAAATGTAAAAACTACATTTAATATCAAAAAGCAAATTTTCAAAAAGATTACACATCATTTCTTTTTCAAGCCTTCAATAAATTTGTTATTTATTATTTAATTTGATTTGTTATTTAAGGCTTGAAAAAGAAAAGACGTGTACCGTATATGCTCCAATAGAGGCCCCCGGCGTTTATTTGCAAAACTAGCCTCGGCTCCCGGCGCTTAATAGAGACTGGCTGCTATTAGAGGCCGGCCATTATTAACAAAAACCTTCAGAACGCAATATTTTTACACATAAAAACCGTCTAATATTACAAACAGCTACTTTATTTGAATTTCACATACTACATAAGACTGTTAAAGATAAATGGCAATGTCTTTCTGTACCTTTCGCTGTTAATGACGGGCGGCCGCGTCATCGGAAGTTTCTTTCGCATATTCCACCGCCCGAAACTTAAAGGCAATGTCAAATGACCGTTTCGGCGGCATTTTGTAAGGTAATGAACCGTAAGTATTACGCACGACTATAAAGATACGGATGCTTACACTAGTACCGGTAGGCAAATATCAAAGACCCGGCTACTATTAGAGACCGGCTACTATTTGGCCGTGTCCCCTCTGCAGCCCGGCGGTTATTAGAGACCGGCGACAATAAGAGACTCTGCGTTTATTGGAGCATATACGGTAATCTTTTCGAAAATTTGCTTTTTCATTTTAAATGTAGTTTTTACATTTAAATTTGGTGTGATGTTAGAAATATTTATTAGTAGAGGCTTTAGGAGAAAAGATCTACTAAAAAAATATGGGAACTTTTTACATACATTCTTGTTTATCATTTTTTTCCCTTCCTTTTTTAACAGTGTTACTAATTATTCATCACTGTTTTTTTTTGTAATTTAGTCTGAAATCTGAAAAAGATTCAACTCATTAGTAGGTTCTCCATATGATTAGCTGTCATTTTAATTTTAATTTTGTCCTTTTTATTTTGATTTTAACATCAGTAACTATTTCATATTTTGGTTCTGTTAAATCAAGAGACCAGTAAAAATTAGCTGTTTCTGAGCCCTCAGTTTTGCTGCATAAGAAACAATATATTTTGGGGCAACAGAAATTTCTTTACTGCTGTTGCTTTTCAAAACTACCTTATTTTTAACGTCTGTAAATTTTTAAAATCTGCTTTTTCTTTTTTTTCTGGAAAATTTTATCCTTTAATAATCTTATTCTTATCCATGTATTTTTAGATCATTGTTACATCATTTTATCTGGTAATTGTTACCTCTGTTTAGAGCTAGACTTAATTTCAAAATTCCTTAAGCCTTTTGTTAGCAGTGAATATCCCTTTGTCAGGCTTAATTTTGAAATCTTATCTTATAAGGCAACTAATAATAAAATTACTGCAAGTTATACAATGAACATTGCTTACTCGCATTAAAATGGTTGTGTATAGTTAAGAACTCTGTATCTTTGTCCTTACAGAATTGATCTTCTGAATAGATAAAATTATCAAGACTAGTCAGTTTTTTTTCCTGTCTTATTTGTAAAAATATATTTTTCATTCATTCAGAAACCCTAAGCAGCAACATTAGAGTATTGAAAACGTCCATTTAATAGAATAGGTAACTTTATGCTGCCAGTTGCTTCAGCCAGATTATCTAGAAAAGCCAAAGGGTAGAACAAGAACATCTTCTTTTTTTTTATTATTGATTTTTAGACTTTTGTTCAGAGTTAGTATGGCTTGTACTAATTTGTAAAGATCCTTACCATGATTTTTAATCCTGAAGATATTAACATGAAGGAATGTTCATCCCAACATTTTATTTCATTTGCTTCATAAATGTTGCTTTCTGGTATTTTGATAAAATCAGTGTATTTGATTATTTTGCAAAGACTAGAAAATCAGATTCTGAAGTTGGGAGTTAGTTAGGCAGTAAGTGGGAAGAAAAAAAAAAACCATCACTATCGCTTTGGTTTATTTTATAAATGGTTTGTTTGATAAAAAATAAACTACATATAGATACAATTGTAGGTCAGAAAGGCCAAGAGAATCTTAATTAACAATTCACGATTTTGATTTAAAAAAAAAACCCAAAGAAGAATGGGAAGAATATTTTTCATACTTTCCTTGAAGTAGAGGTGATGACATGTTTTTCAAAAAACAAAGAAAGATTCTGTGATTTCATTCTTTTCTAAGGTATATTAGTTTTAATCATTAAATTCCTCTTAGTCATTATCATTTTTCCTTGATCTTTATTTTAGAAGATTTAGCCTTGGCAATTTCAGTGAACATCCCAAACATTCTTTAACTATCCAACCACTACATTATGTAATGCAACAGAATTTCCGATGAAACTTTCTTAAAAATTAAAAGACACTGGATTTTGAAAACAACCCACACACTAAACGGAGACAGAGAACTCCTCAAGTTCATTTGGCATCCAATCTTGGAAAGCCAGTAATTTCAATGCATATCCATCCTCCTGTCCTTTTATTTTATTTTGTGCACTATAAAAATTCTGTGCACTATACCTTAAGTCTTTTGTTGCACTGAGAATGTAGTAAGCTATTGAAAAAGCAAAAAAATGAAGCTGATTAAATTTCCTACAATTAAAAAAAAAAAAAAAAAAGTTTTTATATTTTTTATTAATGGATGCTTTTGAGTTTGAAAGTAAAACATTTAGCTGTGAAAATCTATTATTTTCTGAAAATTTCATTTATGGTCTTTGAAAACTTTCTCATGGGCTGTTTTGTAAGCAGTATTTCTGTGGAGTGTTTACAAATTATACTGAAAATGAAGAGCTATATTTTGAATGCAGTTTTATCACACTAAAATTGTTTCATTGTTTTTGAAAGGAAGAAAACAATATCGTATTAATAATCGTGTAATTTTTTTCTTTTTGCAGTTTATTTCTTGAAAAAAAAAATTGTCCCTGTAAATTTGTTGATGAACTGCTGTCATTGAGATCTAACTGGCAGTTTAAAATAAGCAAAATTTGAGAATTAAATTTCAAAATTGAATTTAGTTTCCTAGGACTCCAGTTATGTTTTTGTTTTGTTTTTGAAATTTCCTGTACTGAAAAATCTTTTAATTCTTCATATGCTGCATTAACCAGTTCAAGTGAAGCACCTTTTCGTGAACATTTCCTCTGCAGGTACTAACATTTGCACCCTCATCTGTAGTGTGTATACATTCATTATGCATGCTACTCCAGTTTCATTTCTCTTATTACTGAGTCTGATTCCTTTCAGATGTTCTTCGCATGGTATAAAATTTAGTAATAGTATATTGTCTGTTTGTAATATCATTAATTAGAAATTAATGATAATTTGTTGTTTATTTCTACCTATTAAAAAAAAGAATATGCTATTTATTATGAGTATATAAATTTCTAATGCATTTTTTTTTTCTTTTTCTTTCCCTTTTTTTTTTTATTCTTATTTAGTTTCAGTAGCCTTTTCAGTGCTTCCGAAAAACCACCAAGGAAATCTATGCCGTATGTCAATGTAAGATACAATGCTCCCACTCATCATGTCAGTCCAGCACTTGATACAATGCGAAGGAAAAACTTAAATGATAGGCGTAAAGGTTTAGACTTCTTGGACAGTGAAATGTAAGTATATTTTGGTAGATGATGATTGAATTTCTCTT
>JAFIDM010000001.1:152238101-152272205 GCA_023159025.1 Thereuonema tuberculata | reverse complement strand
GTCAAGGACCAAAACACATACTACACATATTATTATTATATCGAAAAAGTTTCAAACCATGGGATTCCCCAGCTAAGACAATATGGCGGGTCAAGGACCAAGGCACATAATGCCAAGTGTATTAAAAAAAAAAAAAAAAAATTTGGAAGAATAGTTAGGGATGTGTGCTTGTGTCCATAAATTTCTGAACTATGCATGTTGTGTTGAGTACCACAGCCTTCTGGAGTTGTGCGTAAGTGTTTTTATTATTATTATTATTATTATTATTATTATGTACTCTATTTACAGTTAATATTTTTATAATGAATTAGTTTTGTAAAAGCACCTGTTAATAGGAGCCTTTTATTGATACTCATAGAATTTTATTGTTAAGCATCTTAATTATAAATCCTAAATAAAAATATTATTATTATAGACTGCTGCGCCTAGCAAACAATAAAATAGAAAAAAAAAAATACACGGATAAAAAAATATGTTTTATTTAAAAAGAATACTATTATTATTAATAATTTTTGCAGAAACCCTTGCAGGTGAGTTCTTCTGAATCATTATCTTGCTTTCCCTTTCTATCTCTTTCTCATCCTTACATCCATCATCTTCCTGCATGCCTCAACCTTTGTTTTAGGACCAAGCTAATTCTTTATGTTTTGTTTGCTATTATCTTTCATTCTCTTAATTCAGTTGTAAAGATAACTGTTTTCATTAGAATGTTTGGTCTAGCAATGAATGAGATCATTCTTGATTCTTACCTATTGTTTATGATTTATTCACAATAAGATCGCAATTCAAGGGTTCATAGAAAATGATTTTGCATCTGATTCACTTTAACACCAACCCTGTCCCAATTTGACTACTTCTAAAAAGTTGGGTCTGAAATTATTCGCATTAACAATGAACAACAAATCATGAGCTCTTTGAGGACAATCAAAGATGCTGTAGTGAATTATTATGTTAATTGTTGCAAATTACTAAGACAAGAAGATAACAAGTGATATTGTTGAGTGAGTCATTGGTAATTTATAAGAACATATTTTGAAACAACATAGTATAAATAATTAATGACCACATTTGATGATAAAATAACTTTTTACTCTAAAGAATCAAAGCGTTTGTGTATTGATATCTCTTTGAGTTGTTCTATGCTTATTAAGTATTTGTTGCTTAAAATCTATTTCAGTGCTTCAGAGAAGTTACATGCACAAAGAGCCCGGGAACGAAGAGAACAATATAAACAAGTACGAGCACATGTAAAAAAAGATGACGGCCGAATGCAAGCTTATGGTTGGAGTCTTCCTGCCAAAGTTCCTGCTACTATTCCAAAATCATCAGCAGGAGAAAGTAGCTCAACTCCTAAAAATAGTTCCCATGTACCAGTTCCTGTTCCTGTATATTGTCGTCCATTAATGGAAAAAGAAACAGGAATGAAGGTAACAGGAATGCATTATCTACAACCTTTATATGATTTTGTAATTCTTATTTTCAGGTCAGTAATTTGTTTTGATTTTAAAATCATATTTTCTTCATTTCATAGTTTAGTATATTCAAAATCATAATTTTTGCTAAGAAATCATCAAGCTATAGTTTTGCCAACAGGGCTTAATATGGTTGGACAAATTATTACAACACCTCTTCCCATTGTTGATATTCCACTCTACCTTATTTCATTATCACTACAGAATGAAGAGGTCTGTGATGACTTCAGTAGGAACGACAGGAAAGAGTTTCAGTGTAGTGAGGTATAAAATTGTATACTTGATTGTTTCAATTTCCTAATTCACTTAGTGGATGATGATAGATTCTTAAATTAACTGAAAAAATAACAAGAGGGGTCACAGCATGAAAGATTGGTGATTGATTTTTTTTCTCTTAGATTGGAAGGGTGGTTCTTGCACTCTTAGTTTTCATTTCTGTAAAAACTATTTAAAACTTTTCTGAATTTTGGTATTTTATTTTTTTTTTTCACTTTGATTAATGATTTTTAATACTTTTTAATGACTTTTACTTACACATATTTACTTCATTAATAAGTTCAGTACTCATATTATAAATGTAAAAATGTTTTAGGAGGATCTTGCAAAGCCTTTTCAATGATGAAATCTGACATTCGACTGATTTCAGTTTCTGATTTTTTTTAAAGGAAAAAATAATAAAAAAAAAAGAATGAGAGATAAAAAAAAATTATATAGTGACACACAAATAAAAATATCATGTTAAGTTTTGGAATAGGAACCTTGAATTTGCTGTACAATTTAAATAAATTCTATTTAATTTCTTACTATTATCTTACTGTATTATTATAATTTTTGTAGTGTACAGTTTTTGACTTAAGTTTTATGGCTTATGCAATTATTCAACTTTATCTATAAGTATTAGCTTTAGTTAAGGTTAGTTTTTTTAACTGTGGTAGAGGTTTTCGGTCCAAATGTTATTTATTACTTCTACTAGTCATTGTGAGAATTTTTTGTAACAATCAATTCATAGTGGTAAGATGGCAGGGCATTGATTTGCTATTAGATATACCAGGTTTCTATAGAGCCCAACTTTCCCCCTTTGGTTTCACAGAAAATTATAAGTATTTATTATCGCAACTACAAAAGCACAAAACATTAAAAATTAAAAACAATTACCTAAAAAGTATTCACTACGTTTCAGGCCTTCCTTCTTTGATAAGGCCCGAAACGTAGTGAATACTTTTTAGGTAATTGTTTTTAATTTTTAATGTTTTATGCTTTTGTAGTTGCGATAGTAAATAATTTCAGAAGCATGTAAAATTCTATTCAAAATCATAAGTAGTTAAAATTCTTCTCTCATAACTGACAGTGGCAAGTAGAACGAGAAAGCTGCTGTAATTCCAAGTTACAATAAATAAAGTAGAAATTGCACAAGAAGATAAAAGTAACAATCAACAATACATTTGGACAAATCAGTATAGTTAATAATCGCTTCTATGTTAGGATACACATTGGAATTGCAGGATTTTTAGGTACAAAGTAACGGTTACATCAACTCATAGACTATGTATTTGAAAATCTGTTTTTAAAAATATACTGCTCATAATGCGCAAGTTGATGGTTGAGACAAAAGCAAAACAACTGATGTATCCCTTTAGAAGAAAATAATTGTTTTGCAATCATGGAAGGATAACAAGTCAGTGTGGGGAAATAATATTTTATAGTAATTTTGAAAATACCAATACTAAGCAAGAACAGTCAGTATCTTGGCTTCTGCCATGTTTGACAGTGGTAAAGTTATCAACTATCTCAACACGCATCACTAAAAGCTGTTTCTGCAATGTAATGGCATGATTGATGATAAGGAGCTCCAAATCAGATTAATGGAGAAGAGTTCATCAAGAAAATACTGAATTTTGACAAATTTATGAACATCCCATGCATTTATAGAATTAAAGATATGATATGCATTTATGCCTTAGATGTAATAGCAAGTGTAAAAAAAAAAAAACCAGTAAGATACTTAAAAAATTTAAACCTTACAAGTCATTCCCTTGGAAAGAAAAAATTCGACAGAGTAATGAATTACATCAAAGTACTGTAGCGTTATACTGAATTTGCAGCAGGAGATAAACAATGTGACCATCCATATCTTAAATAGCTTACTTTATATTACAAGTATAAATTAATATCTTAAAGCTAATACAGTGGTACCTTGGTTAACTATGGCCTTAGTTAACGATGAGTTGCTGTAAGCAAAAAATGTCTTGGGTAACGACGCAGGCTTTGGTTTACAATGCCTCGTTAATTGGTGGCAGCCAATAGTTTTTGAGAAACTCGCATTTAAATTTTGCAAAATATTCATGCCTACGTCATTTACATTTTCTTTACACACAATTTGTACTTCTGGTGAAGATTGACATTTATAAACTGTATTCATCAACTATTCATTGTATTAATGATAAATTTTTGTAGTAAATATAAAGGAATAAATGATATGTATCATATTTTTATGACATTTAAAATCATGCCTTGGATAATGACTGTTTTGGTTAATGGCGATAATCCTGGAACGGATTACCGTCATTAATCAAGGTACCACTGTATAACAAAATTGCTTATTTACCTGTTTTCATAATAACACATAAACATGAAATCAAAGTAATTTGCCACATTTGATGTATTAAATTATTAATAATATATTTTGATTGATATTCATTTGAGTTAGCATACCTTTGTAAAAACAAATGCCTTTGTTGACATTTCATGCCTTTAAACTGTGTAATGTTCCTATTCCCATTCTTTGTTAGTTATTTTATTCTAATCATTGTATTCTGGCTTGATAAATATAAGATGTACGCTTCTCGAAAATTTGCTGCTTTCAGTATTTAAATAAATTTATTTAAATACTTGTGTGATATGTTGAAGATTTTATTTTTTGTCTAACAAAGTAATTTGATCATTATCAAATCACAAGTCGAAGTCAGACCTGCGATTCAGTCATTCAGATATTGGTGAGCAGAGTGCGTTGAGAGCATTCAAGGACTGAGCGACGCAATGACCTATAGCTAAATAACGCAATGGGCTGCCTGTGCCCATTCAACTCACTCAGTCCCCAGACATTTGAACTGCACATCAAAGCTCAGTGGTGAAATTTAAAATTTTAAAATATTATTATTGTTGATAGCTTTTTTTTTTTTGTTAGTTCCATTTCAGGGCCCCTTCATCCTGGGCCCTATACCTGTTGCACCTGCCTAGTTATGGCACTGCATGTAACATACAACTTTGTGAGAGATGGAAGTTTTGATTTGAGATATTCATGAAATTTGGTGTAATGTTGAGAAGCTCAGATCTAGCTACAGATTTATTTGTTTTAGAATACATTTTCAGTTGTCATACTCGAATACATTGTTTTCTTCCTAGCTGTAACATATCTCCTCTGTTTTCACATAATAAAAGTAATTAGAATAACTATCCAAAACACAAACATAACTGCTTATTATTAAGGAAATTTAAATTCTGTATAGAAAGGAAAATCTCACTTTACTTCATAGTGATTGACTTTGTTTAAATAAAACAAATTCGCTGACTATTATTTAAGGATATTTTATAATAATTTAGGGAATTTTTTTAAGGAAGTTTGAGTTAATCCCCCCATTCAAATAACATAATTAAAAATAAAATTTAAATTGTATAATAACTTCCTTGTTTTAATTTCTTTGTATATACTTTTTGTGTTTGCAATGCATTTCGTTTGAATGATGCCATCATATTCACCTTAGTTTGTTTTCAAAAGTCCTTGTGTTTAGTACGTCCAACTTTCTTCTTTCTGGCTAAAACCCATTAAATTGCTTAACTTCAGATGTTTCTGATGCTTGGCTTCATAAATACTATTCCCATTGATTGTGATAAATTATTACCTTTTTAGTTGCAACATTTTTATGTTGTTTGCTGTGGATTGATGGTAACATTAATCAACATTAAGATGAAAAAAGAAAGACAATTATTATGCTTAATTAACTAAATGCTCTTCATTGTAGTACAGATTCATTGTATCTGCCATCAATGAAAAGGTGTCATTTTTATATCCTGGTGTTGACTAGTTTTCATTCACTGATTGAATATTCCTCTTCATCTCTTGCTAATATCACCACACTCACTAGTAGTCCTGTGTATTCTTCAACTGAGCTCTTATGTATCTTTGATTTTGGAAATATATAATAAATATAGTTTATATGTGAGATGCCATTAATGAATCTACTTGTAGCTTCACTCAGGAAATCAACTGGAGGGTTTGGCTTCATTGACATCAACCCATTATCCCTCGGATGCACTAGGGACTAAGATCCTGCTCTTTGGCTCTTCATGTTCCTCATCTTTTAGCTATTAATGTGATCAGAATAATCTTTGTGTTTCTAAGCCTCATACATATTGGATTGGAGGGCATGGTTTAATTGTTTGCAATAAACTCCTTCATTTACACATTGTTATGGTTCACACCATCAATTTAATGGACCTATTGGTCCAGTTTTCAATTTGGCAAGGGTTCTTCACTCCAAGTTAGTTAAATGCCTCAATTAGCTCCTTTTTTTAAGCAAAAACAAATATACCTGAAAAGACATATCTGCCATTTGGGAATATACAAGTCCATGCGTTTGAGAGTTTACTATGCAAAGTATGGTCTATTTCTCCATGCTGACTATCACTTAGTGTTCTAATAACTACAGTAAAACCTCGATATAACGCTCCCGCTTATAGCACTATCCCATTCTTTACGCTCCTTTTATACAGTCCCTGGAATTTTCTATTCATCTCTGTATACTTTTACCCTCTTATAACGCTTCAAATCCCACTTGTAGCGCTTTTTTATATTGGAAATTTTGTATCGAAAAGAAATGTAACACTGTAAAGATTTTTTTTTTTTTTTTCTCTGGTAGGAGGGAATCTTTGAACTCTGTGAAATGCGGGTCTGTGATACAGTTGTGCAAAATGTCGAAGCGGAAATCGCTTTCTATAAGTGAAAAATTGCAAATTCTCCGTAAGTACGAGGAGAATTCTACAAAAGTCAGAAGGATTTCGCAGAATCTCTAGGAATTCCCTCGTCCAGTCTGGGAGCAATAATGAAAAACAGGGATGCAATTACCGATGCAGCGAAGGGTTGTTGCAAACGTAAAAAAGTAAAGTGTGCACTAAATCTGCTCCAAAAATATATTAGTATTGCTCCTAGTAGTTTATTAATTGACGTTCATAGTTACCTGAACCTCATTGAAAATGGCATAATTCATAGCACACACACCCGGCAAACCACAATCAAAGATCTTTTTAATAGGAAATAAGCTCATATTTGCAGTATATCTATTGCAGAATCATGTATGTTTCCTGTAAAATGGTGTCCAAATATTTCCCCATCTCATAAATCATTTCCCGTCTATAGCGCTATCCCGCTTATTACGCTTGTAGGTCATGGTCCCTTGACGAGCGTAATAACGGAGTTTTACTATATTTAAAATTACCCCTGTTCTTTTTTCCTCTTATTTAGTGTACTCTCTTCAGCTGTACCATTATAATACAAACAGCATTGAATTTATTTTTTTTACTTCCACTCACAATTTCAGTGAAGTGTTGTTGGCATTGTGACAGATGTTGCTCTGAAAAATCATGACCTACTTTATTTCTTATTGCTTTCTGAAAGCATATTTTGGCAAACTGCCATCATCTCCCTGGATGCCTGTTGTGGTTCATCTCTTTTAAAAGAAATATACAATATTCACATATTAATTAAATCTTCAGTTGAATTGATACTTAATCAATAGTTTAATTAAAGAGAAAAAATATTAATTCTAAATGATATATGTTTGAAGCCACATTGTTTGTCAGTTCTTTAGTGTTGGCTGACTAAATCAATCTCCTTAACTTTTACAAATAGAAGCATCATCGTGTGAATGTAGTTTTTATTTCCTTCAAATTAGGACTCATCATTCATATGAAATCTCGACAAAATGAAATAAATAAAAAATATTTGACAATAGTTGGTAATATTGTAGCATACGATGGTTTTGAAGTCTGTGTGCAACAGCAAACTGTAAAAAAAAAAATATCATTTACGAAATTATCATTTTTTTAATGAAATAATCAGACATGACATCAGTGCTCCAATTGAGATTTTGTCTGGACTCAATTTTTTTTCATATAGATCATGTAATGCAGATATCTATGAAAGAATTTTGATTAAAAATGGTCCAAATGTTTGGGGCACTTACGATACTGAGGTGCCAGAATTTTTTTAGTGTTGTGCAAACGGATGAAGTTGCAGTTTCATGGCCAGGTCAGTTCCATAGTGTCATAAATACAAGGCAAATATTATTTTTCAGGAATCATAAATGTGTGATTTTACAAAATTACCTGGAAAAACATAAAGAAGTGAGAATTACTAAAGCAATTTGAAAGAAATGTCACGGTCTGCTGCTGTCAGGTTTATTTCGACAGCATGATAAAAAACATATCTCAGGTAATCCTCTGTACCATGAATTACATTGAGCTATCTATCCAATTCTACTGATTTAGCATCCATCTGTTTTGGCCTCTTAAAAGATAATGTACTTGGCACTGCTGAAAAGTGAAGCTCATCATTGTCCAAATGGTTTGCAGGACAGCTCAAAAGACTCTTCTGTATAAGAGTTCATATATTAGTACCGTATCAGAGCAAATGCATAGAATATGGTGATGTTAATATGATTGTTTACCTCCTTATTTGTGGATTTTTTTTTATTATTATTTCCTGGTTTTCAGTTTAATGACCTTTGTCTATTCCTTTTATATTAAAAGATAATTTTTCAAAACATGAACTGAAAAACTGATAAAATGTTAACTATCTCAGAACGGATTTTACTGTTTTTTTTTTGTTTTGTTTTTTAATGCTAATAATAATATGAAAAATGCATAAGAAATGCCTTGCTATAGAAATGGAATTTTTCTGTTGTAATTGATTTTGTATAGATTTGCCTCTAATCAGATAGTTTGAAAGTCACTAATAATGGGGGGGGGGGGGAATTAATGCTACTGTAGAATCAAGTTTGTGTTTATACTCTCTAAATTTCTGACTGACTTCTTCATTGTTTCACACTATCACACTTAATATGGAATCCACATAGCATTTGTCTCAATTTCTTGGTTTTAATAGTGATTTGAGGCACAATTGTTTTTTTTTTTGGGGAGAGATAAATATTTGATTTCATTTGAATTAGGGTGACTTTTGCATGCAAAATGGTAGTTTATTAGTAGTAATTAGTAATATCTGATCATGACTAATTTAATGTAGTTACTGGATACATTAATTTCTAATTACTAATATAGTTTCGTCATCTTATTCACTTACTCACATCAATGTTTCATTGCTGTTACAAATTAAATAACTTAATAAATTTATATTAGATCTTTTTATAATTAATTAAAAAAAAATTCAGAAATGGAAACAAAAAAGTTAATGTCTGTTTATAATAGCCAATCAGAAGAGATATTGTTTATTATCAAGCTTAACTTATAAAGCCTCAAACTTTCAAAATTGCTATAAAGTTTGTTATATCTAACTATTTAAACTAAGATACGTTCAGCATTTAAATAAAAACTTCTAATTCTTTGAAATTACACAGATAATAAATTTCCAAAGAATTCTGTGCGATATATATGGAACAAAATAATTATCATAGTTTTTATAAGTTTTTTTTTGTAGTGTTTGAAATTAGCTCCTCTGATTGGTTACAAAATGAAGAACAAGAAAAGATGTATTTCCACATTTAGTTAAATTTGAAATAATTTAATCAAGTTTTTTCATACCAATCTGTATCGATTTAATAAGATTTACCCTTTTAATAAAAGATAGTGAAAATTTGATATATTTACCAAGTTTTTGTATTATTATAGTAATTATTTTTATTACAGATCTGGTGCGCAGCAGGAGTTAATCTAACTGGTGGCCGAACAAGAGATGGTGGTAATATAGTTGGTGCTAGTGTGTTCTATTCATTTTCTGAACAAAAGATAAAGGAAGTGACTGAAGAAAATCAATCTGAACTAGAAAAACTAAATCAAGAACTGCAGGTAAATTTTAAGCTTTAAAACTTCAAAAAAAGATTTTATATATTTGATGTTTTAATCCAGTCTTACAACAAACATTATATAGACAAACAAATCTAATCCTCATAATGTTAAAATAAAGAAAAACAACACACATATTCCATTCAATAACTACTTCCATATTTCAACTTTCTCAACGAAAGTTTTCATCAGGAAAAAAAAAAATTAGCAGATAAAAATTATTTTACACATGAAATAAAATTGCATAAAAGTGATCAGTCAGAAATAAAATAAAATCCTTTACCTGTATAAAGTAAAATAATGTAATCCTCTTGGCAAGAAGCCTTGATCCCAGCAGACTTGTAACCAACAGAACAGTTCCACTATCCATGCATGTTGATCTCCTTCAGAAAGCTTCCCTAAAAAACTCATTTATCAATGCTTCATACTACTTTACAAATTCATGAATATTATAAAAATTAATTCTTTATTGTTTTTTTTATTGTATCATCCAGTGACAGATAAGGATATCATCCTTGGTTCTGTTTTATCCCTGATTTAATGTTATTCTTTTGTCTATTCTTGGGCAAAAGCATTCTGGCTGTTAAATTTATAGTCCCTTCCCACTACTAAAATTTGTTGTGAATGAGCATGGGATAACTCAAATACATACAGATTATAGGCTATTTAAGTCACTCTGATTGTTTTCTAGCATTTACGTGTGTTATACAAAATTCACTGTACCGGTATTCTTTTCTGTGGAAATTATTTTTTATTTTTATTTCTCTCTTTCTGCCTTTCTAAAATGTGAAAATTGCCTAAACTACAGATTTGTTGCCAGTGTAGAAGCAGTAGCAAATCATCAGAGGGCATTTGTTTCCAGGAATCATGTAAAAAGATGTAACTGTCATTATATTAACTATTATTTTTGCCACTAGAAATTACGGATGAACATATGGGCCTAGCCAGGGAGTGGGATTCTATCTTAATGTTGAATCCATCTTGTGATTTATTACAAACATTCCTTTTTGGAGAAACTAGTCTCTGTAATTTCTCCACTAGACTTTCACTCCTTGCAGTTCATCTTCATTGTCTTTTGGTTAAAACTTCTGTATTTGTTCAGGTATTCTATGACCCAGAGAAATCCTCATGGATGGTGTAATGGATTATTTCTGTTGGTTCAATTGTTTAAATTATTAAGTGTAATAATGCTTCTGTCTAACAGTTTAATTATGAGGTGATCTTCAGGTAAGTCATAAAATTAAATTTACTCTCTAAATAATGCATTAAATTCTGTAATTTAGGAACATGAAAAAGACCGCCTGGAAAATGAAGAATTAGAGCAAACACTATCATCTTTAGTTTGGATTTGCACAAGCACTCATGCTAATAGTAAAATCTCAGTCATTGATGCCAATAACCCTGCAGATATTTTAGAATCATTTACAGTTTGTACATCACATCTGCTATGTATAGCTAGTGTACCAGGTAATTTTCTTTTCTTTAAAATCTTCATTCTGTTTCCATCCTACATTTTAATAATTAAAGTTAATAGTGTTGTTGTTTTTTTTGTACTAGTGCTATTTTTAATATGTTTAAGAAATTGTATTATCTTTTTAATGTAATATGTGGTTGGGATACATTTAACTATTACATAAAATTTAAGAGAACAAAAAAAAAGGAGATTTTAAAAGCACTTTTAAACAGTAAGCAGAATTTATCACACAACAATACAACATTTATACTGTAGAATAATACAAATAAAACTGCATTCGTAGTAAAATTAAACAATTTCTTAGAAGTAATAAATTCAGAATTAAAAAAATAACTAAACATTTTTAACAGAGATAGAAATAATAATATAATAAATAACAAAGATATACGGAAACTACAATTATTATAGGGCTAAAAATTATATGTGTTATGTTACAAGAGATATTAAAACTTATGTATCTATATTTCAAACAAATATTGACCATTGTTTTGCAAAAGCAAGTCTACTATCATTATTGGAAACATAATTGAAAATGATATCTCTGACCACTAAATGTTTTAATTCAAATTAGCAACTGCAAAACTGAAATGAAAAATCATTACAAAATGATAAATAAACCAAGAAACCCAATAGCGGATAAAAATTATTTTATACATGAAATAGAATTGCCTAAAATTGATCAGTAAGAAATAAAATCCTTTACCTATATAAAATATGACAATCAATAAAAATCAAAAAAGAAAAAAACAACTCTAAACCATAAAAATTTAGAGAATTAATAACACCGAAAAAGAAGATAATAAGGCTAAATATTCCTATTCAAATAAAAAAGAAATTTAAAAGGGAAAGGATGACTGAAGAATTATTCCAACATAATAGTTGAATTATAAATTGAGTTATGAATTTTGAAGTAAAGAAGCTTAATACTTAAGTACAAAAATAATAAAACAAATAAAAAAACATCTAAAAAAATGAGAAAGTTTTGGGGGAATCATAAAAACTGTTATAAATAATAGGAAACAAGATAATAAGCTAAATCTATTAATATTAAAAATAATATAGAAAAACAATAAATGAATTTGGTGCTTTCTTAAATATCAGCAAAGTAAAAACATAATTTCAGTCAAAGACTTTTAAAAAAGTTACTCTAAAATTCACTGATTAAATTCACTCTCACCTGTCAGATTCAGAAATTGCAACAATTAACATTAAAAAAATAAATAAAAACCTCCTAAAATATCAATAAAAAAATAAATAAAAATTGTAATATAACTCGGTGCCTACATTTGAAACATAATATTGTAGCATTGTCACTTTATCTCAAAGTAAAAAGCAACAAAAAAACATAGTTGAACGCAGCTTAAATTTGAATGAAAAAGCTTGATTTGATTATGAATAAAGCTTAATTAATGTAGGTTAGAAATTACTTATTATATTGAAGTTTTCCCTAACACCACCCATGTAAAATCATGCCTCACTAAAACCTAACTTTTTTGTTCCACGATTCTGTCTAATTACACTTAGTTTCCTACAGCCAGGCACTTTTAAGTAAAAGTTTTGTTGTCACTGCAGTTTCAGATCTGATACATTAATTTCCATAGATGTCCATCAACAAGTATTCTATCTTTGTCGATATAGTTTGTGTTCAGACATTTCTAATTATCGCAATCTTTGGAATTTGTTGATATTATCTCGAATCCATGCTCATGAAAGCTACTGCTTTTTTTTGCCCACTGTCTCCAGTTTTGCTTTATTGTTCAGACCAACCCTATTTTCAATTTCTTTGCTTGAAGATCATATCTTAAAAACTCAGAGGCAAGCATCACTAATTACCAAGATTTTCTGTTTTATTTTTTCCAAATTTCTCATTGTATTTCTATTTCACTAATGTCAGAGGTAATAATTTGCTAACACTGCAGCTGCAGATCACATTGGTGTTTCTGATCTCAAAGTTGGAATGAAATATTTGCTTTAATAAAGTTTATTGCAAAAAAATTACACATATACATACAAGATAAAATAATAATAATAATAATAATAGACTAATCTCTGTTGAGACATCTTACAAGATAGTATGCTTCATAATCACTCATAGTCAGGATTGAGCCTGATCAGTTGGCAAATGGCCCCACTCCTTCATTTTGTTCATTCAGAAAATGTTACAATTTTCAGGAAATTCTCTCCATTTAAGCATCGTCTCTGATCATCTTCCTCTATGTTATCAGTTCCTGTAGTTATTTATTTATGTCCCTTTGTGCTAAATGGACAATCTATACAAAATTCTTTTATCAACTGATGAAGGTTTGAAGTGATAGGGGGGGTGTGGAGAAGGGCAGAAAGGAGTGAGAAGTCTTATATTCTACTATCTCGATATTAATTTGATATTTAGAGCTTATCAAGTTACAAAATAGGAATGTAACCTTAATTTTTTAATTACCATGTAACTTTTTTTACCAACTCGATAAGTTTCAAGTGATGACACAATTAATTTCTTCATCATCCACATCAGGACAACTCGTTTTTTGTAACCTGAGCAAAGTATGGGTATTTTTGCTAGTGTTATATACTATATATGTAGTATATAAGTATCTTATCTCACCCTATTGATTTTTCTGAAGATGAATGCACTGTTCCCACTAAAATTTCACAGCACAGGCATTTTCAATTGACAAAGAAAGCTTCTTGTCATTCTAAGAAATTCTAGAATCATCTCATCAGCTGCTTGAGAATTTTGATATTTTTGATTGAGTGCCATCTTCATGCTTCTTGTTTTTTTAATTTTCATCTTTTAATATTCATAATTAGTTATCATTTTTAGTGTGTTATCATATATTTCAGAAGATCCTAATACTTTCAAAAGAATCTGCAACTGAACTTGGCTTCTATCTTCTCATTAACTGTGCCATCAATCGATACATCAGGGTCTCTTATTGGTCCATTACAGTAATTCCAGTCGGCCTTGATTTTTCTTATCATTGTCTCATGGCCTTCCATTTAACTTCCTTAGTTATCCTAAAAATGTTAATTTCAACTAATTTATTGAAACGTTGACTAACTTCATTTTACTAAATTAAGATTATTTTGTGACATATTTTGTACTGGAAAGAAATTTAAGCTGCAGGCATGAATATGTATAATGTCGCTAAAATATAATTTTACACTTATTTGCGGAGAGTTTTGGTTTAATAAGCTAATACTCACTTAAATTATAGAAAATTTTTACAAAATCATTTCATTGAGTGGATGACTTCATGGCATTGTCATTTGATATATATAAAGAAAAAAACACTGAAAAATTGTTCTGATAATCAGGATTAAGCAAAAAACATTTTCACAATCATGAAAAAGTTTTAAATATTTGTTTTTTCCCTTACCTACAAGAAATCAAAAGTGTCTTTTCATATGTCCTTGTATAATTTACTAAATCTTGTATTAGTTTGCTTCCATAAATCTGGCACGAAATATTAAGAAAAAAATATAAAAAAAGTTTTTATTAGTAAAACTATTTTAGTTTTATTACGAAATACCGTCTATCTTCAGATGTTAACTGAGGGATCTCCAGAATAGAAAGCAGTTTTTGCTTGGGATTGTTTTCTCTGTTTTGAGCCATAGCTTCAGATGACACTCGGAGTATTGGGTCATTGAATAACTTTGTAATCAATAAACAAATAAACTGATTTTAAACAAAGATCGGAGGAAAGGTTTTGCTTGACTTTTACGGAATAAAAACTGAATTTTTTTTTCCGTAATAATAACAGCTGTTTCTTACCATTTACCACTTCACTGCAGTTTTTTTGAGATTTCTGTAATCTAAGTTTTGTAATTGAATATCAGTAAGTGAGAATTAGCAGTGATAAAGGCATCCTTTTAGTAGATTTGTCCCATATGTTGTTGCAGATTTGACAAATAACTAAGGAACGGCAACAATGCAGTTGTCAAGTAAATCTAAGTAAAGAATCCCCCCTTTTTTTTTAAATGCCAGAATACAAAGTTTTGAACTTTTTTCCTTCCAACTACATTGACACTTTATAAAGAAATTTAGTTTTTATTGTTTTCAAATGAATGTTTTCTATTTTATTTTTTACATAAGTTGTAGTTTTTATAAAAAAATGTTGTATATTTCCTTATTTTTATTCCAGGAGCCAAAGAAAGTGATTACAATGTAGATGAAGAAGTTAATATTCCTACAGAGTCTGATAATAAGGTTGAAGATTCTGGACATGAATCTGGTAAAGAAGAAGATACCACTTCCACTGATAATTCAAATAAAATAGGAAGCATTGTGTTTGTTAGTTGTGCTACTGGGCAAACAAGTGGGACCTCGTCTCCCACACCATCTGCTTCATCAGCACGAGAACAAGAACCTAAGGATGAAGGTACAAGAAGTATAATTTATATATTGTTTTTCTTTTAAGTTACTCCTTCCTTACTTCAGTGCTCTGCTTATGAAATCAGATATCAGCAGTTTTATAACTGACATTAGGTTTTTGGTTAATATTCTATTTACTTAACATTTCATTATTGTTGAAATTTAGCAACTTGTGCTTCTTTAGCTCCTCTGTCTTCAAACTCTCCTTTATGTTGGACTTAGTTGTTATACTTAGCTCTTCATACTTTGTATTAAGTCTCTCCAGCCCTTAAATGTTGCCTTTAATATAATATCAGAATGAAATTAGCTTTTCCCCTTCATAGGGAAATTATTGCTGAGTTTATTCCTTATTAAAATAAGAGATTATTTTTCAACCTTCAAATAAATTTCTGTAGATGTAGTTTCTTCCCATCTATCTTTTCAGCTCTCTTCACAAATGATGAATAATAATAAGTTACAGCCTTGCTGTCTTATTAGCTGTGTTGAAAATGTTTTTTTACAAGTTTTCTGTAAATATTTAAGAAATGATACTTTATTTTTATATATTTAAATTATAGCTTAATTATTATTTTTTAATGTTGCTCATAAAACTTGTTGAAATGTTTTTGTTAATTTGCAAGAGAATCATTTTGAAGTTTCATTTTAATGTTTTTACTCCATTTTCTATGTAGAGAAACCTGACAATTCTGCTGATGTAACAATTCCTGTCGAAGAAAACTCACAGGTTGGTGAAACTCGACTAATGATGCAACCTTCTGATGTAGTCAAAGATGGATTGTCAGAAGTACCAAAGGACAATGAAATTGCACTGGAGGAAGTAGAAAAAATGAGTAGTGTTTTACCAACAATGTGGCTGGGATCACAGAATGGCAGGTAATTATCATAAGTTTTAATAATGACAGTCATTTTATGAAAATGTTTTTCATCAGGATGATAAGATAATAAATATATGCTTTAATAAAGGCTTTAAGTTTGGAAGTTGTTGATTATTAAACTGCTATTTTTGCAATTGCATTTTTTATTAGAATACTATTTTGGATTTTTTCTTGTCATGTATTGTGGTTTATAATCAGTAATAAGGAAATCTTATTTATCTTATTTGTATCTATAAGTTTCTAAGTGCATTAATGATATGTTTTTTTCCATAGTGTTTATGTCCATTCAGCTGTTGCCCAATGGAAGAAATGTTTACATTCAATCAAGCTTAGAGATTCTGTTTTAAGCATTGTGTAAGTCACTTTTCAAAGATATAATATACCTTTACTATTATATTAATTTAACTTTCATAAAAATGATGCTCGCTTTCCAGTATGCCACAATAACAGGAATTTGGGAGAAAAAAAAAAAATCATTATATTAACCTTGAATAGTTACCAAGTGCACTCAATTAGGACTAGATGTCCTCTTGCCATTTGGAGTATCAATTTTCACCTGGTTTCCTTAGAGACCAACATTAGCAGTACAGAATTCAATAAGTTCAACAAGAAAAACTATCAATCAGATGCCTTGTTCTTCTTTACACCCATATTTAGAAGATCACTGTATAACCACCACATTCCGAAGTCATCTTCACGTTCCTGTCATGTAAAAAGGGAGTTACGTTTCCGACAGTCGCTTCTCTGTTATGGGTACTCGGAAAGAATGTTAATCAGAATTAAAATACCAATCCAAATGTGTTCATTATTTCTGGGGTTTATTTGATATTTACGAGTTATTATATGTATATTAAATGATTGCAATACAAAAAAATGTTCTGTAACGGGATCAAAAATATGATTTGTAATCAAGTTATAACTTGATTATATATCTCTCGCATACTTCAAAGCTGTTTCAATCAAAAATTTCCCAACTTTAATTAAAAAAAATCCCAGGAATTCAAACAAAAACTACTACAACAACAACTCATTAAAAATGGACATATCCTCATCTCATTGGATGTCATTAACCTATATGGCTCTCTTGACCACTAACTAATTAAGGATACCATAATTAAACTTATGTACCACCAGGTCCTTATCATACAACATAGGATTGATATCAATACCTTTATCGAACTCGAGGACATTCTTCTAAATAATCAATATTTCAAATACCAAGAACAAATATACAAGCTACAAAACAAAAAGGCATTTTCATGGGCACATCGGCCTCTTCTTTAATGACTGACTATGTCATGAAGCATATCGAATACCATTTTCTCAAAACTTCCCAAAATCACATTGCTTTATATAACAGATATGCTGATGACATATTTGCAATAGCCGATAAACACATATGAACAGAAAATATTCCTGCAGAACATATGGAAAATATCAATAGCCGAAATGACTTAATCCAATTTGAAATGGAAAAAGAAATTAACAACACACTCCCTTTTTTAGATTGCCAAATAATTAGAAAGAGTAGTGGATATAAATATCTGTTTACAGAAACCCTACTCATGCCAATAATATAGTGAACTACCAATCCAACTTCTCGAAACACATTAAAGCTAACATTCTATTTAATTACTTTCAGAGAACTTTTAAACTATCCACTTCCACGGAACTGCTCAATAGGGAAATAAAGTACCTACATCAAATTTTCAGTCGATCTAATTAACCTATTTAAGTTCATTGATAAAAGTTACAATAAAGCTAAAAAATTTAAACCTAAAACATGCAGTTATTCTTTATCTACAAGGAATTAATCACAGTATCAAACAACTTTTAAAAAAACACAACATCCGGGTCATCAACAATGCCAACAATAAAATGAATTATCCCAAATCCAACAACAAAGTGGATATTTAAACCAAAAATAAAATAATTTATGCCATCCTATGTTCCGGCTGCAATAAAAAATATATTGGTTACACGACTCAGTATTTGAAAAAAGATTGAAAAGGCACAAAACAAATAATAAAAATAAGGATCAATACAAATCCATGATATATCAGCACAATATAACAACTTCCCACACTCCTAACTTTCAGCAAATTCAAATAATAGACCATGCCAATTCTATTTTCTCCCTTACCTTGCGGGAGTCTTGGCACATCGCCAATTCTCCCACTAGTTAATAGCGAATTATGTAATAACATCATGAAAAACTATTTGAACCTCCCATTTCCTTCCAACATTACAGTTGAAATAACCTGCCGGCAGGTTGAAACAGTCTGACTTTTTATATATGTTTTTAAATGACGCAATTACCTAAGTAATCTTAGTATTCAGGCATTTTATAGGGATCTCTCCATTTCTTTGGATTGTATATTTCCTGCTCAAAGGATTTGGTTTGGATTTTTGCAGAAATATAAACTGAAAGTAATTCTTGTGAAGTGATTTTAGCTCACCTTGAGCTTTCTTAAATTTTGCTTTGGATCCTAATTATTTACAACAAGGAAATGTTTTATGTCAACCTTGATTATGTAAACACCTTTCTGTTGTGTTTCTGTTTAGCAGTTTCTGATTTTTTAACTTAATTCCTCAATTTCTAATGAAAATTAATATCTAGCAATTGTTTACATGTTGATCCATTTTCTTCTTTCGCTGAAAAGTAACAGTCTCATTATAAGACTTGTTAGCAGACCTTTTTTTCCTCATATTAAGAAATTTCAGAGGATGGCAAATTAACTTGGATAAATTGATAACTTGACACAAATTGTTTATGTAGACTGAAGATACACTGATTTTATTAATTAAAGTAATTTTAGGGGTAAGGTAGTTCCTGTTGAAATAATTCTTGACCATCATTCAACTTCACTATTCTTCCTTAAATAAATAGGGAAAAAAAATTTGGATAATTATTTTTAGAAATTACAACTTACTGAATTAAAGGTTTACGATAAGATGTTTCAGTCAGATATTAGGAAACATAGGATATGAGAATTGGTCACTAATGTTTTACGAATGGAAAATATTTTAATTGCTTTACACCAAAGATTCTAGATCTTAATAGCAAAATATTTTGCTATTTAGGTTCATAACTAACATTTCCTTTTTTCTTTCTTTTCTAGTCATGTCAAAGGCAGAGTGCTTGTTGCTTTAGCAGATGGAACTGTTGCAATATTTCGTAGAGGTGCTGGTGAGTTGCAGAAACATATATACATTTTTCATTTTCCATTGTTAAATTTATTCATTCATTGTTGGATTGATCTGTTGATCACCTTGTTAAGATTACCTTCATGTGCTTAATGTTAGATAAAGAAATAAATGATCGAAATGTTTTATTCTCCCTTTCCTGGCAAATTATGCTGTAAGAAAATAGATAATTTGGTTTCACATATAACAGCAAAGTAAAGCAAAAGATTGCTTCATACTAACAATAATAAAGAGTAACTAAAAAAAAAAATAGTAAGGAAGATATTTCAATCACAAGAAGAAGGAAAAATGGGATTCATTAAATATTTAAAAATAGCTACAGTTTCATAACTCAAATTCTGTCCATTGAATACCATTTTTTTGGTGGGGGGTGGTGATTACCTTCCCAAGTAATGATGGGATTTTTGTAGATCACTTTTGAACCAAAGTAACATTTCTTTGACCAGTTGATTTACATTGTAAGAGTACAGACATTCATACGAACCTATGATGTGGTTAGGTATTCAATTTATTTTGGTGTTTTGTTTACATGGGAAGATAATGTTGCTGAGAAATTCATTATTGAAGATTGCAGTTGAATGTTATATATGTTACCGACCAAACCAATTTCGGAACAAAAAGTTCGGACTAGGCCAAACTGGTAAATCCTAACAGCAATCAATAGAGCCTAACCTATGTGTTTCGGGTGGCAAAGAAATTTAATCAATGCAATTTTGAAATAGTAAAGCATAAAGTTAACTTATATTATAAAACTAATAAATGCTTAAATTAAAAATAGCAAAGTCCATTAATATTGCATTTTAGTTTGAATTTCCAAATTACTTTAAATTTCTGTGAGATTAACAGTTTGGCCTAATCGAAACTAGTTTGTCCTGAAATCGGGTTTGACCAGTAACATATATAATCCATTTTGTGTATATAGACTTATATACTGTTCTTGGTTTTTTAAGATATTAAAGCCCAATATTTAGATGTTTTTGAAACACGGTATCAAGCATATGATCTTGACAGTCTTCCTTATGCTTAAATCTCTCAATTTTTTTTTTGTGTGAGGGATGTGACCATTAAAAATGGAAAAGTTGAAGGAGAAGTTATTGGAAGAAACTCACTTATTTGATTTATAAATGGTCAGTTTCTTCCAATAACTTTAAACGAGCTCTTAACTATTCATCTTGTTCAATGTGCAATAGGTACATAAATATTAAATGGCCAAAATGTGCACATTCTGGTCATCTTAACAAGCTGTTAAGTAATTATCCAGTTAGGGAATTGAGGCTTAACAGTTAGGCATTTTCCTGGACTTCTTTACAGGATCATTGGAACTGTTATTGAGGAAAGACATATGTAACAACTCATTTTATATAATTTTACTATTATAATTTCCAAAATAAATAGAAATTTATATGTAATCTTTATTTTTCAACTTCTTTTTGAACAATTTTTTTTTAGGGTTTAATCTTAAACAAAACTGGAATTGATAATTTAGCTCATAAATGTTTGGCATTATATATGTAATATATTGGATTGCATATTGCAAATAATTTGAAAATGTGTGTTTAATATGGGTTTCAACTGAGATATATTATTTTCTAAGTTCCTAGGATATTTCTAATCTGTTAGTTTTTCATGTTCAAATTATGCGATTCCAAAATATTTGATTAATTGGGGTTTTTTTTTTTTTATCAGCAGAGGAATATTATCCCTTTGGTTTTGTTTTTGCGTAATGAACAAGAAGTTGTATATATTTCATATTATTTGTGTTAATATTGATTTGAATATTTATTTTTACAGATGGGCAGTGGGATCTTACAAGTTATCATCTACTGGACTTAGGTGGACCTTTCTATAGTATCCGATGCATGGTTGTTGTCCATAATAAAGTTTGGTGTGGTTATCGCAACAAAATTCATGTAGTAGATCCAAAGACAATGAAGGTTGAGGTTAGTGTTCATAACCATTTACTTTAATTTTATGTTTACAAATTGCATCTTAATAGATAGATAATTACTTTTGAGGAGGAGTGAATTACTCATATTAAGTTCAATGTTACCTTAGTTCTTTACTTTTAATCTTTAAAGTAATTATCATTATTCTTCATTTGAATGTAAACTCTACCGTCATTCAATGTAAATATCCTTCTCAGATTATAAGATAGTAGGAAAAAAGTTTTCATCTATTGTAAATTAGTAGATTATTAAAGTTCATTGGTTTTGCTTTGCTTTTTCCTAGAAATCCTTTGATGCTCATCCTAGAAAAGAAAGTCAAGTTCGGCAGATGGCATGGGTAGGAGATGGAGTGTGGGTGTCAATTCGTTTAGATAGCACATTAAGACTTTACCATGCTCACACTCATCAGCATTTACAGGATGTAGATATAGAGCCGTACGTGAGTAAAATGTTAGGTAAGAATTTTTCATTGTATTCTAATAATAAACTTTGATAAGGAAAGGAAAAATATTCTGTTTTAACCAAAAAATTTCTTTGATTTTTCCATTTCAGTAGCTTATAGACAGGAAATGCTATTATTAGAAGTAATTCTGCTCATTTGATTATCTTTCATAATTATTTGTCCGATTTGCCTGATAAAATAAAATTTTATACAGGGTACAGCAGAATTATTTCCCAGATTTGAAATTGTTGCCGCTGAGGCGCTAGATGTGGGGATGGGTTATGACCTTGAGCAGCAGTGACTTATTTCACAGGCATTTCAGGCTATATTGGAATTCAAGGGTTCCTGTCAGGAAAAAAAAAAACCTTTTTTTTATGGGTTAAAAATTTCAAAGAAACTGGTTTAGCTTTATAAAACGAAACTGACCAGTAGATCTCTTAGTGTTCGAACTAAGACAGTTATCGAAGCATTGAGCCTGGCCGTTATCAGTTCTCCACGACATTCAGCACGCTCTCACTACGGAAATGTCTAATCAGGGGAGAGAAAAATTTTACACATGGGCCTCAAGTTCCATCCATGTAAAATGATGTTTGTACAGGAACTCAATAAATGTGAGCGATGCAGAACTTAAAGTGAAGCTTCAGGAATGTGTACACATAACGGCAAGCATTTGGACGATATAATTTTTAAAAAGAAGCAATAAGGTAATGCCGAATTGATAAAACAGCATGATAAACATTGCTTTTTCTGAATTTAAAATAAAATTTTGAATAGTATCTATGATGCCTTTTTTATTTATCTTTTAAAACCTGGAGATAATTCTGCAGGGCCCTCTATGTACAAAAAAAAAAAGTGAAACATTGAGAAGAATATATTCCTAATCAATTCAGAAATTTTCAGTTTTTAAGAAGCGAGAACACAAAGTATGCACAACAAAAATGATCTGGATCCTAAAAGAAAGTGTGAAGGAGGATGAGATATTTGAATATAATTAATTAGAATAAAAAATATTGGACTCTGAGACACTTTTTACACAAAGTATTGCTGGAGTAATGGAGTGTGTTAATAATCTCCATTCAAGCTTTTAGGCTCATGAAATGATATTGAACAATTCCACAGACAAGCAAAGACTCCTAGTAGTCATCATTAAAAAATGCAGCAGCTATTAAAGAAAGTGGTCCTGTTGTCTAATGCCCATTTCAAAATAAGTAATTTATATATTCTGTGAGTATTGATTAGCTTTTGAAAAAATTAATGTCTGTAAATATTGTTTTTTATGAGTTTTAATATGAATTGTTTTTTTTTTTTTAAAGGTACTGGAAAATTAGGCTTTTCATTTGTACGAATCACGGCCCTTCTTATATCTTGTAACAGGTTGTGGATGGGCACTGGAAATGGAGTAATAATCTCTGTTCCTCTATCTGAAAGTAAGAATAGTTTTAAACATTTTTATATATATATATATTGTTTGGAATTTGAATGTAAGCTAACATTAATTCATACTTCCTTTAATATTCCTGAACATTCAACATTGACCTCATTTATTTTTTCATCAGCTACCAAAGGATAATTATCAGCTTAGTCTAACCTTTGTTCTACCTTTTAATATGTAAAGAGAGAAAGAGTTAGAACAAAAAAGGTTGCAACAAAGCAAAGTCCAAATATGGATGTTTGTCCTTCCATCTGTGATCAGCACTCCAACATTTATACATTTAGAAAGCTGAAATGTTAGAGGTAGATGTAGATTTTTACATGGTATATATCAGACCAATAGGTAAGGAGCTAGAAGTAAAAAAATGTAGTAATTGCTGTAATTCAAAATACATCGAAATAATCTGAAATTTTAGAGGTACATGTACGTTGTTACAAAGAAAATTCCTGTTGTACATATCCAACCATTAGATAGGAGTTCTAAAGCTATTGATTCAATATCTGTTTGTCTGTATTGAAGAGAACTTGAAGCATTATTTGCTCTAAAAAGCTGAAATTTTCATAGATGATCTAAATGCTTATAAGAAATATTCCTCTTTAATTTTGGTAAAAGTTGAGTAAGTGAGCTACGGGATAAATAGTCAACATGAATACATAAGTGATTGAACAAATCTTTTTTTAAAAAAAAAATAAACAGCTGTTTTTTTACCAATTCTATGATTCAAGTATTCAAAAGTTGTCTTATCATCTATATCTTGTTTTTGACTTATAATTGTATTACATCTTTGCTGTATACATTTGTTAGTGGTAGAGAATTGATACTGACTTGATCATCATCTATTTTGAAAAGTAGACCACTTTGAATTCTGCCTATTTAACTTTTTTTTTTTACTGTATTTGTCCTTTGTTGAATGTAAGCATTCCTTTTATTTATGCTTTAGGAGAAGCAATTCTGTTTCTCTGTGACCTAATGAGTCTGTGATTCACTTTTCTCCTTCCTTCATGATAGCCTGCAGGAATGGAAGCAAATAAGGAATATTAGAAGTTTTTTAGAGGATTCTCATGAGCATATTATTGAAATCCATCTATTAAATTTCCTTAAGTTTAGATACAAATAATGTATTAGCCATATCTTTTGTTGATTTTCAGGTGACAGGAGAAATTTCCTATTTTGTAGTTTCTTAGCAATTTTAAGGACTGGTATTTCGAAAGAGTCTTTCTGCATTGGACGCAAAAAAAGAGGAAAAATTAACAATTTTTCAAATTTAACTTATATATATATCACACCTTCCTTTCCTCCCCAGTTTGTTGTGTCAATAAGCCATATCCGGCCTCTAAAGCAGAGAGTGTATACTGTAGCTGTGGTCTTTCTCAAAGGGTTAAAATAAAAGCTAATTTGCATAAAAATTATTTATCCTTATTATAGTTACAATCTTATTTAAGAAATTCCATTTCAGCCAATTACTCTCTTCATTCAGGCGTGCCATATCTGCAGTTTGGAATTTTTTAGAATTGTAACTACAATCCAAAGGCATTTTGTTGTAGGCTAAAGTCTTACAATTCTGTTAAAAAACATTAAAAAAAAAATAAAACAATAATACATAGAGGAATATAATTTTCACGTTTACATAAGAGAAAGGAGAAGATGAGAAGACAAAATCTATTTCCGTGATAGCTTCTGTCCTACCAAGAATCGCAGCAAGAAAAAATTAATAATAAAAAGTGAGATCGTCTGGATGCACTTGCAGTAGAAAAGAGGCAAAAGCGAAACTTAATCTTTCTAGAATTTTTGTTCTCTCAAAATGATATCCAACTCTGTACTTTTATTTTCATCTTGAGAAGTTCAAACTTTTCTGTAAATAAAATGTCCCTAAAATGTACTGCTTTGAAATCTTGTTTTTTTTAATTATTGAGTCTTCATTTTTTTATATTATCAAATATATATTAAAACATGGTAAAACTTATTATTAAGTTACTTATCTTAGTTCGTGAAATTTATGCTTAAAAAGACAGTCAATTTGTAATTGGTATATATTATTTTGGTCTGGGTCTTGTCAAGTCTGGGTCTTATTGGAAGTAGGAGGGTAGTATAATATAAATAAAGAATATTTTTGCATGAATAAGTAAGTCATGTATGGAAGACTGTTATGAATATCAGCTGAGAGTTTCAAATGGGTCGTTGCATTCATGCTCTATATTTCATTAGTCAACTAGATTGTTCCTATTGAAGCAGAATAGATAAGAGAAGAGTTTTATCTCTGTATCATTTAGAATTTTGGTTCCACAACCTGAAAATTAATTTTTAAAAATTATTGATAATTTAAATATTTTCAGTGTTCAGAGTTATATAAACCTTTCTTATCTCAACTATAGTTCAGTTGATTAAAAACCATAAGGGAAATAGTAAACTAAGATATATTTGTAATTCACTCAGCATTAACCTGCAACTACCAGAGATATAGACACGTAGTCCATTATATAGTTATGGTAAGAAAGACCTATTCTTTATTGAAATAATCAACAATGAAAGTGGCTTTAGAAATAAGTATTCAACTGAATTTTATTTTATTTTGAAAAATGCATTTGTCTTTTTGTTATTTGTTGTGCAAGTTGATAAAAAGAAGAAAAATAAGTTTTTTCAAGAAAATAAATAGCAATATATAAAAGATAAGGATTGTAATGCTTGTTTCTTGTTCTTCCTTATAGACAGCAAACAGTTAAGCTCAGGATCACTTGGTGGGTCAAAGACTCCAGGTGGTGTTGTAAGAGTGTACAGTGATGTTAATGACAAAGTCACACCAGGTAGCTTCATTCCCTATTGTTCAATGGCTCAAGCACAGCTGTCATTTCATGGTCATCGAGATGCAGTCAAATTTTTTGTCTCGGTGCCAGGTAACTTTTAAAAAATAAAATATTTAAAAAGTTTTAGGAATACAATAAAATTTTGTTAAAACAAAGAAGTACCAGTTTTATATAATATAATTTGCTCAAGCAAATAAATTTTAATACATGAAAAGATGCATATTAAAATTTTTGATATAAGAAGTTTTGTGTTCTTTGTTTTAGACTTGATATTTTTTTTTCCTTTTGTATTTTGTAGGTGCTGGTGGAATGAGTGCTGCTACATCGAGTTTGCAGCCTCATGCAAACAAAAAAGAAATTGTTCTTAATGATCAAGATGCTGTTGTTGTAAAGAAGCAACCAAAATGTATGTTGGTTATATCTGGTGGAGAAGGCTACATAGATTTTCGTATTGGTAAGTTCTTTCAGGTTCTTTGTATATTAATTATGAATTCATTTTTTATTTAAATTTATAGTGTTTGTTTAGCATATTCAACAATTCAAATTTAAGTAATTATCTCATTTAATAAATAAGAATTAATTTTCAAAACATTTTATGTTGTATTCTATTACAATTTATTGTCTTTAAAACTTAATCAAAAATTAATGTTAAAAAAAAGTTAAAAAAATTAAATATAACATAAAAGAACTTTTTTTTTTTTTTTTGGAAACTTCGTGTTAGCAATTAGCAAATTTTCAATGTTTAAATACTTTGATTGAGTATTAAAGTTAGCACTGAAAAGTATTTTCATGTTCATCAGAAGCTTGTATCTGAATGGTAATATTCTGTAATGGCTTTCTAGATGTGAAATATATGGGGAGAAGTTGCTTAGTTGAGAGTATCGATTGTGATGGTTCTTTATATCAAATCTATTTCTAATAGTTGCTTAGTGACAGTGAAGTTGCACGAAACATTAATAATTTCTGACCCAGTGCAGTTTGTTTGATTACCTTGATAACCAGTATGGGAATCTATTGGATACCCTTGTTAGTTGGGGACAGATGTCTTACACATTTATGAATTCTTGTGCGTAAATACAGTTACCCACAATGTTGAAATTACAACAAATATGTAAGCTTTTACATAAGATTTCATTGCTAATTGTGTTTAATTTGTGAATAAACAAATTCCATTCTGCTTCTCCTGAGAACTTCTAATTTAAAGCAAATCCAGAAGGTTTTTTCTTCCCTTAAGAAGATAATCTGATAAAAAATTTAATAAACAAAGTAGGACAAAGTAAGAACTCTACAAATGAAAAAGCATTTCCTGCCCCTATTATTCAAAATTAATTCATAATGAAATATAAAATCATAATAGCAAAAGTAAGTAGTAAAGTGTAGGTTTTTTTTTTATTATTTAATTATTTAGTGGCAAAATAGCAATAGCAAAATATTACATCATAAAAGAAATGTAATAACTGAAATTATATTGGTTTGTAAAAGACATTTGGATACAAAGAATTTCAGCGTAAATAAATGTGAAAATTTCCTTTTCAGTTTGACTACCATCAGACTAATAGTTTGCAGAATTTTGATAAAAAGTGACAGAGATAAATATCTCTAAATTCATATTTATTTCACCTAGCAGGTGACGAAGATTCAGAGGATGTTGCTAGTCATCTCATCATGTGGCAAGTCGAGTCTCCTAAATAACAACCACAACGGGGAATGGTCACTCTGATCAGGAATGGGTACGCATCCTCAGCGGTTGTCAATTTTCGGTGGCTGGGAAAACTTTTATTCTTTTCTACAACAACTTTCTTTCTATTGCAGCTCATTACCTTAGTTAGGGTAATAATGCATTTGAGAGTTCTTCAGGTTTCCTAACATTCTTTTCACCTGAAATGTTTGTCCAAGATACAGTTACCAATCTTGAGGTTGGGTACCCATTATCATTGGGGCAGAGTGACAGTCCCAAAATGTCTCTCAGTATCCTGTTTCTACTTTGCATTGTTTTGTTTCTTTTTTATTATGTATTTAATCTTTTTCAGCATCAACTAATATGGAATCATATGGATTTCTTTCCCCAAAAGTTCATTTGTTTTAACTAGTAATTTGCTTTTAATTTAAATACTTTTTCTGGGATCCTTTTTTTTCTGCAAATAACCTTTAAGCTAATACTAGAAAATACATTGCATTTAAAATCAAGACACTTAAATTGAATTCATATTTGAAATATTTATAATTTTGTAAAGTTATTTGGATCTTTTGTTTTATGTTGGGAATTTATGTTTGACTTTAATAAGAGTTTATATCACATTTTGCAGGTGATTTTGGTATGTATACAAAAACTGTTATCATAAAATGCTAATATTTTGATATTAATTCATTTGTAGAACTTTGATTCCTTACAAAATCAAACCAAAGTAAAAATTATAACATTTAAAAATGTATATTAATTATTTGTTGTTAAAGAGTGGAATTGTTTTGCATTTTACATTCAATAACAATTTCATTTATTACTCCTGTCTCATATAGAATGCTATGAGGTGTCTAAAAAGTTCGGTGAACGTTACAAGAAAAACAACAAAACAGAAGATACATAGAAATTACCTTTATTGACCTTTGAAGTATTCTCCATCGTATACAACACACTTTTGACAACGTTTGTAAAGCTTCTGAAAACTGTTGGAAAAGTCTTGTTTAGGAACCGATCTCAGCACTGATGTCATACGGTCCTGAATCTCTGAGACGTTCGTAAGACGTGATCCCTTCATTACCTCTTTAAGGCGAGGAAACAAAAAAAGTTAGCAGGAGCAAGATCGGGGGAGTACATTGGGTGATTCAAAACAGTAACACCACGCTGAGCTAAAAACTGACACACAAGTATCAGAGAGTGCGCTAATGCATTGTCGTGCAGCAAAATTCACTTTCTAATTTCATGAAACTGTTGCCTTACTCACTGGATGCACTTCAACAATCATTTCAGAACTTCCAGGTAGATTGCAGTAGTCACGGTTTGACCGGCAGAAACAAATTCCTTATGGATGATTCCATCTTTGCTGAAAAATGTGATCAACATTGTCTTAACTTTGGATTTTTGTAGGCGGCTTTTTTTTTTTTTTTGGCCACTTCAGTCCATTGATTGTCTCTTTGATTCGGGATCAAACTGATAACATCAAGTCTCATCCCCTGTGATAATGGAACCCAGAAAGGACGGATCCTAGTTACACGTGATAATGAAATCTCCACAAGCTTCCAAACATCTTGCTTTTTCTTCAATAATCCTCTTCTTTTCCATCTCAAGATTGATAGATAAAAGTAAAGACTTCAACTCATTACTCAAAAAGATTTATTTAAATACTGAAAAATAGCAAATTTTCGAGAAGCGTACATCTTCTCTTTATCAAGCCTGAAAATTGAGTCATGAGTTGAAGTCTTTATTTTTATCTATCATCTTGCTTTTTGATCGTCTGTCAAGGATGTGCGGCCCAAATCGTGAACAAATCTTGCGCTTATCCAAATCTTCATGGATGATGACTCGCATTGTGTCTTTGCTAATGCCCACTTCTTCTGCTATCATTTGCAGAGTCAGTCGCCATTGTCTTCCTAGTATGCTTAGCACATGCTCGATCATGTTGGGAGTTCTGCTTGTCGACCCGAACGCAGCTGGTTTTCCAACGATTCCTGACCATTGCAAAAGCATTTAAACCAGTCATAAACACATTTTCTGGTCACAGCTTACTTCCTGCCCACTTTGTTCAACATTTCGTGTGTCTCCGTTTTGTTTTCCCCAATTTGAAGCAGAACTTAATATTGTGTCGTTGGTTTATTGCTGTATGATACCACCTCTCTCATAGACTGCATTCTATTGACTGCTGCACCACCACACTTCTGGCTACACTTACTCCACACTGGGAGACACATCTAGACATGTCGCTAGCTGTCCGTGGGCATGCTTGACCTTGCAGCAGTTTTTTGTCTCTGCCTTTAAGACAGTATTTGACTAATGCTAAACAAATTACTGCTAATAAAAAAGTGGCATTTAGATATAAAGTACTTTTCTACTATTTTCCTGTAAGTAAGTACCTCACCACAATTCTTCAAACCATCAAGATCACAGTTTAAAGTATAACAGCTTCATTTAATCAAAACCTCTGATTAAAAAAAAAATTCTGATCAATCTCTCCTGCTAGTAACAAAGAGTGGCAAGAGTTTGTTTTTCATCCTTTAATGGATAATGAGCTGATTGAGAAAGGGGTAGTGTACAAATGCTTGGTGCTCTGATATGATGAAGCATTAATTAATGAAAACAAGACAAAAAAGTTTTGCTGAGTTTTGGATTCCTACCTTACTCAAAGTAATCTCATGACTTTCCTATTGACAGCTATTAAGCCTCTTCACGTTAGATGTTAATAGTCATGTCATTTTAAAACAGTAGTCTTACAGTTATTACCTTTGGAAATGTTAAACGGTCAAAAAGCAGCCTTCAACACATTGAGCCAAAATGTATCGTTCAAAGGCAGTAATAAAATGAATTACTTTATGTTACTGTACATCCCCCACATAATGACTTCTGTGTTAAAAGTAATAGGAATGCAGCTTTGAACACTCAATAAACCTAACTCCTTAGCGTACTTTCATTTATGTAATTCTGAACCTACACATTCATTGATCATTGGCAGTGAACAATATGGATCTTAGTTATCTGAGTAGACAACTTCCAACGAATGACTCAGAGTTGGATTGAAATGACATTCCTGCTTGAGTAATTATAGAAACTATTAAAAAAGGCCCTGAGTAACAATAGTCCCTTCAAAAGTTTATTTGGGGGGGGGGGGGAGACAGAATGTCAAATATTCTCTTTCTTTTTTATTTATGTCATCTATGAGCACATATGTATCAATACTTTTTTCCATTTTTGTATACAAATTCATTCATAGGGGGAATTGATTAATGTTCATTCATTGGATAATTTAACAACTTATGTCATTCTGAAAACATTTACAATGCACTAGAGGGCCAAAAAAGTGAAATGTCTGAATTTACTGATTGAGAAATCTTGATTTATGTTATAGACTGCAGGATTTAAAAACATTGAATAAACTGACCAATCAGAATCTGTGTTGACAAATAATGAAAATGAAAGGAAAATAATAATAAAAGTCTTTATTTATGAAGTTGTCATGAAGCAGCTTGAATGTTGCTATTGTAATTATTTCATAAATGACTTGGCCAAATTAAAAGAGGAAAAAAGCCATAATTTTATTTGGTATACTTAATAATCTTTTTAAAAATAGCCAATCAGTTTAAAAAAATAAAAAACAAAATATGTTTCCATTTTTGAGATAAAATTTAAGCAGAAAATCAGTTATCTCTATGGGATTTTCTGTTGTTGTCTGGAAACTACCTATTAACTTTTGAGAAAATGTTGTAAATGTTTCTATCGATTGCAGATATTGAAACATGAAGACGGCTGTGTTAGTGAGTGGAGAAAATGCTTTAAAGAATTTAGTTAATTTTTTTAATCAAATTAACAAATAAAATTATAAAAATATATGTTTAAAACTTCACATTTTAAAGGAAAAATTATTCTATTTCCTATTTTAGGAGATGGTGATGATGAAGAAGGTGATGCTGTCAGCAGAGAATTAGAAGTAAAACATCCACCAACGTTGTCCAAAGGAGATAGAAGTCATCTGATTGTTTGGCAAGTTGGAACCACCTCATAATCAGTGATATTTACAGGAAATAGATTTGCAATATAGAACACATTGCATTTTTAGGACTGATTCATCTCTGGATTGAATGCTGTTCAACTGGATCGCTCCCATATTTCAGTTTTATTTTTTATTTTTTTATTTTTATGAAACTTTTTTTTTCTATCTCACTTTCCATTATTTGGAAAATTAATGTTTCTACAATGCAATGCTGAATATTTCTAAAGGGAAAGCAATTTTATTTTTATTTATTTTTCTCCTTGAAAAAAAAAAAAAAAGGCAGGTGCAGACGCTTTTTAATTTTATAATCGCATCAAATGAAGATATTTATATAAATGAATGTTTGTACATAATTAGCATGTGTTCAGTCAACAGTTGAGCAGAAAAGGAATCATGATTTTGTTTAGTATTTTATCTCGATGAAACTTTGCCCAAAGACAGAAAAAAAAATTCTTTTTTCAGTTTTAAGAAGTGACATGTTTTGTTTTGAATAAAAATTGTTGATTTTGTTTTGTTTTGTGATTTTTAATCTTCTTAAAACTGTAAAACAACAACAACAACTATTTTTTCAACTGTGATCTATTTTGTAATATGTGTATATTATTAGTAGTGGTTATATGACCTTGGAAGTTTTTGTTTCTATCTTTCTCCTACTCTCTTAGGAAGGAAAACAAAAAGAAAACTTACTATTCTTTATTTTAATTAGAAATCTAAGGGAATTCTTCAGAAATGGAGAGTTACATTATTATACTAATAATTTGTAAATCAAGATTGCAAAGAAAGTTGTTTATATAAAAATAATTAATTATATCTATATATATAAATTATATAGTATATATTCAAGTTCTCTATAGAATTGTATGCAACAGGATTGCATACTTTAGCATGAGGGATATTCATCAACTCACACTTTCAACTTTTTCAAAGTTATTCTTCATCCAGAAAATAATGCTGTTCAAAAGATATAGTTGCAATAATAATCTTTTCTCTTAAACCACAAACATGATTTCAGCTGACTTGATTAATTCACTATTTGTCCTCTCCACTATTTGCAGAAGACTTATTACATCCTAGCAGAGGAATAGATTGATTGTGAGGAGTGAATATCTTTCATGGACTCTTTTTATTATTAACCATATGATTTTGTTGAATAAATTCTTCATCCTGATGTTTAGTTGTTTTTTATTGTTATTTTTTTAAAAAGACAGAAAAATAGAGTTTTTTTTAATGCAGCTTTTCTAGATAAACAAAAAACTGAAGAATCACTGAATCTCTTGAGCCTAAGAAACATCCCATTTCTTAGGTTGATTGAATGTTGAGTTGAAATTTTAACAATAGAAACTCAACATCAAACTATGTTCTTGAGATTTTGTTTGATTTTGTTTTACGTTGAATCTAATGTAAAGAAAATAAACTGAAATTAATTTATTAACATTAATAACAACTTTTCTCAAACATAGCTTGTGCTCAGAAATGCTTAAATAAATATTAAACATTTTGATACATTTTTGAAGTGAATATATAATTGGTTGAAATATATAATAAACTTACAAAGTAAGAAATTGAGCATCTTTAATTTATTTATTAAAATGAATATATTTTTCTTCAGGTATTGATGTTAAAATACTGACACGTTGCTGTAACTATTCTCTTTAATTTTTATGTGATTATATAGAAGAGGTCCAGTGATAAACTAAATTCAAAATTAAAATATTTTATGAGATTTATTAGGCAAATAAATTTTGGGTGAAATTACATCATAAACAATGTTTTTTTTTTTTAACAAGAAATAAAGAAGAAAAAAACTTTGTTAAACTTATAATTTTATAAATAATTTTAAAACCATATTTATTAAAATTAGAAATATTTTCTTAATAGTTATTATTGACTATTTAAATTATTAATTGCCTTAATTGTTGATAAATTCTATTGTACAAAGTATTCTTTACTGAATTATAGATGTATAAATATTTTATGTAACTACTATTATTTTTTTATTTTTATTTTTTTTCTATCAGGAATTCATATTGAAATGAATTTCTGTAAAAACTAATGTTTTAGGTGAAGAAAAAGTCAGTTTCCTTATATAAAGGAAAAATTTATCAATAAGAAAATTAATTTTCTGAATTTTCATGTAACTTTGTGTGCAAAATGCTTTATAATAAATTAAAATAGTCTTTTTACTAGTAATCTTATTTGTAATTTCTTTTTCTCGTTACATTTGAATTTATGAATGCCATTATTAATTCTTTTGCTATCCCTTTTTTTGTTATGTAGATTGTCAGTATTTATTAACTAGTATTTAAATAGTTAA
>JAFIDM010000001.1:152213980-152237701 GCA_023159025.1 Thereuonema tuberculata | reverse complement strand
GCTCAGATAGTGCAAAAATGATAGGGGAAACCACTCCCGTACCCGACTGTGGTCCCTTCGAACAGAAAACACATTTAAAAAAGAAACAAAATATATAATTTCTAATTGAAGGGGTCGGAGAGATATAGTCATAAGCCACAATTTCATCAATTTCCAGATATTTATTCTGTGGCATACTTGATTCCATCCACTTCAAAGTCAATGGAAAAAGTTTCTGGTTTTCTCAATAGATGGCAGAATATGACAGGTTAACGTTATTCACTGTGCCATATGGTAATGATTTGAGAAGGTATATAGTCATATGCCACAACAAGATGGAGTCCAGCTCAGGAGAAAAAGAAGCTTTTCCCCATGTTAGAAGGAGTTTAGATGATAGTATGTTGGAGCAGGAAGAGTCAGACCATTTTGAAACTGACAAAGTTCTTGGTAACCATCAAGCAGTGGTTCTAGTTCTAGTTCAGATGACACATTGGTAAGTGTATTAGAGTACATTATTACTGATAACCTTTGTTATGAGGCTTGTGACTGTATCTCTCATTAATCTTAAAATTTTAGAAATTACTGTCTCTTAGAAAAATACATTAATATTTAGAAGAGGTTTCAAATTTATAGGATAGTTTATACATAATATAATCTATACTAAGTAAACTATTTGAAGAATAATGTCTTTTGATATTTAAAAATGTCTAAATACGTATTCGTGTGGCTTGTGACTTATGTCTCACGTAAATTCCTTGGATTTTATTACAGTAAAACCTCGTTAAGTCGTCACTCCGCTTAAGTCGTCGTTTTCCTTTGGTCCCGACAAGGTCTCATACACAATAATGTAAAATAACCCTCTTTTACTAGTCACCAAATTTAATTCTACTCCGGATAACTCGTCACCCTCAAAAATGGCGAAAAGCATCTTTATTCTCAATTTTGCCTGCTATCTTTTCAGCCCCTCCCCTTCACTTTAAGAAAGCCTAGCCTTTACGGGGAATTTTCACGTGGGAAATTCACTTGGGAAATTACACACTTCTCGCTACGACTCTTGTCAAGAGTAGACGTTTTTCTTGACCGCTACTGAGTGTGATTTTATTTTATAGCGAGTAAGCCCCGAAACTTTAAAAGCGATCGAAATTGTTTTTCTTCCTCCAAATGTAACTGCACTTCTTCAGCTTTAGATCAAGGGATAATTCTTGATTTTAAACGAAAGTACAAAAAAATGCTTGTAAAAGACATGATAAAAGCCTTGGATAGGAGCGAAAAGCTAGGAGTTTCGGTTTTAGATACGATTAACTATGTGCACAAAAGTTGAAGTTCCATTTCATTACAAAGTGTTTCGAATTGTTCCCAGTAATCAGCACCTTCATCAATCAACACTGTTGGATTATTTTAATGCCAGTAAAATAAAATGTGATAAGTATAAAATGTGTTTGTTTTTTTTTATTTTCCACTCATTCATTTGCATGTATTGATTTCTGAAAATCTTGTTTTTCTCACCGAATCCTACAGCAATTCATAAAAATATTGTATTTCAATGTTTTTTTTTTTTGCTTTTCTTTTCAAAAATGCTCACTCCGATTACGTCGTCAAAAATGTTCAGTCCCTTGAGTGACGACTTAACGAGGTTTTACTGTATTTCAATTTTACAGCTTGAAGTAAGTAGAGTATGCGAAGAATCGCCCAAAAAACAAGGTCCATCAAGGAAAAGGAAGCAAAACAGTGCCCAGTAGAAAAAAGAAAAGGCCAAACGACACCATTATGCAGGTCGGAAATATGTGTCAACTAAAACAAACAATACTATTGAGGCCGCTACTTTGGGACCTCCATGTACATGTTCCAACAAGTGCTTATAGATAGCCAATCCTCAAACCAGACAACTTTAGCCAAACCTCAAACCAGACAACTTCACATAATCACAGACAACTGCAAAGGACAGGCAAAGAATTGGGCTGTAGTTGCTCTGGAGAGGTTTCTTGTGGCTACCAAGAGATTTGAAGTTGTTCAGCATTCCTATCCTGTGGTGGGGCACACTAGACTTCCTTGCGATCGTGACTTTGGCCATATCGAAAAATATGCAAGAAACAGACGTGCAATAGTATGTAAACCTGGAGAGTGGGTAGATGTTGTGAAGTCAACAGGTCCGAAAGACTTCATAGTGACAAAAATGGAAAGAGGAAATTTCAAAATTTTGGAAAACCATAAGTGTTTAATATCAAAACCCACAACTTGCAGAAATGGTGATCTTATTCACTTCAGTGATGCTACACTATTCTAAATTCATTCTCAACATCTCTTTCAACTATGTGTTACACACTGCTACACCCTATTGGATCCAGTGATGTATGCAGACATTCGTATTAAAATGAAAGGGAGGCTTACAGAACCTGACCCTTTTCAGCTGCCAACAAAATACAGGAACCCGCTACCAATCAACCAGAAGAAATTAAATGATGTATTGTCTCTTATGACACATGTACCAGTAGCCAATCAGGACTATTTCATGTCCGTTTGTGGTAATAATGAGAAGAAAATGAAGTGGAAGAACTTCCTTAGTTTAAGTAATGCTTAATAAACGCAAGTTTGTATGCCGAGTGTTTTTTTTTTTAAAGTTTTCATTTGTATTTAGTAAACTTTTAGTATTAAAATCTAAAACAAACAAACAATATTAAATGAAAATGATTTTTTTCTATTAATAATAGCGGTAAACATCAGTAAACATAATTTTTTTCTTCAGTGAGATATAGTTATAAGCCCATCTCAGTGCATCACGATTTAATACAGGTTTAAAACCTTATAAGGAATTGAAAATTATCTTCTGTATTCTCCCATATGTTCGATAATGCTCCCTAAGGTTAGTTTACCGAATGAAGAGTAACCTAATTACAATAGCCGATTTACACATTTTCAAGGAACATAAATGTGTTAATATCTCAGAACTAAGTTAGAGTGGCTTGTGACTATATCTCTCCGACCCCTTCAATTCTGGCCTGCCGAATCGTCAGGCGCAAAGGAATTTGAATATAAAAAGCACCAAGGTGGGCCCAACCTGGTTTATTTAAACAAAAGAATCAACGTTCCACAAATTAATAGAAAAGAACAGGGAAATGATACAGAAATAAAAAGTATCTTGAGATTTCATCAGCAAGAGTCTGGGATGGTGAAGAGCCACAAAAAAATGACGAAACGGACGGTCCCAGACTTTCGCTGATGAAAGCTTAGATATTTTTATTTCTGTGTCATTTCCCTGTTCTTTTCTATTTATTTGTGGCATGTTAATTCTTTTATCTATTTATTTATTCTTTTTTGCGTTTGAAATACATATAATACTTTAACAGTATTGCATATAAAATAATACAATATTGCATATACAAAGATCTTTTAACAGATCTTTAGAAACATATTGTAAAATACACAAAAATGCAAATTATTCAAGAAGACATAATTATATTGGAAAAAAGGTCTGTACATAGAAGTAATGTTAAACTAAAAAAGTACTTTTTAAATTAGTAGTCGGATTGTTCTCCTAATTCCTCCTATTCTGTTTTTCAAGATATTATCTGTTCAGGAAAAGATAAAATAGTAAGATATTTATATGAGATAACTCATAGTAGTTCACAAAGATAGATTAAGAAGAATTAATAAAATCATTAACTATAGAAATTTTCTTTAAGTTTTCAGCCAGAAATTCTGAACTTTTGAGGACTGACATCATGGGCCGATGTGAATGCAACATTACACCTCAAAAGCCTGGAATTTCTTCCTAAATTGACATTTCAGAAAATGCCTACAGTACTTTCTGCCAGACAAGCTTCCAATCTCAAACATTCATTTAGTCTGGACATCCTTACAGATCGCAGTTTGAGAACCAGTGATTAGACAAAATTGTTATCACATTTTCAAGCTAACAATGCTGGAATTTACTATTAGCATTTATAGCAAAATATATTTTGTAAGATAAAGCAAGATTTGTACATTTTATATATATAAAAAATCTAAAAATGTACAAATCTTGCTTTACACACACACACACACACTGAACCTCCAATTTGACAAATCATAGGTAACACCTAAATGTTCAGTTCACTCCCACATCAGTCAGAGACTTAGAAATTACCTGAACAGTTCTTCTCCAGTCATCGCTTGAAGTACAGCCACTTTTCTACAGGGGTGTCCAAATCAATGCAATGTAGTTGGCAATGCTGTATTTTCTATCCGAGGATGACATCATCGCATTAGCAACGGTCAATTCTCTTCTATTGAAATAAAGAGTAGTGTGTTTCATTTCTTGATAACAAAGAATATTTACCAAGAATTAAAATGAAAAAAAAAAAGCAAAATAACATTGAAATATCAAATTTAGAAGTTTGATATTTAGTCTGACACAATGACTAAAAAACTAAATAAATCAAAAAAGAAGCTTTTCAAAGATAATACTGAGATAGGAATTATAAATTTCACTTTTATTTCATCAAAAATTGCAAAATAAAATTATTTTGGCCTACATTGACTTTTTTCAATACAGACAAATGCTTTGTTAGTAAAGAGATTGAGAAACAAATGATGAAATGTAGCAATTTTTTTCATTATTGTAATTTTTAACATTTTGTTTACTTACAAGGAACTGATACTGCCTGTCCATTACAGATTTTAATGCTCTTTTATGAGATGAAAGTAGACATGAAGTACTACAAAAATATATATGTTTTTTTTTTTTTGTTTTTTTTTCCTCCTTTTTGTAACTGTTTTTGTTTTACCTTACTTTAAAGCACTTTCTTTTATTATTTTTATTTTATTTTCTGGCTTACATTAGTAATATGATTAGATGTTGTTAATAACATCCTCTTTAATTAGAAAATAAAGTAAAATGTTACATTATTTCTGTTACTTTATTGTTTATAAGTTAGAAATGATCATATCTCGTTTAGTTTTTTCATTTTCTTTCTTTGTAGTCTTCCTTCATCCTTTGTTTTGTTTTGTTTTTTGTTTTTTTTCATTAGGATAGTACATTTTTTATTACTTACATTATTAATATCAGCCAGAAAAAAATATGTTTATAAATCGGTATATAACAATCACTAACTTTTTTAATTAAAAATATTGGTAATTGTTAATATATGTAAGTACAGTAAAACCTCGTTAATTCGTCACCCGCATAAGTCGTCACTCCGTTTAAGTCGTCCCGACAAAGTATCATAGACAATAATGTAAAATAACCCTCTTTTACTCGTCACCAAATTTAATTCTACTCCGGATAACTCGTCACCCTCAAAAATGGCGAAAAGCATCTTTATTCTCAATTTTGCCTGCTATCTTTTCAGCCCCGCCCCTTCACTTTAAGAAAGCCTAGCCTTTAAAGGGAATTTTCACGTGGGAAATTACACACTTCTTGCCGCGACTCTTTGTCAAGCCGCTACTGAGTGTTTGTTTCTTCTTTTTCTTGGCCGCTACTGACTTGTGAGTGTGATTTCATTTCATAGCGAGTAAGCTCCGCTATAAGGGCTATTTTTTAATCTTGCAATTTCGTGGTTTGATTACATTTGTAACATATCAGGGAAACGAAAACTTACCTCGTTATCTTTTAAAGAAAAAAAAGACTTAATTGCACTTTTTGAAAAATCAAGTGTTTCGAAAACAGCTTTTGCCAAAGAACATCATATTCCCAGGACTACATTAAACGATATTCTTTCATTGAAACAAGTAATTGAAGAAGCTGACTGCAAAGACAAAAGAAAGAGAATGAGGAAATCGAAGTTTGACGAGATCGAGAAGTTTTAGTTCGATGGCTAAAATATGCCAGATCGCAAAATGTGCCGATTTCAGCCATGATTCTCAAAGAAAAAGCCATGGAAATTGCTAAGGAGTTGAACATTGAAGATTTCGGCAGCAGCAATGGTTGGCTGGAACGTTTCAAAGACAGACATTGCCTTTCTTTTAAAACGATTTGCGGAGAAGCAGCAGCTGTTGATGTTGATGCCATAGAAGACTGGAAGAACAATGTTTAAGGACATTTTATCTAGGTTTGATGCATCAAATATTTTTAATTTGGATGAAACAGGTTTATTTTACCATCTTTTGCCTGATAAAACTCTATCATTTAAGGGTGAAAAGTGCACTTCTGGAAAAGTAAGCAAACAACGCCTGACACTTCTGCTTGGAGTTAATATGAGTGGAAATGAGAAACTTAAACCATTTGTGATAGGCAAAAGCAAAAAGCCACGCTGCTTTAAAAACGTTAGATCCCTGCCAGTTGAATATGAAGCAAATTCAAATGCATGGATGACTACAACGATTTGGGAACGACATATTCGTAAACTCGATTCTCAGTTTTCGCGTCAGAAAAGAAAAGTTGCCATCATTGTCGATAACTTTACCGCCCACAATTATTTATTTCCAGTAATCGGCACCTTCATCAAGCAACACTGTTGGATTATTTTTAAGCCAGTAAAAGAAAATAAAATGTGGTAAGTATAAAGTGTTTTTTTTTTTATTTTATTTTCCACTCATTCATTTGCTTGTATTGATTTCTGAAAATCTTGTTTTTCTCCCCGAATCCTACAGCAATTCATGAAAATATTGTGGTTCAGTGGGTTTTTTTTTTTTACCAAAAATGCCCACTCCGCTTGAGTTGTCACTCCGCTTAAGTCGTCAAAAATGTTTGGTCCCTTGAGTGACTACTTAACGAGGTTTTACTGTATTTATATTTATCTTTCTGTCTTAAATTCCTGAACACTTGTATAATATTTGAACTAACTGAGAAAGATACACTTGCTAAAGAAGGGCATGGGTTTATATGTGAAGTTCGAAAAGTCCCCTTATATAAACCATGATCTTTTTTAGCAAGTGTACCTATCTGTCAAATATTAAATAAAAACATTAAATAAATATTCAGAAATTTAAGTCGGTAAGATCAGTGATGTGGGTAGGAAAATTTTCCACTATGTTTTTCCAGAAAATTTTAAATGTCAAAAAAGCAATTTTTTAGTAAATTTTTTATAGGACATATTTACAACTTCAAGCAGCTATTTAAATCCAAAAAACATATTATCAAGATTTGACAAAATGTCAAAAGAAGATCAAGAAAAAGCAAATGAGACATTGGCACATGCCATATTTGCAAGTGGAACCCCACTTTCAATTACTGAAAATAAATATTGGGTGGAACATTACAAACATATTCGTCCATCATACAAATTACCATCATGTTATCGTTTATCCCATTCCCTTTTAGATAAAGAGTATGATAGAGTACAAGAAATAGTGGTTCAAAAATTGCTGAAGCGGAATCATTGACACTGCTCTCAGATGGATGGACTGACATACAGGGAAATCCTTGGATGAACATAATATTTGCAACACTTGAGCCAATATTCTTAAAAGCAGTGAATACAAAATCTTCGTCATACTGCAAAATATATAGCAGAAATTTTGAGAACAGAGATTGAAAGAGTAGATCCTTCCAAAGTAATAGCCCTTATAACTGGCAATGCAAGCAACATGAAATTAGCTTGGCAAATGTTACAGGAAAAATATCCTCACTTAAATTATATTTGGCTGCCTTGCTCATGGGTTAAACCTTTTGGCAAAGGATATAATAAGTTTGAATTCAATTTGAACAATATTATCAAAATGCAAGGCAACTGTCAATTGTTTAGGAATCGCCACGTGGCCAATCAAACATTGAAGGCAATCCAGAAAGAAAAACAAGGGAAAGAAAGTTCTCTTATTTTGCCAGCAGAAACTAGATGGGGTTCAGCAATGAGATGTTTTGATAGTTTGCTGCATACAAAGAACTGCTTACAATATACAGCTATAGATGACACAATATCATTGTCTCCAAATTTACGAAAGCAGATACTGGATAATGATATATTTTGGGTGCAAGTTCAAACTGCACACAACTTGCTTTTACCCATTTCTGCAGCAATAAAGAAGTTAGAAGGTGATGAACCAGCTATTTCAGAAGTTACAATTATATTTAAAAAAAACTTTATGAGAAAATAATCGAGCAATTGCCTTTTTCACCCCTGACCGTAGAAGAAGAAAAGTCTGTTAAATCATTATTAAGTAATAGATACGATTTCTGTTTTCACTCAGTGTACTTAGCCTCAAATCTTTTGGATCCACGATATTGTGGAGAAAATTTGTCAGAAAATGATTTAATGACAGCTATTGAAACCGTAATCGAAGTTGCTAAAAACACTCCTGATATAAATGAAGTGACAGTAATGTCAGATATAGCAGAATACCAGGCAAAACAAAACCTCTGGAGTAGAGACATTATTTGGAAAGCTGCCAGCAAAATATCTCCAATGACTTAGTGGAAAGGTTACTGCAGTACAAGAGCACTATCTAGGGTTGCAGTAAGAATTTTGAATATTCCCCCCAACAGCTGCTTCATGTGAACGCAATTGGAAGGTGTTTAGCAACATAAAAACAAAAAAGAGAAATAGTTTGACAGATGAACGCACTGCGAAGCTGGTATCGGTTTCACAAAATCCTCATTTGATAAGCGATGACAATGTCATGCTTTCAAATTCTGATTCTGAGCATGATCTATTAAAGGAACAGGAACACACAGACACAGAATCTTTACTTACAGTAGCACTAGCAGCAATTCTTGGTCACCCTATGCTCTCCAGTTCTGAGAGTGACCCAGAAAGTTAGGACATCAACGTCATGGAATCTTGGTGTTTCCACAGTTAGAAAAGTGTTTGTAGAAAAAAATTGCAATCAAAATCATATTCCACATATTCTTGAATGTATAAACTTTGGCCATTTGTTTGGATTTTCAACACATTTTTATAGCAATTCAGCTTTTCATAAAATGTGTCAGCATCATTAATAAAAAAATTTCATTTTATTTTTTGTAGAGAAATATGCAGTTATTTTAGAACATATTTTATTTACATTTCAGATATTCATAGATCAATTTAGTAAATAAAATTTTATCCAATATGTTATTTTTAAATTAATTACTGAGACATTACATATGCATAATAGTTATTAAAGAATTATTATATTTGAACTTTTCAGCTTTATACATGATGAAAAACTTATGAATCACGATTTCTATGGTTTGTTAATTATTTAATTTTGCTTATAGTTTTTTTTTTGTTGGAAGGGAAAAACTCAAAAGGGCATCACATCCAGAGTTGATGAAAATACTATACTTGTTTACTTGTAGCCTCTAGTGAACGAGAGTTTAATTTGATAATACCTTATTAATTTAGTGGCTTAGAAAATTTTCGGAAAATTTTCTGTTTCAAAATTTTTCGGAAAACCCACAACTCTGGGTAAGATTTATTTCTTGGAGACCCTCCAAGAAATAACAGAGGTGGTTTGACACCCTGTAGAATGAAAACTATCAGTATGAAAGCTCCCATGTTTCAACTGTGGCCAATTTATGGGCAAGCAAATTGATTAAAAAAATTAGTTCATATTTCCGCAACAGGTGGCGCTGTATGCTAACCAAGTCCGACGACCAGTGTATCCAGCTGTTCAATGTGACCTCCCTGGGCCTCTACTATTGTCTACTATCAAGTACAAGATTATCCACGGTAGCTGAGAGCATTCCGGTGGAATGTTGGTACATTCTCATATGATGTTATCCTATAGATGATGCAAGTCCCGAACCCCACCCTCGTCTTCAGATAACTCCATAACCAAAAATCCCAAGGGTTGAGATCCGGAGATCTGTGAGGCCAACATGTTGTAAATAATTTACTGATAACCCTATCTACCGTAAAGGTGTCAGAGAGGTACTACCGTACCTCACGAGCTGTGTGGCGGTGCACCATCTTGCATGAATGTTGTTACATCAAGTTCACCCCTACCCGCTAACTCCAGTTCAGCAATATCAGACAACATGCTCAGGTAGTGATTCGCAATCACCATGGCTGTAAAGGGATCATGACGAAACTCTTGCTTTAAAGAAGAAAAAATGAGGAAAGATGACATTTTCCCACACCAAATTATTGTTTTAGGAGAATGCAGTGGTGATTCATGGAGTGCATGTGGATTTTCAGTGGCCCATATTCGACAATTACGGATGTTGACATCCTCAAGAAGTCAAAACTGAGCCTCATCGGAGCGTAGAATGTGTCCAGACCAATTATTATCAATAGCACATCTCCCCATCAGTGCCATTACGAATGTAGCATGAGCATCATAATCTGGTGGTAATAGTTGCTGTACTCTAGGGATTTTATAGGGGTACATGCAGAGCGTTTTCCTCATAACATTGCACAGTTGACGGGGGTAGTGATAACTCGCATCCAAAGCTACTTGCGCTGCATCGTTTATCATGTGCAGTTTTGCTTGTAACTGCAACAGCAATTTCATCAACCACTTCTTCCGAGGTCTTTTTTCTATATCTACCTGGGGCAACTGTAAGTTTCCCTGTTCATTTGAATTTTCTTACCATGTTCCTTACAGCATTTGCAGAAAGATGGCGTGTTGTGCATTACTTCCTTTTTGGTAATAACAGTTAACCAAAGCACCTCGCTCTATTAATCCTAATACCATCACTATCATTAGGAAATGAACATCTGTATGCCACATGATTGCCTTTATTGGACATGATTGACCATACAGTGCCTCCTGCGTTGGAAATATGAACTATTTTTTTTTAATCAAATCGCCTGCCCTTAAGTTGGCTATAGTTGAAATGTGGGCGCTTTAATACTGATAGTTTTTATTCTACAGGATGTCAAACCACCTCAGTTATTTCTTGGAGACCCTGTATATATATTGTGTATGACAGATGTGCGATTGGAAATTTCTTACCTGTTTTTATCATTGAGGTTCAAATATAATAAAACATAAACCCAATAAAATACATTAATATTAGAAAGGGAAAAAATAGTTAATCAAATATAAATGATCTATTTCATAATTTATATAAATACTGTCACATTATCTTCCAGTTTGAAAAAATTGTTGCTCTCTTCCAACTACAGATTTTAGTCCTATTTCTTAGATGATATGATCATCATTCCAGACTTACAGTGATAATCACTACTGCAACAATCAGCACTCCTTTAGCAAAGAGACCATCATATATCATCTTACAGACAACAACAGTTTCATAATACTGCTCCCCCCACCCTTAGTTCCGATCAGGAAGCCGTGGCTGATCTGCTTGATAAGCCTTTAGCCGGTCCATGAACAATCTTCATCATTTATGCAGGTAATAACCATATATGCAAGTGAAACAGTCCTTGCACCACGTCTCAAATTTTTCACAACATTAACCCAGAAACACCATTAACGGATTTTCCTAACATCTTATTAACACCAAAGTGGGCACCAGAAGAACCATTATGTTCTTCTCTCAGTATGTCTTTTATCCTTGTGCTCGGTACTATCAGTTGCATGACAACCTCACTATTATCTGGAGTCTTCCAAGCTAACTTCAGTAATCCATTTTCCTCCCTCAAGGAAAATGACTTCAACTTGGGCAACCTGTCCAAGATTTCTGCCCAAGAAGAGTTCTTCACAGATCTTCTTCCAATACAAAATTGGACTTATGTCCAGCTCTTTCTGCTGCTGTTCCCTTAGCTCTGCTGAAATCCATTCTTGGTCTTTTTTTGAGAGCAGTAAATCTCACATCAAGTACTTCTTTCGATTGGTCAATCTTTTCACAATGCTTACAGTTTATACAGGGTCATACATTACTAAGCATTCCATCTGGGTCATTCCACGTGAAATCAACCAGGGTGGTTGCTCTACCATCTTTTTAATTTTTTATATTTTCACAACAGGTGCCCTTACTAGTAACTTGCTCAAAAGTGTTTTTGTTTTATTTTTATCTGCCACCATTTTTGATTTAGGTTCATTTTTTGTCAGTGCAACAAGCAAAAATAAGCATTTGCAATGGTATAGAAGAAACGCTGCTGTGTGGTTTCTGTATAAGGTAGACAATTCTGGTTTGCACTGTTTTACAGCAGAGATCCTGGCCTTTTAGAAACTGTTTCTAAATGGAAGATATGTCTTTGATAAGCTGAATTTTAAAGACCTTAAAGTTTGCTATCGGAATGAGGAATTTTGCTGTTTTTAAAGGTCTGTAAAAATGAAAAGGGCTTGAAGCCACAGGATGGTAATTGAAAGTGTTTCCAGAAATAGTAAAAGAAAGCCTGGATTAGAAGAGCTTCCTGGCAATTTTTTGCTCCAAACTTGGACAATTTTTAAAAAGTATGAATTTGAAGGTCAAATATATCAAAGGGAGACCAGCCAAAAATTTGAAATTTTGCCCATGAATACTCTTCCTAGTACGTAAGAAAACCTATAAGTTTCATTTTGTGGTTCACACAGGTATACATTTTACAGGCTGTCAATTACCTGTAAAAATGGCAATGGGGAAACATACGATGAAAGGCTTAAAGTGGTCTCATTTCTTTATATTATAATCTAATATTTTTACAATGATAATAAAACTTAAAATACATGTTATTTATTAAAATTTGTAAGACATGTTTGTTTTTGTTTTTTTTTCTTACTTATCACAATGCACTACAGTGGGAATGCAAAGAAATGCCACTCGGCATCAACACCAAAGTCCTGTTTATGCTTACACAAGTTATAAAAATTCTTTCTGTTCTTAATTTGTTCTCCTGTTCCATCCGAGAAATAATAGATCTTCTTCAGATTTGATATGAATTTCTGGATAAATGGAATCAGCTGCTTTTGGAATGCATAAACATCAATTGTATTATGCTCCATGCAATCACTTATAATACAAAGGCTTTTGTTGCATAGATCTTCTGCAGATTCAGTCTTAAAATAGACACAAAAGGGATGCAGTGGGGCTTGGGCATTTACCCAGTGGTAAGACTGGAACTCATCCTGAATTTTTTGTATGACAAGTTTGATTTTTATGCTTCTGAATAGGAAGCCTTCTAATACCGTTTTGTCTGCCCGTCTGTTTCATTAAATTATCATTAATATATTCAAAATCGACGAAGAAAAAAAAAGATAGGTTCAGGATAGAATCATGTATAATCAACACCTTCCCTTGTATAAACAAAGACAAATTTCTAAAGGTTAACAGTTGCACAATGCACAAATTTAAAAAAAGCATTAGAAACACTGAAAAATTCCTTTAAAATATTATTGTATCTAAGTAATAAAGAAGCTATTATTTTGTAACATTTTAGATGTATTACACTTGGCTTTTTACATATTGTTGTGTATTCTGTGTAAACCAAAATTCCATAATAATATTTAATACTTAACCATAATAATGAGGTAGACTTTCCCATTGTTTTTCCTATTGTATGTTAATAATATTGTAACATTTTGGATGTATTACACTTGGCTTTATGCATATATTATACCTTTGTAAACCATATTATTGTTATGTATTCTGTATATTAGAGATGGAGTTTTTTAAACGTCCGAAAAAGCAAATTTGAATAAAATTTGCGAAATATCACGAGTAAAGGATTTTTGAAAGTTAATGTGTAGTCATGGAGATTTTATATAATGAATGAAGTTTGTTAAATGCTTGTTGGTCTTAATAGTTTGAAAATACAGTGCTACAGGACAATCAAAGAGTGCTCTATAGATGTTTATGTTGGTGAAAGTTGTGAAAATCATTCCAATGAACAGTCAATTGTCAAGTCACCCTCAGATAAAAGTGATTCAAAACTTTCTCTTGTGAGAAAAAGAGTTGGACTTGAAGCAATAGACAATATTTTGCGCATAGCATTACAAAAAGTATGTAGAAAAATATTAACACCTTTTTGGAAACTCATGTTGTGGCCATTTTCATTCCATCAGAAAGTAATTAAGAAGAATTTGAGAACAGTAACTGTGGAGATATGTGGAAAGTGGCTCTCATTAAAACTTATACCAGGGAAGTCCATTTGTTGTTTATACCATAAAAAACTGTCTAGCTGTAATGAAAGAGATGATGACAGTGCAAAAGAAGAAGCTTTTACACCTCTTGAGCTAGTTGTAGAATCTTTAAATAAGCAGATGAAACGTTAAGAGTTTCACCTATCAAAATAATGAAACTAAGCCATGAGAAAAAACATTTAGAAGTTAATTGTACAGTGAAAAAGTTTTCTGATGCAATTAAGAAAACACTAAGTGACTCATTCAATTTACATCCTGAGTTGGAGAGGGAAAAAGAGAAGGAAGAAAACAGGAAAAGTGATATTGCAGCCAAGGACATAGAGTATTTAGTCGAGTTAATATAAAGAATAAAAAGTTGAACATCAAATAGTGAAAGAATTAAAGTCATCAGTGTAGCTCCCAAGAGCTGGTCAAATAATCAAACAGCACAGGAACTAGGTGAGAGCAAGTACTTGGTGAAGAAAACAGAGGCTCTTGTGGAAAAACATGGAATCATTCCTGAAGTGAATTTATTGAAATTGGGGAGAAGAATGAGAAAAGAAACTAAGGACTTGGTTGTAAATTTTTACAATAGTGATGAAGTAAGCAGTGTGTGTCCAGGAATGAAAGATACGAAGTCTGTTCGTTTGGAAGATGAGAGCAAAGAATTAAAACAGAAAAGGTTATATGTCTATGTAACTTGAGAGAATTATATCAAAAATTTAAAGAGGAGTATCCATCAGTTCGTATAGGATTTTCTAAATTCTGTGAGGTGAGGCCCAAGTGGTGCGTTCTGGCAGGAGCAAGTGGGACTCATTCCGTGTGCATCTGTTCCATACATCAAAACGTTAAATTGATGGCTTCAGCAGTAAAAATCAATCACTGGAAATCTCTGCTTGCAAAATTAGTGTACAATGTTAACAGTGAGAACTGTGTGATAGGCGAGTGTGCAACATATCCAGGTATTAAAGCATTAAAATTACATGAACTAAACCCCAAATTGGATGATTCTGCAGAAGAAGATGATGACGAAAAGACTTTCTTACAACAGGGGGTGACAACAGATCGTTGCAAATTAATCACTGTTTCATAAACAGAATTTTCTGAAACAGTGATTTGAAGATAATTTGGCATCAAAATTAATGCAGTTAAAAAGTCACCACTTTATTGCCCAGAGTCAGTCGTAGTTTCTCAGAACAAACAAAAGCAAATCTCTCAAGATGTGTATGTAGTGATAGGGGATTTCTCAGAAAATTTTATATTCATTATTCAGGACGAGTTTCAGTCTTGCCACTGGGTAAATGCCCAAGCCATACTGTGTCTGTTTTAAGACTGAATCTGCAGAAGATCTATGCAACAAAAGCCTTTGTATTATAAGTGATTGCATGGAGCATAATACAACTGATGTTTATGCATTCCAAAAGCAGCTGACTCCATTTATCCAGAAATTCATATCAAATCTGAAGAAGATCTATTATTTCTCGGATGGAACAGGAGAACAATACAAGAACAGAAAGAATTTTTATAACTTGTGTCAGCATAAACAGGACTTTGATGTTGATGCTGAATGGCATTTCTTTGCATTCCCACTGTAGTGCATTGTGACAAGTAAGAAAAAAGAAAAAATCAAACGTGTCATACAAATTTTAGTAAATAACATGTATTTTAAGTTTTATTATCATTATAAAAATATTAATTGTAATATAAAGAAATGAGACCACTTTAAGTCTTTCATCGTACGTATCCCCATTGCCATTTTTACAGGTAATTGACAGCCTATAAAATGTATACCAGTGTGAACCACAAAATGAAACTTATAGGTTTTCTTAAGTACTAGGAAGTGTATTCATGGGCAAAATTTCAAATTTTTGGCTGGTCTCCCTTTGATATATTTGACCTTCAAATTCATACTTTTTAAAAATTGTCCAAGTTTGGAGCAAAAACTTGCCAGGAAACACTTCTAATCCAGGCTTTCTTTTACTATTTCTGGAAACACTTTCAGTCATAGTTCTTGTATAAAAATTACCATCCTTTGGCTTTAATCCCTTTTCATTTTTATAGACCTTTAAAAACAGCAAAATTCCTCATTCCGATAGCAAACTTTAAGGTCTTTAAAGTCCAACTTATCAAAGACATATCTTCCATTTAGAAACAGTTTCTGAAAGGCCAGGATCTCTGCTGTAAAACAGTGCAAACCAAAACTTTCTATCTTATATAGAAATCACACAGCAGCCTTTCTTCTATACCATTGCAAATGCTTATTTTTGCTTGTCGCATTGACAAAAATGAGTCTAAATCAAAGATACTTTTGAGTAAGTTATTAGTAAGGGCACCTGTGGTGAAAATATAAAAAAAATTAACAAGATGGTCAAGCAACCATTTAATTAAAATTGGCTGATTTCATATAGAATGACCCATCTCCCTCTTTTCTCTGTATTGGAGTTGGGATAGGACTGCACTGATTCCCACTGGCATCCAGAGCAAAGTTGCCAGTATTTTGGCAATATAATAGGATGGGACTGTTACACAAGATGGCTTTCAACTTCCAGAAAGCGATCTCGCAGTCATTAGTCCAATTAAGTAAGGTCTTCTATTCTGGATGCAATGGAGTGGCAATATCAGCAAATTCTTTTCTAATCTTTTATAGTTAGTGCACAGTCCCAGAAAACTTCTGACCCGAGACCAGAAAACTTAGGTCTCATGAATGGCATTAATATTCTCTGGACAGGTGTGAATTCCATTTGCCGACATTATATAACCAAAAAATTTTACTTTTGTTTGGAATAGCACGCACTTCTTGGGTTTAGCTTTAGATGTGCATTGTCAATCCAGTTAAAAACTTATTCCAAGTTTTTCAAATATTCTCCCTATTATGACATCATCCAAATAAACTAGAGTTGTCTTCCATGTTAGGCCTTTCAACACCATTTCCATCAGCCTCTCGAATATTGCCAGGACCTTGCATAACTCAAATGGCATTATGTAAATTGATGTAGACCAATTTCTGTTGAGAAGGCCATCTTCTCCTTATCGTTGGGATGAAAGCCCACTTGCCAATAGCCAACTTTTCAAATCCAATGTCGAAAACCACACTGACCAGTTAAAAGTTGTCAGGGTATCATCTACACTGTCCGGCCACTTTATTGGGTACACCCCTGCTGTGCTTACAACAACTCTTCAAGCCGGTGGGAGCAGTGTCATGGTGTGGGGGATGTCTTCCTAGCACACGCTGGGTCCATTGATACCTCTGGATGCTGGAGCATACCTAATCATCATAGCTGACCAAGTGCAACCGTACATGTTAACAGTTTATCCTCACACAGATGACTACTTCCAGCAGGATAATGCGCTGGTTCACAAAGACCAATTCACTATGGAATGGTTTGAGGAACATGAAGATGACTTTCCCTTGCTGCAGTGGCCCGCTCAGTCCCCGGATCTCAGCCCTATTGAAAATTTGTGATGAGCTAAAAACGGGCTGTTTGCTCCAGGCCTACACCTCCATCAAATCTTCAGGAACTGCACGACACACTTATGTCTGCATGGTACACAATACCTCAACAACGTTTTCAGCATCTTGTGGAATCCATGCTTCGATGAATTCAGGCTGTTTTGAGGGCTAAAGGAGGCCCAACATGCTACTAGGGCCAAATTTTCAATCGGGCTGAGATCTGGGGACTGAGCAGGCCACTGAAGCAAGGAAAAGTCATCGTCGTGTTCCTCAAACCATCCCAAATTGATGCGGACTATCTGCACCGATGCATTATCCTGCTGGAAGTAGCCATCTGCATGAGGATAAACTGATAACATGTACGGTTGCACTTGGTCAGCTACGATGTTTAGGCACGCTTTAGCATCCTGTGCCTCCAGAGGTATCAATGGGCCCAACGTGTGCTAGGAAAACATCCCCCAGACCCTGACACTGCCCTCACCGGTTTGAAGAGTTGTTATGAAACAGCGTTTGTGCGCATAGCAGGGGTGCCTAATAAAGTGGCCAGACAGTGTAAATGGGAAAGAGGCTGTAGTTCTTTGTGATATTGTTTAGCCTTCTATAATCCACACAAAACCTCATAGTTCCATCTTTTGTGGTTATTAGAACCACAGGGTGATGATCAAGGGCTGTTCGACTCCTTGATGACACTTTTCTTCAACATTTTTTTATCATATTGCCTGCCTCCTCCTTTCTGGCCAAAGATAATCTCCTTGGTGGCTGGCGAATGAGTTGTATGTAGCTGATATTTATTCAATGCTGCAGAATATCAGCCCTTCCAGCTGGTTCAGCTTTGGAGGCAAAACACTCCAATGCCTTCTGAGAAACCGTTGCTTCCTCTCTAGGAGTGTCAAATGATCCCATTTCATATTCAAGTCTTCTATGCGGTTTCCATTTGTAGTCACCCTAATGCCGTCATCATCTTCGCAGTTCGCGATCTTCTTAACAGACTCACACTTATAAATAACTTGTCCTTTATATATCTTCATTGCAGTCAAACCTTATTAGAGCAATCATAATCAAGAGGTTGTTTCTTATATTGTTTGTTCACCAGTCTTGTTAATCAGTTGTTGCATCCAGGATATTCTTCTGCTTCAATAGAAATAATTATTTCGACTTTTCCTTCACAGGCTATTAATTTGACTTCAAGAGTAAAAACTCTTATTCCAAATTGCAAGTGGTTTCCTTCCAGTTATAATCCATCAGACTTTTCGTCCACTCTGCATAGGGAGATTAGGAATACATTTTTATCAATATATGTAAATACTAGATGGTGTGACTTGTGCTCCTGTGCACACGGCCGCCCATGCCTTAACAACACGTGGAGCAACTTCACCTGTGAATCGCTCACAAACCTTAAAGTATTTTAAATTACCACTGAAGGTAAATTGTAGATAAGTTAATTCATGAGAACCTTGTTAGAGTCAAAAGTGAATAATGCTTGTCGACTTATATTTATTTTATTTTATTTTTTCCCTCAAAATATTGGGAAAGCTTCTGCCCCCCCACCCCAAATTCCGCTTATGATTGAAAGAAATGTTCAAAACGTATATTTAATTATTATATTTAGATAATAAAGATAATATTAGCATCTAAAAGAACCTGCAACAACACCAATATTTCGTTCTTTATAACAAAGGACTTTTTCAAGGTTATTTAAAACCCTACATGAAGAAAATCATACAAAAGAGAAAAGAAATCTTCTTTTCTCATATAATAATAAACGAATCATAACAATAAAACATATTAAAAGAGCGAGACAAAACTAAATAATTACAAATGAATCATAACAATAAACGAGACATACTAGATAATAATCAAACATAATATACTACATATAACAGACTCATATCAATTTTAGTAATGTTTTTTAATCTTTCATTATTGTTTAAGAATTTCCTAAAAATACTTAAAAGAAATTTCGTTAACTTTTAAAGACTTATCCTAAACAAGACTCTAAAATTAACTGTTCTGATTCCTCTTGAGTCTCATATAATATTGATGTGTTGTTCAAAATGAGGCAGACAGAGTCAAGGGTTCGCTCTAAGGTATCTATATTTATTTACAATTAATTACAGTTTATATACAGGATTAAATAGGTCATCGGATTCTCAAATCCAGGTTAATATTATTTAGTTTGGATTCAGGTTAATGTTATACAATATGGGATTCTCAGATCCAGGTCGCTCTCAGAGCTTCCTTTGCGGTCTGCCATCGAGGAGAGGGGAGGCGATCTCGGATTCTGAGAGTCCCCGGCCTGGCCAATCACACGCGGCATAATTGGCCAATCCGGGACGGCCTTCGACACTGGCGTCTGGGGTTCTCCTTTGGAGATCTCTGTGCGGTCCGCAGGGCCGGATCTAGAAATTGTTGGCCCCCCCGCGAAAATTCTTCACGGGCCCCCAATTTTCGTTTGCTCGTTTTCTTTGTTTGTAACACCTAATTCGTAAGGATATGATGGATATTGGTTATGTATTAAATTGAACACACATTTGTAGATATAATAAATTTACTTTATTTACTAATTAAACACAAATTGTTGATGAATGAATGTTACAGTGTATACTATACTACATAATAAAAGTTTTCTTCCTTGATTTCATTTCAGAAAAGCGTTTTATAAGCTCCTTTTTATCAATTATTGATGCCTCATTGTTGTTGATGGCAATCAATCCCAAAGCGCTCAGTCTGTCTTGACCCATTGTGCTCCTCAGGTAACTTTTTATCCTCTTGAGTGCGGAAAATGATCTTTCGGCTGATGCAACCGTTACGGGCAGGGTTAGAAACAAGGTCAAGGCTGTTAGCACTTCAGAGAAACTGGAGGACATTATCTCAAAGTCAACAAACAAAAGTTTAGTAAGCTCAAAGACTGTCTTGCACTTAGCAATTTCTTCACCAAGACTTTCACGCAGTGAAATTAGTTCAAGACCTAGAGAGGGTCCAATATCCTTCTCGTAAATCTTCTGAAGGTTCTCAGTTCTTTCCAGGATCTCTTTTTCTGAAAGGGAATTTAGAACCTTTGGAAACAACACAGAAAATTGTTCTACAACACGTTCAACAGCTGAAAACCTCTTAGTAATCTGACCATTAATAATATCAAGAAGCTTGTAGAAGACATTTATTTTGAACAGGTTATCTCCATCTGAAAATCTGTAGTCTTCCGCTAGCTCATCAAAGTGTTTTTTCACCAACGGCTGCCTCATCTGAGGGAAAATAGGATCAACATTCCACTTTACAGCGAGAGTTACAGCTTCCTCCTTCATGTTTTGGTAATCATTCCTCATTTGCAACAACCTCTTTCTGCTCCTTTGAAAGATTGTCGAAGCTCTCTCTAAGTCTGTTTCTTTTCCTTGGAGTGATTTGGAAGCAATATTCAATTGAGTGAAAACTTTTGACAGGATAACAGTTAACATGACAAACTGAAAATTGTTTATTGCTTTCATCAACCTTCGCGCTTCTGACACTTCATCGGGCTTCTTACTCTCAAGGGAAATTTTCATAAGAGCTTTTAGAATGTCTAAGTATCTCAATTTGATAGCAAAAATTGAATCGTGCCTAAATGCCCACCTCGTAGGGTTAAGTATTTTTAATGTTATTTCTGACTCATTTGTTATTGATGAAAGAATGTCCCATCTGTTAATACTATGGCCGAAGAAAACATACAATGATTGAAGAGTTGAGAAGTAGTTGGCTACATCTCTTATAGTACCTACTGCATCATTAATCACTAAATTGAGGTTGTGCGTTGCACAGTGGACATACACGGCAAGTTCTTGAATATCTTGTATTCTACTCTGCAAGCCAGTGTAAGCTCCACTCATTGTGGCTGCCCCATCATAGCCTTGACCTCTACATTTCTTCATGTCTAGACCAAAGCCTTCCAAACACTTTATGACAAGGGAGGATAACCCATCTGCTGTTGAGTCTCTTACATGGAAAAACCCTAAGAAAGATTCTTCAATTTTAACTTTCCTCTTTTCGGAACTAGCTCCTTCTAAGCCGTCCTCCACTTCAGACAAGTGTGTATATCTCACATTGAAACTCATTTGATCTTTTTTAGAAAGGTCTTGTGTGGTATCAATAATCAATGAAAAAAATTGTGCTTTGTTGATTTTATTCACGATACCTTTCAGGACAGTTGAAGAAATGCAGTTGATGATTTGATTTTGAATATCATGGCTCAAATACTTGGTTTGACCCTCAGGGATTGTTACAACTCTTGCCATTATAGGATCATATTTTGCTAACAACTGAACCAAAGATAAAAAAGTTTCCGTCATAGTTGCCCTCATTAGCACCTCTAAATGCAAGAGAGTTTTTTGCTAATATTAGCGTGATATCTATAAGTCTTTCTAAAACTTGGGCCCAAAACGTAAGTTGAGACTTTCTTTCCAAATCTATATGATCATCAATACATTTACTTGCTTTCCACTGATGTAAAGACATACAAGCTAAAATGTGATCATTTGATATACCGTGATCTTTTATTTTCCTTGACAGTCCCTGCCAATCTCTAATACCATCGGCCCAACCACTTTTGTTATTCCCATATGTAGAAAATAGCCAACACGGTAAGCAGTAAGCACAATCTTTCTTTAACGAATAGTTAAGCCACTTTAAGGGAAATTTTTGGCTTGTTGTTGTTTCATTTTTGTAATAGGTGCAAGAAAATGATCTGTTCTTTTTATCTTTAGGAAATGGCCCTTTGGGTTGGCAACTTATAAAATCTTCAACATCATCTGCCTTACTTGTCGGATTCACGTTATCATCACCTTGGTTGTTTTCAGTTGATTCCAGTTGTTCTTTTTGAATATTTTCAGACTTTCCAGCTTCTTCTTTTACAACAGCTGTACCTGTGCGTAAAGGAAATCTTTAAAAAAAATACCCAAAACAGACGAGGTATACAAATTAGGGTCATCAATACAATAAATGCAACAGAAATTGTCTACTAGCAGAAAGAGCAAGAATCAATTAATATTAAAGACTATTTGGCTAACAAAAAAACTGAATCATTTAGGAAAGGATATAAGAAATTATAAAAATCACTTTCTTCAATACTTTAAGAAGTCTGCAACAAAGAATGGACAAAATTTCAAAATTTCAGATTATAAAGTATTTCAGTACAAGTTAACAAATTAAAATGAGATCGCAGTTTCACAAACCATGTCCAATACATGGCATGCTCCGCCATTCGAATTTTCACCTTCCTTTTTATCTCTCCAATGTACTGACACCCCTTTTCTCCTTTCCGACATTTAATACCATATACCGTTCAGTATATGGAGAGACCAAAAGGAAGGAGAAAATTCGAATGGCGGAGCAGGCCACGGCAATTAAACAGGGCCATGAGCAGTACTTAACTGCGCTCCATCATAAAAAAACAAAAAAAAAAGATCATGATTTGATAGTGGATAAACCGGTCATTTTCGATACTGTCGTAGATCAATACTTAAACAAATTTTATGAATCATTGTTAATAAAAGCTAAAAAATGTTATAACAGAGAAGTATCCGTCAATAATGCCTTACAATATGAGCTTCATTAGTTCATTAATTATTATAGTTGATCTCTATGTTTATGAACATTGAAGTGTTACCAATGTGTTTATGGATCAACCAACTATTCTTTGTACCTAAGTGTGTCCGATCACAAATTTAATAAATATTGTTTTTGGAAACAATTATTGTTTCCCAAAGTATTATTAGGTCATTGATCAAAAGCTTTAGAGTGACCGATATTAGTTTAATTACGAACATTTTAGTATTTTTGTAGTAACTTAGGGGACAATGTTTCCCCGCGAGTATTTTGTGTCCTGCCACTTCAGAGACTTCGCAAACTCCCAAATTTATTACATGAATATTGTAATGAAAAATTCTTTTAAATTGTTGCTAATGTTTGTAAATAGGAATTTGTAATTTAGAGAAGTCTATTTTGATTTCTATAGTTTTATAGTCTGATGAAGAGGCCTGTATTCTAAGCCTCGTAATATGTGATAAGTTATGAAATTATTTAAATATATATGGTTTTACGAGTGTACGGTCCTGTTTTTTAATTTGATTCATCATACTGTTATTATGGACAACTATATATCAATATTTTTGGTTGATTAAACGAAATGGTAAACTAAATTTTCCCAAACTACCTTTGTATACAAAATCCTGTCCAGTGAAGCCTGCTAAAATTAAAGATTTAAATACAATAAAACAGCACTTGAGACAGGATGTAATCTCTTATACAGAATGTTAGTTTCGAACATTGTAATGTAATTTGCATTTTTACCTGAGAATAAAGACAAGAAAAACTTTAAAGCTAATCAGTATGGTGTAATCAGGGCCGGCGCTAGGGGGTGGCGAACGGGGCGACAGCCCCAGGCCCCGCGCCTGGTTAGAAGAAAGAGGTTTATGGAT
>JAFIDM010000001.1:152171136-152190196 GCA_023159025.1 Thereuonema tuberculata | reverse complement strand
TCCACTTTCAGGCAGTGTAGTATTGAAACTTTAGTGTAACACTTTTAAAAAAAAGACTGGTAAGATAATGGCATTTGGAAAGATAGCTTAAAAAAAGAATAGATCTTAGGGCCTTATACATTGTAGGCATAGTCTCGTCCATTTTTTATTAATTAATTTTATTAATAATCAGAGAAGTCTACAAGCTGATAAGAAATATCGACAGCAAATGGTAGTCAATGAATTTAGCATTCAAAGATGAGAATGACAACATTCTCATCAACAAGTACAAAGTTGCACAATGATGGACAAAATACTGTTCAGATACTGAGAAGCAAATGAATCAAACTATATCAGAAAATATTATTGAGGAATGGAGAGAGTTTTCACCATTAAGCCTTGAACGTAAAACTAATATTTTCAGAGAAGTTGAAGAAGCAGTAAAGCTCCTTACAAATAACAGAATGATGTTGGAATCAATAGGATTACAGGAATGAGGATCAACTTGGTGATGATCCAGGATTTACACAGGCAAAATAATATTGTGTCGAGAGAAGACAAGGTTTATAAGAAATGGTCAAGATCTTTATTGGTAATGATACAAAAGAAAGGAATGTAAAAAATTATAAGATTACAATCCTAACAAATATTTTACTTGAGCAAGCTCTTGATGATAAAACTGATAGAAAAATTAAGATCCCAGATAGAAGAATATCTGCAAATGAGCAAGAAGGATTTCTTAGGGACAGAAGCCCTATCCAACAGATTTTGTCTCTCTATCTACTCATAGAGAAAGCTCAATGAGAGAATGAGAACATTATACTTATTACCAGTAGGCTTTCAACAGCATGGATCAAAAAATAATGTGATGCTGTACTGGAAACTTATGATGTGGATAAAAAACTGCTTTAGATATTGAAGGATTTAAATGATAATGCTGAGGCTGTGGTGAGTGTGTTGGAAAACTGGGAAATTAATTTAAAGTGAGCAGAGATGCAAGACAAGGAGATCCTATTTCTCCATGTATTTTCATCACAGAAAGAATGACGTACAAAATGTAAAAGGAAATTTGATACTTAGAATAATACAGGGTGATTCAAGAAGATATGCAGAAACTTCGGGAGCTCATTCTACATGTAAAAGTAAAGAAAAGAAAGTTATATAAACATAGGTCCGGAAATGCTTCGGTATCAAGTTACGGCTAGCGAAAGATTTCGCCCATAATGTAGTACAACAATACGCACATGGACTACACCTCAGTTGTTAGTTCTCACAATAAATCAAAACAATGCAATTCAGATTATTGTTGAACAGCTGTTATTGTGTTGCCAACTTTTTTTGTAGGTTCCACGTGGGATAAGCTTCAAACCACTGGGAGATACAGTTCTGCGACATGTTTCATTCGATTTTTCAGGTCAACAACCATAAGAAACCACTGATTTCGCCCTTTAATTTACCTTCCCAAATTTCCAGCAAGTCTTCATTTCACCCAGGTTACTACATTATGGGCGAAATCTTTTGCTAGCCGTAACTCGCTACCGAAGCATTTCCGGACCTAAGTTTATATAACTTTTTTTCTTTACTTTTGCATGTAGAATGAGCTCCCGAAGTTTCTGCATATCTTCATGAATCACCCTGTATATTTGAAGATAATGAAGTGAACTAAGAAGCGCAGTGCAGAAACTTCACGAGGAAGACAAGTGATTTGGAATGAAAACGATGGTTTTGGGAGGAAAGAAAATAGGAATGAAAACCAAAATAGATAGAAGGGAGCTAAAAATATAGAAAATTTCTCATATCTGAACTTGGAAGCGAAACTACATCTACATGAGAAAAGGGAAATTTGAAAGTAATGGACAAAATGTGGAAAAGTAAAGCATTTGACCTGCGACAGAGCTAAACATGTTCAAACACATGCATATTCAGCTGCATATTTATGCCTGTGAGATATATTTTAACCAGAGATACGAAGAGAAGGAGGAAGTTTTTGAGAATTGGATGGATGCAAAAAAAAGTTACTAATGAAGAAATTATTGAGAAGATAGAGCTGACAGAGAATATTCTACAGAAAGTTGTTAAATGAAAACTACGATTATGACATGTTTGCAGAATGAAGGGTGACAGAAAAATTAAGACACAGTTATTTGCCAATTGAAAGTTTAAGTAGAAGAGGAAGACCCCATTGAGAGTGGACTAATGATGTAGTCGACTGATGTGCAGCTGGACTACATGAGCTGGCCCGTATTACATCAGATACAGAAAAATGGAGAGAGTTGGTGAAGCAGGTATCAGCATTGGGCACTGAGCCCAAGATATGATGATGAAATAATTTTGATTGCTTAAGGTCACAATTCAGCATCTATAATTTTTTTTAATTGATTGCTGGTTTTCTTTCTTTTTGAAAAACTGTACTGATGCTAAAATTTTTCAGATTTGCCCACCTTTGTATATTAGATATTCACAATGGAAGTTCCATGGAGTGTCAGTGTTAAATTAATATGATAAAATGCAATCAATTTCTCAACTTTTTGTAAATTCAATTGAGATTTCCAAAGATATATCCTTAAAATGTTTGCTAAATTTCCACTATATGTCTAATATATACGATAAATATTGAGATATGCATAAAAGTATCTAATACACCCTAATAGTTAGAGATCAAGAATGGAGAGCCACTGAAATTTTTTATTAAAATAAGCTATGTGAAACAATAATAGTTTAAGACAATAATTGATTTCATCATTAATTTTGCAGATATTTTTTGAATAGACCATAGATAGTCCTTCCAGTCTTTTGAACTTTTCAAATAATCTGATGCAGACAGTTTCTTATTTTAAAACCTTTCTTTTGCCCCATAAGAAATGCTTGACTTGATTCGTCCATTCCTTTTATGATATTTCTTAATCTGCTTGCTTGATTAAAATGCAGATTTGTTGCTTTGTTAAAACTTTTTATTACAAAAATAATATAGTTTTAATATCATATAATACTGTATTTCAAAGAAAAATTAATTAATTTTAATCATTTCTTTTCCTAGGTGATCGAAACAAATCAGAGATTATTTTGTTAGGATTTTTAAAAACTATTCCACCACTTTTGAAGCCAGGAGGAAAAAATATATTAAAATATACTTGTATGACTTGTGCTGTATTGTCAACTATAGGTAAGTTCTTAAGTGTAATTTGAAATGTTTGAAAAATAATAAAGGAGAGAATACAAAGAAAAAGCAAAATTTTGCAATAGAATGAAGGAAAAAAAAGACTAACATTATTTGTAATCCACATCAGTTTCATTATCAATATTGACTGTTTTGTCTGATGATTTAATTTTTTGTACAATTACATCAATTTTAGGGAATCTGAGATGAGAAAAGACTATTATAATCAATCAGTCCTTCGTCTTCAGTAATCAATATCTTTATCAATAGTCAGTCTGAAGTTCATGTTTTGTGACAACTTAATCTTATTTAAGTTGGGCTTCTGCATCAAATTTAAAGAAAATTTATACCATTATACGAAATCCCTTCAAAATTCTTCTGACTCCTTTACAAATAAAACAATGAACTTCTAAAAGGCATTGCAATAATCATTAAAAACTAATAATTACATTTCTTGAGCAAAATTTAAGAAGAATATGGCAGGGAAATAATATAAGACTGCCTTATAATGAAGCATAAATTATGCCAGTTCTAACTATGAAGTTCTCATTTACAATATTATCCTGCTTAACTTAGCTGATTCTTTTTTTTCTGTTCTGCTGGATCAATCATGAAGTATGCTATTTTTATATTAGTATGATACTGATGCGTGGTCGAAATTGTGTGAAGTCTTGCCCTCTCAGTTCAGCCAGTCACAGTGGAGTTTAACAGCTCCCCTTTCAAGGGTTGACTTTCTTATCGATTCATGTGTCCAGTTAATACCGGGGGCAATATACGTTCCTCTGTCAGCTGTGCAGGGGAGGGAGGGCATTCTGGGCTGTTGGTCCAGTTGTGAGGGTGTTGTCCGGTTGTGCAGAGCCAAAGATAGCTCGTCATATGGTTCTGTCTTTGGCCAGTGGATCTCGATTGGCTGTGGCAGTCGAAGTATTACTGGTGAAGTTTGTATTCCATGTCAGACAAGGCAGATGCATTGTCTGGTAGCGCTTCATCCTAGAAATGTGGGCCACCTCTGTCGGCTGAGAGCGAGTTGTAGGCTGCAGTCAAGAGAGCTCGTAGTTTTCAGGGGACAGGCAGCGGACGATGGTGTAGGGCTTTGCCAATTGTGTAGTAATTCTTTGAGGCCTATACTGATGGGTCGGGCTGAAGACCAGAACAAGGTCCCCGGGTTTGTATGGGACCTCACAGCGATGCTAGTCATACTAGTGTTTGGTCTCCCATTGGGCATATGCCATGAACTGGCGGGCTATGGCATTGGCCTCATCCAAGTGGCATCTCAGGTCGGCGATGTTGTCTGTGGAGGTTTCCGGGGCCTGGGCTAGCAGAGAACCCAGTGAACTGTGAGGGTGGAGACCGTGGAAGAGAAAGAAGGATGAAAAAGATGTAGTCTCGTTGACGGAGGTGTTGAACCCGTACGTGATAAACAGAAGGATTTATCCTAAGTAGAATGATGTTTGTCTGTCTACATTACAACATATTGGCAATGGAGAGATTGAGTTTTTCCGTCACCCTGTTCATCTATGGTCTGTAGGGTGATGTATGGTGGTGAAGTATCCTGGAGATGCTGAGAATGTGTCCTGCATGATCGCTCTGAGGAACTGTGTGCCACGCTCACTGACAATGGACGCTGGGGGTCCATAGCACAGGACAATGTCTTGCACGAAGAAATGGGCGACGTCAATGGATGTTGCGTTCGGTCGTGTCTGTGTGATGGTGAAGTGGTCAACCACCACCACAATGCAACAGTTATTGTCGTTGGATAGCAGGATAGGGCCACGGAGGTCGATGCCAATGCGGCTGAAGGGTACTTCCGGTAGTGGGAGAAGCTGAAGGAGTCCTACAGGCGGCTGTGTCAGAGATTTCCTGTGCTGGCAGCTATCGCAACGTAAACACAATGTCGGGTTGTCCTATACTGTCCAGGTCAACAGTAGGTTTGCCAGAACCTGCCGTAGGTTTTGGCGAGACTAAGGAGGCCACAAGTGAGATCCTCGTGGCAAGACTCGACAATGTTGGCGGCATAGATGCTGCAGGATGACTAGCAACCACCGTTAAAATGTGGGATCGAAGATCTCTTTGAAGAGCATGCCGACTATGAGTACATACCCCTATTTGTGCAGTTGTGTGGACGCTCAGGCTTCGGCAACGATTTTGCGGAGTTCGGGTCCTTGTTTTGTTCAGTGGCTATGTCCAATTGTTCCATTATAATGTTGATTGTGGCAGTGTGCTGGGTTGATCATCCGGCAGGAGGCATGACAAACAATTCGCGTCAAGGTGTTTGCAGCCTGTCTTTTAGACAGCAGTGATGTTGTGCTCTCAGTAGTTGGCAAGCCTATCGCGCCAGCCATCCGCTGGGGTCCTTAAGGCTGGTGAGCCAACAGAGAGCATGGTGATCGGAGACCACAGTGAATGGGCAGCCGAAGAAGATAGGGTCGGAACTTGTGTATGACCCAAACTAAAGCGAGGCATTCCCAATGGGTTGTGGCGTAGTTCCTTTTGACTTTGGAGAGGGTAAGGCTAGCGTATGCAATCACTTTCTTCTGGCTTCCTTGGTTCTGAATTAGGACTGCCACAATGGCATAAGTGCTGACGTTAGTGTGGATTTCGATGTGTGCATCCTCTTGGAAGTGCCCGAGCAAAGGTGCTGTTGTAAGGCAAGTTTTGAGTGTATCAAAGGCAGCAAAGGTATCAAAGGCTCCTCGTCTATCCAGTGGAAGTCGCTGACGTTCATAATTGTGGTGAGTGGATGGGCGATGCATGAGAAGTTCGGGATAAAATGGCGACAGTATGAGCAAAGGCCATGAAAAGTGAGAACTTGTTTGCTTGTCTTCGGTGTGAGGAAGTTGTGGTCGGTGTTTGGTTTTTCAAGGTCGGGATGGATGCCTTCCTGTGTCACTATGTGTTCTAAGATCACATATGGTTCAGGCGGAGCTAAGCAGCAGCTGTTCATCAAACTTGCGGCCAAATATGACAGTCCTCCAGGTAACACAGACAGATCACATCTGAGGCCATGAAGAAGGTTGTCCATGAAGCGCTCGAATGTGGCTTTGAGCATTGCAAAGACTGTATGCCATCACTTTAAAGTCTTAAAGGCCATCCAGTGTCGAGAAGGCGCTTTTCTCTTGGTCTTCAGATGAGATGGGTATTTGCCAGTACCCGGTTCTCAGGTTGAGGGAGGAAAAGAATATGGAGATGCACAGGATACCCAGAGAATCATCAATTCTCGTTAAAGGGTGAACATCCCTTTCTGTGACTGTGTTGAGGCAGCGGTAGTCAACTCAGAAGCGCCAGTTTCTGTCTTTATTTTGGATGAGAATGACAGGTGAGCTCCATGGGATTTGAGACTGTCGTATCACGCCTTTTCTCAGCATGTTTCGGATTTCCTCTTCAATGGACGTGTGTTCATTAGGGGAGACCCAGTATGGCTTTAGGCACAGGGGGTGGCTGACACCTGTATCAATGTGATGGGTTGCAGGATGCTTTGATGTGACTTCGTTGCAGGTTCATTGAATAAGCGGCATAGGCGGCGTTGTAGTAGGTGGAGTAGAGTGGGGCATTCTCTTGGTGGGAGTTTAGGATTGACTATTTGACACAGATATTCGTCCGTTAAACTATAGGGCGAGTGGCCAGTGGGGTCTGCTTGTCGGCGAGGACTGTTATCATATGCAGTTGGATAGGCTCAATCGTTGTGATTTGACTTTGTGCTGGAAGGACTGCAGGGGCTCGAGAGGTATTTATTATCCATAGGAAGAGAGTGGTTGCTGGGAGATTAATGACTGTGGCATGGAAAGTCAGGTAAGTGCAAATGGGTAGGTCGGTATTGGCTGGAGTAATGACAGCCCTGTAACATCAGGGCGGGACAATTTCTATGGCGGCAGTGGAACCTGGTGGGATAACGGTGGTCTCTGCTGCTGTAAATGTTAGTGGCATTGTGACAACATTTTCGGCATCGGCAAGAGAGACGTGCTGGTTGTCTCCCGTATCTACAAGGGTTACTGTGGCAGCTGCACAGTCAACGTGGGCACCATAATGCTGTAGGAAGTCCCATCCCAGGATGACATTTTGTGATCATTGTTGTACGATAAAGAAATGAAATAGAAGGTGCTGATTTCCCTCCTATACAGGTGGTTGTGATGCCTATGATACGGAGCGGCTGCCTGTTCATCGGCATTATTCCTTTGATGTTGGTATATTGGAAATTCATTGAGATTAGGGAGTTGGTTGCATTTAGTTCACTTTGTATTCTCCCTTCCATCACCTTTTTTTACCATTTGTAGGCTTCAACAGGCTTTTGCAGATTTTTTTGATGTTGATTCCATTATCTTTCTGAATTTTCATTGACTGCTTCACTGACCTGCTAATGTGCTGATTTCTAAAGATAATCTCCTATATTTTTTTAGGTAATACCAACTCAATTTCACATTACACAGATTATTTCCTGAGTATAGTCACCCACCCTGTCCCTCAGTCTTTATCATCTTCTCATGTTACTGATTCTGCTTCTACTGTACTCTACTTCCTTCTTTTTGTCACTAATAATTACTGTATTTCTGCAAAAGAAAACTAATATATTTCCCTTACTAATATTACTTTTCTCATGCTAAATGTTAGCCAAATTAATGCATTTTGTATCAGTTTGTCTGTCAGGCCCATTGCTATTCTTAGTCTGAAAATGAGTGATAATTGTATCAAATTGAGATGACAGTGGGATAATCTGATGGAGGTGGTACTTTTACAGAGATGGAAATGAATACGGTAGCTTTTGTACAAGTGTTTTCAAAAGTGAATTTTAAGTTGTTGTTGGTTTTTTTTTCTATTTTGTTACGTATTCAGATAAATAAAACCAAACACTTTTATTGGATAAAATATTCATTCAAGCACAAAGTTTTTATTCCCTTTTTGAAAATGATTCCTTCATTGCACTTTCAGTGGGAATTCTCTACAGATTCATTTATTGGATCAGGAGTAAGGGACAAAATGTATGACATCAATTATTTATTTATTATTCTAAGATAAACCATATTGATTTGTAATATAGAAACATTAGTAATTTGAAAGTAAATAGAAATTAAATTCCATGTTCATTAACATTTTTCATTGTTATACTTTCAGCTGATAATCGTAGGGAAATGAGGAAATTGAACTTCATACCGATATTTTTAAGACTTGTTGAAACTGAAACGGATGTAGGAATCTATGAATTTGTTACCTTAACTCTGTCTTTTATGGCAGCAGATTTTCAAGGGCGATATCAAATCTTAAAACAGAATGGCATTCCATGCATTGTAAAGTTACTTGGAGTTCACGATGCTGATGTTCAAAGGAATTCTGCTGATATTCTTGCTAATTTATTAAGGGTAAGTACTACTGATAAGGATCTGTCTGCTATCCATGAAACTTTTGTCCAGAACTTTTCTCAATAAACACAAAAACACAAAAAAATCTAGAATCCTTTTCTACTGCTAATTCAGTGGTACTAACAAATGACATGCAACAAACATTTTAATTAAGGATTGAACCTTACTAATTCAAACATTGAAAGCTAGATTGTTAAGTTGTTAATCAGAAATAGTTCAAAGCTCTGAGATAATTTAAGTAAAGATTAAATTATTCTGAATATTCAGATAAATATAAACACCTGCAAAAAGATGCAGGATTTCATATCTAATGATATGCTTCTGTCAAATTGTTAGGTATCTTCACAATATTTGGACAATTGCAAGAGATGCTTATTATAACTGATGCTAATTTATATTTGTGTAATTCAATTATGAAGGACAGTGTGTGAAGTAACAGCAGCTCACACCAGTAAATCTTATAATGATTGGAGATCATGATTATTTTCAGATAGATCCCTAATTCTTTCTCCCTTATTCTTGGTCTGTTGACTGCATTCTTAACATCTCCATAGGCAGAGCTTTCATTATTACTCTGAATTTCTTCATGAGTTTTCTGTATTAATTTGGCTTATCATGACATTACTTGCTTATTACATTAATAGAAAATGACAAATATTTATAAATTAGGATTTTGATATAATAAATTTATTATATCAAATGATATGGCTAGAATGTTTACCACATATTTTGTTAAACACTGAGCACTGATGTCAAAATGTAGCCAAGTTGCAAACCAATAGCATTGCAGCAAAGGTCGATACTTTTTCTTTATAAATGATAAAAATTAATGCACTGATGGATTTTCCATGTATTTTTAATGCTGAAACATACTACATGTCCCTAACATCAATAAAAAGGAAAAGAAACTCAGTTAAAACTACTTTACACCAGGCACCAAATAGAGTTGCGTCGGTGCTGCAAACTATTTGAGATCAAATTTTATTCTTTGAAACAGATGATATTGATGTGTAGCCGAAAAGAGCAGAGTCTACTATCGGCGTTTTGGCATAATATAACACATTTATTTACAATTTATTTACAAATATATAACAGATATGTCTCTCCATTAAAGAAGAATTTTCAAGGACTGTGAAGATTCAGGAAAGAAATAGCAGTAGTCATATTGATGTGTGGTCAAAAATGAGAGAGACAGAGTCAAAGGTTCAGCATAATTACACACACCTATTTACAATTTTATTTACAGTTTATATACAAGATTATATAGGTCAACGGATTCTGAAATCCAGGTTAATACAGTTCAAAGATATATAGATCGGATTCTCAAATCCAGGTTAATATTTTGGATTCTCAAATCCAGGTCGCTCTCAGTTTCCTGTGCGGTCCGTCAGGAAGGGCGTGGTCCGTTAGGAATGGGAGAGACGAACTCGGATTCTGAGAGCTCTCGGCTTGGCCAATCACAGCGCGGCCTTCGACGCTGGCGTCTGGGGGTCTCTGTTGGAGCTCTCTTCGCAGTCCGCCTATATTGTGTCATGGATCCTCACAGCTCCTCGTGACTTTGCATCATAGCTCCCCCTCCAAGGTTCAACGTCCTCGTTGATTCATGTGTCTCTGAATCTCTGGGGTGGCCTGATGTTCCTCTGTGATCGGCGAAGGGGAGGGTTGGTTTCGCGCCGTGGTGTTTCGTCTGTGACGGCGTGGTCAGGTCGGGCCGGGGCAAAAATGGCATCGTCCTCTGGGTCTACCGCTGTCCAGTTCTCCACGATTGGCAGCGGTCGTCTAGTTAATGGCGGCAGCGGCTCGTCGTCTGTGCTTCGAACGGTAGGTGGATCGTCTGGTCGCAGGTAGCGCTTCATTCTCGTGATGTGCGTCACTTCCATTGTTCGGGAGCGGGCTGTCGGCTGTGCTCGGGAAACCTCATAGGTGAGGTCAGACAGGCGGTGAACGACGATGTACGGGCCTCGCCAACGGTGTAAGAGTTTTTCGGCGAGGCCTACCGTGCGGGTCGGGCTGAATATGAGGACGAGGTCTCCGGGATTGTAGTGGACCTCCCGCCGGTGCTGGTCGTACCGGCGCTTGGCTTCACCTTGAGCGTCCATCATGAATTGCCGGGCTATTTGGTTGGCATCGTCCAGGCGGCATCTAAGGGTAGCGGCATAGTCTGTTGAGGTCTCCGGGGTGTGAGCTAGCAGTGTATCCAGTGTGTTCTGCAGGTGGCGGCCGTGGACCAAAAAGAATGGCGCGAAGGATGTAGCTTCATTCACCGCAGTGTTCTGGGGGTCTCTGTTGGAGCTCTCTTCGCAGTCCGCCTATATTGTGTCATGGCTCCTCACAGCTCCTCGTGACTTTGCATCAATATTTTCAATGCTTGGGAAATAATTGAGGATAATAAGGCTTCAATTGAAGATCTTAATCATTTACTAGATATGGATCCTAATTAGATTCAATTCCAGAGTTATTCTTAATAACGTTGTGAAAAACAATTAAAATGTGTTCTATGTTGATGTCATTTTGATAAGCTTTAGGGCATCATGGAAACTTACATTGATCTTCTTTAAATGAAGATAGTTCTTTGGCAAAATACTTCTAGAACTAATAAGCAACTTAAGCAATGCAGGAAATGGAATTCACGGTTGAAATTCTTTGATAATTGAGAGCTGATCAGATCACCTAGAAAGAGTAGGATATCTGTATACAAGAGTGAGAGTAGAAATAAAATAATATTTTTCTCATTATCAGGGCAAACTTGGTTCAGACTTGGTGCCTTATTTTTAGTTCATTCTTTGAATTATTAAAAAACTTCAAATGCATAAATTATTCATTAGTTTGTTTCCTTGTGTTTTATTTTTCTCCTAAGGATTCCTTGGCAGCAAAAGTATTAGAAGACTGTGGTGGTATTCCTCTTCTATTAGAATTGCTAAAATCACCTCATGAGAGCATTCAGCATTTAGCAATATCGTGCTTAGTTCTACTGGCAGAAAGAGGCAAGTAGGAATTTCAAATAGCCCTTATTTCTTAAATTTAGCTTAAGCTGGTTGTAAATGCCTCCAAATTAGGTTTCTTATAATAAAAAGAAATTCTTTCAGGTGACTTTGTGATATGAGTTCACTCCATGAGTAAACCTGGGATTTATGAATTTGTTGAAGGATTTTGTGAGGTGAGAATGCGTTTTGGAATGACAATTTCAGAGCATGAAACAGCCAAGTTTTAGATCTCTTTTGTACTAGCTTTGACCCCATTGTTCCTTAATTCATTAGTTCTGTGTACATAATCTCTTTACATTTATGTTACTTCGCTATACTAATGTAACAAAGCATTGCTTCCTAAGTAACAATCCAGAGGACTGTTGGTAATTTTTATAGCAGTAAAGAATGTCAGTTGATACAAACTGAGACAATTATTACATTGAATTTTATTTATAATTCTTTATTTTAAAAAAACCAAATTAAACCATATTCAGATTTATAAATAACACATTATAGTACATTATAGTATAGTTAAAAATTTAGTTTCCCTCCCAATTTTATAATTAATATTTTACAGAGAATTTAAGTTGCATCTCTTTTTGTCTGGTATTTTAGTGTGGTAATTATCAGGGAAAAAAATTGACAAATTAGAATTTATTTTTTGGGCAGGAAAACATGTCCTGCGTTGAAATAGAAGATTGTACTCCAAAAAACTAAATTTACTATTTTTGAAATGTCCAGGTTTTGATATTATCTTACTGTGGATGGTAAAAAAATATGAATTAAGAAGAATTATTGAAGTTTTCTTCATTAGAGCTTTGAGTGGAAACAAAAAAATATTCATACCACAGTGAAAGTGATTGAGTTGGTTAGGTTTTTAAAAATCATTTGTCACCAGTATAAAATTTATTTTACAAATTTAAAATTAGTGATAATTAATTGCTTAGTTTATAAATTGTATAGGTTTATTATTTACCAAAATGTACTGTTACTATTACATTACGAAAGGTATTTCCAGATTTGCAGCAGGCTCAACTCTTGGTTAAAATTTAAAGCTCATTACTTTAAGAAACATCCTGTTATTTCATGATGCAACAACTATTAGTGCTGATTCTCTTTGTTATTCCCACCACCTGAGATCATTTGACATTCTCTTCTTAATTGGCATCTATCTCTTCAATCTTTACTTCTGCCATGGGTTTCACTGTCAGTTTATGCTTCACCTTCATTGCATTTTAAGATACATATTTCACTTTTTTAGGCCATCTGTTACTCCTCTTCATGATATTTTATATTATTATTTGAGTGCTCACATTGATCATTTGCCAGTACATAGAGCTCTTTTCCAATATAATTATTTGATGAATTGGCTCATTCTGATATTTAGAAGCGTCTTATGACAATTCAACTTTCTCAATTTTGTCAATTTATAAGTTAAAGGTTGACATTTTTTTTAGTAAGGCATTTGTAGTAACACACTTCCACTCACACTGCATTTTACTTATCTGGTCTCCATAATCCCCAATCAGCAACATCCACACACTGAATGTTAGCAGCACAAATATGATGTTACCCCACTTTCAGCATTTGGGATATCATCATCAAATCACCAACTGCTTATTCATAACGGTTATTTTTCCAGTCATTCAGGAGGATGCCTTTCTATCATTTGGTCAGGTCGTTTGATTTACAGCTTTCCTCTCAAAGAATACTCCTGCACACATTTTCATTTCTGTCACATTCTACAGTTCCTAGCTTTCTATAACTTCAGCATAATCTTTCCATTTTGCTTCAGTTTTGTCGTTGAGCTTTCTTTATTCCATTTCTCTTTCATTTCATATGTTGCCAATTCATTGAGTACATTCATCGCAGTGTTTATTATTCCCTTAATTTATTATCCTCTGATGAGATTTTTTTTTAGCATTGTCCGTTATCTTAGTATGATCTGTCCATGATACCTATTAGGAAATTTGGCAAAAAATTGGATACTGATGTTATGACGTACATCCTCTGTTTCCTATGTAATCAATTTCTGTTATTTTGCTGTTCCTACAATGCTACAATAATTAAGGGAGTACATGAATCTCACCTATTTGATGAGTTTATCCTTTTTTTTTTTACATTCCTCTGAGTATCTGTTTAATTACAATGTGGAAAATAGTGTTGTTCCAGGCTGTGCATAGAAAATGCACCAGACTGTGAATTTATTACTTATTCATACTTGCACACATTATCTCTTTTGTAGATTATGACAATTTTTTGATCGGTTTTGCTATGCAGATGCATCTTGTAAATCCTTGAACTTCTGAGGTACCTTAATCTTTTAGGATTTTCCCTTCCAGTGTATTGAAGGTTTCTTGTATAAGAACCTCTGTCATGGTATCCATAACTTACCCCTACCATTTGTAAACTGTCTGATAGGTATCCTCATATACTAATGTCGTGCCTATATCTGAAACAGTATCTATAAACTTTGGCTTCTCTCCAAACTTACACTACATCTAGGCCTGGTATTTATGTAGAGCATCACCAATTATTTTGTGGATTGAATTTTGGTCAATCACCAAAATTCAATTACCAACTATCTTTTGGACTAATTAATAAAATTTAACTTGTACAATAAGCAGAGCTTACAGGTTAAAAATCGATGGAGAACACACAGATAATTAAAAAAGAGAATAAAAACATCACTGATTTCAGACACCATTACGGTGTCCTTTCTCAAAGGACATTAAGAAGGTGTGCTTTTTGAATCATGACCAATCAAAAAGCTGATAGCTGTCGAGTCATGCTGCAGGAGAGGAAGACCCATAAAGATACCTTTTTCTTGTAGATAGCAATTGCCATTTAATTGGAAGACTTGTAACCACAATTAATGCTAAATTATTTCCTATATGTGTCCTACATTAAGATTTTCCAAATTTTTATTATTTTCAGAACTAACCTTGTGTTCAATGGCCTTTGCGATAAGTTCCATTGAAATACTGGTGAAGAGCGCTGTTGCATCATGCGATATCATTTCATGGTTATCTTTAAATTGAATTTCTTTCAAATCATTGATAAATGAGTGGCTGATGAGTGTAGTCCATTTTGAGAGAGGTGCTAGTAGTAGTTTAAGAGGATATACAAAAAAAAATTGGATTTTTATTGAAATATAACAGATCCAAAATTCTGTAATTTCAATTGCATTTAATTCTTATTTTAAATTTTTATTGTTTCACTTTTAATTTTCATTATCTTGTTTATGTCATTATAAATTGTTATTGCATTAAATGTTTTGCTTTGTATATTGTATTTGAGGAGCATATTTGATATTGGAAAAAACAAAGGTTTTATGCATTCAAAAATTATTATTTTTGAGTTTTCCTAGTTCCTCATAAATATAATATCACATCCTGGGTCGATAATGTTTCGATGTGTCTTCCCTGCCTTGGAATGAAATTGCCCAGGCAGTCACATGATTCGTCCTGGCTTTTTATTCTTGAAATTTTTGTAAGCATTGTTACTCGAAAATGAAATGCAGGACGTTGTGAAACGTTTGTAATGTGTAAATTTATTTTAAATGTGTTTGTGTGGTGGCCTAGATAATTTTAACAATTCCAAATTTTATTACATATTTCTAAAAATTTAGAAAGTGATTGGTCTTCTAAGAATTTGGGGAATATTTTTTCTGGACCTAGTTGTTTTCTGGCTGTTAATATTGTAATTGATGGTTTTAATTCTTCTATTTTAAGTCTCTATTGAGTATGTCTTTAAGCAGACAACCATGTTAAGTGTTCTAGTTTTAACTAGTAGGTTACTCAGATCATTACAGAGAAGCTTTTTTTTTTTTTTAAATAGGTCGAAGATATAAAGGAATATTAAATAATCGTTGCCTTGAAATTCTTATGGAATATTTAAGTGCAAAGAATATGTTAGAATATCAAACAGAAATTCTGCACATAATAACTGAGTGTCTTTCTGATTCAGAATGTGAAGAGGTAAGTTGTTATATGTTATGAGCTGTTGCTTTCTGTCCTTGTCTCTTGCAGTTATTTATTTATTTATTTTTTAATAATTTATTGTTTCTGGATCATAGCAGATAATTTGTGCCTTTGTAAGATGCATTCACATCTTATCATTGGGTTCAATTTCACTTTCTTGAATTCAGTGAAGCTCATCATTATATTCAACCTTTCAAACCCAGATTCTTCAATAAGAAATAAAAACTAAGACCTTCATTATCTACAAACTTATCCAACCTCATTTTGCTTTGAACCCTTTGCAAATAGAATTAGTTACGTATCTAGGTGAAGCCCTATCATTAGATATGGCCATTTATTTTTTGTGCTTCCATATCTTGTGCAAGGATATTTAGTGTCCTAGGTAAGTCATCTTACATCTTCTCCCCCACCAAAACTTAATATTAATCCTTTGTATATTTGTATTTGAAAACTCAAGGGAAGGGGAAAAATACAGTGGTAACCAAAAACAAAGAAAAGTGAGAACTTCATTTGAAACTTACTAACCAAATGCAAATTAAAATGAGAAATTATTAGATTCACTTTAATTTTGCAAAGTTGACATCCTAGACAGTCTCCTAGTGTTCACCTAATGGTTAAACTGGCAGTGTCTATAATTTATCTTTCAAGGCTGGTGGGGATAGAGATAATGCTGGATGCTCTATCAGTTGCATCCCTCTAGTGTAATGTTTCCCAGCCTTTTTCAAGTTGCAACCCTCTTTTTTAATAAAGAAGTATCCTGCGACACCCATCATATTTCCATAAAAATGCATTTTAAAAGGGTATATAAAACACACTATAATATGCATTAGATGGTCCATCGCGGACATTATTGAATTACATCATTGCAAACATGGCGGCGTTTAAACAACAGCTTTTTAAATATCTTCTGGAAGAAACTCAAAACAATTACAACAGTCACAGATGGATATTAAATCTGTTTTTAGATAGTTTTGTTCAACTAGCTGAATTTCCAACGAATATGAAGGAAAAACCTTTTGAAATATGTACTGATGGAATGTTGAAATTAGACTTTTTTTTAGACCAGTTTTGGATCAAAAGAATGCAAGAATACCCTGAGCTTGCAAAAGAAGCTCTTAAATTTTTGATACCATTTGCAACGTCATAATTATGTGAATAAGTTTCTTGTCTATTGTGAATTATTTATATTAAAATGATTATAAATAAATAGTCCCTAAAAGATGTAGACTTGAAGATTAATTTATATTAGTTTTAGAGGCATGAAGAAATAGTTATTTAAATGACATGTGACGTCATGATAAAATTGAAAGCGAGGCAGCGATCTCGTTGATGATTGCGAGAGTGAGACGAGAGGAAAAATGAAGAGCGGATGAGCCATGATGAAGGACGGACATGAAAATAGCCGGAGATATCTGCAAAGATGCGGCTTAATCTTCAAACTTAAATAGGAGAGAAAATGAAGCATGTCTTAGTTAATTATAATGAGATAATTAATTCAAAGTTAGTATTTAATATGGAACAAGAAATATATCCTTGAAACATGGATTTAGAATGGAGTTTGAGACGTTCCATTGGCGCCATGTTTGAAACGGACGGTTCGATTCCTGGTAAATGGAAGTGAAGTAATTTCTGCTAGAACTTCAGTAATGTAAGTAGTGCATTAATTATTATGCAGGAAGTTATAGGAAGAGGATATTCGAAGCGTTCGAAACAGAAGATATCAACTTTAGTAAATGGAACATCGACGTGACCAGATAATTCAAAGTAGCCATATATATATTAGTTCAAGAATATTATAGTGAATAAACTTTAAAATATTTAATTTCATACTAGTGTGAAAGCAGATCAAATAATACGATAAAACTTTGTATTAACTCTTAATGATTTTCTATTGTGGAAAGAATAATACAGTGAAATAGGGTATTAATAGCGTATCTGCTAAGCCTAACGAAGTAATAGAACTTATTATTCATACAGTGAAATAATTAAAGGATAATTCGGTGAACTGGATTAATAATGTTACTTGGGTGAATTATAATAAACTAAACGATTTTAAAGAACTGATTTAATTACTTATTAATAACTATTACAAGAAGATAGTAGTTAATGGATTGAACAGTATATTTTATTGTTAAAGTGAACTATTGATATTGATCATAAACTATTAAGAACTGTGAATTATAGAAGAAGCAATGTATGATAATTATTATGTACTTGGAAGATAAGAGTATAGATATACTAGAACTAAAGGACATAAGAAGTTTATTGAATAATAATTCAGTTATATATAATATTGATTATAAGTGTTCATATATATATATATATATTTCAAATTACCTTAAATAAATCTAATTGAAGGTTCTTAATGTGTGTTTATTACGTGTAAGTAGCTTACTAAAAAAAAAATTATTAATCTCTGCTACCACATTATTATGACTATCCATTCACAATCGGATGACGATAGTATTTCACATCTATAACTGCCATCAAAACAAAAGCAAGAAATTGCCTTGAACTTGAAAATGATATCATAGTGTGTGTGTATTGAATAGAAAGCCCAGATTTGAGAGCTAGTTTCTGAAAAATGGCACATTTATTGCATTATTTTTTTTATTTTATAACTACTGAAACATTTTTTGTCTTTAATGTTCAACGTTGTTTATGTTTATGTTCCTAAATACAAAATAAATGTATGTTAATAAGACATTTTTTTGTTTTATTTGTAAATCTTCTTGCAACCCCTCAGCTCTTTATCACGACCAACCTGGGGGTCTCAACTCACACTTTAAGAACCTCTGCTCTAGTTGTAGTCATGAAGGAAGCATTAACTTCAAACTTATATATGGGACCTTTGTCTTATTTAAAAACTAAGTTAAGGGCCTGTCTGAAAAAATGGAAGTATCTTAAGGCTGCAGAACCTTTTTGATGATATTTGCCACTAACTTGTATCATTTATATGAAGGCTTCATGATGAATTTTATTGTACATAATTCTCTGCAGAAAACATCAATTGCAATTTCTCTTCGGTGACTTACATGTGATGATGCAATAATGTTGAGACTGTGTGATATACAAAAGTTAAGCATTTGCTTTGAGTTACATTCTTACACAAATGTGATGAAAACATGATGCATTCAAAAAGTAGAATTCTTCAAACATAACTCTGTTCTTGGAAGCATATATTACCACCCTAATATATCTGATGTCCATAGTTTTTGGTGTTGAACAACTCAGACAAGTACCATCTGAATTCGAAAGCCAGATTCTACAAGTGATGAGATACAGTGTATAAAGCCGATTGATAATGTGTTACAGTATACCACTTTTTACCACACAGTCTTCTGTCAAGTAGATACTAAGGTTTCTTTTGCAGAAGCTAAAGGGGGCAATCATGGGAATGTACTGCAGATATCTCCTTAGTCCAGTTAGGTTGGTGAGTCTCGAACTGCTGTACTGCCCATTCCCTTTTCAGAAAATATGCATGATGCTTAAAGTTCTACTCACATAACATTATTGATGGCTACCAATAAAGAATCCATACTTAGTGATCTATTCTGCAGTGTTATACTCATGAATGTGATTGTTCTCTTCAGTCTATTGAATGTCGTAGATGGTATGTTTATA
>JAFIDM010000001.1:152118212-152167001 GCA_023159025.1 Thereuonema tuberculata | reverse complement strand
GACAGTCATGTGAGATCGGAGGTCTCTGTTCAGTCTGCCATTAGAGAGGTAGTCAATTGCTTGAGATCTTTGACCTCTCAATTGGCCAATCAGTGTGGATCTTAACTGACCAATCCGAGAAGGTTTTCGACCTTGCATCACTATTTTGTGTGGTTGTAAAGGTGGGATGCGGCTACTATGAGACAAATTAATGGCAGACTTCGTATTCAGATGATTTGTTCAGATGATTTGGGGAAGGGAGATGTTATATGGAGCTAATTGGTAGATGTGGAATTCCTGAGAATAATAAAATTGCATTTTGCAAATAAATCGGATGTGATGGAAAATTCAAAAACTATTGCACTTACCTGGGTTAGAGGGTATGAAGATGAAAAATAACAAGGTGGCTAAGGAGCTTCAGAATGGCTTTTTTTAAATAAAAAAGGAAATTAATATAATTTAAAGTAATCCATCTCTTTATTTAATGATGAAGTAAATAGTTTTGTTTTGTTTTTTTCTATGTAGGTGCTTTGGAAGTTCTAGTGAAGCTTCTTCATAACAATGAAAGAGCAGTGAAACTGAATGCACTCACAGGAATTGCAAATCTTGTTTATACAAATAGCAAAGTTTGCAAGTAAGAAATAATAGTATATATAGTTTGTATTTAAAAAGTAAAAAAATAAAGCCTATTATAAAATAGCTCATAAATATTATAAGAAATCTCTTTGTTTATATATATATATATATATATATATATATATTATAAATACTTCTTCAAATTTCATACAACAATATTTCACAGACGCTATCGTTCTACTTTTTCAAGTTTTGCAAATTAAAATAACAATATATATGCAAATAATAATATCCAGAATGTACATACACAAACTGAAGATATCCTAATGGCTTAAAAAACAACAAATAATAGTCCAAATCCTTCAACATAAACAATTTTTGATACCAATTATTGAAATCTATGGTCTTTTGTTTTGCATTAAATTCTGGAATAAGACAGTGTGTCCTTTGTCCTTGTTAATGCCTGGATAGCTTTTGATTGTACAAGCGTCTATTACATATTGATGCGTTGTCAACGAGGTGCGATGACGCAATATAGACGGACCAGAAAGAGATCTCCAAGAGAGACCCCCAGATGCCAGTGTCAAAGGCCGTCCCGGATTGGCCAATTATGCCGTGTGTGATTGGCCAGGCCGGGGACTCTCAGAATCCGAGATCGCCTCCCCTCTCCTCGATGGCGGACCACAAAGGAAGCTCTGAGAGCGACCTGCATCTGAGAATCCCATATTGTATAAACATTAACCTGAATCCGAACTAAATAATATTAACCTGGATTTGAGAATCCGATGACCCTTATAATCCTGTATATAAATTGTAATTATTTGTAAATAAAGTAGTAGACGTAGTGTGTAATTAAGCTGAACCCATGACTCTGTCTGACTCATTCTGAACAACACATCACTGGTGCCTAAGACCCGACGAACCACGGAACCATGCCGAACCCTGCCGATAACAACGACCCTCACCACCCATCAGAAGACCACATCCAAGCCGTTGCCCGAACTCCGGCTCCAAGACCTTCACCTGTTCTCAGATACCGGGAACCCACCCCGTTCTCCGGTACATCAACAGACTCCCTTGCCTGGCTACGAGACTTCGAGCGAGTAGCAAGGTTCAACGGATGGACGGACGAAAACAAGCTAACCTACCTGCCTTTCGCCCTTACGGACACCGCCCGCTGTTGGTTTGACAACGAAGAAAACAACATCCCTACCTGGGATTCCTTCGTGACCAAATTTAAGGACACGTTCGCGGCAACACACCACATCGCCACAGAAGCTGAGAGGCTCCTCGCCATACGGACTCAACTGCCCCAGGAGTCCTGCGAGTCGTACATCCAGGATGTAATCCACCTATGCGGCAAGGTTGATCCTCACATGGCCGACGCACAGCGACTCCATCACCTCCTCAAGGGTGTCGCTGCAGACATACACACGGTATTGTTGGCAATCCGCGTGTCCTCCGTTGACGAGATGGTTACGGAGTGCCGGCGACTGCAGCATCAAAGAGCACGCCGCATCACACCAGACACCGTCTCAGATCTCCGGCCCACCATCGCAGCCATTGACCCACAGCAACCCCTAGCTGCAGACCCCACCGACCAACTCCAAAGCCAGATCGCCGCCCTAACCGCCGCCGTTCAGAGCCTTGCAACTCTCGTCGCCGCAGAACGGACAGAGCAACGCCCAGGGACAAACCAACGAGACCACCGGAGAACGCCCACCCCACGCCGACGAGCAGACGAATGGCGCACCCGCGAGGACAAACCTATTTGCTTCCGATGCGGCCGGACCGGTCACGTTCTAAAATACTGCCAGGAACCGTCCGCACAACCCAGGGCATCCCGGACAACCAGTCCAAGGCGGTTCAGTAACTCCCCATCGCGCGAATGGCAACGCCGCACCACCTCCCGTTACTCCCCCAACCGACGCCGAGAACACACAGCACTCAGTCCCCGACCATCCAGCCCACGATCACCCAGCCCATTCTATTACAACCAGGGAAACTAAGAGCGGCGGCGTCCACACAGGCCAATGGAACTGCCGCTAAACCGCATCAGCCCAAACTGACCAACAACAGGATGCGGATCATCTTCGATAATAGGCCTACTATAGCTCTTATGGACACGGGAGCATCGGTGAGCATCTTCACGGAAGCTTTCCGCCGGGCAATGCACAAGACCATGACCCCGCACACGACCCCACACCTCGCCACAGCCAACGGTCAGCCCTTGCGCGCCATAGGCATGACAACCGGCCGCATAGGAGTAGGGAAAACGGCGCTGCCTTTCAACTTCCTAGTCGTGGAGAAATGCACCCACGACGTAATCCTCGGATGGGACTTTCTACGCCGCTACGGGGCCCGCATTGACTGCGCGGCCGCCACAGTTACCCTGACGAACAACGACGAAACAGACGACGCTGCCCTCGATGACAAAAACGATGACAAAAACACGGTCACAGCCCAGTTGACATGTGCCGCCGCCGAGACAACCATTGTCCCACCGGGATCAACCGCAGCCATCGAAATTGTCCCACCCCCGGACATTACAGGTCCGTCCCTCATCCTGCCCACACCTGACTTACCCGCCCGTACCTCCCTCACCTTTCCCGCTGCAGTTGTAACTCTCCCGGCAACCAACCTCCTTCTCTGGGTGACAAACACCTCCAGAGCATCGTGACACCCGCAGGTACCCTGCCAGACCCCGAGAAGACGAGAGCCGTGCGAGAATTCCCCACACCCAAACGGCCAAACACGTACGCGCTTTCCATGGCCTCTGCTCGTACTACCGCCGGTTCATTCCGAATTTCGCACGAATCGCCCGGCCGCTCACCTCCATCATGAACAACGCCGGTCACTTCCGATGGACGGATGATCAGCAGACGGCATTCGATAAACTGAAAACCTGTCTCACCACAGCACCTCTGCTCGGTCACTTCCAAGACGGGGCACACACGGAAATTCATACGGACGCAAGCGCCCACGCCATAGGGGCGGTACTCGTACAAAACCAGGGGAGCCAGCAGAAAGTAATCGGATACGCCAGCCGCTCGTTGTCTAAGGCGGAAATCAACTACGCCACGACGCATCGGGAGTGTCTAGCGGTCATATGGGCAACAAACAAGTTTAGACCATACTTGTATGGCCACCCATTCACAGTGGTGTCCGACCACCACGCACTCTGCTGGCTGACGAACCTGAAAGACCCCAGTGGACGCCTCGCAAGATGGGCACTCCGCCTCCAGGAGCACGACATCACCGTGGTTTACAACACAGGCCGCAAACACCTCAACGCGGACTGTCTGTCGCGCCTCCTGCCGGACGAGACGGCCAACAACATCGCCGCAGTGAACGTCATCACGGATCAAATGGACATGGCGACCGAGCAGAATAACGACCCCACCCTACAGCGAATCATCGCGGAGGTCCAAGCTTCCCCGCAACCACATACGAAGGGCTACGCACTAAGAGACGGCGTACTCTTCAAGGAGAGCTTCGACCCCGCCTGCCGAAGATGGCTGCTAGTTATCCCGCAGCATCTGCGCCGCCACATTGCCGAGTCCTGACATGAGGATCTCACCAGCGGCCACCTGGGTCTCGCAAAAACATATGGCAGGATCCGGCAAAATTATTATTGGCCGGGACAATACAAGACAGCACGCCTGTTGTGTTCTACGCTGCGACGGGTGCCAGCGCCGGAAATTGCCGACTCAGCCACCGGTAGGACTCCTGCAGCCTCTCCCGATTCCTGAACAGCCATTCAGCCGTGTCGGCATCGATCTCCTTGGACCCCTCCCATTGACGCACAACAATAATAGATATATTGTCGTGTGCGTCGACCACTTTTCCAGATTCGCCATCACCCAAGCCCTGCCGAATGCAACAGCCACCGAAGTCGCACGCTTCTTCGTCCGCGACATCACATACGCCGTTTGTCACATACGCATTCAACACGGCGGTGAATGAAGCTACATCCTTCGCACCATTCTTTTTGGTCCACGGCCGCCACCCGAACAACACATTGGATACACTGCTAACTCACGCCCCTGAGACCTCAACAGACTAAGCCGCTACCATCAGATGCCGCCTGGACGATGCCAACCTGATAGCCCAGCAATTCATGATGGACGCTCAAGGTGAAGCCAAGCGCCGGTACGACCAGCACCGGCGGGAGGTCCACTACAATCCCGGAGACCTCGTCCTCATATTCAGCCCGACCCGCACGGTAGGCCTCGCCGAAAAACTCTTACACCGTTGGCGAGGCCCGTACACCGTCATTCGCCGCCTATCTGACGTCACCTATGAGGTTTCCCGAACACAGCGAACACCCCGCTCCCGAACAATGGAGGTGACGCACATCACGAGAATGAAGCGCTACCTGCAACCAGACGATCCACCTACCGTTCAAAGCACAGACGACGAGCCGCTGCCGCCATTACTTAGACGACCGCTGCCAATCGTGGAGAACTGGACAGCGGTAGACCCAGAGGACGATGCCATTTTTGCCCAGGCCCGACCTGACCATGCCGTCGCAGACGAAGCACCACGGCGCGAAACCAACCCTCCCCTTCGCCGATCACAGAGGAACATCAGGCCACCCCAGAGATTCAGGGACACATGAATCAACGAGGACGTTGAACCTTGGAGGGGGAGCTATGATGCGTTGTCAACAAGATGCGATGACGCAATATAGATGGAGCAGAAAGAGATCTCCAAGAGAGACCCCCAGACGCCAGTGTCAAAGGCCGTCCCGGATTGGCCAATTATGCCGTATGTGATTGGCCAGGCCGGGGACTCTCAGAATCCGAGATCGCCTCCCCTCTCCTCGATGGCGGACCACAAAGGAAGCTCTGAGAGCGACCTGATCTGAGAATCCCATATTGTATAAACATTAACCTGAATCCGAACTAAATAATATTAACCTGGATTTGAGAATCCGATGACCCATATAATCCTGTATATAAATTGTAATTATTTGTAAATAAAGTAGTAGACGTAGTGTGTAATTAAGCTGAACCCATGACTCTGTCTGACTCATTCTGAACAACACATCAATATCTTGTGTGTTTATCTTTAATTTTGAATATAATCTCTATGATTGGATCTGGATTATGATTTTTTTTGAAATGTCAAAAATGTGTTAGTTTTTTTTTTGTTCTGTTTTTCCCATTTTACAATGTATTGTTAAATCCAGAACAAAATTTTAATGTTTCATTGTTTTTTGTCTCACCATTCAACCAATGGCTACCATTAAAAGTTTTGTGAAATTAAAATTCTGATGTGGTTAGTGAAGAGATTTTTTATTTAATATAATTTTAATATTGATATAGCTTTTAACTGACATTTGGCAGATTTTATATAAGGTTTTTCTGAAAAGTTGAATCCAACGTGATGAAAACAATTCTGATATTTGAAAATGTTCCTTTTATTATTGTAAAAAATTTACCTTTTACTTTCTCCCCCCTTTTTTTTTTCCCATAGAGAAGTAGAGAAATTAGGTGGTCTCCAACCTATTATTGATTTTCTTCATACATCAGATATTGAAATTTGTGCTGCTGCTTCTGCTTGTTTAACTAATTTAGCCATGGATAGAACAATTAGAGAAGAAGCAATTCGACTTAATGCTATGGCAGGTTTCATGAACTGTTTAAAACTAAGGTAATCATTATTTCAGTATCAAATTAAGTAGTAGTGTTTAATATTTATATTTATTCTATAAACTTGAAGAGCTAATTACTTTGTCACTGCATATTTATTTAGTAAAATCAAGTTACCCCTTAATTTAGTCATAGCTCTGTAAGCAATAACTTTCACTTTCAACTAGGTAAAACCCATATTTTCAAACTGATTCAAACTGAATTGTTTAAAAATATGGCGATTCAAACAAAATTCAGCCGTTTCAATCGTCGATACTAGGCAGTGTAATAATTGAAAATGTTATTGAAAAAAATACAAGCCTTTTAATTAACTTCATTTCCTTTAATAAAAGTGTTTTACGTAGGTGTTACTTAAATATTTTCAATAAAAATTAATTTTTTTGACAATAACAAAATAAAATACTAAACTACTATTATTATACAGCGAGTTCTATAAATTTCAAAATTATTAACTAATAGTTATTCAGGACAAAATATCTAAAGCACCCATTTTTTTCTCTCGCTTTCTTTTCAAAATAGTTTCCGTATTTTTGATTTTGAATCATACGATTGTGGAAAGGACAGGAATAACTTTCACTTTGTTTTAGGGGGACGAGTTTCCCACCAAAATTTCACTTTCTGTTTGAGGGGAGGGGTTGGGTATTCCCCCACATCAACTTTGTTTTCAAGGTCTGGTGCAACTGACCATTCTTCAGCTACCACCATGTCAGAAGCAGTTGCTCAGTGTTCATTTGGAATTCTTTTAAAAACAGAATGCCACAGCAAGACTTACTCAAGAACTGTTCAATTGAATTGTTTTGATGAATTAAGGAAGTAGAAAAACAACTCATGCTTTTAAGGTCTGGATTGACTGATATTTTTGCTGGTAGTTCAGCTGTCACCACCACCAAAAATTGCTACTCGCAAAGTATGAACAGTTACAAAGAAATTGTTGCAACTCATTTAATAAACACAAAAAGAACATCAAGAAAGGTCTGAGATCAATTACACTTGCAGTTGTAAAAGACCATACAGGGTGCACCATTCACAACAGTTTGAAGTCTGGTGAGAAATTGTGTGTTACATGTAGAATAGCTGTAGCAAACTGCAATAAGGAAAAACTTATCCATTTTCCTGCTAGATTTCCTGTACAACTATCCAATGAATCAGAAGCTGAATCCCTTATGGACACTGGTGAACTGAATGAAAGCATTGCAAAATTGGGCTGTACGCCAGTATAGCAATAGATAAAGTCACATGCAATAAATAAGAGGAGCGGAGTTGTTTATGCAAAAAAGAAGGCAAGTAAGTACAGCAGTACACAAAAAATTTGCTCAACTAATTGATATACCAAGTAAATTATTAATACCTTAACCTCTGGAAAAATTGTTAATGTGCTAGCTGTGATGACCTAAAACAGCTAATCACTGATTTAAAATGCCAAAGGTCACTGCAACAAGAAGTACTCAAAATATTTTCACTGGCACCAAGTAGTTGGACAGTGCAACACATAATGAATGAATTTCAAGTTTCAGAGTATAAAGTGAAAAAAGCCAGAGCTGTGAAAAAAAACCTCATGGTACATTGGCTGAACCACACAAATGCAGTGGAAAAAGTCTTCGGAAAATACAGTGCAAACTGTAAGGCAACTTTATGAGGAAGACGAATTCTCCTGCATGTGCCCTGAGAAAAAAGAATGTCTATCTGTTAATGTACCAGGGGGCCAACGAATTCCCAAACAAAAATGCCTGCTTTTAGTAAACTTAAAAGAATTATATTTGGAGTTTAAGGCTCGGCATGAAATGAAAGTTGGGTTTTCAAAATTTTGTTCCCTTCGACATCAGTGGTGTGTAACAGTTGCATTCAGTTTGTGATTGTGAAACCCACCAAAATTTGAAATTATTGGCGTCTGCCCTAGATTAAAGACTGATTATACAGAAATGTTCCGGAAGCTTGTCTGTTCAGTTGAATCAACAACCCCCCCCCCCCCCCCAAGCAGAAGTGAAACTTTGGGAAAAACCCCAATCCCTTGAAACAGAAAGTGAAATTTTGGTGGGAAACTCGACCACCTAAAACAGTAAGTGAACGTTATTCCTGCCCTATCCACAATCGTATGATTCAAAACCAAAAATACGGAAACTATTTTGAAAAGAAAGCGAGAGAAAAAAAATGGGTGCTTTAGATATTTTGTCCTGAATAACTATTAGTTAATTTTGAAATTTATAGAACTCGCTGTATAACAACAGTAGTTTAATATTTTATTTTTTTATCATCAGAAAAAATTAATTTTTATTGTAAATATTTTAAGTAACACCTCAGTAAAACAATTTTATTAAAGAAAATGAAGTTAATGAAAAGGCTTGTATTTTTTCAATAAAATTGTAGATTATTATGCTGCCAAGTATCGATGATTGAAACGAGTGAATTTTCTGTTTGAATTGCAAGCTTTTACCCATATTTTTCAAACTAATCAGTTTGAAAATATGGGATTTTATCTGGCTATAAATGACAGTTACTGCTTACAGAGCTATGACTAAATTAAGGGGTAACTTGAATTTACTAAATAAATATGCAGTGACAAAGTAATAATTGTTGGATATTTCTTTACATGATGCGATAAGAATAAACAACTTTGCGATTTTTTTCCAAGCTCAGGAGCAAAACACCATCTTGATTATTTTTTTTTTCAGTTACTTTAGACCTTTTTCAGTCTTGGGTTAAAATCTCAAATTTTTAAATGTGATCCCACAAGGACATTTAAATTTTTTCTTAAATGCTTACATGCTTTCCATTACTACAAAACTGTTAGTCCTAGACTAATTTTTGGATTCAGCATAAAAAAGTACATGGGGAAAACAAATTTGGTTCCATTTGATTGATTAGGAGTTGAGGTATTCAAGAAGATAATCAAAATGACATCATGGTAAAATTTATCTTTACATCTGCAACATACTAAACATTATAAATGATGGGATCTCACAGCTTCCTTGGAAGATTGAAGCTTGTCCTGGTACTTGTCCTTGTTCTATAAACCTGCTGATTCGCTACATTTCTTCGATTCCTGTTTGAGGAGTTCCTACAAAGGAAAATCATTATCCATGTTATCAGTAGATTAATGGCTTCGCGGTTGTCGTTGTCGCTATGACATCGGCCTCTCACCTCTGAATACCGGGTTCGGTTCTCATGTGGGTTTCGTGATGGTGGACGATCCGCACTGGGCAGTTCTCGGGGTTCTCCCATTTCCCCTGCACTTCTCCTACTATACTTTCTCAGTCTTTCTCTCCATCTGTCCATATTTCCGTGGGATAGTACAATAGACCTCAGGTCGCAGTGCTTGGCTTCTCTACCACCCACATTCATTACATAACATAACATATCAGTAGATTCATTTTGATCGTTGGCATTTTGCTGATGACAATCAAATATGAAAGTATGTTCTTGCTCTTGGCTTTCGTACAACTTAGCAGAGTCCTCCTCCTTTATTTGATCTCGTCTTTTACTCTATGGCACAAACTCTTCCTAGTATTTCTTTATTTTGTCAATGTTGACTTTTATTGGAGGTTTGAAAGAATTGAGATCTTCCACAATAAAATTCACGCACTCATAATTTCCACTATTCTGTAAGGTCCACTAAATCTTTTACTGAATTTATTATTCCATTTCGGATCATTATCAGCCAACCTTACTAACACCAAATCACCTATATCATATTTATTCTTAATTTAATTCTGTTGTTTTCCCTGGCATTACGGATCTTCCGTTCATTACATGCATGACGACTAGCCCACTTTCTAGCTGTTGTTATTTTCCTACCTAATTCACTAGCATAGTTTTCCATATCTTCCTCTATATCACATCCTTCACTAAATGTTATTTCATTAGGTATTATGCTATTGAACCATGCATAAGATAAAATGGATTGTTTCTTGTGGCATCATGAAATGAAGTATTATACGAAAAAGTAACAAATTTTGTTATTTCATCCCAATTTCTGCATTCTGCTCCTATAAAATGTTTCAAAGATTTATTGAACCTTTCAATTAAACCATTACATTTAGGATTGTAGCTAACAGTCTTCAAATGCTTAATCTTTAAGATAGAACATAATTCTTTAAAGATTTGAGACATAAAATTGGACCCTCTGTCAATTAAAATACTTTGGCAAGTTTCATAAATAAGAAACACGTGATCCGCTAATGCTTGAGCAATAGTTTTAGTTTTCTGATCCTTTAAAGGTATTGCCCATGCACACCTTGTAAGATGATCAATAAAAATTTAGAATGATAGTATTTCCTGATTTCATCTTTTTAAACGGGCCCATAATATCCATGAAGAGTCTTTCCATGGGTTTAGTAAACGGATTAAAATCAATTATGCAATGAGATTCAGATTTACCTTTTAAAACTTGACAAGAATGGCAATTTCTAGTGTGTAGTATCATATCTTTTCACTTTCCTTGCCACCAATATAATCTATTAATAATATGGAAACATTTTTCCCATTCCCAGTGACACGCGAGACGATCTCCAGGAAATTTTTCCATAAAAAAAATCCTTTAATGAGTTGGGCACTGTAATTTTATTTCCCTTTATTGTTTTCCTTCTTAATATATTGTCAGGACCTATTATATAATCCTCATTATCCATTAGGTTATCTAATAACTCTAATCTTATTTTAGCTAGATCTTTATCTTTTTTCCTGTTCCTTAGTTATTGACATTGCTTTCAAATCTAATTTAGTATTTAAGTATTGTGACTTTATATTATAATTCTGAAATTTTAAACTCCATTTCAGTAGTTTCGTATTGTCTGCACCAAAAGAATGTCCAAATTTTAAAGGTTGGTGATCGAATAACAGTATTATTATGCTACCATAAACAATGAAATGACATTTCTTTAAACAGAATAATATTGCTAATGCCTCTTTTTCTACCTTAGCATAATTAAATTCTCTTTTATTTAGTTTTCTAATAGAAAAACATAATAGGTCTCCCATTTCCATCGTATTCCTGCTCTAGTACTCCTCCTGTGCAAGATGCATCACAAGACAAATAAAAGGATTTTTTAAAATCTGGATGAGCTAAACATTGATGATTCACTAAAGCATTTTTCAAATCATTGAATGCCAGTTCACAGTTAGAATTCCATTTAAACTTTGTTTTTAGTCATTAAGTTAAACAAAAGTGGTGCTTACTCATTACATTTTGAGATAAATCGATGATAGAAATTGATGACTCCTATAAATCTACGTACTTCTCTAACTGATTTAGGTCTGGGTATATTTCTTATTATCTCAATTTTCTCTAAATTAGTTGTTACTTAGGGTATGCAGCAATCATCATACTGCTCGCTCACTGATGCTGATTGATACTAAACTGGATCAACATTGAAACTGGATGTGATCTGCACCGCCTTGCCCTTGTGTTGATCTGTACGAGCCTAGACATCAATGGCATGTGGGCGGCCACAGCTTGCTCTTTGGATGCTAGAACATCTGTTGATGATCTACTTGCAGTAGATCCTTGATATCCTTGTTGCCTTTGAAAAGCCCAGAATATTTAGCATTTGGTAATAAAATGACCCATCTGTCTTGTACTGACAATGCATCCATGATCAAAGTCGCTAAGGTCGCAACATTTACCCAAATTCGTTGTGATACACTGCTGGGAAGCCCAGATGTTCACCTGTTTCAGGTGCATTAGGGTTTGGGTAAGTTCCACTATACACTGGGAGTGCCAGTGAAACTTTGCATCACCCATATATCAAATGTTTTATCTATTCAGTGTTTAAGCAGCTATTTAATCTTCATAAACTTTACTGATTAGTTATAGTAGCAAATACATGATTCATAATTGAATAGTATTTACTGCTATAACTAAAATACTAAAATAGTAGTGTTAATTTTACTATTTAGTATTCTCTTGTTCTGAATTTTGAAAGGCTCAAACTGAAAATTAAATTTTCTGAAGTTGACATATAAAAAAAAAATACTATTATGTCAATTCATAAAAGAATGAATTTACGGGTGTGAAGATTGAGGTTGACAAATGCAGTATATATCAAATACAGCAAATATTCTGTAGAATGAATTATTAAATTGGAAATTTGTTGTAAAAGAATTAATGTTTTTTTTTAATTTGTAGAAACAGCTTAGAAATGACTGAATTAGTGAATTATTTACATTATTTGCACAAGCAACTGAATTTGAAGTCAAATTTTTATCTTAAAGAAGTAAATTAACTAATGGCATATATATTATTTTTGCAGGGATTTGTCTGTCCAGATCAATTGTTGTACAGCGATTGCTGCATTTGTTTGTGACACTGAAGCTAGATCCCAGGTAAAAAATAAAATGTTAAATTTTCTTATTTTGTCAGTAATTCAACTTAATTCTGAAACAGAAACTGACTATTTCAATGTGATAGATATTTTTAATTATTGTTTTTGTAATAATTAGTAAATAATAGATCTTATGGGCTCATATGCAATGTGATGTAGAATCTTAAAAGAAAAATTTTACTAATTTGGTGTTTTATTGATAATTGCAGAGGGAGAGGTTTTTAGTTATTCCTGAGTTAGTAGTTCTTTTAAGCTAAGTAAAAGGTATCCATTATTTGATAACTTTTATTATCTAGTTGAATAATTGTTTTTAGAAATGCTCTTACATCCAGAACATTCTAACCAAAGAAACTGTTTATTTATTTTAAGTTGATTATAACACTAAATAATGATATCTTTATCAGTAACTGATAACAATAGGATATTCTTTAAGAAAATATGACTGTTATCCCATCAAATTGAGAATTTCCAGTTCCTTTCTATTGCTAGCTGTTGCAAGGTGTTGAATGGAGTTCCTTCAATTAGACAACTATTCCTATTTTTTTTTAATATTTTATAAATCATAAAAGTAAGTAAATAATAAATAAATAAATAAATAAACATTGAAACAAAAAATATGCATCATAAATATTCAAAGTATATTTTGTTTTAATGTAATGCAGTTCTGGTTTATATATTTAGAAAGTACAGTATGGCCGAAAACAAAAGACACTGAACAATTTGACCACATGAAAGCTGGCACTGGGAGATTAACATGTAGGCGATTGTTGTATTCGGAACAGGAATGATTGTGGATGTGATATTAATCAGTATTGTTGTGAAAATGGTATTAACTACCAAAGAGAAAGTGTTTATTGTGGAGCACTATTTTTGATCTTATGGAACAGGCCTGGCAATGGACCTAGCCTGCTACACGTTTGCTCCCGTTGCTACGGAATTGCAGAAGGGTTTTAACTGTACAGCACCCATGAACAAGGTTATGCTATTCGTCTTCGATAAAGTCCATTGAACTGGAAGTGTACTAACACAGCGGAAAGGTTGCACTGGCCAAACCATAACAGTAACAACGAATGAAAGTCATTGCGGACTTTTTGAGCAAGTGTTGCTGTCGCCACAACGATGTCTCTGATGAACAGTATATAAATTGGACATGGGTCGAACATCAGTTCTGCATATGTTTAAAACCATTGGTGGGTTCCTTACACTTTACAGTCTGGCCAACCATTAAAACCTATCAATAAAAAAAGCAAGAATCATGTACTGGCTTCCATGTTAGCAATGGTGTATGACGATCCTGATTTTTGGCTAATGTTTGGTTTTCAGACGAGTGTCATGTTCATCTGAAAGGCGATATCAATAAACAAATGACTTGGTTTCTTGGTTTCGCCCGACCAGACATCATTATTGAAACACTTCTCCACAGTGAACGGGTGATATGGTGTGCCATCTCTGGAAATGGCATCATTGATCCTTACTTCTTTGAGGATGACCAAAGAATTCGGTGACTGTAAATCAGGTGCATTATAGAGAACAGGTAATCATTCTCAGGGACTTTCAACTTTTCTGCCAATTACAACACCTACATCTTCATTACCAGGGGTTTCAACAGGATGGGGCTACATGTCATACGGCGAGGGAATCACTTCGGCTACTTCATGACTCCTTCGAAAATCATGTGATATCCCGTGGAGCAACATTCCATATCGTTCACATTCCCCTGATTTAACTTCACCTGATGCGTACATTTGAAGAATCTGAAGAAAATGCTTTTTCAAGGACAAACTCCAGCAAACATTGCTAAGCTGCAGCAAAAATTGTGACAACTCTTAGAGAATGGAACAATCTCTCTTCTGGGACACGGTGGACAACCTACGCAACTGCTATGAGTACGACATGGAGATCACATTGAACATGTATTTGTCAACAACCACCGTTGATTATTAACAACAAATATATTCTTAAATAGCACCAAACTTAAAACATCTTCACGGCAATATTTCGTCCTGTTTCAAGGACTTTGTCTAGCCTTTTTTTTACAAAACGTTAAGGAAAAGAGAATTACATCTCCCTAACCTAAATTCTACATAATACAACAGAGATGTTGAGATGTTTTAAGTTTGGTGCTATTTAAGAATATATTTGTTGTTAATTTTTATGGTATTTATAAGAAGATGTAACCGTTGATTATTCTTTCGGTTGCAGTGTTTTCTGTTCAAAACGGTTCAGTGTCGTTGGTTTTGGGTCATACTGTAAATATTAAATAGCTAAGCAATAATATTCTTTGCTGAAATTTGAATTGAAATTTCCAGTTGGAAAATAAAGAGTCATATAACAATTTGTTTCTATTTCTTATTACAGCTTTTAGCCAATAGCACAGAACCTCTTGTGAAACTAATGTCTATTAGGAAACCGGAAGTATATTTAAAAGCTCTTTGGATCATATCAACAATAGGTGTATATCCAGATGTCGCTATTGCAATGTGTGAACAAGGGTATGTATAAATACATAATAACATCCCCTGGACAGTTTTTGAACTCATAGACTTCTTCTTTCTCAAGATTTGCATAGAACAGGCATGCCAAATTTCCGCGGAAACGCGGATTTCTGCTTTTTTCCTTTTTTGCAGATTCGCGGACTTCCGCTTTTTTCCTTTTATTTTTATTATTTTCGCTTTTTTGTTTCGTGGTACACCGTGTTTCCGAACGTTTTTATGCCCATTTGCAATATATTATGTGTAAATGAAATGTATATTACTCGACTTGCAAACAAATTTTGTCTTAAATTTTACCTCGCGCATAATTTCCTCTTTTTTACATTTTCCCCACTCTCATGCCTGATAGAATAATAAACTTATTACTTATGTATTATTACTTTTAAGCTCCTTGCATTTTTAAGTTTTTTATTGTTGTTGATTTATTTTTTTTTATTTTTTTTTTGCACATTATTAAATTTGTTTTTGAAGTTTATTTTAGGATAGAGTTCATCAGATTTAGAAATACAAGTAAACACACAAAGAAGGTGACAAGTAAAAATTTAACGTACCGTTATGATGAAGATAAAAAAAGCCAACTATTACGGCACAAATTCAAAGTTGGGAAAAAAAAATATATTTAAAAAATGAAAATAACAATTTAAATACAATAAAATCCGACGTACGTTTCGGAACCCCTATTTCCTAGGTTCCATTATCAAGAAAATTAGGACCCCCTACCTTAAAAAAGAAGTCATCCCTTGTTGGGAGTTGTTGACCTTTCAACATAAAAGGGCTTTTGCAACTAGTTGACTTGATCTTTCACTTACAGTACTTTGTCTTTAACGAGCGATACTACTTACAGGTGTCTGGTACATTTATGGGCTTACCCTCTTCAGCGACTCTCGCTGAAGTTGTTTTGAATTATATTGAACATCTGATAATGTCCATCGATAATGTTTATCACAATGTGCATTTTTTGTGTCGTTATGTTGACGACACTTTTCTCGTTGTTAACGACCATTATGTCGATAATATTCTCCAGGACTTTAATAGTGCAAATGATAAAATACAATATACATTGGAGACAGATAATGAGGATTTCATTCCTTTTTTAGATGTCGGCATTCGGAAACATGAACTAGAATATGAAACATCGGTTTTTCGTAAGCCGACTGATGCACTCATCACAATTAATTTTCATAGTTCAGTACTGGAAGGTTATAAAAGAAACTCGGTATTTATGGCCCTTGACAGAACATATAGAATTTGTTCTAAACAACACTATTTTAGTAAAAGAACTAAACAATATTAAACAGATTTTTCTATCCAATGAGTTTCCTGAACATATCCTGGACCGCTATTTTCGTAGATTTATAAGGTTCAAACGATTTAATGTAAGTAGTATTGCACCTAGCGGCTCAATGATGGGACATGGCCAAAAAAACACCCCTATTAGATTAAATAGGTACGTATCAATCAAATACGATGAGTTTATGATTAAAAAGATCAAACCTATCTTGAAAGCCGTCGGTATAGGAATAGCCTGTAAACCAGGGAACACCCTAGGTTCATTCCTCAATAGGAAAAAGAAATCACGTAATAAGGACACCATATTCGAAACGAAAGGAACCATATACGGTATCCGATGTAAGTCCTCTAGTACTAGTGATAATCAATGCCTGTACATTGGAAATTCCAAAAGGGAATTGGGAGTCCGTGTGAAAGAACACATAAATGCAATAAAGGCAAGAAACTTGAAATATAGTACTGTGACTCACTGCCAGGAAACAAGCCACTCCCTCGATACCGACAACGTTGAGATTCTTGGTGTAAGAAAAATAAAATACTTACGTGAATTCTTTGAATCCGGAATGATCAGGGTCCTAGGAAGTTACAATCAGGATTTGTCGACAACCAATGTATTAGAATATGGTTTATAAAGCAACGACGCATCCCCCCCCCAAAAAAAAAGCAGACGACTACTTCCTGTAACTGTTTTGCTACTCGCCCACCAGGGAGAGCATTATAACCGAGATTCTAGGAAGCATCGTGTTCCTTCATTTTCTCAACGACTCCCAACAAGGGATGACTTCTTTTTAAAGGTAGGGGGGGGTCCTAATTTTCTTGATAATGGAACCTAGGAAATAGGGGTTCCGAAATGTACGTCGGATTTTATTGTATTTAAATTGTTATTTTCATTTTTTAAATATATATATTTTTTTTTTCCCAACTTTGAATTTGTGCCATAATAGTTGGCTTTTTTATCTACACAAAGAAGCTTTTATTACAACAATAATGCAGTTATTTTTAGTTAATTATATAATTCACAGTTTACAGCCAAAGAAAAATATTCCCTTTCGGAAGATTATTATTATTATTATGTTTGTATGTTTCAAACCTTGGGTTTCCCCAGCAAAAACAATATGACGGGTCAAGGACCAAAGCCCATATTGCCAAGTGTAAAGACGTGTGCAAGAATGATTAGGGATGTGTGGTTTTGTCCATAAATTTCCTAACTATGCGTGTTGTGTTGAGCATCACAGCCTTCTGGAGTTGTGTATTAGTGTTTTTGTGAAGCTCTAGTGTGCTGAGACTGTGGTGCAATGTTTAAGACACCAGACAGTGGCAGACAAGATGATGGGTACAACACGTACTCAGTCCTGCCTCCACTGCTTCAGGAGCTTGTGTGCTAGGTTTGTGTATTTACTTGTCTGCGTGAGTTTTCTGCATGTTCTTGCTGATAGGCACTGCAAATCAATGAGATAGGTCTGTTTGTTGACCTTATCAACAAGTGTGATGTCAGGTCTGTTGTGATGTATGGTTTTGTCTGTGTGAATGGGGCGATCCCAGTACAGCTTATGTGAGGATGACTCTAATACGCTTTGTGGTATGTACTTGTAGTTCGGGACCGTGCTCTTAATAAGTGAATGTTTGTGTGCTAGTTGTTGATGAACAATCGATGCTACCTGATTGTGTTGGTGGAGGTAATCTGTTTGGGAGAGAAGGGGACAGCCTGATATTATGTGGTCAATCGTCTCATGCGTAGTGTGGCATTTCCTGCATTTGTCATCATGTGTGTTTGCATCGTGTAGGATGTGTTTCTTGTAGTGGCGTGTGGGGATGACTTGGTCCTGTATCGTGATCATGAACCCTTCAGTCTCCCCAAACCAGCTCTCCACTCGTCAGCCATCTGTTCGACGCTCCATGTCGACATGAGGCTGGCTGAGTTCGTGGTGATTTCTGTCTTGGAGTTCCTTACGAGCCCATGATTCATGCAGCTGCTGAGTGTGGATGTTAGGGGTGGTGAGAGTTGGAGAAGGGTTTTCCCTTTATTAATATTATTATTATTTCATCTTTAATTCTGTGATTTTCCGGTTGTTTTCATCTACACTTTTCTTTTAACCCATAGTGCATTAGGTAATCACACTTTGACAATCACTGTTTTAGAAATAAGATTTGAAGCTTTCCTAGCATCGACAAGTGAAAAATTCTTCTCAGGAGCTCAACTAAGTGAGGGCGATGTAGTACTCGGTGCATTTGGACGTGGACTGCACATCCATCTTCAGGGAAATGAATGGATAGGGACTAGAACCTCTTTAGCTAGCACTGTCAGAGTTCTCTGTGCAGTCTGTTGGTTAGCAGCTGATGCTCTCTGTGTGGTCTGCCACAGAGCTCGAGAGCGGAAATGCGTGTGTCACTTAAGAAAAAATTCCATTATCTCTATTGAGATTGTTTTTTGAGATTATGAAGCAACGGCTTCATAAATTAATCAGTTTAAATAATAAGAAGCCTTAGAAAGAATGGTGGTGTTAGAGAAGTCTGGTTGATGCTTATTGTCAATGTAATGTTCTGCCAGCCCAGATTTCTTAAGGCCTCACCATATGTAATCAGTATGTTCTTTACATCGAATTTCAATAGTGTGGACTGTTTGGCCAATATACAGGCTTCCACAAGAGCAGGGAACAGACTAAATGCAGTGAGTTTTAAGTTCAAGATTGCCTTTAACTTGGGGGAGGAGATTATTTCTGATTTTGATGGGAGGAAGGAAAACGGTTCTAATGTTGTATTTTGTGAGGATGTGGCCTAGAATTCTCGAAACATTGCCAAGGAATGAAATCTTTAGAAAGCGGTTTGGTATCATCATCTGTGGGCTCACCAATAGGTGTATTTATTTCCTCTTTATTCCTTTGTAATGGCTTTAGAGGAGTAACCATTAAGCTGTAGTGCCTTGTACAGATGTTTAAGATCTCCAGGAAGGTTTTCCTCATCCAAAATGGCAAACGCGAGGTGAATCAGGCTAGAAAGAACTGCGTTACTTTGGGCTGGATAGTGGCAACTGTTGGCATTGAGGTAAAGATCAGTGTGAATAGGTTTCCTAGAAACTTGAATGTCCTAATTTCTCATTGAGGTTGTGTCAGATAAAAATATCGAGGAATGGAAGGCCACCATTTATCCTCCACTTCCATCATGTATTTAATGTTTGGATGTTGATTGTTCAAAAAGGAAAGGAACTGGTCAACAAATCTACAAAAGGCTTTACGCTTAAGAGATGCTACAGACAGGGCCTGGTGTTCAGTGTTCCATAAAAAAGTTGGCATTGACCGGTGAGAGGGGAGAACCCATGGCTACACTATCAACCTGTTCATAGAACTGACCATTATATATGAAAAACATTGATGTTAAGGCATGTTCAAACAGCAGTCAAATCTGGAAGTGGTGGATAAATGGTGGCCTTCCATTCCTCAATTTTTTTTTTATCTGATATAAGCTCAATGGGAAATTAGGACATTCAGTTTATAGGAAACCTACTCACACTGATCTTTACCTCAATGCCAACAGTTGACACCATCCAGCCCAACATAATGCAGTTGTTTCCATCCTGATTCACTATGCCTTTGCCATTTCGGATGAGAAAAGCCTTCCTGGAGAACTTGAGTATCTGTACAAGACACTACAACATATAACGGTTACTCCTCTAAAACTATTACAAAGGCCATCCAAAGGAATAGAGGAAATAAATACATCTACTTGGGAGCCCATAAAAGATTATGCCGAACTCCTTTCTACAGCTTTCATTCCTAATTTTATAAAAATTAGCTAAAGAATGGTAATGAAATGTGTGAATAAAGACAAAAAAACCATAGTAATTGAAGAATTTGAACAACGATGAATAACGTTCATCTAAATAATAATAACTGATTGTAGCATTTAATGGTGTAAAAGGTTTGTTACTAACTATGTCTAAGATGTATAATTGAAAGAGATCACCTGAAAATGTATTGTTATCAAATAACTTGATAAAGGAAAAAAGGAATTATCTTCCGAAAATTTGTATTAAATATATATAATTTTAAATTTATTATGAGGTGTTGTAGAAGTATTTATTTTATTCCTGTATCCCTAGTTGCTCAACTTATCTTCCTCTTTGATTCCATACCATTCCAGTTTAATATGTTTTTTTTTTTTTTTTAATTATTGGTGAGTAAAAATGGAATTTTATTCTAGGAAAGTCAAAATATGGATCATGATCATTCTAGGCTGTAGCAAAATAGCAAAATTTGATCTTGCACTGGCAGACTTAGAATTCTCTGTAAACTTGGATCATGCTGGAACTTTCATCATTGTTTTCTAATTTCTCATGAATATCGTTATGTTTTAAAATAATCTGATGTTCTCTTGGTGAGAAGATCTCTGAATATTTCATAGTTATATCATTACCTCCTTTAACCGATGCAATAAATGTTTCCACTTCTATTTGGAATTTTACTGTCAGATCTCTTTAATTTGTTGTGTTTTCTGTAGTTTTGACTTCTTGTCTTCCGGTTCCACTTGCTCATTCATTCATTGACTTGACTACCATGGTTTATTTCACTTGAATATGATCCATCTGTTTTCTTAATTATAGTAGGTATTGCTGGTATTGGAGAATAATAATTTCTGTAATTAGTACATATTAAGCTAAAATTAAAAAAATAAATAAAAATCTTGTATATTGTCCTGCAAACCTGAGTTTTAAAATTAATTTTATATTCTACTGATTTATTCTTTAAGTATTTGTTTTTTTTTTTAAGACTTTCTTTCATATTTTTTTCTTTCAGAATAATTAACTTTTTATCTCAAAGAATGAAGTGGCAAAGCAAAAGTAATTATGCTGATTTAGTGATGGAGAGGATTTTATCAACCCATCTCCCTGCGAAGTATGGATATCTTGGGAAACTGTCAGTCAGTGATCATATCTTTGATGTTTTCTTTGATGTTGGTCCTTGGCCTCTGGAAAATAAGTTCCCAAGCTTGGAAGAACTTATACATAGCCCTATTGATGAAAAATATCCAAAATTTTTAATAAATTTTGAAATGAAGTCAAATATTGGGTTAGTATTTAAATAATATAATTTTAAGTCATTAAAAAGATAAAATAAAAGAAAACAATCTAGATGAAAAAGTAGTGTTTCTGGATACAACAATTTTAATTCTGCTAAAGTAACTTATGTTTAGATAGTTTAATATTTGAATTCATTTCTAACATCTTTACCTCTTTGGGCGGTGTGTGCCAATCTTTCGTTAACTTTCAGGGTTGTCAAATCTCCATTCAACAGATAGTTTCTGTGTCCCAATATTCGTTACGGTTTAATCGCTGATGAGTCGTCAAATGTTAACAGTTCGAATTTCGTCAACTTCCATCAGTCATTCAGCAATCAGTGCCGTTCTCAATATGGCTGACGTCAGTTCTGATTGAAATCAACTCCTGTGATTTTGACTATGAATTAGATGTAGTTTTTCCTATTAAGTGCTTTGAAAATAATGTTAAATATGTTTAAGGTTAAAACGGAGAATACAGCACACAGCTTTCGACAAGATGGCTGCCTTGGCACTACTTTTAAGATATGAATTTTAGTTTTTCAATTAACTAGTGAAAGGTAGAATGAGATTAAGGGAAGACTGCACTTTACGGTTCCTTCTGAAGCCATCTCTTGCTAAAAGGGGCAATCAACTATAAAATAACTTGGTAAAATGCCCCCGTCGACACCATCATGTATCCCTGTGCGGCTATATCCTTAGGAAGACTGTGATTGGCTTGTGCCGGATTCTCCGGTTTAACCACGATTAATTCCTGTGAAGGGCTTCTAACCTTGATATTTTGTCTTCAAGAAAAAAATTCTGTCCATGTGTTTTATTTCTTCTCCATGGAGGCTGCCATTTTGAAACGTACTACATCTATGAACAGACATCCGGAAATGAAGTTAAATCTTATTAACCAATCACAGCCACTTTTAGAAACATGATAAATGCTATCAAGGACTGATCAATGAAGTTTTGTCAAAATGTGTTTGGTGCACACCAAGTTGTATTTGAAGACTGATTAAGTTTAACGGCTCATCAGTTGATGATTTGGAGATTTGCCAACCCGAAGCTTGGTGCACACCGTCCTTTATGTTTAAAAGGATTTTTTTTTCCATGGTGTAATTTAATATACTGTAAAGGAAATTATATATTGATATTTTTGTGATTGTTTATATTTTCAGAGATCAAATAGTGGAATCTGTTGAAGAAGTTGAAGTGAGTAGAAGATCTTCACTTTCAGACATTGCATTTAAACCTACTAAGGACCCTAATTTAATAAAATATCTTGATTATACTAAAGACCACATTTACCCTTTGAATGATCTTGTGAAACAAATCCAAAAATTAGCTGAGTAAGTATTAGCAGTTATCTCTTGAATTAGAAAATACAGATATGTTCTATTCAAAGTTGTAATTCTGTTCAAAGTAATAGTAAAATGTCCAATCTTTACTATTGCACCATCTTGATACATATTGATGGTGGTTGAAAATAGTGGAGACTAAGGTCGACGTTTTGTCATAATGTACACACATTTATTTACAGTATATAGACAAAGTTGGTGGATATCAAAAACAGGTCAAAGTAATAAAGGCATGGGGAAGATTCTTAACGAAAGGGTCATGCGAGGTCAAGATCTCTCTTCGATCTGCCATTGGGAGAAGGAACCAAATTGGCATGGAGTCTTGGCCTTCCGGGTCAGCCAATCACAGTGAAGTTTAATTGACCAATCCGGGAAGGTTTTTGACTTTTCATCAATATTTAGGTTCATTTTTGGTTTGGCTCAAAACCAATAGTCACTTTGCTCCATCCTGTTCATCAATATAGCTATTATTTGACTTTTCTGTTTGAATAATGTTACTGTTTTTTATTGGAACTGCTGTCAGATTTCCTAACTTTATTAGTCATAAATAAAATTTATGATTTAGCACTTATTGGAGAATTCTTAAATAGGGAACAATGATAACCTTTTGAGCAAGCTTCATAAGCTTCTAGTTAGTTTCTTTATTTGCCTCACAAAGATTATTGCAACAAAATAATAGCTTGGTAATATACTCTCTCTACATAAAAACACACTAATCTAATTCGTTGATTTGTGTCTTTAACCAAGAAGCACTTATGGTACCTTGCCATTGGTTTATTCCAAAATTCTCCTTCACAATTGTCTGCCACTTTTTTCTTTTCAGGAACTATATCTTCTGATATTATTCCCATGAGGTAATTTCACTTTTATGTACGTCTAAATAGCTTTTTTATTGGCTCATCTGACTGGACTGAGTTTTTTGGATTCTTTATTTGTCAACATATTAGTATTGAAGTTGGTACCTGAACCTTTAAAGAATGATTGCCATTTTTTAATTGACTTCACCCACTTCAGATCTCATCTCATCTCATTCCAAGCTTAGGACTTCCTTCAGATGGAATTTTTGCAGTTGTTCAGATGCTTTTAACAATAGCTGCAATGTATTTCCTTCCTTAAGCCTTCATTTATTATAAGGAACTTAATAAACTACAATATTCTTCAGATCTTTGCCAATAAAAAAGGAAAACTTTTTTTCTTCATGCCATCCTGTGGCCACATCCTATCCCTCTGATTTCACCCTTCTCTAAAAGCTGTCAAACCAAATATCTTTTTGAAAATACTTTAAATTCTTGATTTGAATTGAACTGATGTTTTCCCATATTCTAACTTAAAACACCATGCCAAATAAATTAAATAAGTAAATTGATTTTTACTACAAAGCAGCAACATTGATATGTCCATAAAAGTGCTTTTGTGATATTAAAATCTACTGATACTTTGACTAAGGACCTGCTTATTATTTAATTTAAATTTTACTTTGTTAATTCTTTATATCCAAACTAATTAAAATGCCAAAAACTTACTTTCATGCTATCTGTGAAATAATTCCACTAAAGCTTAAAAATTAAATTTCTACCAAAACTTAAATATTTTTTATTATCATTTCTTTACAAAAATATCGCCTACCATTAAAGACATATCACATTCATAGTATGTGTCTTTCATAGTGATTGTAATGTTTCATAAATGAAAGTTTAAATATTCATTTATTTTTCAGATATGTTTCACAGAAAATGGGAGGACAAATGAATTCAGATGAAGTTTATAGATTTACTAATGACTTAGAAATTACACAGTTGAAATGTAAATATTCCAGCAATGTAATACCAATTGGTAGTTTAGAAAGAGGACTGTTTAGACCACGAGCACTCTTATTCAAGGTAATTTTTTTTTTAGAACATGTTTAATAAGTGAAGAATGTTTCTTGTAAATGTTACTTTTTGGAACCCAAAACAATTTTTACATTAAAGTTGCATAATAAATCCTTTAAAAATATTAATATATAATACTTCTTCATCTTTACAAATTTTTATGTAGATGATGAAGAAACATCTTAGGTGAAAATTTTAAATTACAAATAAACATGAATATTGCTGTGCAGTTAAAAAAAGCAGAGTTGACTAACGGAGTTTCAGCATAATGTACACACACACACACACACACACTTTAATTACAGAAATATACAAATATATGGATAGATTTGATAGATTTCAAACAGGGGTCATAGAAATAAAAATCCGAAGGTCGGATTCTCAGAGATGGTTCAGTTGAGGTCGGAGGTCTCTCTTCAGTCCCCCATTGGGAGCCAATCGCGTGAGATCGTGATCTCTCGGATTGGCTAATCAGTGTGGGTTTAACTGACCAATCTGGAAAGGTTTTCGACCTTGCATCAACTCGTTTATTTTTCTAGAGAAAAATAGCAAGTAATCATCAAGATCAAGGATGGTCAGTTATATTCCCTTGACTCTTGTCTCAAGGACTATGAATCTTGAGTTTATTATTGATTTGCTGTCCTAAGCTATTACAGAATCTCAGATGACTATTCACCTGAGTTGTGGCTTAGAAGAACAAAAAGCTCAACTGCTATTACCTTAATCTGTAGTGAGACTTTCACTACAGTTACATTCTAAAACTGTCTTAATTGCAGAAACCTATAGTCTATACATAGGTGAACTTTACAGCAGCAGTGGTAAAAAAGATGAGAGAGAAAATAAGAAATTACAGCCTGTTATTTTAATGCTATGATACAAACTGGATAATGGAAGAATTGAAGTCGAATTGGGAAACTGCACCATCAACTTCAACTGCTTTTATATCCATCATTTTGTGGAACAGTGTGTTTTCATGATAGAAATAAAAAGCCATGCTTTGTTTATCAATTGAGAAGAATTGCAAAATCATTTTGAATAGGGATCAGAAATTATGGAATAGATTTGTAAAGTATGAACTAGAAATTGATAACTTTAAATATCTAATCTATCCAATTCCCTAGAAATACTTCCACTTCCAGAGTCAGGAATGAATAGCAGGTGACAGAATTCTTGAGACAAGCAAAAGCATGAAAGCTTTTTTTTTTTTTTTTTGTTATTTTAATTTTAAGTTGAAATGCTCAGATAGCTGTAAATTTGTGGTGTTGTTCTTTTATTCACATGCTTCTTAGAAAGTCCCAGTTTTGCCAGACGGGTTCTTTACACATTACTTCGGTTCCTTTGAGTTTGATGCCAGCATGATATTATTCTTAACTGGCAGTGCAGACTTTGATAGCCTTGGCTTTCTCTACCTCTTACCTTAAACTCTGCCCTTCAACTTTTTTCTTCAAATCCATGATTTTCCCTTTTTCCCATAGTCTATAACAATATCATCCATTCATTCTCAGTCATGGTTTACTCTTACATCTTCTGTTGTGAGACTTTCTTCAGAAAGTCTTTTGAACATCTGGTTTTGGACATTTGCTTCATATGATATATAACTTTTAATATAATATTCTGTGGGCCTCTATAAATACAGCAATGTAGCTGACCTTCAATCAGATTTTTTATCTTGTATCTTATTCTCCAATCAGCCCCCTCTCCCTGACAGTTCAATAGATCTTTGAAGATCTGAAGACACTTTCATCTCAAATATTGTCCATTTATTATGACATTGCCTTCAAATTTTTCAGTCATAGCAACTATACTCTTAGCCCCTCTGCTGCATTTATTTATATTGCATTTTATCTTCTGACAGTGTTATTTACAGCTTTTTTTGCTGGCTTGCTCTATGAGATTAATTGTAATCTTTAGACTCCTTTAACTATTACTATTTAATGGTACCTAATCTGAATGTTCTTCTATCCATTTAAACCCCTCTATCAATATTTCTAGAATTTCATCAATTCATCCTTGTCTTCAGTTTTGAGCACTCCTAATAATAACATTTCTGTTTCAACCCAAACCTTTTGCACATTCATCTGTCCATACAGCTTTATCTGTCTTACTCCTCCAACCAGATCCTTTCATATCTCCTGAAGTTCTTAGCCTAAATTAGTGACCTCCTTCAGACCATCTTTCGATCCACAAGGGCTGTAATTCCATTGAAAGGTAACTGTAAAGGACATGCAGTAGTTGAGTATATGTGGCAGTCTCCTCCATATAATTATACAAATGGTAAGTCTTAACAATAATCCCCTACCTATTGATATGGAACAGAATCAAATTAACAGACATAGTGAGATTAAATTTCAACCTGGTGAAGGAGTCACTTGTGAGAAACAGCTCACACCTATACATTGCATCACCTTGTCTTTATCTAGAAGTGATTATAGATTCTGACTCCTGGCAATATGAATTTAGCCCTTGTTACAAACAAGTGGCCTGACTTTTCCTGCATAATGCTGACATTATGGAAGTTCAATTGGAAGAGGTGGGTCCTAAGCTTTATGAGCTGCAGTCCACATGGTGCATTGCTCATGCTCACCAAGTATAGAGAAAAACATTAGATTGACAGTAGAAAAGTCATGTGGGCATTACAACCTTCCTGACATAGAAAACTCAGTATTGGAGTGAGTGGGATATTGAATAGCTTGGCTCTTCAAGGACAGCAGCTTGAAGGTGCCATTGACAACAATCCTATCATCTACAGCTACGATAAAAATTTTTTAGCCGTGACTAAATTTGAAGGAGCTGATTAGAAATGAAAGGAACAGCACTTGAAAGATTACAGTTGTAATTAGTAGTCTTCAAAGAATCCTACATTGTCAAGCCAACAAGATATTATTTAATTACTTGCAAAAAGCTGAGCCTTTTTCATGTATGTCCAAAGAAGAAATGTTATTGAAAGCTGAAATGTATCAATGTCCATTCTAAGAAATGCTAAGAAGATGTGCTAAGAAGAAGTGGCTGTGAGAATTCCATAGTAATGTTTGGACCCCCTTATTAAATACCTTATGAAAAAATTATAATCATTCTGTCTTCAAAAACAGTTTGGAATACAACATTTTCCATCTGTTGCCATCATCAATCCCAAATCATTTCAAATGTATGCCTATAGGAGTATCAGTACTTAAAAGATCATAATATTAACATACATTTAAAAGATTTTTTTTAAATTATAAAGATATATAATTTAGTTAACTTTAGTATCAGCTCATTTTGCTTGAGCTTGCTATTTTACTTTATTTATTTACATGCACTGACTGCTCAATTGAAAGTGGACACCTATGTATGAAACAGACGCTTTATTCATATTGTGTCTAATAGTGCATACTGTGGCCTTTTGCCCTAAGCACAGCATCCACACGCCATGGCATGCTCTCCTCCAGTTTCTGATAGCAAGCAACCGGTATATTTGCCCACTCCTCCTTCAAAGCCTCATAAGTTGGATGCGTGTTGCTGTCGCATCAGCTGTGTACGAATCCGTCACTCCAATTCATCCAATGGATGTTCAATAGGGATGAAGTCCGAACTCTGGATAGGCCACTCTGGAAGAGAATAATTTTCCTGAACATTATTCTCCGGAAACCAGGCGCTGGCAACATGGGCCTTATGGCACGGCGCATTGTCGTGCTGGAACACAAATGGCCCTTCGCCGAACAGCGACCACAATGTAGGTAGCATGGAATTGTCTAGAATGTCCAGATACTGTGTGGATGCCATGTTCCCCTTGATCGCAACCAACGGATCATGTTCAAACCAGGAGAAACAAGACCACACCATCAACCATCACTGCCAAACTTCACTGTTGGGATGACACACTCAGGTGTCCACTTTCAATTGAGCAGTCAGTGTATCTTTCATGATTAATATTTTTAATCTTATACAAAACTCTGTCTTAGCTAACAAAAATGTGGGCATTAAACTTAAGGAAATAAAATATAATGATAGACTACACAACCTACAATCAGTTTAATTAAAGAAAATAATGATTTATTCACTTATTTATTTGGGATATTTTTACATTGCATTTAATAATATGTAATTGTTCTTTTGGGATTTTTCATGAGTTTCTTTGAGCTAGACATCATAATTTTTTTTTTTTTTTTGCCTGCTATCTGATTGCAGCTAGAACTCATGATTACATTATTATTATTATTATTTATATATATATAGCCTACACTTAGGTACAACTCTTTTTTTCTTTCATCTGGATTCACCAATTAGTAGGATTTTATCTTCTATAAAATCAGCCAATAAATTTAATTTTTCCAATTAAACAGTATTAATTATCTTTAATTATGTTTAGGCTCTTGCTGATCAAATTGGTATCCCTTGTACTTTGGTGAGAGGAAATCTAAACAGAATATGGAATGAAGTCAGTCTTACTTCAAAACATCCAATGGTAACATATAATAATTTACTGAATAATAATAAAAAAAATGCTAATTTCTTTATCTCTTGAATTCTAACGTTTGTGTTATTATTTGTTAATTTTTCCCTGTCTTCATAATTAAACAAACTAAGAAATTTTTAATATGCTTTAGGTATTTTAGCAAAAGAAAATATATAGAAAGAGAAAGAAATATATAGTCTATATTTCTTTCTTAGCTTTTGGTGGCTAAGAAAATTTCATTCTATCAGCTGTTTTTGATGGTTGCAAAAACTGGCATCAACACATTGATTATAAAAGAGTCTCTGTGTCTTTATGGTTTGACATTTCTTTCTTTCTCATTATTACATCTGTCTTATGATTGCAGATGGAAAGTGTGATTGTTTATAGATTTCATCACTCAATTTGAAAGTTTTTCTTTGGCTTCAAAGAAAAAAAAAACGTAGATGACTTTTATAGGTAAGGTTTCTATGGCTATGATGTATTTTTCAGCTAATTTATTTTCACGAATTACTTTTTGATTGATTTACCTTTCCTGGTAGATAATCAGAAAAAAAAAGTCCATTGTATTTGCTGCCAAAAAAGTTTCAAATCCCATTTTGATTAATTCTTGAATGATTTCTCGAGAAATTCCTAATTTCAACTCTGATTTTGTTTTTTTGTTCAGGTCTTTGATTTCTCTTTTAGTTTTCTTTGCAGGGATGCTTAGAATTTAATTTTTAATAAAATTAGATGCTTTAACTTTTTCTGCTATTTTTTTTTTTATGAGTACTATTTTGCTGCAATTTGATAATAGCCTTTGTTAGTCATAAAAACTGTTTTTTGTTCTTTATCTGCTTGTGTGAATACTAAGTGTTCATAGTCTTATGCTGTTTAACCTGAATATTGTTGCAGAGGTAAGATTCAAGTTCAGGATAATTGATTTTTTTCTTCTTCTTTTTGTATCATTATTGTGATATAAGACAACATCAGTTCTATCTATTACTGCAGATTTTGGTGTAATTTTAGGTGTTGTGTCTACTTTTGTTATTATTGATCATTATATACAGTTGATCTTCATTGAATTATAAAAAGGGAAAATTGAAGAACTATCACATCAAAAATGCAAATTAAAATTTTGCCATTTAGCAACACAGAAAAAGATGTCGTCAGGATAAAGACATACCTGTAATAATGATAAAATCCCCAGACAGATCATAAATCAATTTTCAAAATACTCAATATAGAAGATGTTGTCCAAAATTTTTCTCTTTGTTTATTGTAAAAACCATTTAAAGTTAAGTGAAAATCTCATGAAGAAAAATGCCTCTACCCATATTGATGTGTGATCAAAATAACGGAGACTAACGTCAGTATTTCAGCATAATGTACACACAACTATTTACATTTTATTTACAGTTTATATACATGGTTGTTGGATTCCAAAAACAGGTCAAAGTTGTAAAACCCCTGATGGGTCGGATTCTGGCAGCTGAGGTCGTCTTTGGAAGAGGGGAGCCAATCAGCTGAACAATCGCCCTTCCGGTTCAGCCAATCACAGTGCAGTTTAACTGACCAATCCGGGAAGGTTTTCGACATTGCATCAATATGATCATAAAATATAAGTCCATGAAATAGTCACTCATTTCATGGAAAAGATTAGAGATAATCAAAAATTTCAAGTGACTTATGCTACAGAAGCTTTACTGATACTCTTAAAGAATTCCCATTTTCAAAATTTTGAACAAGTGTAAAGATTTTGAATTTGATTTGACAGTCATTTGAATATAGCGTTTGGACTATCTCTCCCTAAAAGTACAAGAAATATTCATTATGAGAAGATGCTAGTGAAATGTATATTTCTTATTACTGAAATCTTTAATAGAGGTAGAATGAATTTTCAGCAGCTAATTGGAATCCAATGTTTGAATAAAAACAGACGAAAAATCATTTTAGAAACATTAAGGAAAAAACAAACACCAACTAGGTAAATGGTTTATTAAGATGAGAAATGTTGCCTGCAGTCTTTTGAACAGTCCATAATTGCATATGCCATTAAATAACTAACTCCATGGCACTACAGCCCATGTAGTGCCGTGGCCTCCTTAACAATATCAGCCCACTCTTTTCTATCTAGAGCCCTTCTCCTCCATCCTCGTACCTGGAGCTTTTTCAAATCGCGTTCCACATTATCAAGCCATCTAAGTCGTGGTCTTCCTTTAAATCTTCTACCACCAGGGTTTCCATTGAAGAGTTTCTTAACTCCACGGTTCAAATTCATCCTTTGGAGATGGCCATTGAATCCTTTTACTTTTAACAACTGAAACCAAGCTTGGCTCGTGAAACAATTCCATTAGTTCTTTATTAGTGCGGATTCGCCACAAACCTTATATGCCATTAAATATATGGTATTAATAGAGGAAAGGTCTGTAGTCTGGGAGGTCATAGTTTTGGTCTTTTATAAAAATATATATGAACATGCAACCTATTCTGAATGGTTTCCATATTTGAATGTATAGTATTTTGAATTTGATGTGCAATATTGTCCTTCCCTCCTTCTATAATTCACCACAAGTCTGAAATATACATTGATGTTGATAGTAGAATTTTTAAAACTTTATTATAAACAGGACTAAATTTGTCATATGAACAAGTATTAGAAGCAGTATATAATGTCTCTTTCTTATCAATAATTTGCAACTGTACATTGAAATGAGACTATCTCTGAAATCTTCAGACTAGGACACATGTTTATATAAGCTGTTTTTCTTAGAATGTCCTCCTGGAGCATCTTATATATCTAGTATGACTGAAATGTAAAATAAAGAAACATTTTCTTATCATATGATGTTTACTTAATCTTTAAATACAAAGACAACTAATTGTTATTTATTTATATATTCCAAGATCATTCAAACCAGTCTCAAATTCTTATATTACAGTTCAGATTATAAATAAGATTAAAAAAAAAGGGTATTTAGAAATGACCAATATTACATTAATGTCATCACTTTTTTTAATTGAACACTAAATACAGTAATGAGATGTGAATAGCAACATAAGATTAAGGACAGATAGATTGAGATTATCTCACATTTGCCAATGTAAATAATTTTGTAGATCATCTTCATTAATTTACTCTAGAAATTTAGCAAAGGTCAGATTAAGTTATGTGGAATTTGCAACACTCAAATAGAATAAGAATTTAATTGACATCAGTAGCAAAAAGCTTAAAATCCATCTTCCTTTGAAATAATGTAGATGAAGAATTCTTGTTTTGTTATATCAAATGACATATACTTTTTCAATATTTAAAATCAAGAGATCAATCGATTCCTTATGAATCATGATAAATCTTTATAAAATTTCCCAGCACTGCAAATCTAACTTAAAATAGTTTCTTAAATTTATTTCATGATATATGACTGCGATACAGTAGACCTTGGTAGTAAGTCCTCAAAAATTTAGGCTCCTAAAACTAAACAAAATCATACTTTACTCCTAGGCTCAAAAAACGACTACTATAAGAAAAGTCATTGTTATAATTTCCACATTTTTAGTCGACTGCAGATAAAGATATTTCCAAGTTTGTTTCTTTGTTTTCTCAGTCATTGGCTAAAAGCAAATTTCCAATGGAGTCCAGCAAACCTTACCTGTGACCAGGTTACGATTTTTGCTGCTATGTCTGATTCTACTTTAATTTCTGAAGGCAAATTTCAGCCATTTTGGCTCTCAAATTAGATTTTTATTTGCACTTTTATCTTGTAATTCATCAAAATAAAATTTATGTTCTTCATAATAACTTCATAATATTAGAACTGTGGGTTTTTTTTTTTTTTGAGTAAATTAAGATGATCTACAAAATTATTTACAATGGCAAATGTGAGATAATCTTAATTTATCTTTCCTTAATCTTACGTTGCTATTCACATCTGATTACTTTATTTAATGTTCAGTTAAAAAAATGATGGCATTAATATATCTTTTTATAAGTCTACAGTTGGTTTTGAGTCTACAGTTATTTCCCACATAATGTAAGGTAAAGCATCTTACATAGTAGACCTCATCATTCACAAGAGTTGAGAGAGGCAGGCTTTGATATCCACTGTATATATACTTGCAAATAAAATGTAAATAAATGTGTGTATATTATGCCGAAACTCCAACCGTAGTCTCCACCATTTTTCGATCACACTTGAATACAATCAATAGGAGTGCCTTTTATTCGAAGTGAGCATTGATAAGTATGCCAAAAGTCAAAGTGAAAGATTGTTTATTAATACTAATTTTTGCTTGGTTTGGTGATCAACTCAGGAAATGTCTTTATAGCATTATCTAATAAGTTAAGTTGAAGCTAGATACTTAAGATAAAAAAAAAATAATAATAATAATTACTTCAAAGCATTTTTAAAAACTGCTTAATGAAATCTACAACAGTAATTTCCAATTTGATAAGTTTTTACCTAATAATTTTTCCTTATTTTAAAATGGATATTTAGGAGGATTTGACATTCACAGCCATTGAAAATTTTATAGTTGATCTTGTAAATCAGCCTGGAAATTTAATTGCAGTTGGAAGTATTTTGGGAAATGAATATTGCAACACAAAGTGAGAATTGGCAAGTAAATGAAATCAGTTGAATAATGCTCTTAGTCCTTACCTTAGAATTAAAAAGTATTAAAGATAAAATGTGGAACTTATTGGAAGAACTAACTGAGAAAAATTCAATAGATATTCAGATTTAGTAATGTTTCAAGAGAATTGTTTAAGCAGCTCTACTAAGTTTAAAGATTATAGAATATATGTTATTTTCTCAAAGTTAAAATTTTTGAAAATAAATTATATTACTTTACAGGAGTGTTGTTTATTATAAGTTTAATGTATATGTACCATCGATTAAAAGCTTGAAGCCACCTTGAAGTTTTTGAAAAATTTTGGTGAATGATCCTGTTCTGACTTGAGAAAATAAAGATAAAAAGGAATATTACTGATTAACTTCATGGTACTTACGTACTATTGGGACCCATATTTTATAATGAATTTCTGGTGTTTTCTTTTTATTTATTTATTTGTGTTTTTTGTTTTTAAAAAACATAACTTGTAGTTGTCATTATTTATGAATACTGCTGGTCATTTCGAAATGGAAAGTATTTTTTTTCCATCATATTGTTACCTGTGGATTTGTCCGACCCCCCTAGAGAATGGAGTCAAATAACTTCATTCTCCCTGTGTAGAATAGTCCAGTCCGACCCGGTCTCCCTGATTGTAGTAGACTCATCCAGAGCGAAAGGGAGGCAGAGCTCGGGCTTATAATGCAGCGCAGAGAGCTGCAGAGTCAGTTGGTGTGTGGCGAGCAGCCACAGAGGTTCTCCGCCTAGTTCGGAGATAGAGAAGAGTGCCTCGGTTCCTGTTGATAGACAGCGACGCAGAGGGGCAGAGAGACTTCCCTAATTGGAGAGAAGTGGATTTCGATTAGTGGTTGATAGGCCACGGAGAGAACCGCAATTCTAAGCTGTAGGTGTCGAGCCAGTTGCGGGAGAAGATAGAGAAGGCCGCACTAAGACGAAGGGCTTCGAAGAAGTTACTTCTAAGCCGGAGAAGACGACTCAATTGCCGGAGGAAGACATCAGGACCGTCCCGATACGTGGAGGATTACGCCTGACAGCCTTAACGAAGTCAAGAAATCGTTTAGAGATCTGTAATTGTCCCATTATCTTTTCTGTGAATAAATTCTCTGAGTTTTATTTAAAAACTTGCTCTAGTCGCATTTTATCCCCCAGCGCCACCGAACCTGGACAAAAGTTCGGTAGCAGTATTTCCAAATGAAACATCCTAGAAAGCATCCCACCTAAATTAACCTAACCTAGTGTTAATTAAAAGGAAATTGGTTTTTTTTATCCATAACAATATTAGGTAATATACAAGTACCTATTTTTGTTACACATTTGGTGGGGTTAATGATTTTAAATACACACCAGAAATCTATTATAAAAAATGACGTACATCATTTTCTAATAGTATATAAGTACCAACTTTATTAATAATGAAATTTATTAAATATTTAATTTGTAATTTGCTTTAAATGTTAGCAAGTCTACACTTTGGTTTTATCAAAATATCCTCCTTTTGCTTTAATTACTGCTGAATAAATTCTTGGCCTTTCTCAGTAATAGCTTATTTGCTGGAAGTGAAGAATCTTTGGGATTTAACCCAAATAATGAAGGTGAAAGAGACTGAGACATTTCATATCTCACTTCGGGGATCATCATCAAGTCTACAAAATTAAATAGCAGAATATGTAGAGATAAGAAAATGGCCTTACATGAGAGAGGAGTGTTTAAGAGGAAAGGGGAGGTGAACTTATGAGGGAAACTGAGTCCGGGAAGAGCATCCTTTTTAAATATGATCTAGGCCTATGTCTCTATTCAGATTGATAGTAGAAGATCCAGCATTGAGAATTTTGATGCTTTGTTGATATTCCTAATGATGAAGGTGTTAGGTTATCTAATGATTGTAGCATTACCCCAAAGTAATACAGTGTCTAGTAAGAGAGGCGTGGATGGCAATGATAATTTTTTTTTTTTTTTAATTTTAATGTCAACCTGATCTTCTGAGAGGTGTTAGTTTCAGCAGCATTTGATTTATTCAATTTACTTAGATCGATACAGTCAAACTCGGCTATAATGCGGTTGTTTATATCGCTAATTCGGATATAATGCGATTTGGCCTTGGACCCCTTCTATTTTGGAAAAGGTGTATAATTGTAAAATTGCAAAATTTACCATATTTTCACCCAAAAAGTACGAAAATCGATTGATTTTAGAGAACTGTTCGCGATTTGCTACTTACAATTAATACTTACTGGGTAATAACGCTAATCCCAAGATGGCGGTGCCAAACCGTAAGAAAACAAAATATGAAGATTTTGGCTAATATAACCCATCAAAGTGTTGAAAAGGTAATGATTTATAAATGTTTATAAATATAAAATTCTCTCACATCACTCTGAATGATGTAGGTAATCGCGAAATGACCATTTTAAATCAATTTGGAATCGTGTGAGCGATAATAGGGTTCGAGTATATGACATTTGACATCGCGAAGTAAAAAAAGCTTAGGTAGATCGCGATCTTCGAGATCTTGGATCCGAAAGATCGCGATATAGCCAAGTTTGACTGTACTAACAAGGGATGGGATAAATACCATGTCTTTCACCAATGGGTATCAGATCTTAAGAGTGGGATACAATACCCTTAATTTTTCTGAGAGGAAGAAAGAAGGCTTTATATGATGTGACTCAAAAATGTTGCTGATTTTAAGAAGAGTTCGGAAACAAATGGTGAAAATACTTTAAATGAATTACTTTTGACTCCCCCGTGAGTTATCACGTTGCCGTGGTTGGAGAGCCCAGCAGCTTCTATGATCCAGAGAGCGATGCCAGTAGGAGCTTAAGCTCCTAGTAGAGCCACCCAAGCCACTAAGTTGAAGGTGAGCAGTGAATATTAGATACTGGAATGGGCAACTGCAACAACTCTGGCTCCCTATGTTAAGGGTTGCTTTTTTTGTTTACCTGGCTATAGGTATAAAAAATATTCTTATGTTTATATATGTGAATGAAAGTGATATGTCTGATGATCTGACTGACCCTTGGTACTCAGACTAGGGAGTAAGAAGTGGGATACTGAAGACACGGATTAAGTCTGTGACTAGGCTAACTTGACTGTTAATCCTGTAGGTGACCTTAAACCTAACCCCAAATTTAAAATCAAGGAATGGCCTGTGACGAGATCATACATTGCTGGAAAGGAAAATGTAAAAAAACACCATTACTTGAATCAGTAAAATCATTTTGCCTGTGCTTCATAAAAAGTTGGAGTTGATTAAGAACTTCATAAAAGCTCTTGATAAAGAAGGTCAGATCTTTAGACATGTTTCCAAGTTGAATGAGGTGAAGCTGAAAGAGAGAATTTTTGTTGGGCCTGAAATCAGTAAATTGTTGGAAGATCCAACATTTGATGATAACTTTTTCTGATTATGTTCCATTGTGACTAATGGATTCAAAAATTACCCTTACTGCATGGGTTATAGAATGTCGCTTCTGCACTCCCACCTTAATTTTTTTCCAGAAAATGTGGGTACTGCTAGTGATGAACAGTGAGTAAGCTTTCACCAGAATATCCTTACATTTATTAAGGATAAGATAAGGAGCACCGTTACCAAGGACTCTAAAACCCTGCAGTGATTACTGTTGGTTTCTGTTTAGAGACTGATGGGAAACCATACAAAAGGAGGGCATCGTCATCATATTTTGTGAAAAGAAATTGGCATTAAAATTATGTTTTAATAACATTATAATTGTAATTTCGGTCTTTCATAAGTATGAAACTACTTACAATATCTGATAACTGATTAACTTTGAAGGTTTGTGTTAAAAACCGAACTGCTGATCATTTTATGAATCACAAAGATTGGATTTCTTTTCTGAATAACAGTAATTCATTCAGCAGATGGAAGATAGATTTATTTGAATTCTCTTCCTTTTCAGTCCGACTGAAATCTGTCACAGGTAGAAAAGCTATGGTTTGAAACAAAAGCTTTGATTATATTTCAGAAATCTTCAGTTAGTAAATAAAAGTTTCAAAGCAACCTTAATTCCTCTTTTGAATCCCGCAAACTGTTGCTATTAAGTGTGACCTCTTTTGCTGCAGTTGGTAAAACATACATTTGCAGTACAAAAGGTTTGGTGCATTTTGCTGGGTCTTATGAGAGGCAGGCCAAGCATACATATTTCCAGTATTTGTTACCTTATGAATACACACCTAGATTATTCAGCCATAACTGCTTTTTATTGTTCACCAGTTGTCAGTTAAGGTGTAGGAGCAGTTTTTTGTAAATCAAATACCAAGAGTTGTTTAGTGCCACTGGAAGATTTGCTTTCACAATGTCCTTTTCTTGCATGTTATTGACAGCACCAACTAAAACGATCTCTCTAATTACATCATGCTTTCAGGCCCAGTTTTTAAGCATAACTTTTACCATCAGTCAAATTTAGTTTGTTTCCTTGTAAAGTTGCTTACATTCTAGCCCTTATTACAATCTTGAAAGTTTGTTTTAACTCATGGTTATGTATCTGTCTTCTGAGATTGTCATAGAATTAGGGTTGCCTCCTGTTCTGTATTTGTCCTATTTTGTGAATAATTTGTCCTGTAGAAGCATAATACCGTATTTACTCGCATAATTTCCCCTTTTTTTTCATCAATATTTTGACAAAAAAAGAGGGGGTGGGGAAATTACGCGATGTTTTTCAATTTGAGGAAAAAAAATATGGTGAAAGTGTAAGGAAAACCATGTTAAATATTGATTTTTAAAGCAAGAAATGTAATTAACAACAATTTTATTAACACGCAACATTTAAAATATAAGAAATCACATCTCAACATTTGTTTTTTCTTCAAAGTACAGTTAAGCAATAGGCATGCACGGAAGTGTGTGAGTGCGACTGTGACATAATTTCGTAACTCACGCAGCGCAGCCCGCCATCTTTATAGCTGAAGTAGAGGTGGGGAAATTATGCAATAAAAATAAAAATTGAATTTTGTAATCCACAAAAACTGGGGTGGGGAAAATACGCGATGGGGGAAATTATGCGCGTAAATACGGTATTTAAGGAAAAAAAAAAACAGTACTGATCAAAATTGAAGTGTTAAATCTTAAAATTTATTATATATTTAACTATTATTGCATATTAATCTTCATTAAAAAACATAGTGTGTTTTTCAATGTGGAAATATCTGCAAAAGATTGTAAATTTAAAGAACTGGATTTGGTTATGATTTGTTTTAATATGGAGGAGAGGTTAAAGTATCACTCCCCTATCCTCCAGTGAAGGTACAAGAGATAAAGATTCCTGCTATTTCCAGTCTTAACAGGATGGAGTAAAGAACGGAAAGCTGCTGCTGTTAATGGGCATCCACCATTAACTCCTGAAAAAGAAAGCCAATATTGGTTTTGTTGAATCCTAGGACCATCTGAAGAAAAATTAAGTCACCGAAAAATCCTGGATCGTCACCAAGGATCAGTTCAGTGTACAGACAACTGCCTGCGGTGACAGCATAGTTTCTCTTGTTCAATCAACTTTGAGATTGAAACTCTTATATCCGATAGACTTGGGTGCCACGCTAAGTTATGTTTGGATCTTTGAAGTATTTAAAATTTGGCTTGTCATCCATATGTCGCTTAGTCTCTTTAAGGTCTAAAATTTTAGGTCACTTCATTCTTTTTAAGCTTTTGTCACTTTTAGTCATGCATTGACAGCCATTTATTACTAAATTACTTCATAGTTTCAGATTATAGGTAAAGGAAATATAGAATATAGTTATTTAACTTAATTCATTATGCTGGAGATTGAACGTGACTGCAATTGTATTAATTTCATAAGGGATTTTCAGCTTCGATGATTTCAGTCAAATCTTAATAAAAATAAATCTTTTTCAAAAAATCACAAAAAATATCAAATATATTCTTTGGTAGAGTTCTTTCACCTCTGAAACATAGTTTTAAAAAAATGTGGGCAAGACACTAAACCACTTGAGAGTAACACTTTTAAAGTTGTAAGCTGAACTGTATACTGCTACAACTGGAAAAATGAATTCCATTTTAATAGTTTTTCTTAGTATGGAGGGTTGATTTGTGTTTATTTGGTTGATTTCGAGGGCGCATTCTATCTGGCATGTGCACGTGACACAGCATTCAAATCAGAGATCATAAGCCTGTAGTTGATTATCTGGGTGTTGGAATTGTATTGCATTCTAAATATTCCGACAAAAATCCCAAATTGGTGGGAGGGGTACATAGTTGCCCTTTCCGATACCAAATATGCTGCTTCAAAAATTGTGGACGTGCCAAGAGCAGGTAACTTAAAACAACACCCACGACCGGCAGCAACTCCTAACGTTATTACGAAAGTGAAGGCTATGATTGTCGGTGAGAACCCTAGCACCCAAAGGGCAGTTGTCCAGGCTGTAGGAGTTTCTCAGCCAATGGTTGCACGGATAATTAGGCGTGATCTGCAATTAGAAAAGCATCATAAAGCTCAGGTTCATCGTCTACTTCCTCGATACATTGCTGAAAGGAAGACCAACATCCGAAAGATTTACGAGCACCACTTAAAAAAGAAGTACATCACTACTTTGGACTAGGTATGGATCTACCTTAGTGATACCAAGAAGCCAAGGTCAATATTTTATCACCCTTTTGAAGACAAAGGACGATCCTAATGGCACCGAATGCAAAGAAAACTCTTCAAGAGGATTCATGATTGTTGTGGGCTACAGCTACAGAGGAAAGTTGCTGCTGAGGAAGTTACCTGAAAGGTAAAGATTAACACTGCCTTTTTACTGAGAGCATATTCTGGAAACCTTGTATCATGACGATATTCCCACATTGTACGGCAGCGACAAAAGGAAAGTGTGGTTTCATCAGGACAAGGCGTCAAGCCATATAGCTACAGCGACCCAGCTGCACATGGCCAATATGGCGGCTGAAACCGGAATACGAGCAATCCCATGCAGTATGATTCCTATAAAATCTCCCGATGCGTCTCCAATGGACTTCTGTGGGTTCGGATTACTTAAACTGGCTCTGGGAACACGACGACCGAAAACATTAGAAGGGCTTTGGAAAGCTTGCAAAGAGGAGTGGAACAAGATCCCCTTCGTCTACCTCCAACGCAGCCTTCTTCAATGGAAACTGAAGAAGGCTGCCAGATTGCAGGGGCACCCCATTGAACACAACCGATGGTGGAGAAAAGGGTTCTGCTAAATCTTAGATGATCACAATTGACCGAATTAACATGAATCAACCCTCCGTACTTCCATAGATATTAAATATAACACAACTCGTGTGAATCGAAAACTTAGTTATTCACAGAAGAAAAAGATAAGAAAAATTGGCATTCTTAGATGGTTTATTAGTTAATGAAAGGAATAAAATATGTGATGAACATTACAAAAAGAGTTTAAAAACTAACCATGTTCTTAATTTTTAAATCAAGGCACAGTGTTAATACTAAGAAAGCAAACTTAAAAAATTATTTGAAGAGGATAACAGATTATCTGAAAATAAGAAATTAAGGAGGAAGAAAATTGAAAATATGAGAGCAGTATTTGAGAGAAACAAATATCCTAATAAGTTTGTAACAAGAGTCATTAATGAATTTTTTAAAGATAAAAAGAGATTAAATACTAAAAACAATATGATTAATTGTAATTATAGTAAAGTTATGAGACTACCTTTAGGCTTACATGTGAACAAAGAAATGAGAGATGTTTGTAAATAACATTAGGCTGGTATTTACAAAAGGAAAGAAGCTAATTAAAAAATACAAAATTGATGAGGAAGGCATTATTATGAAAAAAATGAGAATAGTATATAAACTTCAGTGCAAGGATTGCGGTGAAGGATTTTATGGAAGTACGGGAAGGACTTTGAAAGAGAGGCTTGGAGAACATATTAGAAAAGTATAAAAACAGGAAGTGCAAGGTTTCAGATTGGGCAGATCATTGCAAAAAGAAAAAACATAATTCAGACCCAATAATGGATGTGGTTTATCAGATGCAAGAAGAGAAATAAAGACTCAAGATAGAATCCTGCTTAATAAATTGACGTCCTTGCATTAATAAAGAGTATATTACTAAAAGTTAGTAATATAGTATTTAGGTATTTTAAGCAAAACATGAAAAGTAAGCAGAAATATTTGTAATAAAAGGAAAATAGGGAAATGATTGTTAATTTGAACAAAGATCGGTATGATGATTTATACAAAGAGAAATATAATGATATGAATATTTAGAAACATAGACTAAGTTATCTTCAAAATTTTGAATTCATAACGAATAACAAGATGTAGAGGAAGAAGAAGAAAGCTTCTTTTCCTCATAGTTAAATCTGAAGAAGACTCTTGTTCAGAGAAATGAAAGATCATATAGTAGAATAAAGAAGTTTTTGATTCACAGGAGTTGTGTTGTAATTAATAGCTTTGTTGTTATTACTACACTTGAGAGCAGAAAAATCACACAGTTCCATTTTTTTACTTTTTGTTTTATTTTCCTCGTGCTTCACAATTTTTTTGAATCAAAATAATGTCAATTTAAAGATCGTTTCATCACCCATCCAATGATACCACTTAAGTGTGTATTGCATGTCAGCAGAGTGCTTTTTGGAGGAATCTCCTAGCCTACCAGAAAACCTTGTTTTTGTTCAGCCTGGGAAATGGTGATTAAAACAAAATTCAATACAAACATTTATAAAACAATCTTTATTAATAATGGATATTCCCTCCTCTTAATTATGACCCTCATTCCATTTTTCATCGATTTTATCAATTTGGAATATTGTTCTATTGTTGTTATTGTCTTGGTTTTGAAGGGACAATACACACTTAAAGTGGTATCATTGGATAGGTGATGAAACGATCTTTAAATTGACATTATTTTGATTAAAAAAAAATTGTGAATAGCGAAGAAAATAAAAAAAAAAAAGTAAAAAACTGCAACTGTGCGACTTTTCTTCTCTGAAGTGTATTTTGTCTTGTAAATACTTTTGACTTTTATTATCCTAAGTTTGATTCACTTATAGACTTGTACTGATACAGTACATAAATTATACAAAGTTATATTTGCTTCCCAACATCAGGCTCCCCTACATCAAATTCAGGGTCCAGGTACCAAATGCAGTAACTAGCATTCCCTCTCCCCCACATTATGGTCAAAATCATAGATTCTTAGCCAAAAATATCAAGAAAACACCCACACAAGTTCACATTTCTCCCTTTTAAATATGCCAAACATTATTAGCATTATTTTTAGAGTAAATTAATTTAACATCAACAAGGTAAAAATGAAAATTAAATTGATTCTGGAAATTCTTAAGCTGTATACAATGTTAAATTAACCATATTTATTATTGTTTCTTATAATTTCTTTATTTTATTTAAAAATTTGAATGTTTTTAATTATAAAATGGCATAAAGAAACAAGTGCTTAGCATCGGTTATAATGGAAGCTCAAGTGTAAATGTGACCCTTAAGGAAATAGTGAATAAGATGTCTTTGCACATCCATTGTTGAACAAGTGTAGTAGAACATCTTAATTGATGATCAAATATTGAAATGCAGAACAGCTCTATGCAAACATTGTAATGAAGAATAGTTCTACACAGACCGTTAAAGCAGAAAAGTAGTTTATATAAAATGTAAGACTTAATTATAAAAAAAAAAATTAAGAAGTGATAGGCTAATTCATATAATTTTTATTTCAGTTAAGACCTCAGCCGGGCTCCGGTGCTGAGGGACCAACTGACACTCCCCTTGTGGGACCCAGTCAGACATGTGTCATTCATTAACAAAATGAATTCGGTGGTGATCCAAAAGGCAAATTGTTGTTAAGTCCAGCAACAACAGTTGGGAGAAAATGAAGTCTACAATTGACCATTTTGAGATAACATGTTCAGTCAATCCATTTTAGATGCATCTATGATATGCCAAACTGATCTAAGTCTACTGTACATAGTTCAGCTTCTATACGTAAATAAAATCTTGCATTCTGCACTATGTATTACTCAACTCTGAACGTTCTTTTTCATTTTCTCCCAACTGTTGTTGCTGGACTTAACTCCTTTTGGCAAATCACCACCGAATTCACCAGATTGATGTGGTCAATTAGATTGGGAATATTTTGTCTATAGATTTACCAAAAATAAAAAAGACACATGTCTTGGCTTCCTGATTCATAGGTTTGACTTTCAAAGAAAGTGACCAGAAAAAGGGTTTTTATGATCAGCATAGCTCTGGAATCCTTATAACAAATGTTCCCGTGGTTGATCTTTTTAAAGCATTATAAATGAAACATAGTTCTTGCAAGGACGAGTTGAAATCCACTGCACATTGTATTTATTATAAAATAGGATTTACTTTATTTACTATTCTTTTTGTTTTACTCTACAGGCTGATTCAGAATTCCCTGTACAATCTGTAAAGGGAGGCCAAGAATACAGAAACAAACCATATTTATAGTAGAATGTATGTCTGCAAATGCCACCTGAATGTACTAGAGGATGCTGTTTAGCAGCACATTTGTTGTGCAGTGTGAGCCACCGTCATTTGAGATGTAGGATGTATCGCTTCACTAATACTGAGAGGGCAGATATCCACTTAGCCTATGGGGTAGTGAATGGAAACAGATGAGCCGATGTGCAATTGTATTGTGAACGGTTTCCCAATGTGTATCCAATCATCAAACGTTTGCACCATTGTGATGTGTGAAACTGGATCATTCAATGAAAACAGGCATGATTTTGTGTACACCTTACTATCATATTGTAAACATAGGGCAAATAACATGTTGTCTATCTGACTTGTTGTCTTTTATCTCTGAACCTTAGCTGACATACGTTCCACTATGAATACGGTTTGTTTTTGTGTTCCTGACCTAGCTTTAAAGTTTATACAGGGAATCTTGAATCACCCATACAGGGGGTGGACAAAATAATAAGAACACCTGTGAAACGACAAAATCTTTATTAGTAGGGTTTTGGCCCACTCTCTCCCGAGTTACAACTTGTATCCAATGTGGGATGGACAAATACAGGTCATGCACAGTGTTCAAGGAAATTACGCAGCTATTCCTCATGAAGAGAAGTCTCTAGTTCAGAAAGTGTGGCGTTAACAGTAGGAGGAAGGATGTCAACATGAAAGGCTTCTATGGGTGTCCTCCAGACATCCAGTGGTCTGAAATATTGTAATTGCAAATTCGTCAGACCAAATGACATGTTCCCACTGCACCATTGCCATCGCTTCAACGCATTCCGCAATGTCACCAATGAATAGCCGCTCTGCCATGAATGTTTGCAGCATGCAGTTCCCGTTGGATAGTTTTGATTGATACGGGGTCCAGGAGATGGATGTTCATCTCTGAGGTTATCTGGGACACTGTTATCTTGTATTAACGGGTCACCATCTGCTTCGACACCCATCTATCCCTGTCGGTGAGCTTTGACTTTTGCCCACTGTTCTGTTTTGCAGTTGACGCCTTACCATGTTTTGTGTAGGCTGTCATAACAGTTGACACAGTACTTCTTGCAACACCCATAAGGTTGGCCGTTTTTGTCAATGAAGCTCTGTACGTGATTGGTACAGGAAGGGGATAATTTTTTTCCAGCAAAGCAACGCTAAGACACAGATTGAATAAAATATTAATAGAATTTATTACAATGACTACTAATGATAATGAGCTATATATACAATGCACTTTTGCTTCGTTGTAAAACGAGCTATGAATAACGAAAAGTTCATTAACTGAAATGTCCTTCTTGGCTTGCTTCTCCAAGGCGCACTTTACTTCCGTTAATTAATCTTTTCTTATCAATTCACTTTGATAATTACTAATTCACTTTTTAGCATAATTCACAAACTCTGTGAATTGAATTGTAATTAACACTTAACAGCATTCAGCATTAACTTCAAAGCACTTCTAATCAACAACTTTTGTTGATAGATAATTATCTTAATTAGTAGTAGCACTATTCCGTTGAATTTCTTGCACTAATAATTGAAACTAATAATTTGCACTTTGAATCACTTTCAAATTTAACACCTCGTAAATTTGAATCAGTAAAGTTAATTCTAATCAGAATTATCACTATAATAATGCACAGATATTTCACTTTATAATTCCGCTCCAAAACAAACACTATCTAAACTTCGTGGAAGCACTATCTCAGGTTTTAGCACAGTTCACTAGCGGTAGCACAATTTCCTTGCGTTGCAATTTTCCTAACGCTTCAATATTAAATAATAAAATTCTACTCACAGTTAAGATGAGTCGATATGGCTTAACACCTTCTGCGCTGATTTCCTAAGTATCCTAATCGACGGGGTTCTTCCTATTCGCTAAGGGCATCCTCACAGGGCACTGGAATTCTTCCTTGAAGGCAGTTTGTCTTGTGCTCGCCTGAGCAGCTGATTTCTGTCATGTGACACTTGCTCGCCAGTTGCTTCCGTGGTGCTTGGAACTTCCGTTCGTCTGCTTAATTAGTTTAGTCAAGCTTCGTCTAATTAAGTTCACTTCGTCAATTGCTTCGGCACTCTTCTTTAGTTGAATTCGGCTTGAATTCAAATTCAGTTCGGAAGGCTTTAAATTTCGTCCTAGTAATTCTTCTTACGTAATTCTTTCCGGCTTCTTTGACGAATAATTAATTTGTAATTTAATTTTAATTTTCAATTCGAGACTGGGTATTTACTTTTAACTTTATTCTTCGTAATGGATTAGTCTCAGTCCAGACTCACTTTCATCCGGGATTCTTCACAATCCTAGGCTGTCAAGGAATTCTTCATTTCTGTCATGGGAACCTATTCTGTCATCGTAACTTAGTCTGTTACGGGAACCTTGTATCTCGCTTGAACCCAGTGTGTCACGGAAACCAAGTGTCTCGAGGAAACCCAGTCTGTCCCATAACGAGGTCGGGGAGCTGATTATATCTCCATTCGATCATGACGTTACATCGCTCATTTAAATATGCAAATTTGAATTTGCATTTGCTTCACTTTAAGAAAAATAAATTTCTTTTCAAGCCATTTTAAAATAAATACTATTAATTAAATTATTCCTAAATAATTTAAATAATCCTCTACAAGCTCTAGCAAAGCAAACTCCAATGATTAGCACAATTGTCACATGCAGTCAGTACAACCGCTGCTAATTGACCGATACCTTCACGGCCACTAGATGGCAGACTTCTATTCTAGATGGCATGTCTCTGCTACATAAATGAAGTATTTTCATATGGGTGTTCATATTATTGTGTATATGCTGAAATCATCCAAACTCGTTGTTATTTTAGCAGTTTAATAATTAATTTTATTGGTGGATGTAATTATTACTTTTTTCTGGACAATGATACAGATGTTTTTTTTTAAATGGAAATTGTGATAGTAAACAGTAAATAAATAAACTGTTGTTTTGTTTTAGATATGATTTTATGATAGTGATCGTCGTCCTATTGTGGGCAGCAGAATATGATCAGATACAAGACAATGAAAAAAAATCAAAGTTTATGTAAATATATTTTTGATTGGACCTGCAAAGTCTTACTTTGAATATTTTTCTTCTCTTTCATATATCTTGTAAAATATAATTGTTTGAAAATGTTTTATTTTTAGTTCTTATTTGTAATCCTAATGAAATATAGAGGAAGAAGAATAGTTTTCTTGTCCTCTGTTACCACCTTAAGAAATCCTTCGCAAAGAAGGACGAAATATTGTGGGAATTAAAAAAGAGTGTTATTATATTAATAGGATTTCTAGGAATAAAATATTTTCTTCTCTGTTTATCTGCTTGTTTGGGTCTCATGTGAAAATGGCCGATGGATTTTCATTAAATTTGGTACGTACATTATTTTTGGTTCTACTTAAAACAAAAGCACATTTATTTGGGTTCCAACCCTTCACTAAAATGGCTGGTCTGATTTGTTTTTTGTTTTTTTAATTTTTTACGATGCTTAGTAACTTATAAATGTGAGTAGGATTATTTTGGTGTGCACCTCCCTCAAAACGGACACCCACCCACCACTGCATCCTCAGTCCACTCTATGCCATTGAGCATTTACTTAGTAATACACTCATAATGGATATTTATTGATGTGTGTGGAGATGGATTTGTGGAAGCATGAGTTTTGTATTGATCCTTATTTTGAATGATTTCAGCATATACAACAAAATAAATAAATAAATAAATAAACCAACTTCAATTTAATTAATTAAAATAAAAAATTAGGATTTTCAGGAAATTGAAACTCTGTCAAAAGCAATCAGAGAAATTCTCAATCAATTCAGCAACATCCAACCTTGTAAGTAATTATTTGTCTTTCAAATTATTCAGCTGCTATATTTTTTTTTTTTTTTTTGATAAATTATTGTAGACGACCTATTGCATTGCTTAACATGAGTTTATTTATGAATGAAACCCAACATATATATCTTTTATTTCCTTTGTCAAACCGATCTTAACAGTATTTTATAATTCTTAAAATAACTTAAGGCACAAGTTGCTTACAGTTATGTTTTTAAATAATTATACAAACAAAAGATAATGTCAGTAAATTAATGCATAGTCAAAGGGTTTTAATTAATGTTTTAATATTATGCACTAAAAATTATGCATAAATAATTAATACTTTTTTCGAAAATATACCTTGAATCTTACAATAAAATACGACAACAACAAAAAATACTATGAATAAATTATGTATACTATAAAGAAATGAAGAAGAGGAAGCATTTCTTTCATAAAGTTTCCTACAGAATTAAGAGTATATTTTCCAGAATTGCACTAGGTTGAGATTTTTTACAAATGAGATAATGGTAGAAACACAAAAGACAATAATTATGCAGTTTTCTTCAATCAACATTTTTCATTTATAAATGCAGTTATTTTATGAGAAAGTTTAGAAAATTTCATTCAGATCCTGGAGAATAAAAATATACGCAATGGAAATGTGAATTTGTAACAATACATCAAAATTTGAGAAGTCTTTTCCTTCCTTTTTAATGATTGTTATGTGTTACTTTGCTCATCTACATAAAACGTTTGTTGTTCTTAAATTATAGACGGCTTTCTTTTTAATCTTTTAAAATTAACATTCTTTACTTCTAAATTTTCAGGAATTTTAGTAATTCAAATAAGTATATTCAATATTCAAATAAGAGAGAGAAATGAAATTGCCAAAAATCAGATTTTTATGGAATTT
>JAFIDM010000001.1:152096168-152118202 GCA_023159025.1 Thereuonema tuberculata | reverse complement strand
ATTTTTTTTATTAAAGACAAAAAATTATATTTTATTTATTTTTAAAATTTGTAATGCAAATTTGAAAGAAACTAAGTTAACTGAAGACATTTTACTACAGGAATGACTGCAAGTTTTATTATAATTTTAATATTAAAATTTAATATTATAAGTGCCCATGTTACCTTGAAGTAAGGGCTGTGTCAAGACTTACTCATCACTCACACCTCCATATTATATAGTTTCATTAAATATTTTTTTTTGTGCAAATTATTCAATAATGAAGCTTTAAAAACTTTGCATTGAAAGCATGTCATAAGGAAATGGAATCTGTATTTAATTTCTATTTTTTTAAAAAAACAAAACAAAAACAGTTTGTATTTTACAATCAAAACCATCATTATGCCACACCAAACATATATTAAGATTGGACCACATAATACTGAAATAAAAGACTTAAATAGGACGATGAAGGAATGTGACCTATTTGAAAACTTTTTTTTAAAAAGATCCTGTTATGTATCTGCGTGACTTCTGTAAAGTTTGTTACGAGACAGTCTCTTTCCTATAGTTTCTACATGAAATCCAATTCCCAATAGCATCTCGTGATCAAGAATCTTTCGTCCATCAAAGATAAAGGCTGGCTTCAGCATACTCTGATACATTTGCTTATAATCCAGTTCCTGTAATAATTAAGAGATTTAAATATGTAAAATTAATTTGTATAGCTAAGTACAAAACTATTATTAAAAAGAAATGTAAATTGTAATGATTTCAGAACCTTCTTAAATGAAGTTTCATCCAGGTTATTTACTATATAGAAACATTGTAGCAAGAAATGGATTATTTATTTGAAAGCAACAGACAGTGTATTTTAATCAATAGAAAATAGATGAAGATAAAACTAGGTTTAATCCACAATTGAACAGACATGTACAATAGAGAGATTGGGGGTCTTAGGGGTTGTCCATTAATTACGTGAGATCAAAAGGTGGGAGGTAACGAAAATCTCACATCAACTTTTTCATTCAGAGAATATACGTATTATAATAGATTACAACATTTTGTAATATTGACTTTTTGAAATCTCACATGAGGGGGGGGGTGTCCCACCACATCTCATCAAATCTCACCAAGGGGGGAGTGGGGGGGGGGTCCAAATTTTTTTAAAAACACCTCACATAGTTAATGGATGACCCCTTAATGTCATCCTAGAATACAGCCACTCATGCTTTGTGAAGAAAGATCCACAATACTGACAAAAGGATAAGGTAAGATACTGCAATTTCAGTAGGAAATAAAGCCAGGCACTCGATAGGTTACGAATGGTGGTTTATACAATAGAAATAGGTCATTAATATTTACAGTTTACAGGTGATTTGGTTTAGATATCACAATAGCCTACATGGTATTATTTATTTAATATTGTTTTACTGAGACAGCAGTAGGCATGAGTAAAATCCTGCTGCTGCTGAGTTTGCATCCAATTGCATATCTTTGGATCTTCATAGCGTCATTGTCATATTTTTTTTTCTGTAACCTGTCACATATACCCTATTTTATTTTTATTTACTTATATTTCTTAGTTTGAATTTAGTGATTTGTATTTTTTTTTGGTTTGGAAAGTTTAGATCATTATTGTAGTATGATCAATTATGCTTATCGTTCTTTTAATCTTGTTTTGACTTTTTTTTTTTTTTTGTAATTTATTGCTTGCTTGTATTTTTTATGGTCTTTTTATTGATATGTTATTGTGAGATCTTTCATTTAGTCTGTTTTCAACAAACATAAATCTCTCGATTAACTCTTTATACGTCAAATGTTAGGACGTTGTGTCGCCTGTACCACTATTGGTTAATTTTTTTTATGATTATTGATGACGTGGTCATATCTATGTAACCAAAGATTTTGTAAGAAAATAACAACTTATTGTGAGTTCTTAATTCTTGGATCACTCTCTCTCAATTACTGATAGTCTTTATTTTAGTATTTGTGAATCTCCGTGAGCCTTCACTGTTTTACACATTGGTTTGGTCGCATTGTGATTAATGATCAGCTCAGACTAATCTTTTGTGTCTTGAGAAACATTGGATACATTGGTTATTTCTCTTTGGGAATTGGCTTTCTTTTCCCATTCTGCTGTTATTGTGTGTAGTTCGCAAAAGACTAAGAGACGGAGGATTCAAAGACTTGTATCTACAAGGTGGCAAGGTGAACATCAAAAAGATTTTCCGGAACGGCAGAGAACAGCAGTGATATCTGGAATGTGTGACGAGATGCAGTGTGACTCAAATGCATACCTTGAACCCAGCCTTATTTTCAGAGCCAGAAGGTTGAATCAACAACTCTGAATTATTCCGTTAATGTGCCTGGAAGCAAAATGTGAATGTGCAGATGATAAATGATGGCCTGCTGCAAAATGTGTGTATTCCATTTAAATTCTGAAATAGTGAAAACCCCAGAAGCAGAATATCAAGCGACGGAGTGACATTGTCACAGAACGAAAATGAGGGCTGCAGAAAGATATCGTATAGAACAGGGATGGGCACGACGTCGATCGTGATCGCAGATTTGGAGATCCCGTTTTTTTTTGTTTGTTAATTTAGAGATTCCGTTTATTATATTTTTTTTGGTTGAGGATAGTCTTAAGGTGACCGCGCCACTTGGAGTATACTTGAGGTAGCCCTTACCTTACGAAAGTCTGCCCACCCCTAGTGTAGAATGAACTTTTTTACGGGACATTAACGGAAAAAAACGCCCGCATCCGCAGAATGTTTTTCGTCTTAGCATCAATCGTTGCAGAAAGATAAAAAAACATTCTTTTTTACTAGAAATGAGGGTGAAAACTAGAAATATGTGAAAAACGTGCTTTGCTTGCCTTAAAATTTGTAAAATTTGGGATCCCAAATAAAAAGACAAAGTGTGCAACATAACTGCTTTGACTGTAAGTATTTTTTTTCTATCATATTAACTGTAGTTCAAAAAAACAAAGAAAAATCCTCCTTACAAACTCATCTGTGGTAAGAAACTATTGGAAACTGTCATAATAATGACAACATCATCGTAAACATTTTCTTTACATCTGTATTAGAGACAATGTGTGTATTTTAAAAACAAATTTTAAGAGAATTATATAAATATTTTAGTTGATATTTTCATAATCTTGATCCTTGTGTTTATTTATCCGTAAATAGATTTATCTTCAATTTATTAAGTAAACTTATACTTCAATACTTTCTCATTGGGCCCAGTATATGGAGTGAGTAATTGTTGTCATTTTATTTTAGTTAATTGAGCTCTAGTTATATAGTAGAATTTAAGATTGTTTTGCTATTTATTTATCCTTTTTACCCTGTCAAGATATTCAGGACTTTGGGGGTTTTTTTTGGATTGTTCACAAGGAAAATGAATATTACCCATGACAATTTCTTGGTAGCAGAGCGTGGGTTAGTTAAACTGGTGCATTTAGATGATAGTGTCTCTATTTTGTTGTCCCTCAGAAGACCGAAAAGGGTTGGTTTAATGGTTTTTGTAGTGTTTGATTTTGTAGGCATCATTTACCCATGACAAGAGATCTGTTCCTATTGGTCAATAAGGACAACTTTTCATGCATCAACAAGTCATATTCCCACAACTATTTGGTATTTCTAAATTTGGCATTTGAGGGCCCTCCTTTGAGGGTCCTTCCTATACTTCCAAAATATATGGCACCACAATTTCTACACTTTAACTTACATACCCCTGCCATCATCTTTTGTATCTTCTGTCATATTCTTGAGATTGCTTCAGAATCATTGAAAACAAATTACCATTGTTCATATATACTATATAAACATCATTTCGTTTGCATACATCTTTAATATTTAAATCAAGATTGATATCTTGCAGTAATCTCAACACTTTCTTATACTTTTGGATATGTTATCATTATGCCTTTTGAATATGTTTAAAAAATTCTTTGATATTATATTCTACAAATTCAATCAGATATTTGTTAATCAGTAACTTTTTATTCAGTAGTTCTATCTTGTGTTTCCGTAGCTGTTAATCTTTTCAAACAGTTCTTTATGATAGCTTTCTTTATGTTTTGATGATGTGCTGATTAGAAATTTAAGATATGATTACTTTTATACAGTTTTTCATAATGTTCATACGATTCAAGTCATTTCATTATTAATTATGAGAATATCTAAGTAGAGAATGACATTGTTTATCTCTGTCTCCTTTTCAAATTTAATACACAGGTTGACCATCAATAATACGGCAAAACTGGGACAGGTAGGGTTCCAGATTAGTGATTTTGTCGGATCACAGAAGGTTAGGTTAGAATACACCTTTAACCCAACAATTAACCACCTCATCCTATCTTTAAAATACCCCATGTATCAGTTAATAAAGAAAAAAGAAATATTAACTAAAAATCAAAACCTGTAAAATTTAATGAAGCACAGTTAAAATAAATGGTACAGGTAAGTTAATTCTGTTAACTTTCATAAGTGAAAGAAGCATTTCTTTTATTGAATAGAACCATGGCTACAACTAAAAGTGAACGGATTCTAACAATAAATGGAGAAAAAGAAATCGGAATGGCTTGCCTGTGTTTGCAAGTGACGTCAACAGTGTTTATGCAGCAAGTAGTACCACCAACAGTAGAGGCAGGTTGGTGTAGCAACCCAGGAAATTTGAAATTAGTGCCGGATTAATGATGGTGCCTGAATTCATTTGCTGAGTTTATAAACTGAAAAAAAATTTCAAATTGCCTGTTGGTGCCTCTCCAGATTACCAATACATCATCTGCATAATGGAAGTAATAAAAATTTACTTTGTCCTATTTCTGAATTATGTCATAAACAAGCAATTTTAAATTTTTTTTTCAGTTTATAACATCAGCAATGGATATATTAAATTTGAAAAGGAGACAGTGATAAATAACGCCATTCCCTACCTAGATATTTTCATCATTAATAATGGAATGAAGTTTATGCAAAACCAAACAAAAGCAACCATAACCTGAATTTCCAATCAGCAGATCATAGAAACATAAAGAAAGCTATCGTAAAGAACTGTTTGAAAATACGGAAGATAAACAGCTATGGAAACACAAGATAGAACTAATGAAGAAAAGTTACTACTGATTAATGAGTATCCAATTAAATTTGTAGAATATAACATCAAAGAATTTTATAAACATAATAATCAGCATAATGATAATCTATCCAAAAAGTATATGAAAGTGTTGAGATTACTGCAAGGTATCAATATTGAATTAAAGATGTATGCAAATGAAATGATGTTTATATAGTATATATGAACAATGGTAATTTATTTTCTATGATTCCAAAGCAATCTTAAGAACATGACATAAAAAAAAAAAAGAGTTAAAGTGCAGAGATTGCAGTGCCATATATTTTGGAAGTATATGAAGGACCCTCAAGGAGCGATTACAAGAACACATCCGAGCATTCAAGAACAGTAGGTGGTGTATTTCTGATTGGGAAGACCACTGCTTGTTAAAGGCTCACAACCAGGACCCAATGGTCGAAATCCTTTTTCAAATTAAAGGCAAAGAGACCAGACTAATGGTAGAAATGTTTATTATTAAGTTTTAACTGTATTATTAAGGGCAAAAGGATTATAATTAAACACTTATTCATTGGACTGCTATTTCTTAAAGAATATTATGTAATAAGGTTAAATTCACATAAATTGTTTGTGTTATGTTATATATCTGTTTTGTTTTATATTGTTGTAAAGTTCAAAATTTATGTATTAATGTTTTTATATTTCTGTAAATTGCAAACAACATTTTCATTTCAATCAACTATAAGGGATGCAACTATTACATTACAGCTGTTTACCATTCTCCTGGTCCCTTAGCTAGCCTGTCAGTTCTCTCAAGTGCAGTGTTTTCCCTCATTGAATGGCGTTCAGCATTTTTCAAACAGTCTAGTCTGAATTATTTTGCTTTTACCATCGATTCCCGTTTTACAAGTCCTTCTCTAGCTAGAATTATAAAATAGGACACATTTTCCACCATTTATGATCAACATCCCCTTTGCTCTCAAGTTTGAAATGCCCCATTATTTCCAATGCTTTTAACTTAGACATCTAATCTTGGTTCACTCTGATGTTATCACTGTTACTATGTTAACTTGCAGAGATTGTCTTCTCTGGTGGCCCAAATACGGCCTCCTATATCTGAATGAATTTCTACATCTTCATACATGGTGAGTGTCTTCCAAATATGAAGATCTTGGTTTAACATTGCATCCTCCATCTTGTCATGTTTTTCATGTCTCGGAGACATCTAACAGTCTTATATGGTGAGTCTAAAGCCATTGGTGTTTTTCATGACGTACTGTTCTATGGTGTCTTTCTGTTTTCAATTAATTCTTTCATCAGTTTTATACCTTCAGTTCTTATTCTGCATCACAGCCTTCCAATTTTTTTGGTCCCATTTAAAATGAGATATGTTATAAAAGCATTTCTTTTATTTCCTTTGAGCTGAAATGTGGAATTAAAATAGAACATGTGTTTGTTCTGTTCCTTTTCTCACTGTACAACATTATTTTCATATTCAGTTAAACATACTTATAAACACACAAAATTAACAGATTAAAACATACAGATTTAACATTAAGCAAGCTCTTAACAAAAAGAATCAAATAAATTAAATTGTTTTAATCTGTTAAAAATACTCATAAATACACAATAATTAACTTAACGTTATATCACAAACCAATTTTTTATTTTTCAATATTATTTCCACTTTTGCTTTCTTCTAGCTATCATATTTTGAAATCCACAAAGATTTTAGTGGGCTTAGTTTAAATCACAGAGGTTTAAATGCAGCTTAACAGCCTTGCTTTATTAAATCCATCATCTTTAGTAGTGTCACAATTATTTATATTCACATTAGGTTACACAATACTTCATTTCAAAATCAAGCAAACTTTCAATATTTTTTATTTCATATTATTTTTGAGGTAAGATTAAGATGTTAACTGCAATTATGAATAAATTTCTTATTAAAATCTTAAAATGGTTTTACTTAACATTATATGTTTTATATAGTAAGAATGCATGATTTTACTTACAGTGAATTCATCCCATTCTGTACAAATCACTAGAGCGTGAGCACCTTCTGCAGCAGAGTAAGGATTGTTGTGTATAGTGATTAATTCTTGAACTAGAACAGGTAAACAATCAGCTATCAGAGATGACACAATTTCCAATTGGAAAAATATCAAGTTGGGTGAACTGACATTAATATTAATAAGTAACAGTACTGACCTCTTTCTGGCTCTTCTGCAACTAGGGGACTTGTTAAATCATTAATAATTTGACTATATTCTACTTTTGGATCATATATATTTAATCTAGCTCCTTCTTCAAGTAGACATTTACAAACATGAATAGCAGGTGATTCTCTGGTATCGCCTGTATTTTTTTTAAAGGCAAATCCTAATATGGCAATGTGCTTGTCAGTGACAGTATTAAACAGTCTCTCAATGATACCTTTTGTAAATCTATTTTTTTGATATTCGTTCATTGTTATAACCTGAAAACAAAGAAAAGTAACAGTATTAATTGGTATGATGATACAGAATTGCTTGTAGGTCATTTTGAAAGAATGAAATTCACTACACATTTAATTATTTATTGGGTTACAATAAAAGAGCTAATATTTACAAAATTCTCTCACAATTTTTTCCCCTTAACAAATCTAATAGGTGAAGTTATGATACTAAATTTTTTGAAGTGACTAAATTATTTCTTAAAGTGCTTTGATTTTTGTTGGCCGTGGGAGTGGGACTGGGCATAGGGAAATAAAACTGTCGAGATGAGAAATGACTTATCATTAGTCACAGAAAGTGAAATGACAGAAAATAAAAAATTATGATTACCAAGTGCAGCAAAGAAAGATTAACACCAGTCGGATAATTCAATCAGGTTACCTCAAACAGTTACATAAGTAACTTTTTGGCACCGAGGCCAAGTGATCAGAAATGCCCTCCTTAGCAAATATCAGCATGATTTGAGGTGTAAAAACAATTATGGAGATGCAATAAAAAATGCTAAAAGTGTCCCTCTTGTGTTGGAAAACACTGCTGATGTAATGGTGGACATTGTCAGAAAATGTTTTATTAATTGGGGAGCAAGACTGCATAATTGTATATCTGATATAGATAGGTTTTGGTTTTGAAACATTTCATATGTCATTCATCAATGTTACTTGTTAATTCTTTGATGGGCAGGAATAACAGTACAAGTCAAAAAAGCAAAAAAACTATATAACATAGGACATTCTATATTATAAAAATTTTTAAAATCAGTTTTGTATGTTCCTTTTGACAACTTCACAGGGGAAGATAAGTAATTTTTTTCTAAGTGTCCTATTGATAAGTCAACTTATACTGTTCTGACCGCACATGATTTGCAAGTTTTATATTGTACTGTAATAGAGAATTCAGTGTGTTCTAGCAGGCTCTGATTTATCTGTGTGTGGAAAAATGAGGACATAAGTAGACAATGCGAAATATGCACTTATCTTGATTTTCTCGCCCATCAAAGAATTCCTGTGATGCCAACAGGAAGTCTCTCATTGAAAGTCAATAATAGCACACCTTGAAAGAGCTAAAGTATTCATTTAAATTATTGTTATAAATTTTTGTGACAATATTAAGAAAGGATTTATATATTATGTAGAAGCAATATTAATAATGAATACATTGTAAAATATTATTAGTTTATTGGATTTTCCAAAATAACTTCAGTACAGCCCACAAAATATATCGGTCATAAATAGTTGAGTGCTATATTTCTATCAGGATGTAGGGAATCATGAAACCACTTACAAAAATCTACACAACAACACTGAAGAACTTACAAAATAACATTCATCTGAAATATTTTCCTGGCATTATTATTGAAGACATTTTAAATGGCTGACATAATTTCTGCCCATGAAGGAAGGAAGAATTGTTTCTATGGGGTATTTCAGCTCTATGGTCTAACTTAAGATCCTACACAAGACAAGTGTAACAAATACCAAAGTAAAGGAAAATTTCTAATACTTCCAAATCTGGTCAGAGATCTGGAAAAGTAAGAATAGTTTCAACCTAAACTTTGGGCTAAATAATTTAAAAGATGAAGTTACCAATTGTAGAATTAAAGAAGAACGTTGTATGATTCTATCTAATACTGTTTATTGTTTAATCATCCTCTTGTAACCAAAAAAACGATGATTAAAGAGAATGCAATTGCAAAAGATTATGTTCTAACATTTGTTTGATAATGCTTCTTCAAGAAACAATAGTTTAGTATGAAGAGAGGTCATCAAAGTGCATAAAAATTAAGAAAGATCTACAGTAATGTACTTGTCAATGATATAAAGTTGATTCTTCATTTTAATCATAATTTAGGACAAGGATGTTCATGATGTGTTATATTTTTTCCTTGCCATTCTCATCATTTTAAAGTTAATTTCAATACATTTTAGCTTACTCTGATTAAAATTTGTTTTTATATGTCTTTTATTGTCCACATAATTGCATATTTTTGTTTTGTTTTTTAGGATTTCATCATATTTTGATCTTTTAAGAGCAAATATTGTCATTTCTTATGCATTTTGTTCCTTTCAAATTTTGTGAAAATTATATGGCAAGTGTAAGTTATTGATTTTCTGACCTGGTGAACCCATCCTGTACTTTTTTTTGCTACCTTGAAAGGATGACTCATATTTCATTAGTTTAGATTTTTCATTTTTGTATTTAGTTCAAGGCTTTTTCATAAATCTTTATCTAGTAAATATTTATTCATATATTTGTTATTTGTTAAGTCTTTGTTATGTGAGTTGGAAAGATTACTATCCGTATATTCATATATTTATAAATATTTTTATTTTTAATTCTTTTCAAAGATTGTGAAAGGAAAATAGTTTTAATTTTATTATTTTTCATTTTTCTTAATACACTCATGTCCATAAATTAAAGATCATAGGAAATTGGGGGAAAAAGTTGCACGACAGCTGTGTATTTTATCTGAGTCCTGGTTCTCTTTGCACAGTCGTGACATGTGTACGTCTGGTGGACATGTGGAAGTTCATATAACCGAGAGAATATCATTGACCAAGATCATTTCGGAGGTGAAGGTATTCCTAGTGTGGACTGGCATTATGATGGGCTCTCGTATGCCTCTCCATGTCTTTGATAGAGGTACCGTAATTGGCCAGATATACCAGGATATGATTACTCAACAATATGTCCATCTCTTCAGAGGTGCAATAGGCCTACTTTCCTGTTTATGGACGATAATGCATGTCCCCATAGAGCAGATCTTGTCAATGAGTCCCTGAAACAGAGGATATCTGGCACATAGACTGGCTGGCAAGGTCCCTGATCTAATATTGAACCTACTTGGGATATGCTCAGAAGACGCATTGCAGGATGGAATCATCATCCTCGTTCCTTTCAAGAGCAGTGAATAGCATTGTTGCAGGAGTGGAACTCTATTCCTCAGGAACAGCTCAATAATCTCATCTGCAGTATGCCACATCGTTGTATGGCTTGCATTTTTGCCAGAGGACATTATATTCCTTATTAACATTTCTGTAGATCATTAAAATTTGCTTTTGTGCCAAGATATGCCAGTAACTGTGTGACACTAAATTTGCTTTTTCCATTTTAACAATTTATTTCAGCTACGATTATTGGTATTTTATCATTGTTTTCAGTTGTATCATACACATATACACCAAATTGGTTCACATTAAATAGCTAAATGTCTCTAAATTGTCATGATTCTTAATTTATGGCCATGAGTGTATTTATACAAATATGCTTAATTTGGTGTTATTGGAATATAATTCTTAAATCCACTGTGTGATATGTTCTGATAAACTCAAGCAACAATGGGAACATGATGACAATCGGTTAAAAATGTGAAGTAAAAATCAGGCGATCAGAAAATACAGACGTGAAAAATAATTATCCTAGTCTGCAGATCGACTCCAGTTTCCAAGCTTTTGAAGAATTATAATAAAAAGGAAAGACTCTTTTAAACTTGTCTATCTCTAAAAGAAAAAAAATTTACATCTAGTATCAAAAGACAAGATGTCATCACAGGAATTTGAAGTAGTAATTCCATTTAGATTCAAAGAAAAAAAAGGGTTGGAAAAGTACTAAAGAAGATCAAACCTAAATAATCAAAAAAAAAGATAGAAGCAGTTGTCCAGAATCTGTACGGGAGGCGAATACTTATCAGAATATAAGTAGCTGTTACTTAGATGTACGATATCTAGGCTTCTATAGAAAAGATGATTGGAATCCGATGTTCTTACACCAAGTAGAAGAAAATTAGGAGATTACACTACATTGAAAAACAGATGTTCTCTATCCACCACCCACACATCAAATTATATGGCAGATATGTCAACGACATCATCAACAAACAATAACACGTTACACAGATACAAAAGTATCTCAACTCCATAGATCCCCCACCTACAAGTTGAACTTGAAAAACCTTCCAACAAACACATAATCAATCTGGATGTTTCCATTACAGAAACCACTGTATATAGAAAACCCATTTGCTTAAACAGATAACATACATTACAACTACACATACAAAATTAACACTGTTGACTTGCTCATACACACAGCACTAACAACATGCACCACCAAACTCAATACCATTTACATCATACTTGACCTCCACAATTACCCCTCCCACCTCTTTCACAGCTGCCTAAATATCCTACAACAAAGTTAAACCCAGCAAAACCACAACCCCCAAACCCTGTGTCAAATACATCCCTTTCCCTACTATCCACCCCTTGAAAATTTCATTAAGAAATTCCTCATCCCATACCAATATCCCCCTGCCTTCAGATCATCCAACATAAACATCACACATACCACACAACACAAAGATCCCTCCAACACTGTACATTGGATCCCAGGTAAGCAGTGCCCCTCTGCATACGTGGGACAAACATGTTGCTCCTATCTTCATGCATCAAAGAACACAAACAAGCTTTCACACACAAAGACCCCACACGTTCATATACAATAACACATTCCAGTGAAACTGGACACACTCCCGACTTCTCAGCTGCCAAGCCCTCTGCCACCACAATAAACCATCCCACTGCCTGCTTGCTGAATCTTCAAATCATCCTGCTTAAGGCCTATAACCCTATCACCAGGGGCCAAAACGCCTGTCAATACTGCTAAACTCCCTTAATCCCCCTTCTCCCCCACACCCACTATGTATCATCACCTCGTATTCTAAGTGTTTAGTGTTGTCCCCGAAGATGGAATACACACATTATTCTGAAACTGTCAGTTTATCCTTTTTGTTACAAGTAGGTGCGTTTCACTTTCATTTTTCTCTTTAACGAAAATTAGCAGAGCAAAGGAAACTACAAGAGTGGATATTTTACTTACAACATGGACTTTTATTGTTATAAAGAAGAGCTCATTGGAAAACACACTTATTTTATGGCACTTTTGAATTGAAGTTGAAATAGTAGTTTTGATCCCTGAGCTTCAGTAAAGTCTACAGTACTCAAAGACACCGTTTTCTTTTACCTGTGAAATGTTCACGGACAAGCAGAATCACAGGTAAAAACCTTTTAAATTTTGTTTAATGAAAATCATACTTAATCTGAAGATAGGTATTACAAAGAATTAACCATTTAGTGTTAAGTTTTTTCTATAATACATACAAGATATTATTTTTAAAGCTCAATTTTAAAATCTGTGATTACAAGAGTTCACACCTTAAAATAAATAAAGACAAAAGATATTTGTATCTCTTCTTCTTCCTAGCGTTAGTCCCGCGCTATGGCAGGGTCTGCTTTTTGCACATCCGTCTCCATTTGGCTCGATCCAAGGCTTCTTGGGGGGTAACATTCATCTGTTTCATGTCTTCTTTAAGACGGTCCATCCATTGTTTTTTGGGCCGGCCACGTGGTCGTTGGCCATGAGGTTCGAGACACATGGCAGTCATCGCCACTGAATATTCATCATTGCATACCATATGTCCATACCATCGGAGTCTTCCTTCTCACATTTTTTTTATGATTGATGCCACACCGAATCGTCATCGTACATCTTCATTCATTGCATGGTCGAATCTTGTCAAGCCAAGACACCATCTTAGCATTCGCATTTCCATAACATGGAGCACTTGTTCATGTTTCGATGTCGCTGGCCAGCATTCGGATCCGTAAAGGGCAACTGGGCGTACCACTGTTCTATAAATTTTTGATTTAAGGCAAATAGGCATCCGACGATTACACAGTACACAGTAACCTGGCGCCATTTCATCCAGGCGGCGTTGACATGAGCGCGGGCGTCTGAGAAAGAGTCTCCGTCGTTGCAGAAGAGAGAGCCGAGATATTTGAACTAATCCGTTTTCTTTAGGTCTTCTCCGTTAATGCTGATGGTTCCACCAGTTTGCGCTCCACATTCCATGTATTCAGTTTTCTTCGTATATATATTTGTATCTAAGGACCAATTATTACAAACTTCTTATATGCTAGCATAGCCCTGCTATCTTGAAGAATTCAAGGAGCTCTATTAAATTGTGGGGGTTTAGTTCTAATATTCCTATATCTAGAAGTTTTTATGGTTTATGTTATCTCAGTTGTAGTATTAGTTCATGACTTATTTAATTTATAGTATTAAAAAAAATATGTTTGATTTAAAAATCCTAGTTCCAGCGTGTTTAGTCACTTGCACTTTAGCATTAAGTAAAAATTTGGTTTAGTTATTTTTTTTTTCGTTTTATATTGAAATCCGGGGGTGCCAGCAGCTGCTATCCTGATCCTTGATCCTCTTTTCCACTTGGCTTAGTTTTTACTTAATGATTTCAGTATGCGACTTGCTGGCTACGCTTCACTGGCAAAGAAATATCTTTCTGCTTAAGTTTCCGTTCATTTACAAACAAAGAACTGGAGATGGATAAGCTATCATATAAGTGATAAATTTTGTAATCCAGCTTTTGTATACAGTATGATCGAAATTAGATCAGATTTCATCAATCAGGATATTAATATCAGATTAGCTAGATAAGAAAATATAGAAGGAGTGGGATTTCTGTTTCATAACAGTTGATTAGGTGACAGAAATTGAAACTATCCTGATGAGTTTAAGTAAATGTGAAAAAAAATATTCATCAAAGCCCTTGAAAAAATTGCCCCTTCAATGCCTCTGCCTCCAGAACCTGTCTTCAGATGTTGGTGAATCTGGCTCCAAGCAGCAGTTTATTACTGCATCAAATACAGTAAAATTGACAAAGTTGCTAGTAATTTCAGTGACGACGAAGCTTCCTCAATCAAAGCTGCCAAGTAGCTGTTTTCAAGCAACACTTTATCCAAAATCCTCACATATTTTAAGTCCAACTTCAGCAAACTACTAACAACAGTCACTCATCTTGAAACAAAAGGATGTAGAATTCTGTTGGGGTCTTGAACTTGTGAAAAATGTTCAGAGTTAGTGGTTTGGAAAATGATAATGTACTTGCAGAACTACTAAGTGTACTAAATGAAAGATATTCAACATGATGATTAGTAACATTCTTAATGGTAAGCAGGCAACTTCAAGGAAGATGATCCAGAACTTAGCAATGACTTCACATTTTTCTAATTAATTCCTGTGATGTGGAAATGAGATTTTTTTTTTCATTAACTATGTTAAGTGACAATCGGAGATCATTTTTGTTTGGAAACTTCAAGATATAAATGTATGTAATTGGTTACTGTAATTCCAAAGCGACAGTGACAACTACACATGTGCTAGGTCCCATTTCATAAAATTTATTTTTCTGTATTTAATCAGCATCGGAACAATTTTATGGTCTGTAAATGAAGTGCGATGTTATTCATTTGAAATACTGTGTTGAATCTTTCTTAAGCAGCCAGTACTTTTTAAGCCTTGAACTAAAGTAAAATGCTCTAAATGAGGCTAAGTTTAGTTCAGATTTTTTTTTTTATTATTATTATATTAGATTGTTGAAGATTGTAGTTGTAGGTCATATTGCAGGACTTTTAGGTCTTAAACATCCTTACTCTGATAATAACCATTTAACTCATGTGCATGTTACTTAAATCAGCAGAGAAAGCAAATGCCATTCAAACTGATTTAGTATTTTGTATTTTCATACAGATGTAAAAAGTAACTGTTAAATTAACAATGTCAACAATTCTTTTGTTGTTGTTCTTGGTTGTTTTTTTTTTTTTCTATTTTATTATTAAATCAAATCATGGAATTTTATGTAATAGTGGTAAGGAAACAGTAAATGTAGATCAAAATAATTATTTGAAGGTCAGTGCAATAAAAATTTGAAGTTTTCTCAAATTAATCGGAGTTATTTCTATAAACCACTATTACAAATTCTATAAACAACTGATAGTTTATTATCCAATTTTGTATTTACCTGTTGCCAATACGCTGCAACTTCTGGAAGATTGAGACATTCACAGATGTAGACTAAATTTAAAATATCCTTCTGGAAGCAGCTTCCACCAAACCCTAAGAATACAACAAAAAGCAATTTTCTTTACTTTCTGAAAAATAAAATTTAAAATTCAAAGTTACTTCTACAAACAAATTAAAGGCTTAATTATTGTGAGTAGAATTATTACAGAGAAATGGAAGTGTTTGATCAGACAGTAAGTTTTGTCAATTCATTGAATTTCAAATCATCTAGCGTGATACTGTTTATCGATTTATTGTTAATTTAATTAGTTGAATAAAGATTTGTATTAGGCACGAAATCGGTTATTGATTTTTGTAAACTTTAATTTTGTATTCATAGCGAATTCAGACATTTTTAGAGGAAGAAGAAAGTTTTTCTTATCCTCATTTGTAACCTGATGAAGTTTCTTTTTTAATGAAACAAAATATCGTAAGAAAAAAACATAATGTTGTCAAGGATAATGAAGTTATGTTATATTTTGACTATTTTGTCAATTCATACTTTGGGACTAAATATTTTTTTATATTAAATCATAACGAGTCACTTCACAACAAAGGATCAAAATCATATCATATAAATGACCAATTACATTGTATTTTGTAGAAATATTTCATATTTAAATATTTTAATTAATTAAAAAACACAGGCACATGGAAAAAAATACTGGTAAAATATCTGAAATCGATGGTAAAGAATCCTGAAGTAATTTTTGTGGATTTAATCCATTAACTTTTCTCTTTGCAATCAGTCTAAATAAGGAGGGACAAAGATTTGTAGGTCTTGAAAGAAAAACAGGACTAAAATGAAAGCTTTTCTTAATTTATGATCTGTCATTGTTCTCCATACGAAGGACAGTTACAAATCTTTTAAGATTGTGATATCTTTCTAAACAACAGTTGAGAAATTATCTAAAAGGATCCTATATGATTTAGACTTTTTCAGTGTTAGTTCATTACTATCAGTAGAAATTAAGATTGTTGGTCTTACTGAAGAAAACCACATTTCAAATACAATTACAATAATACATTTGCTGAGAATAAACAAAAGACAATCGATCTAATGCATTTAATTGATAAAAGGTGTATTTCATCTTTAAGGGGATGGAATAAAACAAATATATGGGTATAGGGAGGAAGAGTTAACAAAAGGGTCGTTTCATCCTGAGGATGAAATACAGACACCTACTATCTTGAGCCTGTCAGATACTCACTGCTTCTATCAATTGAGTACATTATACTCATTCACTTCCTTTTTATTTCATCAAACCATGTAAAGCTTCTCATTTTAATATATCTTTCTAATTATTTTGAACAAAATGACTTGGATTTTGATCTTTGTATGGTAATTAATAAAAAAAAAAAATTTTTTGGGATGATTTTTTTGTAATAATCTTAAACTTGCTTCATTTCAAAGGTGACATTGTGTTTGTGTTTTAGGCTTTTTTTTTTAATCCAATGATAACAAATTCAGTAAAATTAATTGTATTTCATCACAAATGGGTTTACATTAGAGGTTTTCTAAAAATAAAGTTAAATTTAATATGTAACTTCACTTATTTTCCACTTTTATCACTAATCATTTTCTGGGCTGAATCATAAAACACTACACTCATTCAAAGTATAGATGATGAACCACAAAATGTTAATTGCAGAGAGTATGACAGGCTGTGAATTTAAGACCACTGTATGTCTGGCGGATTGCACAGAGAAATTTAGCCAGAGAAATTATGGAACAGAATTGTTGAAGATTATTTTCAGTTCCTTAAATAATACAGGTGGCCATCAACTTTCGCACAATTCGCTATTTCGAACATTTTTAAAAATTGAATTTTTAAAGATTTTTGTCAGTATTGCAAAAATTGTTTGCTTCCACAGAGCACGATAGCTCGCAAGCACTCACACATTGCCACCTAGAGTAGCGGACTCGTGTGATGTCACTAGGGTTGAGCCGCGGTGGCAGGGGCCGAATGTCATATTAAACAGGTTTGGTCTTGCGTTAGGGTGCGTGTCAATGCATTGTGTAATTTGCCAATTTATTTGTTTATGTTTAAATACTTCGCCCTTATAAATTTATAAACATGAGTCAGAAACGGAGAAACTGTAGTGATGATACAAACAAAAAGAAATTAAGGACTCTTAAACTTGAAATAATGAAATAATGACATTCTGAAAGCGGTGAATCTTTTGCTTCAATCGGCCATTCGTACGACATAAACAGGTCTACTATATGTTTAATTTTGAAAAACAAGAATAAAATTAAGAATACATTCAAAATTGTTTTCAAAAGGCACGGCATAGTGATGGATGAAATGGAAAGATCTTTGTCGTTATGGATTGATGATTAACATCAAAATGATGTCCCTCTGAGTTTTTCAATTATTCAAGCTAAGGCTCTTAGTTTGCATGAAGATTGGAAGACTAGATTAAAAGAAGATTCTAACACGGTGTTTCAAGCAAGTAATGGCTGGTTCGACAAATTTCAAATGAGATATTCTTTACATAATATTAGATTTACTGGAGAATCGGCTAATGCAGATAAAGAAGCTGCAAAAGAATTTATTTCCTCACTGTCCAAAATTATTGTAGATAGAGAATATTCTCCTGGTCAAATATTCAGTGTAAATGACTATCATGAAAGAATGTGATCCCAATGGAGAATGTATATCTCAAGTGCTTAGGATGATTGAGAAAGACACAGCATGTTATAGAACCCTTTATCAAGAAAAGAAAAAAAAAAGGGTGGTAATCAACTAACTCTTGACAAGTTTATAAAGAAAACATCTGAAAGCACTTAAACATGCCTCGTTAACTTAATTATGTTGCATTTTAAAATACAATTTTGATGGTTTTTTTTTTTACATCCCTCTATTTGCGAACATTCAACATTCGCACACATTTTCAGGAACCAATTATGTGCAAAAGTCAAGGGCTGCCTGTACCATGAGTTTAATTTATTCCCACTCCACAAAGTAAAGATAGTATTTATTTTTTAAAGTCTAAATGAAGGAAATTTGTACAAATTATTTGTTAAAAAAAATCCAAAAGAAGAATAAAAGATCACAATAAAAGATCACAATATTTAATAAAGACAATTAAAATACTTTTTCTTTATTGTTAATATTAGCTCAATTCAGAATCACATTTGGAGATATTTTTTTTTTCAATTTTAGGACAAACTGTAAATGATTTCAAAGAAAATCAACTTAATTATACTTTGCACAGTTGTTTGTGTTGTTGCACAGTTGTTTGTTTGAAATAATAAATATTTTAATTCAATAACTACAATGGAATGTTGTAAGAAATAATTTCTTCATTTCAAACAAATCTAGCATTCATTAACAAAAGGATTGCAGGAGGAAAAACAAACACACAACATTGATGAAATTTCACATGGTATTAAATGGTTTACCACTCCATCTTCAGGAGAAAAAAAAAAAAAAGAGGACAGGATACATTGGAGGATGAGAGAAAAAAACTGAAATGGCAGATGTTTTCAATGGTGTTTCCCCTGAAAATTATCAGAAATTTTATCAAAATCATGTTAGTGTGTGAGTTTTCCCCTGCACTCCATTTGTGAATTACTAATACATATTAAACATAAATATCATATATTTATATTTTAATTAATTCATTTTAGATTATAACTAAGCATCATAAGATGTTTCAAGCAACTAAGAACTTAATTTCTCGTCATAAGATTATTATATTGGGAATTACTGATGCTTCAATTTTGATTGAGATTTAAATTTGAAAATAGTTTTATAAAAATTTCTTTAACATTACATATTTTCTGAAATATATTTAATTTTTATTTAATCATAGTTTTACTAACTTATTAATCAAAACTTCAAACTTAAAGACATTATTGCCTGTAATTTGGAATAATACTGCAGGCAATAATGTATGCATTTTAAATTGAAATAACAACGAAATAATGGATAACAGTTTATCAGGAAGTTGACGAGTCCTGATGAAGACAGTGAAGGATGGTAATTTACAAAGTAATGAAAATATGGTTTTTTGTCTCTTTGTTTTCAAGTGATCAATATGATTTCAGAACTGTGGTTTCTTAGATATTTGATAATTGTAAAAGAAAAGAAAGTTACATTATAAAACAGAAGAACTAACACTAATTGATTTCCTTTATTTTTGCAAATGGTGTCTTAAAATTCCTTAAAAAATCATTATTTGCAGATTTAAAAAGTAAAACTTGACATACCAACACTTGCTTGGAGAAATTTAGATCCTATTCTACTGTCCATTCCTATAGCATGGGCTACTTCTGAAATATCAGCTCCAGTTGCTTCACACACAGCAGAAAGGGCATTGACACTGGAAATTCTTTGTGCAAGGAATGCATTGGCAGTCTGAAATTATTTTCATTTAAAGAAAAAAGAAAACAAATTAATCTATTATATGGCATTTTTTTTATATGTGGAATCTGAAAGAATTAATATTCCAAATGAAGAATTAAAGGAGAAAAAACAGGAAAATGATATAACAATACAGTAGAGTCCCGAAAACTCGGCACTCGATAACCCGGATAACTCCCCCCCCCCCCCCAGCGGGGCGGAAAACCCCCCCCCCCTTTAAAAAATAAAAAGCCCTTTTTTAAAGGGGGGGGGGTTTTTTCCCCCCCCCCGGGGGGGGGGGGGGCGATTTATCCGGGTTATCGAGTGCTGAGTTTTCGGGACTCTACTGTACAGGGATAATTCGAAATTCTGAATAATTCAAATTTTTTGCTTAGTCCCTAGAATTCTGTATTAAAATAATGTTAAGAAATCATGGATAATTCGAATTTTTCTTACGATTGCCCGTAAAATATTACGGTAAAAATTGTTCCTGAGACTTCTCTCAGCTAAGATACATTATTTACTTTAACGGTCTTTCTAAGGAAAACAAAAGCGAGGGCTGGAATGTCACTATGTGGGGATTTCCGAGGATTTTTCTGTCCACCCTCTGTTCTTACCCTTCCCCCTCCCACACCCCTTCGGTCTTAGAGTCACGTGCGCTTCCTGTGAATGATTTAATGCGGTTATATACATTTTTAGTTTTTGTGCTTGTGCTTTAAGTATTGTTTATATGCTCTTATTATGCCATTGTCAAAAGCTAAAGCTCCTTATAAGTCATTAACATTAGCTGAAAAGGTAGTGGTGCTTAAGGAAGTGGAAAAAGGCCTTAGAAAGAAATTGGAAATCGACAAGGAATTTGGAATTCCATCCAACACATTATCAACATATTTGAAGAACAATGATAAAATCTTGAGCAGCAAAAATGGCAATGCAAAAAAATAGAAAAAGAACGAGAGGACCTAGCAACCCAGAGGTTGGAATCATATGTTAGGACACAAAGATTGCATTCAATGAAGCAATTAAAAATATCTGCCTTTTTTTTTGAAAGTGATGAATAATTAAGCTAATAAAAAATGTTTGATTTAATGATAAAAAATGTAGCAGTATTCTTAGATAAAGTTTATGTGTTAAATCTTTGATCGTGGAGTTAATCTTTTTTATTTATCTCTTCTGTTTGAGAGAATATATGTAATTCGAATTTTTGGATAATTCGAACTTTTTCTCTAGCCCCTTCAGCTTCGAATTATCCAAGTTTCACTGTAGTATAAAATTAAAGTTCATAAAATTATAATGATAAATATAAAGGATAGGATGTGAATGTTTAATTGTTTAAAAAAGTATATTTCACATAGTAAATACTTTAAACTTCATGTGTTTTTCGGTGTTCTCTTATTAAATAATTTATTATTATACATGCTAAAATTTTTAACTTAATGTTTAATTTGATAATACCACAGAAACCATTACAATATAATGTACCACCCTCATAGCTCAGGGCCATATCTTCATCTTATGTGATACTTAAAGCAGTTAATTAACACAGTAGATAAACAAAACTATAACCCACAGTAAGTTAAGTGTTGAATATCCAGTTGTTTCTTACAATATATTGATAACAAGTACTTAGCCAGATTTCAACTTATATAAATTTGGACTTGAGCAAATCATACTATTAATAGGCAAAAAACGGATGTCCGGAGCAAATCATACTATTAACAGGCAAAAAACGGATGTCCGGATGTACATTTGTTTGTCATCAAAGTGGAGACAGCGAAGAGAGCCGGAGAGAGAATATTTGAAAGTGTATTTTTCATTTTGTTAGTACACTAACAAATATCTTTTTGAAAAGAAAAAGTAGTTGATTTAATGTTGGTACGTAATTCCTACGCCCCTGTAAGGCATTGTGAGGCACTCTCTCATAGGCTCACTTTGGAGGAGCCTATTATTTTAGGGCAGGAGGTTTAACTTCTGTGAATAGTTCACGGGTTGCAACTAGTGGATAAAAAAACTTGATTTGTAAAATTTTTACTGATTGTGTCAATGTATTTACTTGGCACCTAAAAGCAGTGTTTTAAGAGTAAGGCCTGTATGAACTGTGCTTAAGTATGACTGGAAACATTTTTGAAAATTTGAGGAAAAAAAAATGGTGAAGTTTGCTTAACAGCCAAAGTTTAAAGTTGATGGACATATTGTAGAAATTCATTGACTCACTTGA
>JAFIDM010000001.1:152036508-152081168 GCA_023159025.1 Thereuonema tuberculata | reverse complement strand
TCCTGAGGAAGTCCTATCGTAAGGACGAAATATAGAATGGGAAGTAAGGAAGTTGTAAGTTTTATTGTGTCCATTTTTAATTTTGACTCTTGTGTAAAATGGTCTTTAAGATAGGCGTACTGACACTAAAATGTATTCAGTTCATGATAAAAGATTAAACTCTTAAATCTGAAGTTGGAGGTACAGCAGACATTATTTTTTTTTTAGTTTTATGATCCAAGATTCTAAATAACAAAATGCATCTGCACTCACAATCTAAAATAGACATTTCTCAAAAAAAAAAAAAAAGATATATCAGAAATCAGTAAAATGAGAATTTACTTTGAAATGTGGCATTTGCATCGTTATTCCATTATCTTATTCAACAGTTTTGAGAAAAATAAGATTCTTTGAATTAAAAAATATCATTTGCATAATTACTACACTTTCTCATAATACCCACTACTAGATGGATTGAAATTAACAAAAAAACTAATTAGCTGTGCAATCAACATACTTTCTCAAATATTTTTGAAATGCAATTAAGAAAAAAAATACTTATAAAACCTGAGCAAATTTTTAGGAATTTATTCCTTTTTCATCCCTTTCTCAAACTAAACGTAACATGGAAATTACATTCAAAATAAATGACAAAAGGAAAATAATTCAATGCTATTACATACTTCTGTATTTTGTTTAACCCATTATCACCAAATTGCAAAATTATCATTGGCTAAATAACCATTCACTTTTCTTATTAAGTTTACCTATCACTACAGATTACAATAGTTAAACTAATGGACGTACTTTAAGTACGAGTAATTACATAAAATTTAAATTAATTAATAAAAAGGTAGCATTTTTTAATTTCATAGCTTTTCCTCTAATCTTGTTCAACTGTAATTTATTTTACACTTGGAATATTTTGTATACATATGCTAATTCAATCTTTAAGTGATTCTTTTCCATTGTGAAAAGTTCAAACTTGAAATTCATATTCAGTGGATTTTTGTCACATCTTTTGAAACTTCTATTTTTACTTACTTCGTAGTAAGTTTGTTCATTAATGCTCAAGACGTCTCTCCAGAGAAGTAAAAACTTAATTTGCCCAATTTATCTTGTACATTACTTCTAACACACTTCTGTACAATATGCAGGGATAGGGAATTACTGAAAAATCTTACCAGCCAGGGATTTTTTACCATCAGCCAAAAAGAAGCAACATAGACATAATTTACAATACTACAACAGTGTGCCAAGGATAGGATATGACACACATGTCCAATGTCTGTCCAACATCTATAAATGCTCTACCATATTTATAAAAAAATCTTAATGAAAGCTTTGATTTCATGGACAAGAAAAAAACTTACCCTTTTGAGAAATAAAAATTTTTTACGGTGTTTTAATAATAATAATAATAATTTTATAAGGTCTAAAACTCTTGAAACTGCACTCGCCAGTGGCAAGTGGGCGAATGTAATTCCCAACCCCTGACAATATCAGCCAAAATTTTGCTACACAAAGGTTGTGTTTGTATTATTTTATTTCTTCATAATAATAATATATAGAATTTTAAAAGAAAAGATTTGCTTTGTGAATAATAATAGATAACATCTTCAATTAATAATTTGAAATTCATCAATATACAATAAAAATGAACAGTTTAAAGGTTTCAATAGCTTTGCCTCATCATCAATTGAAATGACAAGTTTCTTTCTTAATGTTTTCCAACAAAGCTTTGGCGCCTAAAGAACACATCGTTAGCACTGACATACATCAAAAGCCCATTCAAATTTGAAATAAGAAATTTAATGCCTATTATTAGTTACTACAATGTTTGGGATCTAAACATGGGCTGATAAAGCACATTCCTCTTTGATCACTAAAGATCATGGGTATTTTAGCCCAAAAGAAGTTGTATTTACAAATGTAACATGATGAATGCAGTATTAGGAAATTTTCAAACCTCAAATTTGATTTAGATCAAGATTTCCTCTTTGAATTATGTAAGACAGGATATTCTCACATAATGAACAATGGCTAATAAAAGTAGATCTATACAGAAATCTAAGACTAAGTTAACAAAGTTTATGGAGATCTGGTATTACTGTAGTTTCTGAATTATCAAACTGCAAACTTTACTTGACATCCATGTACACTATTGCAGAAAATATTGTTTAACTAGATATAGTTCTCCATGTATAAGGAATGAGGGAAAAAGGACCAAAATAATAATTCTCCTACTTAAATTGGACGTAAAAAAGCATCATAGCAAAGATTCTTAAGGAAATCTGTCATTTAGTATCAAACAGACAAACATCATTATCAATTGTTCTACAATCCTTGATGACATCCTCCATTTGGGCCTATCCTAAGCAGCTTTCATCCAATTGGTAACTTCAAGATATTTCACATCCTCATAACCCTATTGGAGCAGGGGGCTGGCAACTTTCCTGGTGTTATATAAGTGTGAATCACTGTTTCCTTAGCTGGATCTGATTTATCAAGTCACCAAATGTCCTGTCCAATAACTGTGTCCCACTGTAATGTATGATACCAAACCCTATACAGCTCAATATATTATCTTCACCAGCAGTCTCTTTCCTTGAGGTTGCCAAAGATTCTTCTTAGGATCTTTCTTTCCTGTATCTCTAATGTTCTGACATTCAATGAGTAATTTCAAATCCTTTTATCATGCTTGGGTCATTGCAGTTTATGAGATCCAATCTGAGACATCTTTTGAGGTTTTCTAACAACAGATTTTCATGGAAACAGGGATGTTAGCCTGCAGCCCAACTCCCAACCTGAAGGACCAGTTATCAAAATTTATATCTCGCTACAGTGGTGTACGCAGGATCGGGTTTTTTTTTTGGGGGGGGGGTTGCTAAGGATGTTGTAAAAAATTCATTTAGATATAGACCTATTTAAAAATAATTTGTTTCAAAGTTCCCTTTTCAAAATAATAAGATATAGATATGTCAGTGCTTTAATGAATGTTTTGGTTTTTTTTTTCCTCGTTTTTTTTTTTTTTTTTTCTTGTTTTTTTTTTTTTTTTTTGGGTTGGGGGGGGGGGTCTGTGACCTTTTCTTGTCACTGTGTGTTATATATTTGTAAGGTTAATAATTGCAATGTTATGAAGGAAAAAAAAAATATAACCCATATTTAATCCATGCCATGGCATTCACAGCTATTGTTTGCTTCAATTTTAATATTCCTCCATAATTCACAGAAAATCACTAATTAAATGATAAAACAGATGTTTGTTCGCAGGTGCTTCAAGCAAGAACGACATAAGTAAGATCAAAGACATCAGAATCATGTATAAGGGAATGTAATAGACAATTATTATCTCTGCTGTTTAAGTATATTATTGATTAACATTGTATCACGTATTTAACGGATGCCATTTTGACTCCATTTTGCCAAAGACTCATTTTTTACTTCTTTTTTTGCATGCGCCTATTTCTGATACATAATTTAGTCGTTTTTTTAATTACAAATTTGGTTAAAACAATCCAAAAAGTCAATTTAATGTCAGTATAAAATTCCTTAAAAAAAAATATTTTCAGCAAATAAAAATAATAAAAAAATAATATAACTTTAAGACTAGCAGAATTTGTATTTCAGTTAATTTTTTTTTAAATAATTACTGAAAGAATCTATTTATCGCCAGTACTTAATTGTTATATATAAAAAAAAGAAAAAGAAAAAAAATCTAGCAAAACAAATCCTTTAAAATGGCGTACTTTGCAAGCCTCAAGATATTCTTGCTAAAACCTAGCTCTGGAGGCAATATATCCTTCTTAAGATAATCTTAAGGCCGTTTTACATTTACTATTTCACTCGCCATAAATGCAAGCCATAACGGAGGTCATGTCAGGGTAGATTGCGAGTGATTAGTGCACTGCTTTACACTTACCATAACGCCTTCCATCAAACGGAACATTTACACTTCTCAATTGTCATCATGCCTACGTTTTATTTACGAAAAAAATAGCAGTGATTTATATAAAAACCATTTAGTCAATGCATCGGATAGGTGAAAGAATGTCTTTAATTAATTAAAATAGGAAATATTCATGTTTTTTTTCATCGTTTTGTGTTTCTTTGTTTTCAGTTTCGATAAATAATTCAGTCTCGTTAAATCTCGATCAATGGCGAGATCTTTTCGAGATGCTCGGTCGCTGTCGATTCAAATTTTCAAGCCGAAATTCTGAAATGATTTTGATTAATAATGTAACATTTTATGAAAGCATCCACGAAAACATAAGGAAAAGATGCCCTCCGATCGTGAAAATCATTTTTGTAATCGGTAATTTCGAATAAATAGATACAAATCGATTGGACTTCCATGTTCTACAATTCGTCACCAGGAGCGCTATTTGAAATGTCCAGCCATTAGATGTCTAGACATTTCATCGAAAATAGCCCAGCCTCTAAGCTCTCCATTTACTGGACATCTGTGATGTCCAGGAGATGGCGAGTGAAATGTCCAGGTTATGGCGAGTGAAATGGTAAATGTAAAACAGGCTTTAGAAAGGATCTTGAGTGATTCTCACAGATGCTAAGCCTTTGCCAATCATCTCAGTACTTTGCGTAACAGTAAAAAAAAAATGGTCGAAAAAGTACAACAATTTCGTTACCAATAAAAGTAACGAGTTGCTCAATTAAAACAGTACGAAATTCTCGATCGTTACCACTTGCTCTTGACCACACGGTTCCAAGATTATTATCTCTTTATCAGTGGAATTCCCACAACTGACTTGAATATTGCTCTTCCTTCTGTTTGTTTCTTCAAGTGTAATTAGGGTGACCAGAGATCCCGGATTTTCTGAAAATAGTCCGGGATTTTTTTGTAAATAATCAAGAAAGTAGTTTTCCGGATGGTTTTTTTTGGTTGTGAAAATTGTCTGTCCTGGATTGACGTCGGAAAAATCTGGTCACCCAAAGTATAATGTTAACCATCAGATTTACCTAGTGAATCCTAAAAAAACCAATTCATAAAACTGTCCACAATATTAAGGTGACCAACCGTCCTCCTTTTTGAAGCTCTATCCTCCCTTGAGAAGTGTCCTCCTAAATGTCCTCCTTTTGGAAATTCTGTCCTCGTTTCTGATGTTTGAAGAGCAATTTGTCCTCCTTTTTGATATGTGAAGTTTAAAACCTTTTTTATTTTTTGGTTGAATAGATAGGTTTACAACGTTTTTTTTTTTCTTTTTCAATTTATTTGCGTCCTTCGTTTTATTTTAGAAAAAATGGTCACCTTAACAATATTATTTGTACAAATTGTGAGCAGAGTTAAAAAAATGTAACCCTCAAAATATTACGTCTATTATTAACGGTCTCCAATGCCAAAATGAGAAGTTGCTCATTCTAACTGCAAATAAAGCCTATGTAGGGATCGCCCCCCTCCCTCCTTTCTACATTTTAAAACAGAGTTATTGTTGTTATTTAAAGAACCTAATTTTTGATTGGATGGTCATTTGCAGGGACTATCCTTCCATCTCCGAAGTGAAATTATTTGTACACCCTCAATGTAAAAGAAATTCACCTCCGAGTACCGGGTTCGGTTCTCATGTGGGTTTCGTTGATGGTGGCGATCCGAGCTGGGCAGGTTTTCCCGGGTTCTCCCGTTCCCCTGCATTTCTCACACCATCCTTTCTGTCCTTTTTTCCGTAGGATAGCACAATAGATCTTTCCGGTCGCGGTGCTCGGCTGTCAAGCCACCCACGCTCACCCCATCACATTATATTAAAAGAAATAGTTTAATAATTCAATAAACAAAAATACAATAATTTTTTTTTTTAAATTCATTAATATTTTAATACTAAAAATATTAATGAATTATTAAAATATTTTTAAAATCTTCTGTAATAATAAATTCGCTTCCAAATTTCCTTGGCCTCTTGCATGATGATATTCTTCACTTCTGATGAACCCACCAACTTCTCAACTGCAACGAAAGATAGGCCACAAACTGAGTTACTACAAAATGCACGACGGATTGTAGAAAGTCTCTTTTTGATGCTTCTTGTAACCGCTGCTATGTAGAGAAGTAATGAAACCTGTATAGAACCATGGTATGATCGATGTTGGTTAATCATAAGTTCAATTGAAATAAATTTGATACGGAAAATTCGAAGCACTTGTGGTACAATTTTTTTTTTATTATTATTAGGCCTATAATCTTTAAAAAGCATTTTTGTTGGGGTGGGTGGGGAGAAAATGATGACATAATAATAAAAGTACATATTTTTACTCATTACTGATAAGGGGACGTCCATTAATTACGTGAGCTAAAAATGGGGGGAGGGAGGGGTCCGTCAAAATCTCACCAAATTTCATTTAAACGGAGGGGGGGGGGGGGTCAATGAAAATCTAATGTCAACTTTTCAATTTAGAGAATATACATATTATAACAGATTAAAAAATTTAATTATTTAAAAATTATAGGGGAAATCTCATGTGAGGGGGAGGGGGGTGCCACCACATCTTATCAAATCTCACCAAGGGGGAGGGTCCAAATTTTTTAAAAAACACTTCACGTAATTACTGAATGCCCCCTAATATGGATTAAGAAAACGAAATTTATATAAGTCAATGAACTGATTTTTTTTTTAAGATATCTGATATAATATCTGACATAATAACAGTAATAATAATAATAATAATAATTCTTTAATTACATAATTCAGTCCCGTTAGGGAATAAAGAAAGTCCCTATCAACGGGTGCTGTGGGTTACATAATTTCTTTTTTTTTTTTTCACAATTATTATCTATGTATATAACATTTTCCATCAAAATGGTACACAGGAATTACTAAAAGTTGTTACGTCAAATAATTTCAAACATGTTTTGATTTTGATTTTTTTTTTTCCCTTTTTTTTTTTTATTGTTAATCAATATTGTCCACAATCCAGCTTTTTACCTGTTTTTTAACAAGTGAAATTTTTTTATAATTAATAATAATAATAATAATAATAATAATAATCCATGGTTTGAAACTTTTACATAATTATAATAATAACTTACGATGCATTGTTTTCTTATATCTTATCTTCATTGATAACTTTATCAATTATTTGAAGTTGTGGCACTTCAGATTGGCTTTGACGACATCAATCAATGAAGTGGCCACATCAACAACTTAGGTAAGCCTAATGAAATATTTAAATTGTACTTAGAGGAATGCAATACATTAACACGACAAATTGAAATGTTAGGAATTACTATAACAATTTAAAAGCACTAATTGCAATTATAGGAAATGATCGTTTCTTATTTTATTGATCATCTATTTCTCATTATAGTAATTGATAATGATTTGTAATACCTTCAACCACCATCTGAGGATATTACAAATATCAAAACCCTCTATTTGTTAATTGATTTTCAAGTTAACTTCTCTTGTACCTCAGCACGATAAGCTTTTACTTCGTTCCTCGAAACAACAGCTTCTGAAAGAGCTCTCGACATTCTTTTTTCTTCTAAACATTTCACCTGCATTTCTGACAGACGAGTTTTCAATACGATTCTATGAACACTTCGACCAACAACAGAAATGGAAGAGAATTAATCCATTGATGGAAATGAGAGACACCAATTAGTAGGAATCAATGCGAAATAACCTGAATTCACGCTAAAAAAAAAAGACTAATAATAAGATTGAATTTATTCAAGAGTGAATCTACATTTAAGCACTCTACGATCAGTGGTGTCAGAAATTTCGAAAAGACAGAACACTGGTAATTTGCTATTAAATTCTTTGTTTCCTTAACTGTTTCGTTTTTTAATAATATGTTTTTAGTTGAATGTTCTCCAAAGCATCCATGTTACGACTTTGTTACAGCCTTTGAAAGAAATGGTTCATCTAAAGCAATAAACCAAAGTCAGCTTTTATTGTTGCCTTGAATTTTTCTGGAGACGTTTTGCCATGTAGCCATTGGGCGTTTTGTTCTTATTGCACTCATCAGTCACATAAGTAGCTTCTTAAGATTTATAGGTTGTACATAGAGTCCCACAAATAATACAACAAAAGGAAAATTCATAATGACAGTGCAGTGTCAAGGCTTGGATTAAATTAGTAAACAATTATTCATAATTATTATTATTATATTTGCCGTAACAAAAACAATAGAATTGGACGGGACATGCTGCAACAAGAAACGAGGGCAGATGAATAACATCAAATTCTATATCAGCTTGAAAAAAGTGAGACAACAGTAAGGACAGTTTGAATTTGTCTGGAAAAGTGAAGCTCTACCTTGAAGAGGTTCCAATGATTTAGCCTCTATTGTCTGAACAGCTGTCACTCTAACCTCGCTGGTTGAATGACGTGTATCTCATGAACTGTAGACATTCTTGGGGGGAAATAGCAATAAATGATCGAATGGAATCCTTACTTGGAATGAAGGATAATTGCAAGAACATAAACGAAACTATTCTATTTATTTTCATTACAAAGTCAACGTTTAAAATATTTTCGCTTTATAATGATCTGATCATTTATTTAATTTTATCGGAAGTATATTTCCACTCTTGGAAATAGATTCATTCCATTGAAGTCTATAAGAGTTCGATGGCTGTTAAGAAAAACAACAGAAAAGCAAATCAAAAGTGGATCTCATCAGGTATGTCGTAATCCTTCTAAGGATCGTTCATTAGCACATGTTACAAAGAACGAACAGTCATCAGCAAAACTACTTTTACCAAGTAACTGTGATGTTGGGAAGCCCAGGGCATTAGCTTTATCTTCCACATTCTCTAAAACTGAGTTAAAATTTAACCTCTTTGACATTTTAGCCACAAACGACCCCGTCCCATTTTCATTTGAAATCGTGATGTAAGAAATATCTTCTGCGTTTCTCATAATAAGTGGGACAATTCATCTTCTTTTAAGAAAAAAAATGTCCTTTAATTACCACATAACCAATCATTGTAAAGGAAAGGGTTTTCAAATGCATCATGAGAACAAGAAACATTATAAAGAATTTGCGAATTAAAAGAGTTACTTCATTTTAAAAAAAAAATTAATTTTTCTGAAAAATCCATTTAACTAAGATTACCCGAAAAGTACGGAAGGAAAATAATAAAGGCCCAAGCAATGACCTGATGTTAAATATCTAACAATATATTTATAAGTGTATATAATAAGTGAATATACGCTAATTCGCATGTACATACACAGCGATATTTTCATAAAAATCATCGTTTGAACAGGAATCAAAGAATCCTTCCTTCCTTTCTATTAAGCACTGAAGAGACAGGGGTTGAAACCACGGGCCGATCCAGGATTTTTCAAAGGGGAGGGGGGGGGGGCTAACTTTTCTGAAGGGCTGAGTATATCTGTGTTGGATCCCTCCGTTTGTCTTTGACATCGAATCTATTTAGCAGAAGAATCGTTACCATAGACTAAACAGATGAAAAATCACATCCATGCTGGCTCTGGGATTCGAACCAGCGTTTATAAATATCCGCCTCATGAGGTCATCGCCTTAACCATAAATCCTATTCTAACATGTGACATACAAATATATATTCAAATTTTAATCTGAAAGAAGAAAAAAAAAGTAAAAGATAATAAATAATAATAAAATATCAATCTTTTAAGGCTTTTTTTTGAGGGGGAGATGTCTTATTCCGTTTCATCCTCTGAATTAACCATTAACATCTATTTCCCAAAGAAATAACGATATGGTTGAATACTAACGTGGAGAATAATAATAATAATAAATAGTCTCGTTTCCAATATCAAAAACCTTTTTACATCACTTGCTCCATCATAAAATTTCAAACCACTTGGCAAAAGCTTTTACTTATTTCTACTTTATAACAGAAACTTCGATAATGAAAATTATGAAGAAAACAATGAATGTAATCAATCTCCTAGCAACCAAATAAAGAGTTTAATATTGGTCTGGTTGTATTTCATTCAAAACCAAATAATTTATGAGACCAAAAATTAAATATTTTGCCAAATTTATGAAAATACTAATGCCTGAAGTTCTTCAAGAACTTTAAGATTAATCTATATTACTAAAATCTTTTATTTCTCTGTCTGTCTGTCTATCTGTCTGTCTGTCTGTCTGTCTGTCCGGCGCAATTTTCTGAGAGAATGGAAAATAGATATAATTTTTACAATGAAACATCCGCGACAGGAATCGAACCTGCAACCTTCTGATCCGAAGTCAGATGCCTTATCCATTAGGCCATAGGGACTACAACTCTCTTCATATGGTTTTTTGACTTATATCTCCTTTCCTTTCCCCCATCAATAAGGAATGTATTCAATCTTTTTTTTGAATCTCAAGATTGTTTATTTATTTCACTTCAGTCAGTTTATTGTAATTCGAAACTGACAATTAGAACTATAATTGCCGAAACGTTGCAATATTTTAAATATTCTTACTTAACCAAATCCTATGTAATATTGAAAAATATGTGGGTGTACATGCCAGATGTTGGAGTAAAGAAAACAGTCAAGAAAGAGAGAAGCACTCTTTTTTTGAGGTGGAATACCGAAAAAAATCACTATTTGCAACTCAAAAACCATCAATAAATGTAACTCAAACGTCACTGAAAAGTGACAATTATAATTAAAATGAGAGTCAAAAAAGAATGAAGCGATACTTCTATTAGATAGAATACTGAAAAATCACTATCTGTAACTCAGAAACCATCAATATTTGGAACACAAAAGCCACTGAAAAGTGCCACTTAGAATAAAAAAAGAGACTCAAAAAAGAAAGAAGCAGTATTTCTATTAGATAGAATACTGAACACTATTGTAACTCAGAAACCACTGAAAAGTATCATTTGGAATAAAAAAAAAAAGAGTCAAGAAATAAGAAGCAGTATTTCATTAGGTAGAATGCTGAAAAATCACTATTTGTAACTCAAAAACCATCACTATTTCTAACTCGAAAACCACTGAAAAGTATCAATAGGAATAAAAAAAGAAGATAGTCAAGAAAGAAAGATGCACTATTTCTATTAGGTAGAATACTGCTCAGAAGTTAGACGTCTTAGCCATTAGACCACTAGGCCTATATTCTAATCTCTGTAAAAAATAAAAATATATCATAGATATATGATTTTCAAGGTGGTTCTAAAAGCAGTCGTAGATTGAGAGAATGTAGACATCAAAAATTAAATTATTAGCTTTTAAAAAATTTTAGTTTTAGTTTCCTTGATGTAATTTGTGTGTGTGTGTGTGTGTGTGTGTGTGTGTGTGTGTTTTAATAAATAAAAAATTGTTTTCCGTTACATAAGGGAGGCTTCCGGAGCGAAGCGACGGGTAGCCGACTAGTTTTATTTAAAATTATAAATAATTAAAAAAAAATCTTATTATTATTTTTTTAAAGATATCTATTTGTTGTAATTAGTTTCACAATTGTATCTTTGAGAATTCATGTTATTGTTCATTAAACAATTATGATTACGATATTTTATGAATGGAATTGTATGTAAAAAATTATTACATATTTAATAAAAGAAATTTTCGATTAAAATTTCATTAAATCCTCATTATTTACTTAAGTTGATTAAATTCGATTAATTTAATTCATTACAAATCGCGTGCAAATCCGTTTCTAAATAAATGGATTAGTACTCATTATTTCTAATGCATATACTTATTATGAATTTGTCTCAGCTTTGCGCGTTAATTTCGCAACAAAAACCCCCTATGGGAAGCTTTCCAATCGTCTCAAAATATGCCTACCAACATTCAAGAAGATCCTTCAAAAGTTATTAGGAAGTGATTTGATAAGTCTTACATTCTTAGGTTAAAAAATAAACACAGTCAATTCAAAAAAGAAAAAGAAATTGTTTTTACAGCATTTCGATATTTTGATCTGATTTGAAATTTATCCGAACAGAAATGTTTTCTTACGAGACTATTGAATTTTCCTAGGACTGGTGTTTATCCATCGTTTCACGTTCTACAATCATTGCAGTCAAAGGAATGGCTTATTTTAAAACTACTCAAGATTCCGTTTTGTAATTGACTTCTTTAGTAAATTTTCAGGTAGGTATTATTTTAAACCTCACCTGTTCTGTTATTAATAATTCCTAATTCTATGCAAATACTTTGTACAGAGACTGTTATTGTATTTGTAACCATGTAGTCAAAATTTTATTACCCGGACTCATCCTCATATATTTGTTTTTCATTATCAACAAAAATAAGTATAAATTAAATTGAACTTAGTATTTCCATTATAGATAGATCATTTAAGGATAGAAAAGTCCAGCTATACATTTATTTAAGTGAAGCCAACTTATTCTTCAAATTAACATGTTCTTGTGTCCCTCGATGTGTTTTGTGTCCTATATTAAAATCATTATTTGCAGAAAAGGATCTAAAGGCTAAGAAAACCAGTGGTATTTATGGGATTTCATTTGAGGGAGGGAGGAGACAGATCTTTCAACTTGTTATCGAACCAAAAAGAAAACAGGACTAATCTGTACATTTGGAGATTTCAAAAGGGGGGAACACGACTCAATAAAACAAATTCTTTCTAAATAAATTTATTATTATATATACTGTTTTTAAACAGTAATCATAGATTTTTATTAATGTGTAACTTTCAAAAATTCAACAACCTTATATACTTAGTTAACTGTTTATGTCAACTTTCCTTATTCAAAAAATTTTAATCCTAAAACTATTAATTAATATACTGTATAATCGGCAATTTTAGTCTTTTTATACTTTTCTTAAAAATGTATAACATGTAACTAATAACTCAAATATATCAATATGTATGTATTCAACGGTAGCACCTGTTGATAGGAAGCTATAAAAATGCTTCCTAAACAGGACTATGATAAAATATAAAGGAAATAAAATGAATGAATGAATTATTATTATTATTATTACTGTTATTGTTGTTGTTATCACTACTAATAATACATTGAATTATATCTAATTATACCAATGTCACCAATATTCTAATTAAATAAAAATATCTAATCTGTTTTTAAGGTTTAGTAACATTAGAGCACAATCTGCTTTATGGTTCTCAATCACTAGATTGGATATCGTAAAGGCTTTTTGTACGCATATGCAGTAGCCCCAAGTCAAAGCTTATAAACACAATTATTATCCGAAAAAAGGCTTAACTTACCCCCAAAGAATTCCAAATAATAAGCAGGAAATAGGTTTGTTTGGCTGATGAGTCTAGAAAGAGGACGAAACGGCCGTCCCAGACTTTAATGGAGAAGTAAATTTATTACTTAGGCTAACGTCATTTGAATGTGAACGAGGAGTGACATCATAAATTCAAGATGGCTGCCATCGCAGTGTATAATAAAATAACTTTATATGTTAACTCCAACAAAAAACAATGAGACAGGCAACACGTAAAGTAATAAAATTACTAATAACATGTAACTAACAACATCCTTTGGAATTGTCAACGCAAAATTTGAACTGAGCCTTGTTTTTTATTATTCAGCATAAAAAAAGGAATGAATTAGATTATCACTTGACTTAACTTTTCCCTCTTCCGTATGAAATTCTAACTCATCGTTGTATGATTTTTTTTTTTATTCAAACGCTGAAAAATACGTTTTGAGTTTTGCTGTTTTTCTGCAAATGTACAGCCACTACATAATTCATACGAAGCTAAGCTTAAAATCAAGAGTATTTAGTAAGTGGCTTCAAAAAAATGTATGGTTTTCGTTTATGGCTTTTGCAGGATGTTCCCTTTCTATAAAATCACCGAATTAGCTGAAGAAAGGTCCCACTTAATCCCAAATAACAGTACATTAGGTAATGATTTTCTTTTATATCTTATTCATTGTGTTTGGAAAGGGGGGGGGGGGGGGCACAAATTTCGATCTGGCAAATAAGACGCCACGAATGCTAATAAAGGGTGTTGATGATTGGTCTTTCAAATTTTCCCCCTTGACTTTGTCTCTTAGTAAACGACCATCAATCAACTTCTCCATTCTCTGATGTGTCTCAGATTTAAACTGGACAAACGAACTTCTTCTAATCTGTTCAAGACTCTTTGGTTGTCAAGAGATTCAAGAACTCTTGTCTTTTTAGATATATTGAAGATTTCCAGAAAGAATTTTTCAATTTCCTTTCCAATGATCCTTTGGTATCAATGCTAGTGAACAGGAAAACCTAACATAGCCTCTCATATAATGTAACCTCAAAGTCTCTCATTTTGATTAGATTTATTATCTGTTTATGAAAGCATGGATAGCTTAGGACAGTATTATAGCTCTTAAACTACCTTACATATATTTTATATAATTAGGACCTTTCCAGAAGGCACGGTATACAAGTTAGTTTAGAGTAGTACCATATACTAGGGGGTTGAATCAGTTAAGATGGCACAAAGTGATTGAACTGTGGCGTGTCACGTGGTTGAATAGAAGAGAGCAGTCAGACAATTGTTATATTGTAATAGTGGTAAAGAATCATCCTATTAATAGGCAAAAATTGTACGGATCTTTGTAAATTTGTAATTTGAAATAACCAATCACAGTGCAGCGTTGGAACACGTAAGGCACGACGTCACGCCCATGTTTAAACATGGCCTCTCGAATATTCTTCTCACTTCACCGCGACGGATCGCGATTACACAATTATTATCAGCGTATTGAATTTTTTTTTCCCCACTTAAATGAAGTTTACACTGAAATGCATGAAGTTCATGCGTCAAAATTTATCAGTTTGTTAAAACCTCGATTTTTAAATAATTTCGGCTGTGTAGCCACACTTTCACTACTCACTAAGTAGGGGACAATGACGAAGCACGTGCCGTCATTGTTGTACAGACAGGATTATTGGTATTGGCTGTTGGACATTCGTTATTGTTATTGTTGAAACTGGTAAATCAATTTTTTATTTTCTTTTATTATAACAAAATTTGGCTTAAGTCATTCAAATTATAAGTGTGCTGTTGCGGAAGTCAGGGCTTTTAAAAAATGAGCTTAGAACATATTTTTCAATCTTGTGTTTTTCAAAAATGTGGAATTTGTTTTACTTCCGTGAATATTTCACGGAAATGGCGGTGAAATTGAATCGTAATTGGGAAGGCTACATGAATGGACTTTCTGTAGGTGGATTCTCCTCTTGTGATATCGTAAAGAGATATAAAGAACAGTGTGTTCTTATTAATCCTCAAAATGTTGGCCATGTGATAAGTACCAACAGAAATCTGGTTCCAAAAGATCGCGGATGGATGAACTCTGAAACGTTGCCGCCAGTCCGATGGCCACCACTGTAGGACGTGTGAAGGAAATGGCTCTCAAGGGAACCCCCTCCCTTCCCAAGCAACTTGCTGTAGCTATGAAACATCACAGGGAACCATAGGCCGTATCATTCGAAAAAGCCTGCAAATGAAGAAGCATAAGGTCACAAGCTAACAGGAACGATTTAAAACTGGCCTACAACGTTATCTTGCAGGTGAAAAATGATAGGTGTACCTAAATGATAGCAACAAAACTTGCGCAATATATTATCGCTCCAAAGCAGATAAAGGACGCTCTGACGTCCGAGAGTGCAAGGAAAAGTTTTCAAAGGGTTTCATGGTTGAGGCCTGGCTACTGTTCACATGGCAAGTTAACTCTGCATAACCTGGAAAAGTGAAAGTAAATGTAGCCTAGTTCCAAAGATACGTCCTGAATCGCATATACGACGAAGATTCGATGGAAACCACATGGGATAGATCCATATCCGTATGAACAAGGCTTCCAGCCACACTTCGCAAACATCAATGGCTTTTTACGAACAAAAAGCCCTTGACACTGAAAGAAAGGTAATACCTTTCAGCTCGGTTCCTGTTAAATCCCCTGAAGCAAGAACAATGGATTACTGAAATGGGGCAGCGCAGACCTTTGACTTACAACAGTGGAAGGCCCTTACCTACAACAGTGTACAAGTATGGAATGCAATATCTCAAGAGCAATTAAACCGCAGCCTTTAACAATGGAAATTGCGATGTTGTTTGGAGCAAGAGACGTCACACAGATTACAACAGATGGCGGAAGAAAGGGTTGTCCTAGCGCTGCAGGCATTTCCATTTGTACCAAATGATTCAACCCTCCGTTAACTAAGCTAGTGCCAAAGCTCATCATTTAATGGGATACCGAACTGACTATGGAGAGGTCACTTTATATGGAAAAGAAAAAGAAAGAAAACATTAATAAGGTTTATAAATACAAGACAGAGATACTATCGCATTTAATGAGATTATTTAATGGGTTGTTTTACAATTACATCTCTAGAAATGTAACTCCATTGTTACATGCAACCTTACTGTGGACAAAAAAGGCTTTTATTATCATTAACTAGCCGACTGCCCGTCGCTTCGCTCCGGAAGCCTTGCATTAGTTATTCGAAAAACCAAATTACATCGAGTAAAAACTGAAACGTAGAATAAATTAAAGTTTAAATTTTAAACAATACATGCAGTACAATATTGAAATCCAATGTATTAATTAACCGTATCATTAATTGTATCGCGCCAAATTTGGGTATGTTTTAAATGCACTCATTGACAACTGCGCTAGCGATATCTATGGACAGTTTTGGATAGTTTTTCATTCATCCCACGAAAACTACTTGATCGACCGGGATGAAAAGTAGCCTACTCCGTGTCCTAGACTACCTACATGCAAAATTTCATTCTGATCCGTTGCTCCGTTGAGATGTGAAAGATTGATAATCAAACAAACAAACTTACAGATTTTCGCTTTCATAATAGTAGTTAGGATGACGTCTATTAGGAAATTCACTGTAAACGTTTATAAGAAGAAAGTAAAAATAAAAACAAAAAACCGTCTTTCTGAAAGATAGATTAATAGTTCTGAAATTCTAATTAACAAGTGTTTTGTCTCGTGTGAGTAGAAAGCAAACGTCTTTGCGAAGTAATTGAAAAACAAGGTCATTCACTTCGTCTTCTCCTTCTTCACAGAACAAATTAGTTTCACAGAAAAAAATGATGAAACGAGTTTTCACTTTCAAAGCAGTGGAAAAAAAAAGAGAAGAAGCAGACGAGAATTCAAAGAAACAGACACAGAAATCAACCAATCATTTCAACATGGATACAATTGGAAGTTTCTACATTGAAATAAAGTCCTGGAGAACTTAAAAACTACTTATTAAAGTTTCTTTAATATACTTTTTTAAGTGGTGAAAATGAAAGACCTTGCTAAATACAAACAAGAAAAACTAAGCTTCAATTTTTATTGTTTTATTTAATTTTTCTAATTCTGGTTAATTTTAATAGAATTAAGTCATAGACCAATTAATGGATTAAACAACTGGATTAAAAGGTATTGTTTAGGACAGGAAGTCAGATAGTATTTGTATAAAAGTCTTGATGGAGCCTCCAATTCAAGTAATTTACATAAATGTCTTACTAAGTAACGATTTGACAGTGCCATTTACAATAATAATTAATAATAAATGTAATTTACATAAACTTAAAATTATCAAATAATGCGCTAGTTGTGTTTCATATCAATATTCCAATAGTAAAATCTGAGACAGTTGCTGTTGCAAGTTATGACACTGTTCAATGCATCTGTTGACAGCAATGGAAAGGATCAACTTAAAAGTTTGACGCTAACGGACCATGACAAATGTACTGGATGGCTTACGACATCCATACAAATTATTGCCTAGATTTTCGATGGGATTTTTGCTGCTAATTTCTTAACAACGACCCATTAGGAAAAGATTTCAAATAGAATCCCTAAATGTAATTCAAGTTTCATGAAGTTTCCTCCAATAGTCATGAGGGACACCCACACAAACTCTCACTTCCCTTGGAAAATAGGTTAAAAACAATTCCTTATGAGGATGTAACATTTGATGAAATAACGAACCCATTCTATCATTTCCCTCATGAATCGTTAAATGAGAAAGGTACAGATCCCACGGGGGCCAATGGATCCGAACGTTTCAATGACTGAGATGAGGTCGGTGCCTGCCTGCAAAGAAACCAGGTAGCCATTCTACACAGGGCTGGGTGGACCCTAGCACCCGTCTAGAGAAGAATTCAACTTGGAAAAACCAGGATCCTCCAACCTGCAGTAAAGTGCCTTACCACTTGGCTACAGGACCCTTAAAAAATAAAGATTCCGCTAAATTAATTGAAAACGTTTTCCTTCTTTGTAATAAAGATTCCCACATCAAAATAATGCGCTTCGCAGGGATATAATATTCATCTTAATAAACTCAATTGCCAAAGAATGGGTCAGTGTTGTTTCGTACATTCTGCTCCGCCATTAATTACACTGAGAGGGTGTCAAAGGAAGTCGACGGATACGGCAAATACAACCTATGATCAGAACCAATGCAAAACCCAAGGCAGGCTTCATTTAATCTACGTATTAAAGATAATTGTGGTTTGTTTTTTTTTTAACTCTATTCAAACTTCATAAACAGTAATGAGGGAGAAAGGTGACTATTTGAAGGAGGGGGCGGTCCATGCAAACAGTTCTTCCGTTCGGAGTCACTGCGTTAGCTATACATTCAATTCAAAGCCCAGTCGTTTTATTGCTGTGTCTAGACTTCACTGGAAATGAATGTGGTTTAAAATCCTTCACAATATCCAACCACTGCTTCCTCTCCATGCACTGTGTTCAATATACCAATAATGAAATTCTCTATCGTCTGCCACTTTTACACCAAAATCCATTTCCCCCTTTGTCTAGTGGATGTTTTCTCAATCGTTAGATCACTCTAAAGCCCCGCGAACACCATGCAACTTTCCAGCAACTTAGTCGGCCGATTTTGACGTCACGAGTTGATATAGACAGTCTTGAGCCCGTTTTCAGCAACTTGGCAGCAACTTTTGTCCTCCGACTCGAGTTGTTCCTACACCAGCAAGTAGGAAAGTTGCTTCGGAACTACCCAATCACAGGGCAGCGTTGGAACACGTCAGTCGTGACGTCACGCCCATGGAAGATATGTCGTCCAAAAATGATGTTCGCCGATTCAATTCGAAGACAAGCGTAAACAATGAATATCAGAGTATTACGAGTTTTTTTCATGCATAAATAAAGTTTATACTGAAATGCAGTAATTGTATGTGGCAGAATTTATCAGAGAGGTTTCAAAACCTCGATTTTTTCGGATTTTTCCACATCGGCTGGAAGAAACGCATTGCATTATGGGATTCCTTCTATCACGGCCGATTCATTTGCGAGTTGCATGATGTTCGGGGTTGACAAAAGTTGGCCAATTCGAAGTCGGCTGACTAAAGTTGCTGGAAAGTTGCATGGTGTTCGCGTAGCTTAGAAAGCCATTTCTCTAATCACTTGTTTGTTGTGATCCCTTATTCTTTTCAAGTGTTCTAATTTCCTTGCCAGCAAATCTATTTACATAACTGCTGTTTTAATACGACTTATAAAAAATAGTAATAAAAAATTATAAATATAAATATATCTTTTAAAAGAAGTTTAACGTGCGCACGTAAATTTAAAAGATTGGACGCCGTCGCACTTGTCAATAAGTTTAAAAAAAAGATAAAATATTTAAAACATGAGAGAGGCAACTAGTTTCGGGCCATTTTATTAGTCCTTCCTCGAGCCAAGTTAAAATTCATTTAAAATAATGCTTTATGAAACAAACGCCTGAGTTTGTGCACGCCGTGAACTTGCGCAGATCGTACTGAATTATGGGATGATAGGAAAAGTTCCATTTTTTGTTCATTTTGTTAATTTTTTTGTCCATTTCACGGCGCGCACAAACTCAGGCGTTTGTTTCATAAAGCATTATTTTAAATGAATTTTAACTTGGCTTTGAGGAAGGACTAATAAAATGGTCCGAAACTAGTTGCCTCTCTCATGTTTTAAATATTTTATCTTTTTTTAAACTTATTGACAAGTGCGACAGCATCCAATCTTTTATAAATATACCTATTAACAGTTTCCATAAATGCAAGGCTATTTAATTTGAAGATCAATTTTCTCAATAAACCAGCGATTTTTTTCCTGCATTTGAATATTGTGTTAACGTGTCTTTTGCTTCTCCAGGAACCTTTCATTTTAAATTTGCGTAATCCTCTATTTTTTTTAATACGGGAAACGAGTCATAAGCCACATCATTTTTTGGGTCAGTCTGGTGATGTAATTAATTGGCCTCCCCGACGGCCACGAAGCACAAATAGCACTTACTTCAACTTCCAAATAAAAATAAACATCAAGGATTCTCAAACTTCTATCTTATCACTAGTAGACATCCGGTAAATCATTTACGTTCACGGAATGGATACAGTATCGACAATTCTTGAAGACTAACGAAATTCTTTTAATTATATATACTCACCTTTATAATCAAATAAGAGTAACATATTAAAAAATATTGATGATAAAAATTTAATTGGTCAAATATTTTTAATTAAAAAAAAAAAAAAATTCCTATTCTTTAAAATTGATTTTATTTCTTTTTTTCTTTTAGTTAGAAATTTCACTTAAAATAACGGAAGCAGGTGTAAAAAGAACGTTCTTTACCTAACGACTCTCAGCAAAAAAGATATAGTTGTCGTGTCAACTTTGCACGTCAGCTTTAGTGTATACTTCAGTTTTCCACGTATTTAGCTACAATGATAACTGCGCTTTAAAAAGACTCGTAGATGGTTTTAGACCTGCTATGGGTCCAATTTTTGTCAAAATCAATAGGAGCTAATAGCGTTTAATAACGTTTATCTACCATTAAAATTTTAGCTTTCTAAGATAAATACTTATCGTTATAATAACAGTGCTGATTACTAGTTACATGAATAAATTGAAATTGCACATAAAATAAAATTAAAAAGTTAAAAAATTTGAAAACAAAATGAAAATAAAAATAAAAATTAAATTAAAACAAACAGTTTCAATGGCTAACAACAAGACATCATTTTCAAAGTGTGGAAACAGTTGGGTTTAGTTTAATTTACTTTTTAATTTTAGTTGATTTGTTAACTTTTTAATTTTATGTGTAATTTTAATTTATTCATTTAACTAGTAATTGATGGCACTTAATTCTGTAGTAACTCGTTACTGTTTAATGGTGAGTTTTCTCTCTTACTAAATAATTTCGTACGTTAGGTATTTAATTATCTTGAGACAAGTGTAACATGAAATAGAAGAAGAAATTAAAGCAAGAATATTGCAAAGATGGGCTTCTGTCTTAAAGAAGCAAGAAATTCGTCATTAGAATTTGCAAGAGTCATTTATTAAATAGCACAACACAGACAAAGCAAGAAGAACAATCACAGAGAATGGAGAAAAGATCCTCAAGAAGATGTCTAGACCTTCCATGACACAGAAACTAATACCAAAGAAGAGTCTATTCAATCAACATGAAATAAAAGCAGAGACACCTGTGCAGAGGATCCCATCTATTATAAGACCATCTGAGAAAAGAGACCATAGTGACAATAAGGATGAAAAGACATCAGAGAAAGGAACCAATGGAGACAAATTATGTCAAAAAATCCATTCAGTCTTAAAGCATTTTGAGAAGTTCCCCGCCGGACACTGGAACAAATAGCCTCAATTAAGATAACATTGGGATGATTATAAATTATTGAAATGGATACCAATAATTCTCAGATTATTCAGATTCAAACAATATGGCTTTTATTCTGAATAGAAAGGCATATTTTAACACTTTTTACTTTTAGAACACAATAAGGGTGGATTTATAAGAAATTTTATCATAATACAGTAAACTCCCGATTATCCGCGGACCTCTCCTGTTTCCATTTTTTTTTACTGTACAATAAATTACGGAATTAAAAATAAAAATTTAAATCTAGAATAAAGTAAACAATAAAAGAGGCTAACAAAGTAAGTGAAGACAATTACAGACAAACAATTTAAAGAACGACCTTGTGGACGGAGGCCGGCAGGTTACACTAAATTACGGGAGAGCCTTCCCATAATAATAAAATTTAAAAATAAATAAATAATTTAAAATAAAATAATTGTTTATAATGTATGTACTGTAACTGTATGTATTGCCATTTTAATGTAATAAAACATGTTAAAAGCATTTTTTGTGTTGATTTTCGTCCTATTTCGGATTATCCGCGGATTTCGCTTATCCGTGGTTGCCCACGCCACCCAATTCCGCAGATAATCGGGAGTTTACTGTATTTAGATATTTAAAGGATAAGTTGATTTTTTTTTTCTTTTCTGAATTTGTGAGTCTAGCGTTTCATCGAAAGACTTGATTTTTTTTTGGTTGAAGGATATTATCTGTTGCATTCACCCCCCCCCCCCTTGATTGGATGGACCATTTTAATCATATTTTTATTAGCGACCCATTTGGGAGCCATTGTGTGATAGCAACCAAAATCGGAAGCTACTGCGTTCGTCTTGTCCATCCGTCCGTGTTTGTCCACCCTAACAACTCCCGAACGGAATGTCGGATCGTCAAACGGATTTCACCCAGGAATGGGGTATTTCAGGGGCCAACGCCCCCCATGTTCGAGATATTTGGCATTGTTTTAATTGGATTTCCTCTATTAGCTTAAATGTTAGAAATGCAACCATCTCCTTTCAATTATCAGCTACAACTTGATGCTTAACGTATTGGACTCATATACTGAAGGTTGTCGGTTCGAATCCGCATATCTAGTCGGGTTTTTTTTTTTTCTTAATCTTTTTTTCTTAATGTCCGCGTGGATTGTTTTATTTTTTTCTTCTTCTTATTTTTCTAACGTTTTCTTTATTTTTCCCTTTTTTTTTTAATTCAGTATCATTTTTTATAAACAGAAAAAAATAATAATTTTCCATGTTCAGAAATATTATTATTATTAATGACATATTTTAGTTGAAATTCTGAATGTTATTTTGTTGTAAGTCTTCTTTTATTACAATTATATAGTAAATGCATGCAGTCTATAAAATTAGGAATGTAATTTTGTTAAATCCCAATAAATATTATTATTATTATTATTATAACATGAAAATTATGAAAACAACACAATTGCTGTATTTTCATCATCAATTATATATTTTTTAATTATATTTTAGGATAATCAGCTAATGTAAATATAATCAGTCGATGGTGTAAAGTCAATGGATTGTAACTTTGCCGCCATATTTGAACACTGGAATCCAAACTAAGGTAATCTGAAATTCTGGTTAATCCAAACAATTCCTATTGACATCAACTAGTAACTGTTTCCAATTGAACGATCTAAAAATATGATCATAAACAAACGATTTGTTTTTATGTGATTGACGTCTGTTCTCATCCCAACAGCTGCAAACAATTTCGGGACAGTATTTACATTTAGCTGAATAGCAGCGCATTCCATTCAAATAAAACAAATAACTTCATAGATGTAGGAAGATATTTTTACACCCTTCAGTAATTTAAATTTGCAATTAATCTAAAATTACTATCTATCAAAATCTCTCTGTTCAATAATATATATTTCCATTGAGTTTTAACTATCAATAATTCTACATTTCAATAAAAATATTCTATTTTTATGAATATTTCATATCTACAATTACAAATAAATAAATGACCGATATTCTTTGATACTTAAATCACCATCACAAAACTTATCCCTCCCGTTCTCTGTCTGGAAATAATGCCGCGAGCTTTTCTAGATCCCCCCTTTGTTTTTTTCATCAGTTAATTTTGTGACTTACATTTAGATGATTTCTTTTTTTCTGTAAGGCTTTGTTTTGTGAAAGGCCACATTAGAAGCCATTTGTGGATTTCGTTTATTAATAAGTCAAATCTGATGTATTGACCGATGGATAAACGATGAGAAAATCTACGTTATCTGGAATCCGATCATTAATTCATAATAAAAAAATAAATAAATATATAAAAGTCATATTTATACTTTGACAACATTCAGTATTACGTTTATTCTATCATGAATCCTTTCGTATATTTAATTTTTTTAGTTAATACCTAATAATAAAAATATTGGAAAATAATAATAAATGTTTCTCTGTCTATTAGCACTTTCTTTTTTGCTTCAGTTGAGTAAAGTATGATATTCAAAGGGAATACTTTTATTATTAAATGAAAAAACAAAAAAAATTCTCTTCGTCATCGAGTTTTCCCAGTTTGAAGAGTTTTTAAAGCAGGATTTCGTCGGATTTCCAAGACAACAGTTTGTTAAGAAGATGGAAAGGAAAAATCATCAATTGCTCATCATAATAATATCAGCTATCAGCCAATATATTAAATTAAAAACAAACAAACAAAGATACATCAAAATAAAAAGATTCTGAATAACTATTTGGTGATTTAAATGTAATATACTGCTTATACCTGAAATTGAACAATTCTGGGACGTAAGTTAAACTACTTTAGCAGATTCTGTTTCAGCTTGAAATGAAGAGGGCTGGAATAAGAGATAGGATTAAATAACCTGAAGGATTGCTTCGAGCAGTGATAAAGGAACTAAATATTTAACAACCGATGAGAAAATTAGCCGAAGAATTCGATAAAAGTCCTGATTTAATTTGAATTCAAAGAATTAAATTAAAAATTTTACGAAATTTCTGTGAAGTTAAAAAGTTGCGACAGTCCGTTGTCTTCAAGTAAATTCTCTGTCCATATAAAAAAAAAAAAAAAATTCAATTACATTTCTTAACTTTGGGCTGTAAAATATTAATGCAAGTCATGTTTGTAAACAAGGAGGCACTATTTAATTTTAATATTATATCACAAAATAAATAAATAAATAATAAACTCTACTTTCATTTGAAATGTTTTGAAAAATTTTTCAATCTGTATGTTTTGTATCAAATATAGAATTGCTGCTAAAATTTAGGTTTTCCAAGAACGGAAATATACAGAATTGTAGATAAACTTCAACTACAATTTGACAAAAAGTAAAATAAAGAAATGAAAAGAATTTTGCAAATCAAAATTAAGAATCAAAAATCCCTGCCCTTCCACGATGGCTTCGTTTAGTTAACAAATGTAATTTTGTTATTTAAAAAAAAAAAAATCTCAAAATATCTTTTTAAAAATTTTGTATTAATTAATAATAATAATAATAATAATAATAATAATAATAATAATAATAATAATAATATCAGTTGTTTTTCCTGTGATTTTTTTTTAAATAAAGGTGAGTGGCAGGAAATCCAGGGTTTTGAGAAAGCGACGACTTTTCGAAAATTGAGAGAAAACAAAATAAAAAAGAAGAGATTATTAGGTAACTAGTAATCACCAGATTTATTAAAAGATGTTTTTAATTAAAGCAGGATAGTTCAAACAAACTTTAATAAAATAAATCTTGTGGATGAGAAGTAAAGGAAACAAAAATCAATAAAGTATAAAGTGTTACCAGAGTTGCTTTAATGAAGAGAAACAAAAGAGGAATAAAATGTCACTTACTTTCAAGGAGTTGTTAATAAAGACTCGAAAGCTGTGCTGCTCTCAATGTTGTATCAATGATGAACTATCCTTCTTTCAACTTCTTTACAGTATCCCTCACCCACCATACCATGGATCGCCCTCTCAATGACATCACTCAATAACTAAAAGTCGAAACGCATTTTCAAAAACAAGGTTAAATGTCTTTTGCTTCTTTTTTTTTTATCTCCAATAAGCAATTTCTGAAAAGAATTAAAATAATGCAAAAAAAAAATCATTAAATAATCTTGAAATCTAGGTATTACTTTGTTCTTCATGTAAAACATTTTTCATAATGAATCAATTTCTCATTTTAGAGTAACTAATACCGGCACGACTAAGCAAGAAAAGTCCTGAATGAATTACTAGATTGCAAAACTAAATAAAGAAGGCTAAGGAGAAAATTAATGTTTGAAACGTTGTCATACAATTGATTTACATGATTTGAATTTTTATGTGTTTGGTGGTAAATACATATTGTGTATAGTTTTGGACAAAACAGATGAGGTCAAACTAATAGAAAATGATTTGGATGTCCATCTATTAGGGGATAGCGGAATTAAGTTATCGCATAAGGGAAGAGCTAACTATGAAATTTATAATAAAAAGATGATCTTTCATTTCTCAGCAGCGTTTGCATTTGTTAATGTGGCCAATTGAAAGTATCTAGAAAAAAAAATTATCAACTGAGGAAGTGACTTTACATATAACTACAACTGTACATTAAAGGGAAGTAGATGAATGTATTTTCTATTTCACAGAATATATTAACCTCAGTATTTCTGGTTTTAATGGTTAGGCAATTTCGTCTTTGAACCACACTTAGTAAAATCATCTTTAATATCTTTGTGTACTCAAACCTTCCATTTGTCTTTTGTGAATGAAGTTTTTTAAAGGCATAAATTTTGCTTAACCAATCATAAGAGAAAAAAAAAAAAACATATATCTTACTTATATAATGTTCCAATGATATAAGGTTTGGAACATTTTAATCGAAATATCTTTAAAAAAATGCTCCGATTACTGCAAAAGAAACAAAACATGTATATTCCTTAAACCCCCCCTTATACATTTGCATACCTTGTGTTGAGAAATTGTTATCAATGCAACATAAATATGCAAATCTTGGAATAGAATGGCTCACTTCTTACATTGACTCCTTACAGTGGATATAAAAGCTTAAATTGTAATGTAAAAGCTTTTTGAGTTTAAAATAAAGAAACCACAAACACCATCTTCTCAGATAAATTCTTCATTAACACTTCAGTACTTTTTGAGTTTATTAGAGGACTGATATTCCAATACTTACATACCCACAAACAGCAATCTACCTTTTAACTTAAAATTGAAGGAAAACACTTTTCAAATTCATCCAATTAATGCATGTTCAACCTTCTTACATATTAATTTTCCAAATGCAAATCTCTACAGGAATCAAGTCAATGATAGGGAAACACAGACAATATAAAGATAAACTGAGTTTTATATTGCTTATACCAAAAGAAGCAAAGCACTTCTTTCCAAGATAAAGATAGTTCCACATAAAATTCTGTCTTAGAGAGATGGCATTGGAAACTTAAATAATTCATTGGGACCTTTCATTTAGTATGAACTTATTTAAAAGGAATCTTCAAAAATCCACACTTAGGGTCTCACACAAGCCAAAGCTGTCTCTATAGACATAGAAAAGACTTTTGTTACTATGTAGGCCCTCATGTTTTATCCAAAGTTAATCCAAAGATTCTGACACTGGTTTTTTTTTTTTGTTGTTTTTTCTTGTTATAGTTGACTAGAGTGCAGGCAACAATCTAATGCCCACAGAATATCAAACAAAGTATATGTGAGACACATTGATTGAAATATTGAACATATTTCTGGTTCAAGATGGCTACTTAAATGTATTTAGAAATCATATTGAAAATGGATGGAGAGATGATTTGTTTCAGCACAATGTAGATCAGAAATCCTCTCAGAGGTTTTCCCATCTTTTACTCTCAAGAAATAACCTGAGATGAAAAAATTGAAGTAAAATAGAAGCTGTACTTACTAATTGGTAAATTCAGTTTACGTAAATCTGCATGAGATTGGCTTATGCGCTAATTAAGTAGAGGAAATAAAAACAATTGACAAGATAGGATTTCTAAAGGCATCTGAAACTCACTATTTTTCACTTGGTTCCGTAAGAAGCCTTAAGGAGTTGATTAAATTTTGAGCTTAACATTGAAAATGGCAAAAATTGAATAAGTTTAGAACCACTAATTTTCATATTTGGCATCCGAATTTCAATGGAATCATTGTCAGGGATTAAATAGAAAATTATGTAAGTTCATTAACATAATGTATTATATTTCACAGTGGTTTGCAAATTAAGATAAATATGAAGAAGAGTTATTTAAATTTGGAATATCTGACAGCATGTTTTGTTGTGGTTGGCTGAAAATAAATATACACTTTGCAAAAGGAGAACTATCATGTACATAAGGTACATATATGCAAGTGTTAAAACCTCTAAATAGGTATATTCAGGATTTGATTGTAGTAATTAACCCTAATGTTATTTTTTAAATAAAAAAAAATGCATTGATTTTTGCAAACAAAAATGCAAACAAAAGAAGAGCTGAGACTGACAGCTCCCCCACCCCTCAAAAAAATTGAGTCTTGAAGCAGTTTTAGGCACAGCAACCTTGGATTTGCATAGATCCTTGCCCTGGCATATCCATTTCATATAAATGGAGTCTGACGAGTTCATAGTTTGTGTAGGATCTGTGTAGGCAATTCAAAACTTCAGCTGATTGGAGAACAGAAAAAGATATTTACCTTAGGTTCATTATAGTTCATTATCAGAAATAATAAGTGTAAGGAGATTAAACCGACATTGAATTATTAGAATTGCAATTAAACCACTTGTATTAACCAAGGATTTGATATTTCTAATTATCAATTAAGAATAAGAATTAAACAAAATTTAATGAAACATTGTCAATAAGGGTAGATTTCAAAGTATACAAAGGTTTCCAAGTTGAAAGAGAATCTGTATTATTGTAAATTTTTATGTAAATGGATGATGAGCAACTAAAAGAAATAAAATGAAAATAATGGCAGTGAAAAATAAATGTAAAATTATACAAAACAAAGAAAACAAAATAATAAATAAGGATGAGAAATTGAAATAAGGAAATGATTTAAACTGAAATAAATACAGAAGAAAACGAGGTTTTTTTCCCCTTTATTGTACACTATATGCCCAAAAGTATCTGGACACCAACTGTTGTACAATCAGTTAGTCATGTGGTGCATAATTAATAGGATGTCCGGCCACCTTTAGCATCAATCACAGCCTGCACTCGTCTGGGAATACTTTCCACCAGATTTTGAAATTTGTGAGCAGGAAGGTTCTTCCATTCGTCCATGAGAGCTGCAGTGAGTCCGGCCACTGAAGAAGGGTGATTGAGCCTCATGCATAATCTGCGTTCCAATTCTTCCCAGAGGTGTTCTATGGGATTCAGATCAGGGCTCTGTGAAGGTCAGTCTAGTAATTGAACACCCACCTGTTCAAACCACAGCAGTGCAGCCTTCACTCTGTGGACAGAACAGTTATCCTGTTGATACAGAAACGTTCCTTCCCCGAACTGTTGCCAGAGGGTGCGAAGTGTAGAGTTGTCAAGAATGTCGACTACATCTCAGCGTTTATGTTTCTGGTCAAAGAGACCCAGATCAAACCACGAGAAACAGCCCCAAACCATGAGGCCACTGCCACCAAACTTCACATTCGGCACAGTACATTTGGGTATAACGTTCCTGGCATCTGCCAAATCCAGACACGTCCATTGGACTGCTAGATCATGTAGCGGGATTCATCACTCTAAACCATTGCTTCACAGTCCAGTGGCTGTTAGCTTTGAACCACTGCAACTGCTTTTAGCATTCACCTTGCTTATGTTAGGCTTGTGAGCGGCTGCACGACCATGGAAAACTGTGTGTTTCAGTTCCTGATAAACAGTCCTGGTGCTAGTGACAACGCCTGAAGCTGTTTGGAACTCACTAGTGATCGTTGCCAATGGGAACTTGCGATTCTTCTGCTCTACTCTGTTTGACGGCTGTAATCTGAGATTTTCTTTGTCCTACCACTGCGATTTCTTGTCATTCGCAGACGTTTCCATTTTGCAATGACATCACTTACAATTGATCGCAGCACCTGTAGCTACATTGCATGAACTGATTTGTTGCACCAATGGCATCCAATGATCATACCACATTCGAAATCACTCAGCTCTGCTGACTTACTCATTGTCTGTCTTAACACCCATTTATGATTACCAGATACTGGTCTCCACTTTTATCTCGTTCTTTGATATCATAGCCTGCGATAACTGCCACATCCACTTCTCCAGGGGTGTCAGGATAATTTTGGCCCTATAGTGTATATCACATTTTTTCCTTTGTTTTATCCTTGAAATGTTTTATTGTCATCTCACTAATGTCAAAAAAACTAAGTTAATCAAAATAGAAAATGTCTCCGTTACTCTACTCCTCCACAGCTGTTGCCTATCGTAATTATGTTAGCCAATTTTCAATCCAACAAATATCTTGCTACTATACAAAAGCTTTAATTTTGATCACAGTAAATGTGAACACCAACAATAGACTAATTAATCAAAATCAATGCGTACACCAGTCAATATGGCTGTGATTTGTGTATTCAGAATATGGATGTACCCAGAATTTTGGAATAAAAGGCATTAAGCTGGTGGTTGATAAAAAAAAAAAAAGGGTCCTTTTTCAGATGGGGGTGGTGTTAAAAATAGAGCGATGAACTTTTCAACCAAAAACCGAAACCCTTGGGGGTTTCTTTTTCCATTTCTGATACAATGGAGGAGGGGGCTACAACCCCAACCACCAACCTTAGCCACTGGATTTACCAGTAGTTGATTGTGTCAGCCACTTTATGCTTTTCGATTGAAATGCTTCTTCCAAATCTACAGTTAGATCTCTAATATTTGAAAGCTAGATAATGATTAATGAGTTATAGGACAGCTATAAAAACACACAAATTAATCAATTAATTGTGGAATTAAAATGAAAAGACCACCCAGCAGGCCTTCCTTATCCAAGAGATTGCATAATTTTTGAGATTAACAGACTTCATTGAGCTCTGGTGACAAGATTGACGTCTGCCTGTCTTTTAATTCCTTGGAAAGAAGCGTAGTCTCCATTTTAGAGAAGGTTGGGTGAACCCTGGGCACATTGTTGGAGAAGCATCAGATAGAAAGATTCCTGAAAAACCAATTGTTGATATTTCTACAGTCATGTGATAGATTGAAATAACTACATAGTCCAAAGTCTTTCATTACATGGGATTCATTCCCTGCATGGTCGTAGGATTTATCAAAATACAAAAAAATTAAAAATGCCTATTAAGAAATCTAGGAAACAATAAAATTAAACAATCTTATTCGAATCCTCTGATTTATTCTCATGTAGACAATCAGATCTGTGAAGGAATGATATCTATTGGCTTCTAGTGGAAATTCTTACTATTTTATAATAATATTAAACTCAGTTTTGCTACTATACACTGTCCGGCCACTTTATTAGGTACATCTACCTAGTAGCGTGTTGGGCCTCTTGTAGCCCTCAAAACAGCCTGAATTCATCGAGGCATGGATTCCACAAGATGCTCAAAATGTTATTGAGGTATTGTGTACCATGCAGACATGAGTGTGTCACGCAGTTCCTAAAGATTTGATGGAGGTGTAGGCCTGGAGCGAACAGCTTATCCCACAAATTTTTAATCGTGCCGAGATCCTGGGACTGAGCGGACCACTGCCGTAAGGAAAAGTCATCGTCATGTTCCTCAAACCATCCCATAGTGATGCGGGCTTTGTGCACCGGCTCATTATCCTACTGGAAGTAGCCATCTGCATGAGGATAAACAGTTAACATGTATGTTTGCACTTGGTCACCTACGATGTTTAGGTAAGTTCTAACATCCTGACGTGTCTCCAGAAGTATCAATGGACCCAACGTATGCCAGGAAAACATCCCCCACACCTTGACAATGCCCCCACAGGCTTGAAGAGTTGTTGTGAGACACGACGGGTCCAGACATTCATGTGCACAGCAGGGGTGTACCTAATAAAGTGGCCGGACAGTGTAGCTGGACTTTGAAATTAATACGGAGCAACAGATGCCATATTTCACAGATTAGAATATAGTCCTTCCTGAAATCTGTGGTCAAGATATTTTAACTGTGTAAACTTAAATTTAATGAGAAGTAATCTTTGAGACATGTACAATTGACCAATATTATATATATATTAAAAAAGGAAGAAAAAGAATCACACAATCGTATGTTAAAATAATATCTGGCCCATCAAAAAAAAAAAAAGTTGGGGCACAACTTAGGAATACATTGAAAACAAAATCATAATTTCATTCCTAAAATGAGGAATAGTAAAGACAATTTCGGTTACAATTTTATCTTGAGAATTATTATCAAGTATTTCGTTACAGTGCTGCTCACAGCACATTAGCAATGTATTCCCAAAGCAAAAATGCAGAAAACAAATGATGTTATCCGAGAAATTTCATCGCCCCATTACATCTGTGAATTGTGGAATCGTGAAGAAACTTCCTGTAACATTTTCGCGTGGAAAAATTATCAAATGTTTTATTTTGCTGTCTTTATCAAACATTCAACTAATGTATTAATTAGAAAAGAACCTTAAAAATTTTCTCCCGCCAAATTTTTTATAATATTTCCCAAAGGCACCCTATAGTATATTTCAATATATGATGTTTTTGAGAAATAGTTAAAAAAATATATTTGCAGGGGAAAAAATGAAATTGGGATTGATTTATTTAATATGCTACAATATATTTTTAAGGAAAGCCAAAAATGTTACTACTAAAATATTAAATCTAAAACAACAACAACTTGTATAGTAAATAATTATTAAAAAAAAAATAGAAGAAAACCAGATTTTACAAAGTTTCCAATGACTGCCGCTAGATGTCGTATTTTACTATTCCTGTACTTTGGAGGTTTCTTCGGTGGAGGCGTTATGATGAATTCTTAGATAGTGTCTTTGAAACTTATTTAATCTCTGATATAAGATTATACAAACTGGGGAAAAGGAAAGATAAGATTAATTTTTTTTCACCATTTCGGATGGCATTAACGAAATGAGTGAAGACGCGGAAAATACAACATTTGCAAGAGGATTTACCGATCAAAGACCAACTGATTCGCTACAGTTAGATGGGATTAAGCATGACAAAAAACAATTGTCTCGTAAATTTGAAGAAGAAAAACTTATAGAATCGACACATTCGAATGGAAATAGTGAGAAAACCTTATCCAGCTTACAAATTCAAAAGCAAACAAATGCAGATCCGGTCGAGTTAGAGAATAGTAAATTCAACGCGGTTAAAACCAAGTGTTGTGAATTTCAAGATGAAAAGAACACTAATTCCTTCCATTCAAATGATTGCCCTATAGTGAATAATAAGCACATGATCTGTGAATTTCAGGACGATGCAAGTTCAGATATATGTCAATTGGATAGTAATAGTAAAGTCATTGCAGATAAAAAGCAATTTATCTGTGAATTTTGTAAGAAAAGTTTTCCTTGGTTATCGAAGTTAAAGGAACACATGCGGTCACATACTGGAGATAAACCATTTGCATGTGAAATTTGTGGTAGAAGTTTTTCCACTTCTTCACAGGTCACTGTACACATGCGAACACACACAGGAGAGAAACCCTACACATGCAACTTTTGTGGCAAAAGTTTTGCAGCTTTAGCAAATTTCACTGTCCACATGCGAGCTCATACAGGAGATAAACCTTATCCTTGTGAATTGTGCAGTAAAAGCTTTCCAAGTTCTACACAACTAACTTACCATCTTCGAACACATACAGGAGAAAAACCATATCCCTGTGAATTTTGTAATAAAAGTTTTTCAAGAACAACTCAGTTAACAATTCACATGAGAACTCATACAGGGGATAAACCATATTCTTGTGAGGTGTGTGGCAAATGTTTTGCAAGCTCAACACAATTGACTGTTCATATGAGGATACACACAGGTAATAAGCCACATGTTTGTGAGTTTTGCAGTAAGAAGTTTGCAAGTTCTTCTGAGTTGACAGTTCATGTGCGATCACATACTGGAGAAAAACCATATACCTGTGACATTTGCAGTAAAGGATTTTCAAGTTCTCCAAAGCTGACTGCTCACATTCGATCACACACAGGAGAAAAACCATATTTGTGTGAAGTATGCAGCAAGGGTTTTGCAAGATCTTCACAACTAAGTGCACACATGCGGTCACATACAGGTGAAAGACCATATACATGTCAGCTTTGTAGTAAAACATTTTCTTCATCAGGAAATTTCAGTGCTCATCTGAGATCTCACAGTGGAGAAAAACGATATGTCTGTGATGTTTGTAATAAGGCATTTGCTGTGCCTTGTAGACTTCGTAGACATATGACAACACATACAAGGCATAGCTACTTGGATACAAGTTCCCTGGTCTCAGATATTACTGAGACATCTGTAGATTTGGAATAATTTGCTTATCTGCATTAGGGCAACATATTGCATGCTGAAAGTTACAGTAGTAGGTATGGACATCCTTAGACGTAAAAGTTGGTACCAAATGTCCAACACAACGCTTTCCTACGTTAATTCTATTGAAATATTTGACAGAGTGGTAGATGGACCCATCTGAATAAATAATCAAAGGTTGGGATCAAATCCAGCTTCTCCAGTCCATAGACAAGTGTCTATACTACTACAGCTACTGAACCTGTCTTAAATAGGCACAGTATATAAATCAATTCATTTTTAATTTTAATTTATTGATTTCAAAAAACTGATACAAATTATTTAATTGAATGTATTTATTTATACTTGAATCTTTTCTCTTTTGAGCATAGAAACAAGTAAAGCCTGAATGATTTTAAAAATTTAAGTGATTTAATAGTGCTTCTAATGAAAAAAGTCAAGAATAAATTTTAGATTCATGATTTTAATTATATTTCACCTTAATTAAAGTTGATACTTTTAAAACCAAGTTCTTATATCAACATTTTTCATTATCATCCACATCTGTAGGACTGTCTTTATGTTGCTTTTTTTTAATAATTCTTGAGGAAACTCATGAAATAAAATTATGCAATTTATTGGATACTTTTTATGTTTTTATGATGAGGAAAGGTTGTCAGATTTCTTAAAAAAGTGCCTCTGTGAGAAGGCCATAGGATTTTACCTAACATTGACTGTTTAAATTAAATCATCTACAAAACTTGATTTAAACTAGATTTAAATTTCAACAAAGTTTTGTGGCTTCCTGAACTTCTTATATTATTTGTAAAAAGATTCAAAGGATCCCAATAAAGGTCTACTATTTCCACAGGAAATAAGGCTACATGCAATCTGTGATGGTCAGAGCAATGCTCAGAAATCTGTAACTTTTGGATATAAAATCCAGTCCCCATTTTTATGGACGATGGAGTGAATTCAGGACCAAAGCTAGTTTGAAGGTACCTGAAGCAACACATCCTTGGTGCCCTCTCTCCCCTTTATTGTGACCAAGATATTAAAATACAATGGAGATTACAATCAAAGAAAATTGAAAACTTATATCTTTTAAGAAATTATAAATTCAAAAACTTATTTATCTATTGCAAATTAAAATGAAAAATTATTATGCTTTCATTATTTTTTGCAAAAATGGTATCCCAAAATGTTTTGACATGTGGACCTTTTACTTTTCGTAGTGGTTAAATTGATCATGCTGGGACCTATCTGGAGAAGAAAGAACCAAGGAAAAAATCCCATTGAACTGCTGATTGAATCTGGCTTTTGCATGCAGTAATCAATTACGTTACCACTTGGACTCCTGGGCTCATGTGGAGAAATTATTTGGAGAATTAATTATCTATTATTAGAACATAATATATTTACATATGATTTTATTGCAGTTAATGAATACAGTGAAGTCTCACTTACACGAAACATTCAATTATACGAAGAATTTCTCATTCCCCGGCGAAACCCCCATAAGTCCTATATGTAATTCACTTACACGAAATATTCACTTATTCGAATAATTTTTGGTTCCCCCTCATATTCCTATAAGTGAGACTTCACTGTATATCTAATTTACAATTTTCTTTTATTTATAATTTCATTTGTTCTCTTTTGTTTATATCTAATTATAATAAGTCACATTAAAGATAAATTGTCCCTGTTATACTTCATTAAATTTCTGTTATAAAAAGCCTCTTTTGTTTTTTAAAGTTTAAAAATAATACAAATAAGAACTCTCCATTTATTTTTAAATTATAATATCTGTCAAATACAAAATACAGATTTTTTTATTTGCTAAAAAAAATTAATTAAATCTACAAATACTTATTTAATCTATATATATCGAATGAATGAACAAGTGCAGACTTCCATTAATCCACATTGTTAAGACATAACAGAAATTCACTGTCTCAGTTCTAATGCTTTTCTTGTTGTCATTTTCATATCTACTACTTATTTTGATAAGAACAAATAAAATATTTAATTCTATGGGCTCTTTGTCTGCAAATGTGACAGTCAAGTTTTAAGATCATTCCATGGGTCAGAAAATATTAAAGGGGAGATAATGACTAATTTTATGAGCGTACTTGGAAAGTAGGCTATTATCAAGTATTGGAATAAAATAATTGTGGTTTGTTAAATGACTAGACTTTAGAATCATGTCTTTATTTTTGTAAGAGTTTCTTACTACGAGTATTTTATGAAAAAACCTTCTTTCCTAGTTTTACTTTATTCATTTTGGGACTTCTCAGTAACTGCTGTAAAATCTTCAGAGAAATCAGTTACGAATGCTTTTCTAATGGAATGATATTCAGTTTTATCATCTCAATTTTGGCAACTGATGTTTTGAAATATTTAGTCACTATGTGATTTATATTACATTTAACTTAGTTATGAAATCCATATTCATATCAGCATCAAGCAGAATTCTTACACTTGATATTTATCTATTAAATTATTCTTGCAGTGTAATATAAATTTAAATGAAGATTAGGTGTCTCTCCATAATCAATTTTCTCTTTCTCTTTTCTTTTAATGACTTCCTTGATCTTCTTTTTTGGTCATTCCAAAAGACCATGAATTTTCTCTCTTTACAAAGTATTTCTTTCTCTTGTCTCTTTGTCAAGAGATTAACTATAATTAATTATAATTCTTTTGATGTTGTATTTTCTTTACTATCTTTTATTAAATTTTTAAACTAATACAATAATCCAAGAAATTCCTCACATTGTACAGTATGGCTGAAAACAAACGACACTGAACAATTTGACCACATGAAAGGTGGCACTGCGAGATGAACATGAAGACGATTGTTGTATTTGAAACAGGAATGATTGTGGATGAGAGATTAATCAGTGTTGCTGTGAAAATGGTATTAACTACCAAAGAGAAAGTGTTTATTGTGGAGCACTATTTTTTTTTTATTAGAACAGGCCGTGGCAGTGGACCTGGCCTGCTACACGTTGCTACAGAATTTCGGGAGTGCTTTAATCGTCCAGCACCCATGAACAAGGTTATGCTATCCATTGTCAATAAATTCCGTTGAACCGAAAGTGTACTCACACAGCGGAAAGGTTGCACCAGCAGTCCGGTAACAGTAACAACAAATAAAAATCACAGCCGACTTATTGAGCATATGTTGCACTCGCCACAACGGACTCTCTGACGAATGGCAGTTAAACTGGACATGGGTCGAACATCAGTTCGACGTATGTTTAAAAACCATTGCTGGATTCCCTTATAAGACTGGCCAACCATTGAAACCTGTCGATAAAGAAACAAGAGTCATGTACTGTGCTTCCATGTCAGCAATGGTGTATGACGATCCCGGATTTTTGGCTAATGTTTGGTTTACAGATGAGTGTCATGTTCATCTGAATGGTTATATTGCTGCCTGCCGATTTTCACCGCTGGCCAAAATCGTCAGCAACGGGGTGGGTGGGGGTCAGGTGAGGGTCGATGTCGACTTCACGGCATGCGTTGGACGGACTTCAGTTCACTTGGCGACGGGAAGGGACTGACTTGCCGGCCTGGCAAATCGTCTTCACCTCGGGGAAGGTCTGTCTCGGTCTTCGGACTTCGAATAACTTCGGCCTCTTGTTTGCCGGCAACGTCTCCTGGCGTTGGCCGGCTCTGAGCGAGGTCAAGCGGGGAGTGTGGTCTGCCAATCCCCGCTGAACTGAACGGCGATACCTCTCGTCTGCCGCCGGCGTCGTGACTTATGTACGCCGGGCTTCTCGGCTTCCAACACGGGGAGGGCAATTCTGCTGTCCGCGTTGGAGATGGCCTCAACTTCTCTGGCTCCAAACGACTATGGAGAGCTTCTCCCGTGGCTGGCTTGCCACCACACTAACTCAACTACTCTTTCTCCGGCTTGGAGAAACACTTGTGGCTCGCTTGCCGCCAAACACCAACTCAACTATTCTATCTCCGGCTGGAGATCCCTTGGTGGCTATCAGCCACGTACTCACTCTGCTGATCTCCGGATTGGAGACTTCTTTGCGGCCTCGAGCCGCGGAAACGAACTGCCTTTCCAAGGTGGAACTCTCCATTATATCTCGGAGTTCGGCCTCGCTATCAGCTCCGGAACGGTCAACTCACCTAGGAGGGGACGGGGAAACCGAGCACCGGGCGAGGAAGAGTCCACTTACGGGGGAAAAACAATGAGGGGAAAATCACCAGGTAACAATATCAATAAACAAACAACTTGATTTCTTGGTTTCGCCCGACCAGACATCATTATTGAAACACCACTCGACAGTGAACGGGTGACGATATGGTGTGCAATCTCTGGAAACGGCATCATTGGTCCGTACTTCATTGAGGATGACCAACAGAATCCGTTGACTGTAAATCAGGTGCGTTATAGAGAACAGGTAATCACTCTGTTTCTCATGGACTTCCAACGTTTCTGCCAGCACGACACCTACGTCTTCATTCCCATTGGTTTCAACAGGATGGGCTATGTATCACGACACCTTTGGCAATCATGTGATATCTGTGGAGCAAACATTCCATTCCCTCACATTTGGGGAATGCTGAAGGAAATGCTTTTTCAAGGACAATCTCTGGCAGACATTGCTGAGCTGCGGCAAAAGATTCCCTTAGGAGAATGGAACAACATCTCTTCCGGGACATGGTGGACAACCTACACAACTGCTACGAGTACTGCTTAGAGCGCCAAGGAGATCACATTGAACATGTATTTGTCAACAACCACCATTGATTATTCGTTCGGTTGCAGCGTTTTCTGTTCAAAACGGTTCAGTGTCGTTTGTTTTGGACCATATTGTATTTGATCATTTTCGGATATTGATTTTTTTTGTTTCTTCTCAAGTGAAAATTTAACTTAACAAAATTTGTTAAGAAGAGTAATTGAAATTGAAATGCACTTACTTGATAATGTTAAAATAAACAGGATAAAAAGATGGGTTTAATCCAACAGTCTGAGAATACTATGCATAATACATCTTCAGGAACTCCACAAACATGTAAGACGACACAAGGTAAGAACACATAGTGAAAGTGTGGGGAAAGTAGAGCTTTGTGGCTGTCCCTGAAGATAGAATAAGCCTAGTATTCTTAGACTGTTGGATTAATCACATCTTTTTATCCTGTTTATTTTAATATTATTAAGTATGTATGTTTCATTTCCACTTTCTCTTCTTACTTTCAGCCTTCTCACTTATTAACTATCTTTGTGATTCTTTCTTTGTATGGAACCAAATAAATCTAGATTTCCCCGCCAGTTAATGGCCGTGATTATGAAAGTCAGGTGCTTTGCTTTCAATCAAAATGTCGCATTAGTTCGGTATATCTGTTATGCATGTTGACTTGATTATTTTGCTATATCCTTATCTGTTACTAAGAGAGTCTTTGACCAAAGATTTAATAGAGAATTATTTTTATTTTTTATGGAGAGCTACTGGAAGAATCACTACAAAATTTAAAAACTATCTTCCATGAGGCATTTATGATCAACTAAGTAAAGCAAGATTAAGCATTGCAAAATCTGGGTCCTAAGATGTCAGTCAGTAAAGCCTCACTATTAAATATATGCACAACATTTTACATGAACTGAATGCAGTATAATTTATTCTTAAATTTTCATTTTGTAAAAGTATCCAAAATTAAAAAAAGAAAAATAAAGTCTGAACTGATTTCCCATTAACGCAAATACTTTCTTCATAATTTTTATTGCATAAATATATTATGTGGTGGTAGCGTACACCATTGAGTGTTTTCCCAAAAAGCCATGAATTTGGGAGTGAAATAGAGGCAGGTAAAGGACAAGGTGGGTAGAGGTAATTAAAAAAAAGGAGATTCCATAGAAAGCTAGCTGAGGCTGTAGGATGGCCATGGCCTATGCCATCAAAATCAAAAGGAATGTGATGCAGACTCCGAGTCCACTAACTGAGGAAGGGATTCACATGCAAGGGCTGTTCTCTCTCTTTTTTTTTAGGACTTCTGACAAGAGATGGTGGTTGACACGATGCAAGCCTTTCACAGTCTCTCATCATCTTGGCAGGGCTTATATTCTTTTCATTGTTTGTAGTCCCATGCAGGAAGTGAAGGAGAGATAGGAACACCTAGATGAGACTCTGAGCAGAGTTTATTCATCATCAGCTAGCCTGTCGGAGCTTGGGAAGAAAAGAGTTGATCTTGAACGGATATTTGGGATGATTGTAGCATGAATTCCCTTCTTGAATGATGGGGAAGCAGTGTATTCTGGTGCAATTTGTGGGGCTTGCCAACCTTCATTTTAGGAAAGCAAGAAAGTTGATGGGAATTTCGATGAGTGGTACCACATGAGCATGATGCTGCTCTTCTACGCTTACTTTGGACACGAGCTGGTTTTTTCTCTTGTTTCTGATGTTCCATTGCACAAGAGATGTGGCAGGAGTGTTTGTCTCAACTATTGCTTTTGGTCAAGAGAATGTGTATCACATTTGAACAGTCTAAAGGAACGGGTTTTTGTTTTGTTTGTTTCCCATCAAAAGAGGGACAGTGATGCAGTTTATAAGAGGGGAAATTGGAATAGAGTTTTAATGAAGAAAACATCAAAACTCAGGATCTGGCAAATTTTGAGATCATTCATTAAGCTGTCTTGAATCACTCCTGAAGCAGTCAAATGGCAGAATATTATTTCCTTTGCACCACATTGGTGGGAATATCTCGTCCTGAGCTGCAAACTCTTCATACATCAGGAATTGAGAGAGTAGAGTAGAAGAAAAATGGGTTGAGGGAGGATGAAAATAAACCAAGGTAAGATATAAGCATAAAGAATGTGATCCAGGAAGAACGCTAGGAGAGAAAGGAGTTTCCAAGAAAGCATAGCCCAAGGATGGAAATGGCATTCATGACAAATATCTTTTCAAAAATCTCTTCATAATCTGTAAAACAATAATAAAAAATAACCATATTTTGCAGATCACAAAGGGGTTTACGATAAGATATTTATTCAAGTTTAATATTTAAAGTTCTATTACCAACAAAACCATCAGGTGAAGTAAAAATTAATATTTTGAGAGAAGATAAATACAGTCGAACCTCTATTTAACGAAGTCGCTAAATCCTCCAGAAAAGTTCGTTAAATGGAAAATTCGTTAAATAGAGATTCACCTTTTATTATTCAATGTTATTAAAGAAAGTAATAATTTTAATGACATAAAGCATACATTACTACATACATACTTAAATTTTACTAATAAAGTCTGTTAATTTTGCCTGAGTTTTTTTTATATTTTTATTTGAAAAAGTGTTTTCGCTCATAGTATGTCTCGCATCTTTGCACTGCACCAAAAACCCCTTCAGTATTCTCTTCAAATTGAAATCCACATCGAATTATTTCAAATGATCTTAGCATTTCATCATACGAAGGCTTTTTTGATTTCTGCATCATAATCATTTTCCTTTTTCATCATCTTCATCGCAATTCATAGCTGTATTGTTTTTATTTTTCACACTGTCCAAAATATCCGATTCAGTTAGTGTTTCCGAGGTCTCAACTTCAAAAATCAAGTGAAAGATAATAATCATCAATCAGCACATCATCGTTAATTTCTTCTTTTTCCCTCAGCTGTATCCAAATTTCTTTCATTTCCTCTAAGGGAATGTTGATAATAAAAACATTTCAAGGAGAAAATAAAAATAGATACCACGAAAAAGAAATACTATTTATAGAAAATGCACTTCGCTATTTGGAGGTTATTTTACGAAGAAATTAGCAAAATGTTCTTGGTTCCAAAGAAAAGTTCGCAAAATAGAGGTCCGACTGTATTCAAATCGACACAAAAACACTTGGTTCTTGTACTCTTTCTAATGCCTAATGTTACCACAAGTCAGTGTAGTGATTTCAATATTATTGTTTGTGGATATTCCTTATTTCTCCACAAAGCTGAACTGAAGAAGTAGAAAGTGTTGGTGAATATATAAATCCTAAATGATAACAGCTAATTATGAAGACGACCATCAGCCACATTTCCGTCTTTTCCACTTCAACTTTGTTCATTAATCTTTGCATATCAACAAAGGATAGATCAGTTACCAGAATATAATATTGAAATTAATAAACTGATGTAAAAATAGGTGATTATAGTAATATTAGCTGTAAGAGAACAAACAGTCAACATCTAAAAAGAAAAAAAAAATGTGTATGCCAAGAACCATATATTTAATACAGGGTGAGTCAAAATGATTTGAACAATTTTAAAAATTCACTGTAAAAATTGTATTGAATATTTTAATAAACGAATGTGTATTTGCAGGGCCAGGCCAAGATATGTTGGCGCCGGGGTGCAGGCAATAGTTGCCGCCTCTAATAAACTAAATTTGTCGCCCCCCAAGACGTGCCGTCCACCCCCGCTTGACATGGCCCTGTGTATTTGGATACAGCAACTTTGAAAGTGTTTTTTTCCAGATCTCATAACTATTCAATATCGATTGGTCTGTCGATTGTGCCAATTGCAACGCAGATGCATATCTTCAAGTTGCCAAGATCTGTTGATAAGAGAGATACAAACACTATGTCTTTAACATACTCCCATCAGAAGTCACAAGGAGTGAGATCTATTAAAGAGAGTAGCCACGTCATCAACTGTTGATCTCAAGAACCCACACGGTCGATCTACATTGCACCAATCGTTTGGTTAGGTGCTGGCGTACTGCAGTGTGAAAATGTGATAGTTCCCTGTCTTGCTGGAAAATGAATCCATCACTGTCTGTCTCAGCTGTGGCAACAGCTATTCAGTTAACATGTCGAGACACAGTATGCTTTCTCTTCTCCTGTGGCAGCCATGTTGTCTACAACGCCACATTATGATAGCAGAAGTTATGCGTCTAATGACGCATCATTCAATTCGACAAACCCATGCTACGAGTACTTCACGTTTGGGAGGAACTTGAGTACGGTATTGACATTTGTCATGTGACGAAAGGTGCTCATATTCAACAGTTATGAGATCTGGAAAAAATCTTCCAAAGTTGCGGTTTGCAAAATATTCAAAATAATATTACAATTGTATCAGTGAATTTTTGAAATCATTCAAATCATTTTGACTCGCCTAGTATTTGGTAGCAAGTGATAGCTATTAGGCCCATAAGAAGATGACGGTAAGGATACAAATATTTAAGTAAAAGCATTAAAGGAATTTAAATGTTTTACTTTTTCTTTTTTAAAATCTGCAAGAAATGAAGAAATATTTTAATTAAAAAAAACAAAACAAAAAAAGCTTAAAGGAGAAATGTATGACTGAACAAAGCAGTCATCAGAACTACATTTTATTATTACAGTTTAATGATGGAAACAACAAATGAAGAGCAATAAGGAATTACTAAAACATCATTCAGAAATCTAATAAAGAAATGAATTTCAGAAGGTCTACAATCATTGCTAGAAGAAAAGCAGTGATGTGGGAATTAAATACAAGTAGTAGCATTGATTATTATACTTAAGTTGAAGACGAATGAAAGAGAAGAACTTGGTACATCTGGACAAAGCCCAAAAGGTGGAGTGATTACAAAGAAAGAGACAAAAATACAGCTAATAGGGATTGTGGAAAATCAACATCTTTGTATCAAAGGAGTCATGTGAAGTGAAACTAACGGTGTATATTATTGACAAAGACTTTCTGTTTTCTCCATGAAGATATCAGGAAATCTATATATTTCATGCCAAATTGCACCTACACACAAAAATAGAAAACTGAACTTGCATTTAAACAACAACAAAAAATGTTTGTTAGATACATTTGTAAGTCAAGAAAATAAGCTGAAAAGCATTAAAAAAAATGCAACTTTTAGACGAGAAACATGATCCTGAAATCACAACAAAGATCTTCAGCAGATACAGGAAACAATATTAAACAAATATATTTATTATTTTTTTAATATTGTAAAAAAAAATATAGCATGCAACTACAAAGGCAGAAAGGATGAAATAAAAATTACGGGAAATGATATTATATTACAAGTATGGGCTTACATGAGGTCATCGAGAGCCACATTCTGGATTTTCATATATATAAAGAGCCACACCATAGTCACTTTCCATAGTATTAAATACACAAATTCAAATTTAATTATATTTCTACACACATCGTAACTGCTATATAAAATATAAAAAGTACATATAGAAGAAAATGAAAAAGAAAACAAATATTACATTTTGGACTAATTATTTTGTATTTTTTTTTTAATTCTGTATTTTTATCAAGAGATATTGGGAGCCGAAAGCGGCTCTCGGAGCCGTATTTGCCCACGTGTAGTCACTGTAGTTTGTTCTATACAGTAGCGCCACAGAGCGTCGACAATCGGAACTAAATTGTTGTTCTGCACAGTAGCGCCACACCTTGTCGACAATTGGAACTAAATTGCTGTTCTGTACAGTAGCGCCACACCACAGAGCGTGGACAATTGGAACTAAATTGTTGTTCTGCACAGTAGCTCCAAACCGTGGCGACAATTGGCACTAAATTGTTGTTCCGCACAGTAGCGCCACACCATGTCGACAATCGGAACTAAATTGTTCTGTACAGTAACGCCACACAGCGTCAACAATTGGAACTAAATAGTTGTTCTTCACAGTAGCGCCACACCGTGTCGACAATTCGAACTAAATTGCTGTTCTGCACAGTGACGCCACACTGTTTCGACAATCGGAACTAAATTGTTCTGTACAGTAGCGCCACAGAGCGTCAAAAATTGGAACTAAAT
>JAFIDM010000001.1:152016451-152035086 GCA_023159025.1 Thereuonema tuberculata | reverse complement strand
TTCTGTACAGTAACGCCACACAGCGTCAACAATTGGAACTAAATAGTTGTTCTTCACAGTAGCGCCACACCGTGTCGACAATTGGAACTAAATTGTTGTTCTGTACAGTAGCGCCACACCGTGTCGACAATTGGAACTAAATTGTTGTTCTGTACAGTAGCGCCACACCGTGTCGACAATTGGAACTAAATTGCTGTTCTGCACAGTAACGCCACACTGTTTCGACAATCGGAACTAAATTGTTCTGTACAGTAGCGCCACAGAGCGTCAAAAATTGGAACTAAATAGTTGTTCTTCACAGTAGTGCCACACCGTGTCGACAATTCGAACTAAATTGCTGTTCTGTGCAGTAACGCCACACCGTGTCGACAATCGGAACTAAATTGTTGTTCTGTACAGTAGCACCACACCGTGTCGACAATTGGAACTAAATTGTTGTTCTGTACAGTTGCGCCATACCGTGTTGACAATTGAAATTAAATTGCTGTTCTGCACAGTAATGCCACAGAGCGTCGATTATCGGAACTAAATTGTTGTTATATACCAAGCATGGGCATACATGAGGTCATGGAGAGCCACATTCTGGATTTTCATATTTGGACTAATTATAATTATAATTGTATTTTTTTTTTTGAATTCTGTATTTTTATCAAGAGATATTGGGAGCCGCACTTAACCTAACGAAGAGCCGCATTTGCCCACGTGTGCTATATTATATAAAAGCATTATTCTGTCTGTCATTGTCTTAAGACTTTACGTTTTTCCAATTTTGTGACCAAACTATAAGAGATAGATTGGTCATGTAAATGGGTAAAATGTAGAGCTTTTTAAGACAAACAAAAAGCTACAAAAATCTTTAGAAAAAAGTTTTTGGTTTCCAAGATGGCGCCTTTTAAAGGGTCAAATTTTGACTTTATCTCAATTTAAACAAAAAGTATAAAAGTTGGAAGAGAACATTATATTGAGAAAATGTTGGTATTTGAAAGTTCTATCGAACGGTATATCAGTCATTAACAAACGTTTCTGCGTTTGGAAGATACATGCAAAAATGAAGTGTTTTTGCGGCAACCCCGTGTGAGTGCCAACATGCAATACACCTGAGTTAAGCGGAGAAGCCCACAACGAGCTGGGAAGTCGTGTATTCTCCGATCTCCATATTAATTTCCTAAATAATTAAAGTTTTTTTTTTTTTTTAATGCTATACATGCAAGGGTTCCGAAGCAAGCGACGGTACCCGTCTAGTGAAAAAAATAATAAAATGTACAAGAAAATTAATTGAATTTCAAGTTTTCGAAAGTACTTATTTTTTAGTGACCCATTTGAGAGCTGCTGCATTTGTTCTGTCCGTCAGTATCTTTCTCCCTTAACAACTCCCAAACGGAAGGTCGGATCGGCAAACGGACATCAGCATTGTGTTCAGAGGTCCAAACACTGTAGGAATTGGGTATTTTCAGGGGCCAACGCTCCTCCCCCCATGTTCGAGATATTTTGGCATTGTTTTCATTCGATTTCCGCTATTAGCTTAAATGTTCGATATGCAACCATCTCCTTTCAGTTGGCAGCTATAACTTTATGGGTAAGGTCTCGGACTCATATGCTGGAGGTTGTCGCTTCGAATCCGTATATCTACAGGGATTTTTTTTTTCCCTTAATCTTTTTTTTCTCAATTGTCCGCTTGGTTTTTGTTTTTTGTTTTCTTATTTTCCTAACGTTTTTTTTTTCTTCCTAACTTTTTTTTAATTTTTCCTTACTTTAATGTATTTCCTTTTTTTTATTCTTATTTTTAAATTTTTTTATTATTATGGGTCACCCTTAAATTTATGCTTTAGCACAAAATTATATTGTGCTTGTTTTGTTTTTTTTTATTCAATTTTTGAAATTTGCTTGCTTTTTTTTTAATGCTTATTGACTATTTTTTGTTTGTTTGTTTGATTATTTACAAATGCTATTCTATCGAAACATTTTATGTTTCCTCCCATTTGTAAAAATATGTTATGTTATGTTATGTTATGTTGTGTTATGTTATGTTATGTTATGTAGTGAATGTGGGTGGCAGAGAAGCCAAGCACTGCGACCGGAGGTCTAATTTGTAAAAATAAGTAAATAAATAAATGGCAATTTCGGATTCAAAGATAATGCACTATCTGAATCAGAAAACTTAAAACCTAGTTAGTACTTGACTAGAAACGACGCCGAAAATTCCCATTTTTCTTATATTAGGTTTTTAAAAAGAGAATAATATTTAATTATCGCCCCTCCCCCCCAAAAAAAAAAAACCAAAACAACCAAACAATACAAAATTAGTAAATTAGTCATACCTTGGTTTTTTTTGTATTTTCCGAAAAATGCAGAAATATGTGCTTTTGATTGATACTCTAACTTTGTTTGTGTGAAGTGTTGAAAATTGCTTTTAACAAATTTTCAAAAATTCCGAAAAGCCTTTTCAAACTATTTTTATGATCGAGCTTTATTTCAGTTTTTTCAAGGAGAAGATAGTTTATCGATTGATCATTCCAGTTCCGTAATGGCGGCCACCAAACACAAGAAGTCGCGTGGAGGAGGTTTAGAAGCTGATATTTTACAAGAAAAAGATGTAGTTCAAGCAATTGTCATAGCTGACAGCTTTAATATTCGTTTTGCACCAATGACTAAAAAGAAACCACGGGTATATCATTGTTTGTTTACAGAATTCCATCCGTTGTTGATTGCCTTATGTTAAAATAGTTAAAGAGTGCATTTAGAAAATGACAGCCAAACTTCATAAAAAAAAAAAAAAGAAGTCAAGTTAAGATTGCATCATGTAAATTTAGATTACTAGACTTTGCCATTTTCTGTGGATTATTAAAAAAATTGGAGTAGAACTACTATAATCTTGGGAGATCGAATATAATCAAACATACAGCAGACATCCACGAAAAGACCCTCGAAATTACTGTATTATCTAGATATAAACTCAGATGCCTGATATATTTACCACCCATCTTCTACATTACATTACATTCAGATGCCTGATATAGTGAGTTCCTCTTTTCTTTCTTAAGTGAGATCAAAAATAAAAGTAGTGAAAGTTGCCGATAGTAATGATAATTTGATAACTGAAATAAATAGTAACACAATTCCATTGCTGTTTGAAAGAATAATTTGATTCTGTAAATCACGAGCATCCACACACTAAAATCTAGGAGCTCTGTTAAATGTTAACACTTTAAGAATCTGTATCAGGGAAATACCTATGCGATATGTCAATGTATTAAAATTGCATCTACTACATTTGAACAACAACATCATTGAAAATAGGAGGAAGCAATCTTACCTGCCTCTACCACAGACACCCTTCATGTTGATTTCTGCTTGCAATGTCAGGGAAATTGCTTAACTAATATTTCAGCCAATATTCCATTTTCCAGAAAAGAAAAAAAAAATCAATAACATGTTGAGTGGTTGTTGTCACTTGTATTGTGTACACTAAATAATTTAAAATCATCCACAATTTCTAAGTATTTCTTTGTGGCTATTCCTAATCACAGGAAAAGAAAGTTAATTTGCAGAGAATTTGTTCCCATGCTGTGGAAAATTATGTTTTCTTCCATGATTATTTCAAGTGTTTCGTTTTAATGTCCTTCTATAAGTTAATGTTGTCTATTTTTTTTTCAGTGATGGGCTTTGCCCAAAATGATAAAATGTGTGACAATATAATGAACACTCCAATATAATTTATAATGCAGTTTTACTGAGAAGGATTCAGTAGATAAAAATAAAATTAATAAACTTCATTGTTGAGTAAGATGGAAATCAGCATTGATTTATCATCAATGAATGGCAAGGTGCTTTTTTACATTGTTACTTTTTATTATTAGTATTAAAACTTTAGAAATCACGTGAATTAATTTTTATCACATTAATGGTAGAAAGGGATCTTGCTTTTGATATGTTGTGAGGTATTGATGACACTAATGATATCATTTCCCCAATTAAATTGGCTTTATATAACTTTTCTCAAAGTATTGAAGCTTATTTTTAAAGCAAATAATGTTCTTTAATTCATCAAAAAATAAAATAAATATATATTTAGGGAATTTGATTTTCATAATATTATTGCTATTTTGAATTTTAGGTTCTTCTTCCACTAGTTAATTATCCTCTGTTGGAATATACGTTGAACTTCTTACATGCATCTGGGGTCCAAATTGTCTTTCTGTTTTGCTCAAGTTTTGCAGATGCAATCAAAGAGTATATTAAGTAAGTTCTTTTTAACAGTTTTCTATCTCTAGATCCTCCTTTATTATTTTATTGATATATTATTAAAGGATATCACATCATATTTATATTGATAATTAATATATCTAAAAACATTTTTAATAGATAACTTTGATAATTTTTTAAATTTAAAAAAAAAATGTTGATGGGTGACTTATTTGTTCAGTGACATTTTTTTGACATAAATTTAGCATTTTGTAAACATTTTCGTAGTTACAGAGAATCAATTATGATACTTGACATACTATTTTTTTAACAATCCACTTTTCAATTTGACAATAAAACATATAAGTTTGATGGAAACTTTATTGCTTTGATCGCACACACACATATATGAAGTCTTTTAATCTGTGTCAAGATTATTATATTATATAAAATGTTTGTCTTTTGATTGAGGAAATCCTTAGAAAATGAGAAAGAAAAAAATCCTAAGGGAAATTTATGGACCTTTGAGAGGAAGTAGGCTCTGGAAGATTAGAATAAATTATGAATTATGGGGTAAAAATAATTCATGAGAGATCCCAATGGTTATCAAGATCCAGAGATAAGAATGGTGAGATCATGTGATAAGAATGTTTGATGACAGGAATGTCGAAAAGAACTTTCAGGTTAAATGAAATGGCTGGAGAAGAAACAGATGGTAAGATGATATAGAAGAAGAAAAGATGGAAGTGAAACGGTGGAGAATGGCTGTTTTGGATAGAGACGTTTATCATTAGGGACATGATGGTTTAAGAGCAATTTGCTAATGAAGAAGAAGAAGCTTTTTACTAGCTTTTTTTGTGTCAAGAGGTTACCTATAAATATTACCAACATATGAACATTTTTTTATGAGATATTAAAAAAGCAGCCTGTCTTTTTTTTTTTTTTTCATCTATTTTTGGACAAGTATAGGGTGTCTCAAAAAAATGTACTAACTATCGAAGTGTTAGTACATTATTTTGAGACACCCTATATTACGAAGAAGCAGTTTCTAACAGGATTATGGTGATAAATTACTAATATGTGTCAAATTTGTAATTTCACATCATATAAAACAATCTGACTAAATCTGTAATAAACGAAACATATTCAGCATGTTTTGTCATGAAGTACCTTTGCTTTACCTTACCTTTCTATTCTATTCCACTATTTTCGACAAATGAATTTTATGTTGCTTAAGTAAAAAAACAGATGATTACAAAGATTGCTATTCATTGTAACCAGTCTTCTTTTGTCAGATTTTCAACAATTAAAATTTTTTAAATAGTTATTATTGTTTTAGTAATTATTAGTTGTAACTTTATTACTGGTAGGAATTATTGTATTCAATAATTACAAAATAATGTAGAAACTTCTGAATAATCTGCTGTGTAATAAGGAAACATTCTATTAAGTTAATATTTAGCCTTTTTAGTAATTTTGTTAAAATGTTTAAGAATTAGAAATATTCTAAAAGACTGAGAAAGGAAGCATCTTCATTAAGTTTTCTTGGTGAAGAAAAATAGTGAATAGTGTTAGACTAAACGAAATAACAAAACAGAAGCCTTTGAAGCATAAGGGAATAGACATCTGTTTATTTTATAAAACAATGGAACTCAACAATAATTATGTATTAAATGTTTGATTTGTTACAATTTTTAGCACAACTTGTCTTGTTTTTGTTTCTTCAATTTTTGAATAAGTTGGTTAATCAGGTATCAAAGAGCATATTTAATTTTTTTTTTTTAAAACTAACTTAAAATTTATTACATCTAATTTAATTCTATCTTTATAAACAGCTCTTCCAAATGGAGTGAGGCCAGTGTTGGAATGCAAGTCAAAATCATTCTTTCTGAGAACTGTATTTCCTTGGGAGATGCCCTGCGTGAAATTGATGGCAATTCTTTGGTTCGTACTGACTTCATTTTACTCAGTGGAGACGTAGTTTCTAACGTCCAGCTTCAACCTATTTTAGAAGAACACAAGTAAGAATAAGTTATGGTCTTTCTAAATGATTTTCATACTGTTTTCTTCAAAATTCTATTATTGCATGATCAAATGCTTAGTAACTGTGGTTGAATTAACAGTAAAAGTTAGTGTTAAAAATCAAATAGTTATGAAAGGTCTGCCCTCATAATTTTTGTCTTCTGCCTAAATCTATAGTATATCAGTCTAGTATTTCGCTGAGTCCTTTTTGCTATTAGTAGTGAGCATTTTAGAAGTGTGTTAACTTTGTAAAGGTGGAATAAAGAAACTTTGTTGTTTGAATTGAAGTTCTTGACAGTTCATTTTGGGTACACTAGCTGTATTTGAGAGCTCTGTAATTGTCTTATTTAAAGTTTTTTGAATGGCATTTCCAAATTCTTTGTCGTTCAGCTTCCCACAAATTTTCTTTAAGTGTGGATCTCTCTCCTACTGAGCCTTTGTCATGATTGTCCACTTCATTGGGGGCAGTCTTAATCACCACCTTGAAAACTGGTCATGGAATCGATTACTACTGATGAATAGTTCAAGGAAAGATGAAGGCATGTTTTATAATACTTTTTCAATAGCATTGTGCTGTAGATTTATAAGAAGAAAGCCAATTTACAAAAGACAAAGGGTTTTTTTTTTTTTTTCTTCCTTAAACTTAGATAAAAGACATCACTAATTTAATTTGGAAAGGATTTTTTCCCCCCAATTTATTCTCAAGTATCTTTCCATTAAAAAGAATCCAGTACAGCCTTAGGGTCTTTTTCTTGCAAAAACAAAGAAAACTTGACAGTTCAGTTGACTACTTGCAATAGTTAATTGTTCATCACAGTAACTTGCGTCTTTCCAGTTCATTAATAATGAGCTGTTGTTAAATGTAGGTTTTTAGCTGAATTTTAACCCATTGTCAGAAACAGTAGAGTTAGAGAAAACATCCATTCTATTTCAGAAACAAAATGAAAAGCTCCTACCTCTTTCCATATCAGTTACAGCTCCTTTATAGGTCTTAAATACGCCTCCCCTCAATAGTAGCCTGGTGACAAAGAGATTTCACCTTGCTGCTGTAACCTACCCTCAACAGGAAGAGAAAAAAGGATTGGGTAAATTTTTTAATACATTTATATCTCATATGCCTCTTCATAACCATCTTAAACATCAAAGGAAGCCTACAGCAGGATTCCAAAGAAAGGTACATAAGAGGTGATACAAATTCTAGTTCCTACTGAAGTGGAGGTATACACCAGTTCCTCTTAAACAAGTCATCTGAAACAACATGCCTATTCACAGAAATAGAGCAGGATAGTCCACTTCCATGATTTTACCTGTTTATTTGTAAACAACAACTTACATTCCAAAGGTACATCTGGACTTACAACTGGGTATATGATAGTAATATTCTTGAGACACAAAGATAGTCTTTAGCTGTTTTTCTAATGGATTGTTAGTGTCTGTTATTGGGGTTTCCTTTAGCTGCAACTTAAACATTTACTACGAATGTTTTATGCTGATAGTTATCTACATTGAGTACAGCTATTAATAATTATATCTGTCAGAATTCCAAGAGATTACTGCAGTATTATCACAAACTATTTTTGTTTTAGCCTATCCAGAAGGTGAAATTCATGTGGACTTGCCCTTTGCAAAATATTTACAACAAACGTTTTGTTTGCAACAATCATATTTTTTTTAACGTTTAAGTCGCTTCCATTTACAAACACACAATGCAGGTCTGGTTCGTCCATTTCTAGTAATTACTGGAGGTTACAAATATCATCAGTCAATAGAGTATACTTCTAATAATTATCAATGCTTACATTATTTCCTATTAAACCCATTTCTCTTCCTTCCTTCTTAGACACCCTGTATATATATATATATATAAGCCAGACAGTGATATGTGATTTGAAACACCAATATCAAAAAAACTAATCATTGTTTTAGAAGTGCCAATTCAAAAAACAAATCACTGTTTCCATGGAGATATAATTTGAATATCCCCACTTCTTCAGTGGCGATGGATTATATATATAAACCCCAAGGCCAGCTAATTATATATCGTAGTAAAATTTCTTTGAAAGAATCTAGTTTTATAAAAACAAAAAACCACGTCTGTTTCTCTCTTCTTCAATACAGAAGGCTTTTTAGTGATAAGATGCTTTATAGTTTTATTCCATGGTTATTTCTAATGTGTTTCGTTTTGTATTTTGTAATCTGATCTTCAGTTCCTTGTAATTAATTGTTGTGTGTTTTACTCTGCAACAATCAGCTGAACTTTTAAAGAAGCTCAATCAAGGCAGATACTTCATAAGAAATTGATTTTGAAAACTACAGAAATTACAAGAAAAATCAATTTTGTAAATTAACACAATTTTTCTCTTTATTAGCTTGATTACTTAAAGTTTCTTAAGTTTTCATAAAAACAGTACTGGAATAAAATGGATTTAACAATTTATTCTATATTTTATTTCAGGGAAAGACGAAAAAATGACAAGAAAGCTATTATGACAATGTTGTATAAACGTGCTGCTCCTAAGCATCGTTCAAGGTGTTCAGAAGAAGAAACTATTATAGCAATGGACAGCTCAGATAAAAGGATTTTACACCTACAGAACGTGACTCATCACAAGAAAATAAATTTTCCTCTGGTTTGCTGAATTTTAAATCTTTAGTTAAATTGTCCAGTAATTTAGAGTATGTAAATGTAAATATAAGCATTACATAATACATTAATAGTTAGAGACATTAACTAATAATACAAAATATTAATAAAAAATACACTCTAGAGTTTTAAATTCCACTGGAAACTCCTCTTCAAAATTTAATACAAAATTTCCTAATCACTACTTCTTTGCTGATTATTTCAAATCACAGTTCCAAGTCTGTACTTAACCTCAAATTCTTTTCAGTTGACTCTTGTGCATCTGTAGTGATTTATCTTTGCTTTTCACTTTGGAATCCTCTACATTTGCAGGAGTAAAAGAATTTAAAGTTAAAATAGATGCATATGATTTCCTAGTGTATTTTCTTCCGTTTATTATATTTTATTTATTTATTCTTTTAAAATGAGGAAACATCTTTAAAACCTGTAAACCATGGATAAAAATTCATTCATTGCGAACTGAGATTTATGTTTAGTGTTTCCATTATTGTGGAATCACAGTGCAATAAAAAAATGCTTTTGGCGATGTTGATTCTAGTTGAAAAGAGAATCTAATAACAAATTCTTGTTAGTCTAGTTATTGTTCTTCATTCTTGTTTCTAATAAGTTAATATCTTGATATTATATCAAAAAAAGAGAGAAAAATCTGTAACAAGGTTATAGAAACCAATTAACATTAAATAGAAATTAACATTTAATATTGTAACTTAATAGTCTCTTGAAATTACAAAGTTAATGTGAGTAAAAGAGTATTTAAGCTTCAGTTAAATTATTCTGATCAGAAACCGCTTTCAAGAAGATGATTATAAAAAAAAAAAAAATCAAATTAAGGAATCCATTGAATTATTAACAAAAGAAAACATTTTCTCTTATATTCTTTGTCCACCGTTCTGACATGGCTGAGTGGTCTAGACGGCGGTCTGCCGTGAGGCCGATATGTTGGAACCTGGGCGTTGGCATGGCTGTTTCTTTCTTCTTCTGTGTTTTGTCCATTTCTGCGTGTATAGCGTGAGCTGCCTCCAGTGGCGTACCCTGGGCAGTGATTTGTTGGCTAAATGCTCATATTTCTCGCCCCTTGTTTAGGCCAATAGTTTCACTAAGAGCCTGGGCGTTCGCAAAAAAAAAACAACAAAAAAACAAAAAAAAACTTAACATTCTTTGTAAATTGTAGCAAAAATCTTTCAAATAATCAGAAGTCTCAAGTAGACTTGAAAACAAACTGAATATCTATTTGGAAATCTGACAATTCTGGAAACATTTGTCTCCTTCTATACTAGCCTTTTGAAAATTTGAATAATGTTTTTATATTTAATTACCTGGAATTTTTTACTTTTTTACCAACAAGAATTGATCTACTTGCTCTTCTCATATCTCTTCTCATCATCAGCCTTCCAGTTTGGCTTTTCTTCCTTGTATCTAACCATCAGCCTCTTCCAACCGCCCTTCTCTATTTATACCCCATCTTGATAGTATTTTGTTTTCATCATTGACTCACTCTTGATCATAACTTCAATACGATTAATGAGAATGTGAGATCTTAATCATCAGTGGACCATTTCTCTTCATAAAGCAGAGCAGTAATTTTCTTCCTTTTTGAGCCTGATTCCATTTTTTTATTTTACCTCAGGAATGGAATCAAACTGTCAGTCAACTTCCAGTCATAGTATCATATTTTTTTAAACAACTCTCTGTCTGTTGATCTTTGTCAAGGAATTGAATGCTGAAGCCAGAATATTGACAGTCAGATATGATTCTAATAATAATTGGAATATACAAATCTCTCTAAGTGTTTTCCCAACTATATATTAAGAACCATCTATTACTGTACATTTGATTTGTTAGTTGAGTTGATGTATTTTAGGAAAAAAAATTACACTATGTGATCAAAAATATCTGGACACCCCACTGCAATAGTGAAGTGAAACCTAGATGGTTTCACATACCAGTAGAAAAGGAGGCAGTGAATCCTGTGTCATTACTTGATATGAAGCAACAGCAGAATGAGTCAATCGAAAGAGCTTAGTGACTGAACATGGACTGGTTATTGACTGCCATTGGAGTAATAAGTCTGTCAGGGACATTTCAACCTTTCAAAAATTGCTGGAATCGACTGTAGGTGATGCGATTGTGAAGTGAAAACGCGAAGGCTTACAACAAAACCTCGACCTGATAGGCCACATATACTGACAATCTGGGATCATTGAGTGTTAAAGACAGTGATTGTTTCAAATAGCCAGACATCGACGAATGGACTTGTCCCTCTTGCACCACTGTACGTCAATGTAAATGTGGAAAGGACATTTTGACCAGTTATGTACTGCTGATGGTAGAGGACCACTTTGGTGATGACTATCGCCTCTATGAGCATGACAACACTCCATGCCATAAAGTGAGGTCTGTGAGGGAATAGTTTATGGACAATAACATGATGGAAATGGACTGGCTTGTCCAGAAACCAACCTGAATCCAATCAAACACCTACGGGAAGAATTAGAATGACGACTTCGCTCCAGACCCCAACATCCCACATCATGACCTGCTCTGACTACAGCTGCCATTCCCCCAGAGATGTTCGGACGCCTGATGAAAATTCTCCCTGGCAGAGTCATAGCTGTGATAAAGGCACAAAGCAGACCCATCCCATAATAATGTCCACTGGTGAGGGAATGTGTCACGTTGAAAGTCTGACTACGGTTTTGGGTAAGTATCCAAATATTTTTGATCACATAGTGTATGAGTGCATTTCATTTCCAATCAGTTCTTTTCTTTTTTTTTTTAAATTTTATAAATGTTTTAAATAAAAAGGTTCAATGATAGTGGGGTTTAAATTATATATTATCAAAGAAGAATGTAATTAATTGAGAAATTAAATAATTTACAATAAGTGCTATTTTATTCATTCTAGTCTATTTTTCAAGAGAACAAGGAAGTTGAAATCTGCTATGATCTTTTGGATTGTCAAATTTGCATTTGTTCTCCTGATGTTCTTCCTTTATTCTCTGATAATTTTGATTATCAAACCAGAGATGACTTTGTTAAAGGTATTCTAGTTAATGAAGAAGTAAGTATGAATTTTAATAGATCATTAACAGTTCATTTATATTTGGATGTGCTGTAATTCCTTTTTTCACTTTGATATGATATTTTAAGTTTTGTCTTTTTGTGCAATAGCCTACTATTTAAAAAAAAAAAAAAAAAAATTCCCAGAATAATGCCCAAAATGAATTTCTGATCCTTAGATACAAAGCTTTTTACCTTTGTAAGAAAAATGAAAAAGCCTTTTATTTTATTTATTTTTTTTATATTTTTTTTATGAAGTCAAAAGTACATTAGAGCAATGCTTCAAGAATTATAGAATTGCTACATTTGAATCTCCTTTTCATTTGAAAATTTTTTGTTTTTTTATTTATTTGTCAGATGATTATTCAAAAATAACTTTGGTTGATTGGTTCCCATGTGTAACAGTAGGCATTGTTATTTATTTGGTTGCATTCTATGTTCATTGATCACTAATTTTTTATTTTTATCAGTTTTTAACGTTTTGCTAAAAATTACGAGAACTTGTCTCCAGTTCCTCTGCTTTGCTTGACAATGAAGTAGAAGGATAGAATTACACAAAGCTGATAGTTATTTTGTGTGATTGAAAATTGGACATTTGTTAAGATTGAAAAAAGAGTGATAAGAGTGGGACATGTATAAATAGCAAAGCAGAGGAACTGTAGACAAGTTCTTGTAAATTTCATCCGTAATGTTAAAACTGTTACAGAAAAAAATAGTGATCAATGAACATAGAATGCAACCAAATAAATAACAATACAAGTTTATATAAGGTGGACAGGTGCGTGGTACAGAGAACTGTCAAGTGGACTCTCAATGAGGAACCTCAAAAATAGATGGAAGCTTCTTCTGTTTCCTTTCAAGATATTCATTCCTTTCATTTTCTTGTGGAAGCTTAAGTTATTCAGGCTAACTGATAACTGTATTCATTTTCACCATCATATTCATAGTTGCATTGTTGTTTCCTTCTTTAGAAATGTTTAACAGCTCCTTGTCACTACTAGAGGGCACCACTAGTATCTTCCAGCTGATTTCTCTTCAGGGTTCAAAATTGATTTACATTTATTTATTTATTTATTTATTTACTTTGCAGATCCTATCAGAACTGGATAATATATAAGAACATTTTAATTTTGATGCTGTTTTATTGATTAAAAACATGGATTTGTGGTCAATTCTGTTAGGATGGGATGGATTATATGTCTGTTTACGTGATTGTTATTTTTACCTGTTTAGTATTCAAGGTCACATACAAAATATGTTAATATTAAGTAACAGAATAAATAAATAAGAATAATAAAAACCAGTTTAATTTTTAAAAAGGCGTTGGCAAAAACTTGTAACCATGTAAGTCTTGATCACTTGCAGGATCAGATAATTGTAATGATGGAATCAGTTAGAAATTACAGAATCCTTTATTATTCAATAGAAAAATATCCAATTAAAATTAGTTCTTATAAACTACCTATTTCTGATGATATATTAAAAAATAAAAAAAAAATAAAAAAATTACTTGGAATTTGAATCACAAAATAGGAGAAATACTAATACAGGACTAAGTGTAGTAATGTTTAAAACCTTCATATTAAGATAGTGGTGGAAATCTTCTAACTTCACTTTTTCCCCCCAGATTTTTCCAGTTATCAACATATTCTCTATCATTTCATAAATATTCACAGTTTTATCACAGTTGTGATCATTTTTGGCTGAAAATTAAAATATATATTAAAACATTATTTAATGTATTAAATCAATATTACTAATAGTAGGCAAAAATGTATATGAATTTTCATTTTGTGTATCAAAATTCTTCAATTTTGATTTTCACAAATAATATAATATTTTATACTATATATAATATTTGTGAAAATGAAAAATTGAAGAATTTTGAATTTGATAGAAGTATAATATTTTATACTGTACATACTTTTATCAAATTTGAAATGCGTTGTAATTTTGATATGTATTATTCAATTATTTACATTTGCTTCAGTTATTTCAGTGTTGTTGTTAATAATGCATTTCAATTTTATTTCTAGATTCTTGGAAATACAATTCATTTGCATACGCTTGAAGATGAGTATGCAGCTAGGATTTCAAATATTCAAATGTATGATGCTGTGAGGTTTGTATTTTTCCTCATTCTTCAATTATAAAAAAAAAAAAAGGTTCGGAAATTTACTTTTTAAAAGTAAAAATGTTACCGTTTTAGTTACTTTAAGTTAAAAGTAATGGCTTTACAGTTTCTTTTTTTGAGTATTACCATTGCTCAAAAAGAAACTGTTACTTTTTGAATTGCATCTGCTAGTTTTAGCATCATATATAGAAATGCCTCATTTTATAATAGGACCAAGTTCCCAACACTGTTTCTGCAACTTTTTATAAAGAATTATGGTTATTGTCTAAATATTTAACATAATAATATTTAAAAATTAGACATCTGAAAAGATAAAAGAAACTGTAAAAGGTGTCAACTTTAATGCTTTACACACATCAAAATAATGCTCATCTCATTCGATTCAATGAATTACTTCCATTTCTTCAACAATGACAAGTGACAAATTTTCATTTTCATTCATAGTTCTCTGCCAAGGGCAGGTCCTTCACTGCAACCCAGCATTCTCCAATCTTTCCTATTTTCTGCCTTCCTCTTCGTCTCCACATAAGATCCATTTACCATAATGTTGTCGATCATCTGAAATCTTCTGCCACGAACTTTTTTACCGTTCACCATTCCTTCCAGTGCATCCTTCATTAGGGAGTTTCTTCTCAGCCAGTGACCCAACCAGTTTCTTTTTCTCTTCCTGATCAGTTTCAGCATTATTCTTTCTTCACCCACTCTTTCTAGCACAGCTTCATTTCTTATTTTGTCTGTCCATTTCACATGCTCCATTCTTCTCCATATCCACATTTCAAATGCTTCTAGTCGTTTCTCTTTACTGCGTCGTAATGTGCATGTTTCTGCCCCATACAATGCCACACTCCACACAAAGCACTTCACTAGTCTCTTCCTTAGTTCTTTTTCCAGAGGTCCGCAGAAGATGCTCCTTTTCCTATTAAAAGCCTCCTTTGCTATTGCTATCCTCCTCTTGACTTCTTGGCAGCAGCTCATATCACCACTTATAGTACACCCTAAGTATTTAAAGTTGTTCACTTGTTCCAATGTCTCATTCCGAATACTTAAGTTTATCTTCTTTGTCTTTCTTCCGATAACCATAGTCTTTGTCTTGTTTACATTTATCTTCATTCCATATTGTTCACAGCTGTCATTCAGCTGCAGTAGCATATCCCTTAGTATCATCTCCTCTTCTGCTAACAATGCCATATCATCAGCAAATCTTATGCACTTTATTCTTCTTCCTCCTACTATCACCCCTCCCATGTTCTGAAAACAATTCTTCACTAACTCCTCCAAGTAGATGTTGAACAGCGTAGGTGATAGAGGGCATCCTTGTCATACCCCCTCTCCCTATTCCACTTCCCTCTGACAATTTTTCTCCTATCCTGACTTTGACTCGTTGTTTCATATAAAGATTAGTTATTAGCCTTCTCTCTTTCCAATCCACACCAATTTTCTTCAAGATTTCCATAAGTTTATTCCAATCCACTCTGTCAAAAGCCTTTTCCAGGTCCACAAATACTGCATATACCGTGTTTATTTTTTTCTAGATATCTTTCGCCGATTGTTCGCAGCAGTCCAATTGCATATCTCGTACCTTTTCCTTTCCTAAAACCAAATTGCTCTTCTTCCAACTCTCCTTCCACCTTAGAATATAAACGTCTGTTCAGTATTCGCAGAAGAATCTTCGCTGAGTGCGATATAAAGCTGATAGTCCTGAACTCATTGCACTTCTTGGCATTATTTTTCTTCGGTATCGGCAGCAATACTGTTTCCATGAAATCATCAGGCCATTCACCTTTCTCATATATTTCATTGCATAATGATAGTACTTGCTTCTTGTCTTCACCGAAGCATTTTACTAACTCAATGTGTATTCCATCAACTCCTGTTGCTTTCCCATTCTTCATTTCCCTAATCGCTAGCTCAACTTCTTCCCTTAGAATACAACATCCTTTTTCGTCTTCTGATACAGCTGTTTCATCTTCTATAGCTAAGTAATCTGGACGATTCCCTGTCTCATATAATTCTTCTACATACTTGTTCCATCTGTTCAAAATTCCTTGTTTGTCGGTTATTTCATTGCCGATTTCGTCTTCTATCAATCACATGGACTTCTTATTCTTATTTGTGAAATCCAAACATTTTACTTCGTGGTATATTAAATCATATCTTCCTTTTCTCTCTAGATCCTCTACTTCTTCACATTTCTGTTTCATCCAGTCTTCCTTCGCCTTATCAGTTACTCTTCTTAGTTCGTTGTTTAGTTTCTTATAATTTCTTTTACCTTCTTCTGTGTTGATGTTTTTCCATTTTCTCCTTTCCTCCATCTTCTCCAACATTTTCCCTGTGATCCAAGGTTTCTTATTACTCTTACCTTCTCTGTATCCTATTGTTTCTTCTGCTGTTTCCTGTATACAGCTTTTTAGATGAGTCCAGTATTCATTACTATTTTCAGGTGCGGATTCTAAATTAGAGGCTTTCTTTTGAAAATGTTCTTCAAATTTTCGTTTTTCCTCTTCGTTCATAAGTTTTTCAATATCAAACTTCTTCTCCCGGACATCCGAATGGGGGGATAGTTTACGTCCGGAATCTTTTGCCGAGGAAAGATCCATCATGCCATGGGAAAAGTAAATGCGGAAGCTTCCCGTTGCTTTCCGCACACCACTCTCTCTTTCGCATCTTAAAAGATCCCAGGGGGGCCCGCGTGGAGGTGAGGAGAGTGGATTTGACCAATTAGGCCCTCCGGACTTCACCGAAATTCACCGCAAGAGTTAAATATCAGTTCCGTCAGGGTTTTTGACCCGATCAGAAACCGGGAAATCCTAATTTTACTTTTAGATGACATTTTTAATTATTTGTTTAAATATTAATATTAGTAAAACACTCCCTGTTTTTACTAGTCCTTCCAATATGGTTCACAGTAACCAGTCATAAACAATATAATAAAAAAATAATAAAAATACACGCTGACGACATGTTTTATTTAGGTTTTTTTTTTTGCTATTGATTTTGAAGTGTTCATTAATATGAATCTTCATATTTTTTTTTTAATAGTAGTATGGTATTTATATTAGTACGGTAGGGAATCTAAAAATTAAATTAAAAAAAGTTCTAAAAATTAAATTTATGGTAGATTACATAGAATAAAAAGTTAAGAATATACAGTTTACAAGTATATATGTGTGGTTATACCCTGGAGGAAAAATAAATAACGTACAAAGCATATGTAAATAATTTAGTGCAATACGTTATTCTTGGAAAACAATTTAAATTGATAAGATTTGACTTTCAATGTATTATTCATGAAAAAACTAAAGTTAATTAATCAGATTAAATAAATTTTATACATATATTATTATAAAAGAAAACATTTTGGAAACACATTAAGAAAATAACCTTTTATTTATACTATAACAACATTACCTATAAATATCTTCTTTAATACTCTTAAACAGTATTTCGTTTCTTATAAGCAAGAAACTTCTTCAGGTTTCAGTCTAGCAAAAGAAAATGTTTCTCTTTCCTCTAATACTTCATAATTCATTATAAATATATCTTTAAAAATTTACAATGATACCTGTGGTGGAACATGTGAGAGCTTTTTATTATGAATTATGAAATATTAGAGGAAAGAGAAAGATTTTGAAGAAGTGTCTTGCTCATAAGAAATGAAATATTCTTTAAGAGTATTAAAGAAGATATTTATAGGTAATGATGTTATAGTATATTTAAAACATTTGTAAAGGATTTGAGAAAAGCATTTATTTATTTAGTAATTTATAGCATATACAATAACATAAAACCATTAAGATTATTATTTTTCTAGGTATTTTCACTACACCATTTTTTAATTATGCTTTTTTATAAATGATATTTTTTGATTTTCTAAAAAAATGTTTATATTCATGTAATTTATAATTCTTTCCATATTGAAATTAATATTATTTTGCCCATAGCTATTATAAATTGGTGGATAAGATAATTTTATTATTTTGTCTATGATGATAATCAGGGTGTCTACAGAATCAGGGAATCAGGGAATTATCAGGGAATTTTGTTATTCTGGAAAAAATCAGGGATTTATCAGGGAATTTTGCAATTATTACTTAAAATCAGGGAATTTTTTGGTTGAACAGATTGGTTTTTTTTTTTTTTGGTTGAACAGATCAGGGAATTATCAGGGAATTTTAAAAGAAATTGTTCATGAAATCAGGGAAAAATCAGGGAATTTTTTTATTCAGATTTTGTAGACACCCTGATAATTTTTATTACTATTATTTTTATTTCTAAAATTTTATAATAATTACATTATCAATAACTTTTTAAGATACTATTAACATAATGTAGACCATGCATTTGGAAATGGAATTTAACACAATGATTACAATTAAATTTATAATATATATTTAGTTGTGACTTTTTGGCATCTTTTGTTGAGGTGCCTTTTTCAAAGTAATTGAAAGAGACATATTTTGTTTCTGTAATTACTTTAAAAAAGATACCTCAACAAAAGGTACTGAAACATCTTATCTAAATGTATATTATAAATTTAATTGAAATCCATAATTCTCTCTAATCCTCTTTCTTGTGTACATAATTAATAAACTT
>JAFIDM010000001.1:151996162-152016051 GCA_023159025.1 Thereuonema tuberculata | reverse complement strand
GTATTTATTTCTTTTGAGTTGAGGAGGTGAGTGTAAGTTTATTAATTGTAATCCGTTTGTTAAATTTCATTTCAAAAATAAATGTTTTGGAAATAAAACTTCATTATAAATTACTTATTACATTGGTTGTTTTATTTAAGTTTCTACTTTTTTTTTTTTTTTCCCAAAACTCATCTATTCTGTATGGGAAAGTAGTACATTTATAGGCCGATAGGAGATTCCTTCTGTGAAACAGCTAAATTTGATTTCGCTTTTGAACACAAGAATGCATTTATTAATATTTTAACATTTATCAGTAAATAATTCATTTAACTCATTTCAGCTCAGACATAAGTCTCTCAAATGAATTAGTATTGTTCTTATTAAGATATATTTGTTATTGTGGTTTTATTTCATTGAGGTTTTTTCCTCCTATGATTCTTCCTATTGTACATTCATTGGTGGCACCAACATTGCCAATGCACTAGTTACTGACACAACCATTCATTAGTGATTTCACTATCCAGTGCTGAAAATGTCATCCTTGTTTTTGAAGATTCTATCAAAGTAATGGAAAAAGAAGGCTCTTACGTTACTCACAGAAGTAATGGCATTACTGGATGCTAAATAAAAAAAAAAGGTAACTGCTACTAGGAATGGCATTCCTTGTATTGCACTATTTCTGATCCTGATGAAAAGAAAATTGAATTATCTTAATTCACCTTTAGATTCATTTTGAACAGGTTCTTATTTAATTTCTTCTTATTCAAAATTGTAATAATTTAGTTAGTAATCCATTGTTTATTTGCTTTTGTTCATTGAATAGTTTCATCAAAAGTATTACTACTATTTAAATGGAAAAAAAATCTTTATGGAGGTATGCTGAGAATAAGAAAGAACAGACACGAAATAGGGACTGAATTGGAAGAATTTTGGTTGTTATGCTTAAAGGCATTATTGTCAACACGTAAATTTGAAATATTTCATTTAATTCATTTGGTTCCAAGTTTGAAAAAGTACAAAGAAACTAAGGGTTCCCTGTTTGTTATGGAATCGTTTGGATATTAAGTCTGTGTAAGAATGATGGCGAATTTGGTAGATATGATGGAACTGGCACAAATATCAGAAATACGTTTTTACATACTTCTTCAGTTCACCACTGGTAAAAAGGAATGCAGCTTTATAGATCTTTAATTTACAGATTCTTTAGCTCAAGACTGATATCCTGTTTTGTCTGTTTCACAATTTTTGTTGATCATCTTTTGAAATTAACGTTATATTTATAAAGTGCATTTCATATTATGGTGGGAAAAATATTTTTAATATTGATTTTATTTCATTCTTTTATAATATTATATCTAATATCTTTAAGAATAAAGTATTCATCTTCTTAAAAATTGGAATCATTTTATAATGAACAAGTACTATAAATATTTATTAAACAACAGTGGATGTTATTTTATTTAGTAAAGATATTATTGGCCGTTGGGTTTATCCTTATGTACCAGATGGAAGTGCTTTTGGAAGAACAAATCCTTACTGCCATTTACGCCAAAATGTTTATCTACAAAAAGACATCACACTTGCCAGGTAGAATTTTTTCATAAGTTTTTTTTAACAATATATAATTTAAAAAGTGCTTAATAAAATTATAAAAATTATAATTTAATGTACTCTAAATTCTCAAGTATAATGCAGGTATTATACAAGTTTTTTTTGTGTGTGTGTGTGAAAACTTAGAAATTATTTGGTGGTCTGTATAAGTAAGGGGGAATGAGTGTGTTTTATACAGAATATTTTTAAGCATTCTGTCACATGCTTTATATCACAGAAAAACAAAACTGTAGTTTTAGCACTGTATCCAGCTGTCCATAATGTACTGCAACTCAAAAGAATGACAGATGCAGACTTATCAGTTGTCTCTCTTGTCTGTGAATCATGTGTAGACATGTGTTTCCTACCCATTCATTCCTTAAATTCCAATTCTCTTGACTATTTTTCTTGATGTCTTGACTGGGTCATTGTTTCCAACATAAGAATGGGAAAATGGATATTCAATTTTCCCAAATATTTTCCTTCACAGTAATATATTGCGGAGGGTGCTAAAAGGGACTAGCCTTCTGAAAAAATGCAAATTTCAATAGTTCTGTGTTCTGCAGGCGTTCTGTGCATGATGAGTGCATGTTCTACTAGAAATTTTGAAGGGACGCAGAAAACAGCTATGCTTTATGTCTGACTGCTGTTATACTTGGGAAGTTAAGGTTTATAATAAAGATACTTTGATATAGAATTGCTTAAGTTGTCTTTAAATGTTTTATTGACGATTGGTTTACAATTTACAATGATTTTTTTTTTTTGCATTTTAATATGAGTCATAATTTTTATTTTTTTGTAGTAGACGAACAGTCTGTTATTGCTGCTTGTTACTATTTGAGAAATGTAAATTGACTTGACTCCTAATAGAAAACCAATATTAATTTAAATAAATATATAAACAGAACAAAAGAAACGTTACAAGATTGTTGTGAAACATAAATATTTTAATAATTAAGAAATTGTTATTTCTTTGATATTCTTTCTTTAAAAACATGTTCAATTATTATTTGACACTTTGCTTTCAACTTTAATTTATAATTCTTGCTATTTTTATTTTTTTTTCTTCAGAACTCTTATGTAGACTTTAGACTTCTGTATCAGATGGAAGGATTACAGTTATGAAAATGTCTTAAGAAAAAGACAAATAAACAAAGAAATGTACATTTATGCAATATAAAATTATTCTTTTCTGCTTCACTGAAATAAATGTACTAATTCTATACGTAAATAGATAAACTATTACCTCATACTCTTGAGAGAATAAGCTATTCATTACATTGGTGTAAAATTTATCAATTAAATAATAAAAAATTAATAGTAAAAGCTTTTGTTATTCATAATTATTACATAATCATTTCTGATATTGAATAACGTAAGTTTGGAAGGAGCTCCAGAAGATAAATTATATCTTCAGATATTCTTCAGTTAAGAAGAGCTCTGTTAACTCCTTGTTCCCCATCACCATTGATTCCCATGTGGAGATTGACTAGTATCTATTCAGGTCCCTGTGAAATGAATGGTTTATCTCTGTATTAATTCTAACAATACAAGTTAAATCTGGACATATTTTCAGAAAAGAAAGGAAATAAAGAAGGTAATCAAGAATAATGTCTGCAGACGTGTTTTACATTTTTCTTAAGAAATACTCTCATAAAGATCACTTTTAGCTGTGAAGACTCAGATAGAAAAGTTGTGGCCTCAAGTTATTTGGAAGAAAAACAGATGCATTATTTCATTTGTTTGTTATTCCAAACAGTGTGGATTCTGTCCTATCTATGTGTATTTGCATTAAAATCTGTTGTTGGTTGTTGTGTCTTTTATGAAAACATTAATGGTATTTTAATTGACAAATAGAATCATGTCTACTAATTTACAAGAGAAGAAATCACAGTGTTTGTAAAAAGTACATCTTGTAGGAGTCTGAGGTGAGAAATGGTTGCTTGAAGAGAATCATATTCTCTTGGCCACTTTCATCTCTGTACAGTGTACAAGTTTACTATCATTTTCAATATCTAATTATTATTTTGAACAATAAAATCCCAGAGTCTGCTCATATTTTTTACATTGTCACATTGATAGAAAACCATTGAAGCTGAATTCTTTCTGTAACCTTCTGTGCTTACTAAGAAAATGCTCTCTGTATTTGATAGACCTATATGAACTTGGAAACATGGTTTTATTTGTAAATCATGTTTTTTACTTCAGGCCTTACTTTACTTTTCTCTTGAACAATATGTTGGTTTGATGAACTGTGAATCATGTTTTTTCTAATTGCCAAAGCTAAAGAAAAAAAAAAATATATTTCTTTCATGAATTTAAATAGAATAATTATTATTAGTACTGGTATAATTCTTTTTGTAAAAAAAATCAAACATTACAGGTGTATTTTAATAATAATGATGTTTTGAAATAGAAATAATTTTATATATTTTTTTCTCTGCATTTCATTTCAGAACTTGTGTTTTAGAAGAAAATGTTGTCATTGGCAAAGGAACTAGAATTGGCTACAATTCATTAATAAGCCAATCTGTAATTGGCTGTAATTGCATAATTGGTAAGTTTTTTTTTTTTTTTTTTTTCTGTTGACATATAGATGAAAGTCAGATATACTTAAACATTTTGAAACTTCCAAAATGATAAATTTCTAATTATATGCATTTGTTGTAATGATATTTTGATTAGAATTTTAAATTAATAAGAAGAAGAAGTGATTGTTTTTTCTTTGGTTATTTCTAATGAACATAATATTGATGATGTTTGTTTTCCATTTTTTTTCCTAGGTGATAATGTAAAAATTGAAAATGCTTATGTTTGGGATAATGTTGTTATTGAAGATAACTGTAACATCAAGTTTGCTTTGTTAGCAGATGGGGTAAAGCTAAAGAAAAATGTTCAAGTTTCATCTGGGTGTATTTTTTCATATAATGTAAGTAATATTCATCAATTTAAGGGAACTGGTTAATAATTTTTATTTATAAATTATTAAAAATAGAAATCCCTGAGAACTTTCTAATTTTGCTAATTTCATAATTTTTTTTGAGAGTTCTTATCGTGGAGATATTTCTGTTTGACTTCAAATCAAGAAGTCAAAATCACTCTATGAAATATCTAAGAACCATCTAGAAGTCACTGCTAGGTAAAAAGATTTTCATTATCTGTTTTTCACTCTGCAGATTAAAGCTGCTCAATTGGTTCTTGTTTCCCTGAACTGGTTGCTTGTCAAAATAGTAGCTTGAAGTTCTAATTGAAGGGCCCCAAGGACAAAGGTGTTAAGTAACATCTTGGCAGTTTCGAGATATTAAAAGTTAAAGTTTGGCTGCTACCTGGAAATAATAATTTCTTCTTCTTCTTCTTACGAGTTTGGCCTACTATGGACCGCGGAAAACAATTGACTAGATGAATAGTCTTTTCCTCTCCTCCCAGTATTTCTTCATTCTCTCACTCTGCTTCCTCCTTCTATCATCTGACCAGATTACTTTGGTCCTCGTAGTTTGTTTATCCTGGAACCCCCTGAATCCATTACGTCTCATTCTAAACATTTTCCTATTCCAGATCTCTTCTGAATTAATCCCAACTTGTTCCATGTCTCTTCTAGTTTCCTCAACCCATTTCGTTGTCGACTTTAAGTAATAATAATAATTTATTGTGAACAATATATAGCTTAATTATCACTAATAATTGAAAATTGTCCTGAAAAAAACCATGATTTTGTTGAACCACATTTATTGGTCGAAAAGCTTTGTTAACGCTTTTAACAGAAATTTTATGAAATTGTCGCTTAACACCTTTGTCCTTGGGGCCCTTCACTTAATAGATTAATTTTAAGTTAGTTTTGAGTCTCACTTTTGCCTTAATAAGGAAGATATCCAATGAATGACCTTGCTAGGAATGAGTTCCCTTTAATCACATGCCTTTAATTTGTATTTCAAATTGTCAACCTTCTGATTTAATCTTCAGAAATGAAAGTTAGTTCTTGTAGAAGCATATATTCATCGCCTGTGAACACTTTTCTAATGACGATGGGTTTCTTGGTGTTTGATCTGTTTGAACAATGATTATACTTTATATTAACTTCTTTCTGTTTGGATATTTAAAGTGATATTTGTGAGTTTCATTCTGTTCCTATTCCAATGGTATCATTCTGCATTTTCAAGATAATAAGTACAGACAATAGAAAATCCATAATGTTTACAGTTACAAATTTTACCACTGAAGTACTTGGATAGCAGCAAGCAAAATGGCAGAAACAGGGACATTACATTTATAGGAAAGTGAAATGTATAAAATATGAAAATGGCAAGAGGATTAAAACATCAAACTCTAAATAATTCAATCTATTTGTCTGAAATAAAGATGCTTAATTTTGTTTTCTTTTTATCATGGATATTAAAGTCTTTGAAAGATGAAATTGTAATCATTTATTCCACCACCTTGGTGTTTCCAAATCCGATCTGAATCATTTTCCATTCTCAATTGACAGAACTTGTGTTACTTACAGTCCTGTTTATGGATATTGTTAGTGATACTTACGATCCGGAAAATACAAATTATAAAAATATTCATTTTCAATCCTGAAGAAAGTTAGTCAAGTAAACACGTATCGCAGTTTGTTACTAAGATTTATAAATATTCTATAAGATCACAATGTATTGTTCTTGATATTATAGGTAGAGAAGTAACTTCAATCCTCTTATCCTACTCTTATTTTGTAGATGATTATCTATTGATGGAATTGAATAACTTTGTATATAACTTTGCAAATACTGTATCTTGCATTAATTATATGAGTTTTGCTTAAAATAATCTTATACAAATGCAAAATTGTTATTAGGTTCCATGATTTATTTATGATCATCCACTTAATCAGTGAGTGGGCCTGGTAGCCGAATGGGTTAGGGCGCTTGGCTGTGGGTTGGAGGTAGCGGGTTCAATTCCCGGCCTCGGCGGAGGGCAGGAGTTTTTCCACGCTCCTTTCTCCTCCAAACGGGTCCTAGGGTCTACCCAGCCCTCTGTAGAATGGGTACCAGGTTTCTTTCCTGGGAGTTAAAGGCGGGCAAGTGTCAGACTGACCTCCTGATCTAACTTTGTCCCGTTAGGTCACGAAAAGATGGAGCCTAACCTCCAGCTACCCCAAGGGTCTGTAAAGACCTGTTAGTGGGATACTTTAACTTTTAACATAATCAGTGATGGAAGGAAATGCTACTCCTACAGTTCAGTTCATGAAAGAAGAGCTTTTGATGATGTAATTTCCTCATAGATTGATGTTTCCAGGACGTAACAGTGCCATCTATTGCTAAAATCCATAACTGAATCTCTTAAACATTATGAAAACATTCTAGTTTTTGTATTTTCTACAGTTACGAATACATAATAATAATTAAAATTGAAATAATTACAAAACGTTCCACACTATTCCCCTTGCTTGGCCATGCAAAGCTTGTCCTTTCTTGGTCACGCTTATATGATCACAAAACAACGCCATCTTGGACTGACTGCTCGGAGTTCAAGTTGATGACGTTAAGACTAATGACGTTTGTTCCAGACAAAATCAATCGCTACGTAATGACCATATATGGCAAACCCTTCTTTTTAAAAATACTATAATAATAACAAATATCACATGATATAAAATGTGAAACTGTAGAATCATTTCTCTTTTTGATGAGATTGATCAAAAATAAGAGAAAGAAAAAACAACATTAGACATGATTCAATTATAGGTGGTTCTCAATTGAAGTGACTGTTTAATGCTCAGTCATTTAGCTGTGCTGTGGCAGCAATTGCAAAATTGATTACTATTTGTAATGATTTTAATTCCAGGGAATAAAATTGAATTCTGTATATTTTCATCTCTTACCTGGGATAAGAATTGCAACAATAATTTGCTGGAATAGTTTTGTTTTTAATGTTTTTTATTTTGACTTTTTTTCTTCTTTAGAGATAATATTCTGATTGCATTATTTCTGAGAGTTTAATTGATATGTCATGAGCTAATTCACTGCAGAAGAAAAAAATGTAATTGAGCTTTTCTTCATGAACTTTTGAATTACTCTTGAAAATAAAATACAAAAAATGTTAACAAATATTTGAGGATATATGGAAGTTAAGGAACAACAGTGAGATTTATAGAAACCAGTTTATGAACTTATTGGTGGTTAACTTATTACTTATAAATGCTAAGTTTTGGTCATTTTCTCCATACTTATGGAGAATTGTGATTAGTGTCAGTGAATTTATATAGTTTGTAGTTGAACCTGAAAACATCAAAAAGAAACTTACTTTGAAGATGGTCTTGTAGCCAAATGTGTAGGAAAAAAAAATCCAACTCCCACATATTTTAATTCATTTATTCTAATGAATGTTAAAAATGAATACTTTTTATCTCTATGTTCACATAGCTAGTAGGAGGTATTATAGGTTTGGTCTAACAGCCTTTAGTGAACATTGTAGAAGGTGCTAACTCTATGTAAGGAGCTGCTGAAAAAAACTTTGCTATTCAAATGCAGTTGTCATCGTATCTCAGAATTAGAATTCATTTCCTTGCAAAGTTGCTTACCTTCTCACCTTCAATAGAATTTTGAAACTTTTATTTTGACTCCTTTTTCTTTCTTCTAATATTGTCACCAGATAAACTTTGATAGCCTCCAAATGACTTTTGTAAATTGTGATGTTCTTATTTAACTTTTCTTTCTTTCTTTTGATCTTTTTAATCAACTAGTTTTGGATTTTACCATGAAAGTACTTTAAAGTTCGGATATCAACTAAATCCTTGTTTTAAATGAGAATTTAAATGTTTCTGTAATCAAGTTCTTTATTAATAAAATTAAACACATTAGTGACTTCAAAATTTTAATAATAAGGGCCTTTTCCATTTATCCATAGTTTGTCTGTCCGAAGACAGGTCCCCATTCTATGGAATTCAGTAGAACTCCCAGAACCTCCTGGGAAAGATACTGAGGTGGTTTTCCGGGACCTTCCTCAGGAAGCCATTATGGCAAGGCCTCAGACCGAAGAGAAAATGAAGAAAAGGCTGACAAACACACAAAAGGAAATTGAAACAGCCAAACGTCCGGGAATCAAACTCGGGTGCCGACACAATGCCCGCTCGACAACGCCGGCACAGCTAAGGGCCTTTCATGAAGTCAAAATAAAATTTTACCCTGACTACTTATCTGCATTAGGAAAGAAAATGACAGTTAGGACTCTCAGCAGTCAATAATATCTTAGTTTCATTTCAAATTAAACATGTTAATCAAGGTTTGGTAATCATTCCATTAATTTTACTGAAATACAATCACAAAATATATTGGAAGGATGCAAAAACTTAGGCTACTGAATAAAAACATCTAATTACAGTTATTAATTTGGGAAGAAACCAAAAATATATATAATTAAGTTCCTAATATGTTTAATATATATTTGTTTAATGTTTGCTAGAAGATTTAAAATTTTCATAAATTCATCTCCTTGCAGGTTATCGTTGGTCCTTCCAAAAATTTCTCTAATGGTGTTTTATTAGCAGCTGAACCTGAAGATGACGATGACGGTTTTGGAGACGAAGATCAAAACTGCAAAGATTTTGGTAGAGACATATATTCTTGTTTTTCTTTCTAATGTAAAAATCTTTCCGATAAGTTTCTATTTCTGTTATTGATCAAGGGAATTAAAATTAAGCAGCAAAACATATGGATCTATCACCAATGTCTTAGAATGTTTACTTGGTAGATAATTTTCATGGATTATTGCTGAATCCAAATTCTTTTCTCATATTTTGCCCCCAAGTAGTCTTCTACTCTTTTTTGTCCTCTTCAATTTTGCCTATCAGTTGTTGTTTATAGTTAATGAAACTTTTGTTGATCAGAGCTTTTCCAAACAAGAAAGATTCTTGCATTAAATGCTTTCTATTCTCACATTGATATTTATGTTTATATCAACCACTGATAGCTGTTTTGAATGTGCACTTATTTTTTTTATCAATTCTTCTGAAACTTTTTGTTGAATCAAATATTTCATGTATTCAGTTTACGCCAAAATCTCACACTATTTTGATGGAATCCTGTAGTAAGTAAAAATTAGAAAATAATAATAATAATAATAATAAAGCAACTTTCCATAGAAGTTGACAGTCTTGTTCCCCATCCTCACTTGCACAGATTAGGGAGGACATCGCTGAATCCATCTACAGGACACCACCACACACCCCACTGGAAGACACCACCTATATGGCAAACAAAGAAACAATCTCTACTCCATAGTACACATACCCCAATAGTACAACTACTGACATATTACAAATTGCACATGATCATTTCTACACTGCACTGGCACAGTGCACAGACACAGACCCCACACTCAGGCCGCTACTCCTCAAAGTACATACATCAAAACAACTCAACACACACACTATTTCACAACACTTTGCCAATATTCAAATGCTAGAAGACATTCACACAACACTGTACTGCATGCCACAGGGAACCATTCGAGCACTTGGGATCAAACAACACCCCATACCCTCCCACTTCCCGATCACAAGAATACATGCCCCTTAGAGACAGCCTCCACGTCTGCATCAGCGACCTTAGAGGAGACATATCTAGACACACACAATACTATGCAGGAAACAAAACAAGGAAACTTATTTCCCAGGTTAGAAAGATATTCAAATGTATAAACACTTGCCCTTCACACTCAAACCATCATACCCAGGTTCAGGAACATCTTAACACACTGAAACAAAATCTTAGTGCGCTTGCAAGATTACAAAGATACAAACAGTGCAGTCTGAACAAACAACAGAACAATAATTTTCAATACAATGAGAAAAAATTCTATAGATCTCTTACATCTCCCTCTACTATACCCAACACACACACTCCCATCAGCAAGGCATTACATGAATACTGATTGTCTCTGTGGTCCAATCTCATACCTCACAATTACAAAGAACCATGGATCACAGAGGAATAACAACTCACTTTACACCTACCCTACATGCACTTCCATGACATTACTCTTGCAGACATACAGACAGCACTAAAACCTGCACACAACTGGAAGATGGTGTCCAGAACTTCTGATTCAAGAGGTTCAAGTCCTTGCATGGGACGTTAGCTCTTACACTCACTGACATAATCCAACATCCAGAACACACGCTTCTCAAGCAGGGTGTCATATACGTACAGAGCCAGAATACTGAAACAGCACACTCTGCAAACATCCTTCCAAGCACTTGCCTCCCCACACTTTATAAACATCTCACCTCCTTCCTTGCATACAAAATTTACACACACCTCGAGACACATAACAATCTCTCTGAACAGCTGAAGGATTGTTGCAGAAATTCCCAGGATTGTAAGGAACAGCTCCTTATTGATTCGGTAATCCTGTGGTAGACACTGCCTAAGAATAGAAATTTACGCATCACGTACATTGCATACAAGAAGGCTTTTGACTCGGTTCTACATTCCTGGCTCCTACACACTCTTCATCTTTTCAAAATACACTCCAAGATCATGGCATTCTTGGATGCCATGATGAAGAGTTGGAACATAACTTTACACCTATGCACCTCCAACACCTCCATCACTACAGTCCCCATTCCCGTAAGGAGAGGTATTTTCCATGGAGACTCTTTGAGTCCTCTTTGGTTTTGCCTTGCCTTGAATCCACTGAGTCACATGTTAGACAACACAAAACATGGTTATAGGCTTACCTCAGGCACTCTGACACCATACAAAATCGCATACTTACTCTATATGGATGATATAGAACTCTACACCACAAACAACACACAACTTACTAATCTACTTCACAGTTCACCAAAGACATTGGAATGGAAATTGGAATTGACAAATGCTGCAAGCTACATTTAATATGCGGGAAGATCTCAAATTTGGATGGCTTTGAACTGCACCGTGGATTGGCCATCTAATCCATGTAAGAGGGAGAGACTTACAGATACCTGGGCTTCCAGCAAATGTGCATCGCAGACAACACAAACGTGAAAAGTGCACTCAAGAACACATACAGTGCTCGCATTTACAACATCCTCAAAACACAACTCGGTACCAAAAATAAAATTAAAGCCATCAATACTTTTGCCATCCCCACACTAACATATTCCTTTGGCATAATCCCCTGAACAAACAACAAACTCGTAGCACTACAATGCACAACACATACTACTTACATGAAACAAAAGATGCACCACCCCAAGTCCACAAAAGAAAGGATGACCCTCCTTGCAAGAAGGGAGGCCGAGGACTCATCAGCTAATCACCATACACAAAAAACAAGTGCACACACTTAGGAATACTTTCACCAAAGAGCACAACACTCCTCACTACACTTAGCAATTGCCAAGGCTGACATACACCACACTCCTGACCCCCACACTCAGCAGCTATGGGAATCATGGGCATGTAAGGAACTCCACGACAAAAACATTGCCACGAACTCAGCCAGCCTCATGTCAACATCGAAGCATCAAACAGATGGCTGACAAGTGGTGAGCTGTTTGGGGAGACCAAAGAGTTAATGATCGCAGTACAGGGCCAAGTCATCCCAACATGCAACTACAGGAAACATATTCTAGATGATGGAAACGCGCACAATGACACATGCAAGAAATGCCGCACTACACTTGAGACGATCGATCACATAATATGAGGCTGTCCTCTTGTCTCCCAAACAGACTACCTCCAGTGACACAATCAGATAGCATCGATCGTTCATCAACAGCTAGCACACAAACACTCACTTATTAAGAACATGGTCCTGTCCTACAATTATACACCATAAAATGTGTTAGTCACCCTCAGGGGGATTCGATTGGTTGGAGCCGGAGGGGAAAGACGTGGCTGTCGGAGCTCCTAGTTTGTGAAGTGGAATAGATGTGCTTAGTAGTGCAGTCGATATGTATTTAGTAATTTAAAGTGTGATATTGGACAGCTAGTTGCAGTGAAAAGATATAAAACTGTTTTAGTAAGTTATAGAATAAGAAATTTAATTGACTAATAGAAGAAAGAAGGCACGAGTGGACTCGCCCGGCAAATGGAACAGCGGTGGAATTTTCCACGTCTGTAAAGCGGTGAAGGAAGGAGTTTCCACTGCAATTACAGGGGGAAAAGAACTGATATTATGCAGGATATATCAGATAACTTTAGAGGAAGATCAAACAGTACAGGAACTGTAAATATCCAAAGGCTAAGACAGCGCAAAGAGGAAAATGAACTAATTGAAAAGAAAATACAAGAAATAGAAGCTTTTAAAGCGAAAAATACTCTACCAAGGTCACCAAAAAGCAAAAAACACAAGTTATCTGCAGAAGAAACGGAAGGGAATACAACGGTGAATTTAGAAGCAACAAATGCCAGTTAGTCACCCTCACATAAGCTGTACTGGGACCATCCCAGTAAAGCCTATGGCATATGATGACATAGACAAAACCATACACCACAACATACTCGACATCAGACTTGTTGATAAGACCAACAAACAGACCTATCTCATCGACAGTGCAGTGTCTATCAGCAAGAACATGCAGAAAACTCACGCAGATAAGATCAGTAAATACACTGACTTAGCACTTGAGCTGCAGAAGCAGTGGAGGCAGTGCTGAGTATGTGTTGTACCCATCCTCTTGCCCCCACTGATCTGGTGCCTCATACACTGAAACACAGCCTTAGCACACTAGGAGTTCACAAAAACACTTACGCACAACTCCAGAAGGCTGTGATACTCAACCCAACATGCATATTTAAGAAATTTTTGGACACGGCCACACATCCGTAATATCCCTAACCCTCCTTGCACACTTTTTTTCAGTTGGCAATATGTGCTTTGGTCCTTGACATGCTTTGCTGTCTTTGCTGAGGAAACCCAGGAATAGGAACATTTACATAATAATAATAATAATAATAATAATAATAATGACAACAACAATAATTCTTCCGCACTTTTTTTTGTTTTACACTTGGCAATATGTGCTTTGGTCCTTGACCCACCATATTGTCTTTGCTGGGAAAACCCATGGTTTGAAACTTAAAAATAAGAACAAAACAAGAATATTTTTTTAAGTAAGAGGCCACATGTTGAGTCATATTTTTACAATTATTTTTTTTCAATGAGTTACCAATAGATCACCAGTTCTCTAAATGAGATCTTTTTTTTTTTTATAATAAAGTTTCAGAAATTGCTGTACAGTTCAGATCTGAACTTAAATAAATAATTGTTGAATATTAATTTACACAGCAATCAAGGAAATATAATAATTATTTTGGAAGTAACTGAAGGATTCTGAAACTAATTGCCTGGAATCTCCTCATTACTTGTAAAAAATCTACATCATTTTTTTTTACTTAAAATTCTTCATAAACTTGAAACAAATTGATACATAACATTGCACACTGTTACATCTCTTCAATACTAGACAGAATTGAATGACAATTGAAGCCAGTATTAATTTCTTCTATATTCCGTAAAGTGTTATCAATTAAGAGCCAGGTAATCAGAGAAATTGTCAAGCGAAATTTTTATTGCTAATTGACTTATTGCAGTCAATTAAATGAATCATAAATGTTGAAGAAATTTTAATTTTATTGATTTTAATGTTTTAATTTATTGATTAAGTGAATATTTTGTTAAAGATAAAACCTTATCTATACCTATAAATGACAAAACCCACTGACTCACTCCACTCCATTGAAGAGGAGAAAGGGATGGTAAGTCTTATATTCTCCGATCTCGATATTAATTTCATATCTAGGGATTTCATTACAAAATTCAAATGTAACCTATCTTTGTAGCTATTACGTGATTTTTGTACCAAGAGGGAAAGTTTCAAAGTGAGCTCACAATTTCAATTTCTTTCTTGTCCACATGATTGTAACGCATACGAAGAACTGGTATTTTGCTAGTTTAATATAAGATTATCATAACTGTCAAACTAAATGATACATATAAAACCAATTCAGTTTTGAAACATTTAAGCAAAGTTTTCATAACAGCAATATATGATAGGCTTTTCCCCATTATTAATTGTGGAATTTATTTGTCTCTTTTATGTTATTGGTTTACAAATTTAGTGCAGTGACATCTTTTACTGGAAATTCTTAATGCATACAAGTCATTTTCATTCAGTTTTTGCAACTTTTCTAAGTTAAAGATTTTGGATAACATTGAAAGTGAATGATTGTCAGTATTTGTATTGGTAGTTAAGCATGAAATATATATATATATATATATATATATATATATAATTTATTATTTATTTATTTGTTTATTTTATTTAGAGATTGATAAGTCAGTTGTTGGGAAGGATGGTGTAGCATTTGTATATAATGTTCCCCGTGACAGTGATAGTGATGCCAATGATCTTGTTGTTGACATGTGGGGTTTGACATGTCAGTCTGATGATGATGAACTCAGCAGTCCTGATGAATCAGATATTGAAGATGCTTCAGACAGAGATAGTCCTATGGTGGATGATTTAAAAAGTGAATATTCTATTTTAATTTATACTTAAGTAATTTCTGACTAAAAATTTAAGATACTTGTAATCATAAGGATTATTAATAAATATTTTGAAAATGTTTTAATTTTATGGAAGATAATCTTTTGGAATTAATTTGAAATATTTCGTCTGTCTAATATTATGAAGTAAAAGTTATACTTTTCATTATTAATTCTTACAATGAAGTTATGTTATTCATTGTTGCTTTTGTATATTTTTAAACTATTAATAATTGCATTACATGATTAAAATAACAAAGCTTATTTGTATAATAGAACATTTATTAAGGAAGCATTGGGGTATTGTATCTATTTATTTTTTACAAAAAAAAAAAATTAACATTAATTTTGAGCCAAAAATAAAAATTGCAGGTTGTTTGAAGAGATTTTTTCAATTACGATTAACAATTTCTCATTGTAGAAGTGATTTTGGATTTTATTATTTTGATATATAATTTTCATTTATTATAATTATTTAATGAAGATTTTGGTTGTTTGTTGTTGTTTTTTTAACTATTTTTCAAAAACAAAACCAAATATAAAACTTAAACTTTGTCTCTCTAATTTCAGTGTTCTATAATGAAGTGCTGGACAGTCTCATCCGTGGTGCAGAAGAAAACATTAAATGTGAAAATCTCATTCTTGAAATTAATTCTTCCAAGTGAGTTATTAATGTTTCATAAAAATCCTTTTCTTATTTTAATTGCTGTTTGTTTCCTGGGCTTTTGTTGTAGTAACTTGCTTGAGCTGACATTCATCTTTAGAAAGTATCAATCTCAGATTTCTTTCGTCTGGGTGAAATCATCCTTACTTTCTTGTGTTCAAACTAAGAAATTTTCAAAATAGTTACTTTTATTTTCCTTATTTACAAGAAATGTTACAGTTTATGTGGAAAGAGATTTTCTTTTTTTTTTTAAAGCGTCCATTTGGAAATTCCAATCCTAAGCAATAAATAGTTAATGAATAAAAGAAAAAGCAAGTTTCTAGGTTCTGAATTCCATCGTACATCTGCATCTGATTGTAGAATGTTTAGCAAAGATTCCAGTTCATTGCAGAGGAAGACTTTTACTAAATACTATGATTTCTGCACATTCCAAAACTGCCTGTTCTCTGATTTAACGCAACGAAAGTGGTATTGAATGAGCTTCATTTGAATGCACTGATGTTTTTCTAAGACCTTCAGCTAACTGATGAAAAGGTGTGTCTTCTACAATTGTCAGTGATTTTTGTGTTATTCTTCTTTCCAGTTTCTCACTGTTTTAAGGAATTATCTATAATGAGAAGCAATTAAAAAAAATTATAATGGGCATAAAATGGCCAAATAAAAACTTATATTTTATAACGTAGAATTTAAAACATTTTTTTATTTGTTGTTATACAATAAGAAAGTAATTCGAGTTATATCATTCCTCAATGAAGAATTGTTGAAAACTCTGTTACTCAGATATCAATCATCTAAGAAATGTGCAGTTCAGTGTTGGATTCATTTGATTGTTGTTTGCTACAGATCTAGACTCATTAATTGTTCCAAGTTTTAACAACAGTGGCTCCCCCTCAAGAATATTCAGTTGAGTATCCTCAAGTCTACGTTTGTTATACATTTTGGAATTATATACCCTTTTGTATCGTTATATGATAGAGCTAATTTCAATTTTTCTTTGATTTTTTTTTTTTTGATGAGTTTCTGAAAAAAGAAATACTATTTCTTCTGTTTTATAAAACAAAACATACCTTCATAAATGCTCACAAAAATCCTACATCAGTAGACAAATCCAGTAAATAGTTGACTATATTTTGCTTTTTTGGTCCTTAAAACAATTTGATACCAATATAGTAGATGTTTGAATATTTCATTATTCATTTCACAAAAATATTGTAAACTTGTTTTATCATGTAGTCAGTTTAAAAATGCTTATTCTTAATAGGCAAAATTAACAAAAATGAACAACCTTTTATAAATGAAGTTTATATTTTTTTATCAAAACTATAATAATAACTAATAAATAAGTTCATATGCAAATTGTTATCTACCTTCTGCAGTAAGTTTTATGGTCATGTTATGCAGTCTGGCACTTGTCCAAATCCATGTCTGTTAATTCATGGATGGTCACAGGACGAAAAGTTTTCATTTCCAAGTCTTTCTTCATGTGGTCGCGAATTGTTGATTGTGGCACTTGCAACTCGGAGGCACATTTTTGTGTTGATTTTATGGGTGATCCGAGGAACTGACTTTGCGACGGCAGCAGAAGTTTCTTGCCAGGTAGACGGTCTTCCACTTCTCCTCATATCTTTGACACATCCTGTGCTGAAAGCTTTTTTCTCCCACTTCAACAAGTTATCTCTGCTCAATGACTCCTTACCAAAATGTGCCCTGAAATCCTGCATGATATTATGTATGGTTTTCCTAGTATGTGGCCGCTCATGGACCCACACGTAAGTCACAAATCTCCTCCACACAGAAAACACTCATATCTGCCATTTTGCACTCTCAAAATGACTAGAAATTTCCATAAGATATGGTTTCCTGCTGATCCTCCAGATGTCTCCACCTGTCATACAAATATCACCAATACATTTTTCACTCACAGATTTGTTTTGCAGGAAAACAAAACCAGGTGTAGTGACTTTTTGCCCACCCTGTAAAAGTCAAAGGTAACTTGAATTCATCCCTTGATGTCTGTTTAAATTTAGTATTCAATTTTTATACAAAGGTTTTTCTTTTGGGAAGTGTATAATAGATTTTTTTGGATATATTAAAACTTTAGTGGCAGCAAAAATAACCTAATGAGATAATCTTTCAAGTTGGAAGCCCATTTCAAAATTTGGATAAAGTTATCTAAGCATTCTGTAAACAAAAAGCTTATTATAATTAATTTCCAGGATTACCAGTATGTTTTTGATGCAAGTTTTAATGTAAATTTTATAATATACTTAAGTACATATTTCACTAATTATTTATTTTTACACTTCTAATTGTTATGATTGCAGAAGTGTTATCTTGTTCATTTGTACTGTTTTGTAACTCATATTTTGTGACATATATATTGTCAGTGCCATATATTGTGATCGAATTAAAATACAGGTAACCCCGTTGATTGAGAACCCGGCGAGTGCGAATTCGTGTGATTTTTTTTTTTTAACTGTCAACAATTAATTGTTAAATAAAACATTATTACCATGAAGTGTATATATTTGTTACTTACATTAATTAATATAATTTATATATCATTACGATTTTTCATAATATCGCAAATTTTACATAATAAACATAGACAGGCCCAGCAAAGAACACTAGATTCTTTTTTGCGATGTGGAACAAAGTGAATGTCAACATAAAATTGGCACACAAAGCCAAAACCACACTTGGTAGTATATTATGTTCACATAAAATATCTATTAATAATAAAGACAAGATGGCGGCAGTTTATGGAATAGAATGTGAGGGAGGCGTTAAAACATGCAGATATATTGGCGAGATTAAAAGAAGGGTTAGTCTCCGTATGAATGAGCACGAAAGTAATAACAAGCAATATCTTACTAATATTCATCATAAGGCAACTGGACACAAAGTATTAGTTAACAGTCCAATTGTTTATGCCATTGAGAAAGATGATTATCTCAGAAAATTTCATGAATTGCTCATTATTAAATCCAAGTCCATCCCTTGTTACAATACTGAGGTGTCCATTCTTAATGCGCTTGAATATGACATTAAATAGGATGTAATGGTCATTATTATATAAATTCCTGTTTCATTGTTTTAATTCCATGATTATTAATGATGTAACTTTAGCATTGTTAAACTTATTACTTTTCAAATTCTTTTGTTCTTTTGATGTCAAATATTTTACTCGAGACTGGTAAGTTCCGAAGTTTTATTTTATGTTGTAATCTGATGATGGGAGATTATATAATCCTGAAACATGTTATTTGAATGTTTTTTTGTTGGTTTCCTTGTGTTTATGGTCTACTTTCACTATTATTATATGGAAATACACATCATGAATAATTTGAATAATTTAAAGTGATTAAGTAATATTTTTTTCAGTTTCTTTTCAATGTTATATTACTTTTATGCTACATAAACATTTCTTTTCATATTAATAATGTTTATTTTATCAATAAAGTGTTTTTTCATAATATAAAATGATTTTTTTAAAACTCCCCGATTGGTTGCGAAATTTCGCTTATTGCAACCTTCTCTTGAATATATCCTTTGCAATCAACGGGTGTTATCTGTAGTATAAAGCTGGCAACAGAGATCCGTATTATGGAATTAGCATTTTTAACATTACAATATTGTTAAAACAATAAATCTGCTGTCAAATAGATAACTGATAATCTCTATATATAAAAATGAATGTATCTTTCTTTCTTTCTTTGTCCTTTATACACTCCTAGGCCCTTTGACCTACCTGGACAAAACTTTGCAGAATTACTCTTTAGGACCCTGCGGAAAAGATAGGCTACCTTAGAACCCGGACCCCCCCCCCCCCCAAGGGGTTGAAAAGGGGTAAAATCCCTGAAAAACCCAATATCCATCTGGTGGTAAAAATGAGAACTATACAAATATTGTGTAAAGTGAAAAATTCCCTCTCCTATGGGGAGCAGGGACACCCCACTTGGGTGGGGGGATGGCATTACAAGGGCCTAAGTGTCCTACCCTCGATCAACACCGGGACCTTATATTTAGGGCCCCTTCTCGGGCCCCCCAAGTCAATTGCAAAAAAGGGAAAAATTCGCTCTCCTGTGGGGGGCAGGGACACCACACTTGGGTGGGAGGAAGGCAACACAAAGGC
>JAFIDM010000001.1:151967388-151996152 GCA_023159025.1 Thereuonema tuberculata | reverse complement strand
CCCACACCCGACCGACACCGGAACCTTATATTTAGGGCCCCTTCTCGGGCCCCCCAAGTCAATTGCAGAAAAGGGAAAAATTCTTTCTCCTATGGGGGCAGGGACACCACACTTGGGTGGGAGGAAGGCAACACAAAGGCTGAAGTGTCCCACCCCCGACCGACACCGGGACCTTATATTTAGGGCCCCTTCTTGGGCCCCCTCAAGTCAATTGCAAAAAGGGAAAAATTCGCTCTCCTATGGGGGGCAGGTCCACCACACTTGGATGGGGGGATGGCGACACAAGGCCCTAAGTGTCCAACCCCGATCAACATCGGGACCTTATATTTATGGCCCCTTCTCACCGAGCCCTTTCTTTCTTTCAGTGGCATTGCAACACATGCCGGGTACAGCTAGTATATACATATTTTTTTACAATATGAAAGTCATTTAGATTTGATTTCATTGATATCATGGTGTTTAATCATTTTTTACTTCTTGTAGAAACTGTATTGAGAACTTTCTCTTCATAAGCATTGTTACAAATGAGGTGGCAGCTCACCACTGGTCTGATGTTTTCTGAATGGGAATTCATATTTGACTCAGTCTTGTTTTATTAATGGGATTCATTGGGTATTTAGTTATTCATCAACTGAATAAAGCCAACAAAAGATTAGATTATGAACCAAATATTAATTAATATAAATTGGATTTTGTGTTTATACTGATTTATTAATTTATTTCAGATATGCCTATAATGTGACAATGAGTGAAGTTAACTCCTTAGTGACGAGGGCAGTTTTTGAGATTCCTGATACCAAAGCAAAACAAGAATTAACTGCAGCAGATTATTTTCTTGCTTTAAAACCTGTAAGTTTGTCTTTATTTTACTGGAGTCTATGCTCCAGACCAACTTCTTTATGAATCCTCAAGTGACTTGTGGATGTTTTGTGAATAACTTAGTTAAAGTATGTTTGATTTATCCATATGATTTCTAATGAAGATGAAATAAATGTTCATTTGTTATGATAGAAAATTTTAGTCAAGATTTTATCTAACATAAAATATTAGTCAAAATTATTATGAGAATAATGCTTGGAGGAAACTCTGTACGACAGATATGATTCCGTTAAGTATGGAAGAACGACAACATGTGATATTCAAGAGTTAGACTATTTCAGCTGATTTCAGTTTAAAGGTAACCAACTAGAAACTGTTAAGATCAAGAAAATGTGCTTCAGATCCACAGTGACATCAGAAATTCCCATTCACCATTTTGGATGGAACCACCCAACGATAGCTGCTATCATTTCAATAAGTAAGATGGTACAAACAGAAATTGAAAACCTAATATTGACAGACAAAGATGAACAAAATGTGGAGACAAAAAGAGTAATGCATGTATTATTTGGGATTGGAAAAGTTAAATATTTAAGATTTAATAAATATCCAGAAAATATGATGGAGTATTTTTGGTGTTGAGTTAACAGAGAAGTTTCAAAGAAATGTTTAGAGTAGAATTACACAATTTACAATATTAGATAAAAAAAAAAAAAAAAAAAACCATTGAAAACTTATTTTGATGCCTAAAATAAAGTTATTATTTATTAACCCCTTTTTTTCTTACAAAAGTTAAACAATTCAACTAATGGATCATTGTAGTGTTTTTGTTGATTGCATTTCTGTGAAGTATCTCAGATGACAACACATGATGACAGTGAAAAGATTTTGTAATGAGATTTTAAAGAAACTGATATAATTATTAATTTGCAAATAAGTAAATCCTTTTACAAATATTACAACAATAAGCACAAATTTTCATCCCAAATGGACTAATGCCGAGTTTTGATATTGATATTCTTAATCTATGTTGGATAGCTGCCTAAAATATATTTTTGTTACTGAAAACTATTTTAGTAAAATGCCTATTATCCAAAGTGACTGAAGGACGAAAGAACTCCAATAATTAAAAAAACAGTTAATTCAAATTGTTTAATTGGAATAAATACATAAAAAAAAGCCCTATAAAAATGTAAGATGAACATATTTGTAGTATGTAAATACAAATTTTATCATCTTTAGATAAAAAGCCAATGATTTTTGTTTGTTTAAACATAGAGAATTAAAAAAAACAAAAACAAATACCTTTGTAAGGACTTCAGTAGAGGACCTCAGATAATTGAGCCCAGGATAATCGGTGTTTTACTGTACTTGGTTTGAAATGTTTTTATTTATTTATTTCATTTAAATCCATTTCCTTTTTCTATCATCAAGTTGATTTTCCTTTGGAGAGTCATTGTTTTCCATCAAGAACCACGAAAGGAAGTTGTTGTCTTCCTGACTGTAGGAGAAAAGGATCTTCTTGAGTTGCTACTGATTTGTTATCCATTCAATTATCAAAATATCTTGATAAATTACTAAAGTTTAACTTTGTTCAATATTTAAATAGTTAGAAGAAGATCTCTAGATCATTTTGCAGTTTTGATTATAGATACTGAAATCTGATATAATGCACAACATTTTCTGTAAAGCTTGAAACTTTAACGTTTAATGTTTAAAGCTTGAAACGAATTAAAGCTTGAAACTTTAAGCCTAACCAAAAAAAAATCTGTCTAAAATGATACTGCATTTGAAAGATGGTTTTGATTAAGTAATTTAGCAAAATTAGTAATTTATTGTTTAAATTATTATTCACAATCATTATTTTTACATGAGGTTTCCATTGATTGATTATTTTATATGGCTGCTGATTTTAACGTTTTAAAAAAAAAAAATCAAGCTGCATTATCCAGATAAATACAGTAGTAGTTCATTGGTGCAGAGTATTGAACTATTGGGAAGCTTTGTATTCAAAGCAATTGTGGCATAAGGAGCAAATAAGTTATACTATATTTGAGATTAGAAAACATGTTTACTGTTGAAATTTTATTTGTTTTTTTTTTTTTTTTTATTGACAGGTTTTGATTCAAATGATTCCCTTATTCCGGAATTACATTAAAAGTTTGGATTCACAAATGGATTGCTTAAATTCACTGGAGGTAAATATTTCACTTCTAAAGAAAGAAACAAATATAGCAATAATTGCCATGAAAATGTTGTTTTGTTATTTTGTTTAAAGTCTGTATAACAATTTATATTTCAGTGAAAACTCTATTGTTATTAACTTCTGTATAATTACAGACACTGAACAAAATAGAAAAATAGCAAAGGCTTTTTAAGCTATAAGTAATTAATAAACAGACACCATTATTATTATTATTATTATCTAAATTTTCTTATACTTGGGTTTACCCAGCAAAAACAACTTGGTAGGTCAAAGACCAAAGCACATGTTACTAAGTGTAAAAAGGTGTGCAAGGGAGGTGAGGGTTGTTAGAGATGTGTGGTTGTGTCCATGATTTTCCTAACTGTGCGTATTGTGTTGAGTACCACAGCCTTCTGGAGTTGTGCATAAGTGTTTTTGTGAAGTCCTAGTGTGCTGAGGCTGTGGTGCAATGTGTGCACCAGACCAGTGACAGACTGGAACGATGGGTACAATACGTACTCAGTCCTGCCCCCACTGCTTCTGAAGCTTCTGTGCTAAGTTGGGTATTTACTGGTCTTGTCTGCGTGAGTTTTCTGCATGTTCTTGCTGACAGCCACTGCAATATCGATGAGATAGGTCTGTTTGCTGACCTTTCCGACAAGTGTGATGTCAGGTCTGTTGTGGTGTATGGTTTTGTCTGTGTGAATGCAGCGGTCCCAGTACAGCTTATGTGAGGGTGACTCTAAAAAGATTTGTAGTATGTATTTGTAGTATGGAACCGTGTTCTTAATAAGCATGTGTTTGTGTTGATGACTATAGACACTGTGTATTTGGAAGAGAAGGGGGAAGTCTGATATCATGTGGTCGATCGTCTCGTACGTTGTCGTATGTGTTTGTGTCATATAGAATGTGTTTCTTGTAGTTGCGGGTGGAGATGACTTGGTCCTTTATCGCGATCATTAACCTTTCAGTCTCCTCCAACAGCTCAGAACTTATCAGCCATCTGTCTTTTGTTTCCATTTTGACATGAGACCACCTGAGTTCGTGGCGATGTTTGCCATGGAGTTTCTTATGAGCCCATGATTCATGCAGCTGCTGAGTGTGGGTGTCGGGAATGGTGAGTGTCAGACAAAGGTTTTCGAGGTCCAGAGGGGTAAGATGTGTGTCAGCCTTGATAATGGCAAATGGAGTGAGGAGTGTTGTTCTCCTTCGTGGAAGTGTTCCCTAAGTGTGTGTACTTGTTTTTGTTAGGGTGATGCGATTGATGAGTCCTCGGCCTCCCTCCTTGCGGGGGAGAGTAATCCTTTCTGTCGTGGACTTGGGGTGGTGCACATTGTGTTTCGTGAATGTAGTATGTGTTGTACTTTATAGTGCTTCAAGTTTGTTGTTTGTCCATTGGACTATGCCGAATCCCAAGTGCCCAAAAGTGGTTTAGGAATTGCCGTGCAATATAGTGTTGTGTGTATGTCTTCTAGCATTTGGATATTGTCAAGGTGTTGTGGGATAGTGTGTGTTGAGATGGTATATGACTGTGGAGAGTTGTTTTAATGTGTTTACTTTGGGAGTGGTGATCTGAGGCTGTGTATTGTGCTAGTGCAGTGTATAAATGATCATGTGTGGCTTATATTATGTCAGTAGTTGTAGTGTTGGGGCATGTATACTGTGGGGTAGAGATTGTTTCTGTGTTTGCTGTACAAGCAGGGTCTTCCAGTGGGGCATGCTGTGCTGTTGTGTGGATGGATTCAGTGACTTCATATAATTATTAAACCTTATAAATTGCCTAAATATAAATTGTACTCTTCCATATAATTACTTTTAGATACGCAGATGACAAAATTATATGGAAGATAGGCAATTTAAAAGGTTTAATCTAACTATATAAAAAGATAAGACCTGACTCACTCATTCATTCATTCACTGACAGATCAACGCCCAGCCCAAACCGTTGGATCTAAAAAGCTGAAATGTTGCACAGAGGTTCCCTTTATGTTGTAGACAAGGAATAAGGCCAGATTTCACGAAATTCCCACGGATACGAGAATAACGAGGGTTTATTGTCGATTTAAAGGTTTCTTATTTCCATAAGTATAATTAGTAGAGACTTCAAATTCGGCATGTAAGTAAGTAATTATAATCACTAAAACCCATTTTCAGGATTTTTCGAAATTCCCATGGGATAGGATAAAAACCCTTGCTTTAAGTTAAAAAGCTGAAAGTTTGCTTCCGTTGTATTGTTAGGTTTTAGGAGTTGTTATTGTGACAATGAGAACTACACAAATATTGTTACGCAACACTTAAGAGCTAAACTATTGTTCTGCACAATAGCACTACATATGCACCCGGTGGCGACAATGGGAACTATACAGATACTGTTATGCAACAGTTGCAACTAAAATATTGTTGTGCATAATAGCGACGGCGTTTTTGGGTTAGATATAGATTTGTAATGATCAGATGATTTTGTACGAACTAGGAAAGGTTTGAAGTGATAGGGTTATGACATTACAAAATTCGAATTAGGGGTGTACACTGGGAGGATGGTGAGTGGATGGGTAAACATGGTTCAAAGATACTTCTACGAGGTTTTGGAGATAGATTTAGATTTGTAATGAGATCAGACCTTTTGAGTTGTTGTTGTTTATGTACCAACCGGGAAAGTTCCAAGTGATCTCGCAACTTCAATTTCTTTATCATCTACATTAGGACATTTGTTTTTTGTAACCCGAGCGAAGAACGGTCTTTGGCTAGTAATTATATAAATTCAGTTGAAGAAAGGATTAAGTTCACAATGGAGAAAGAGGTAAAGGTAAAATTACCATTTCTAAATGTTCTACTAATTAAGGAAGGAGATTGTGTAACTTTTGAGGAGAAAGATTTAAAAAAGTAATCATATGTTAAATGTTTGTTGAGAGCAAAGCCTTCCTACCAAGAAAACTATCAATTGTTAATTATTTGAAAAGAATAATAGGAAATAATGAAAATAAGAAATTAGGGAAGGATAAGATTAATGAGTCAAATATTTGAAATGAATGAATTTCCCAAAAAGTTTGTTAATAGTTATTAATGAATTTTTCAATGAAAGAAAAACTGAAAACTGATACAATGAGGTAAAAAAATGTCCATTAAGAATGAATTTAGTCAAAGATTCTACATGAAAAATAATATAAGGATAATATAGAGGTTAATAAAGAATAAAGATTTTGCCAATGATAATATTATAAATGTGGGATTGTCTATAAGCTCAAATGTAGAGATTGTGGGATGAATTATTATGGGAGCACTGGAAGAACGATGTGTGAAAGAGTATTGGTACATGTGAAGGTGTTTAATAAAGAGACCAAAATATCAGACCACTGCAACAAATTTCAACATAATCCAGATCTTAAAAGTGATGTTTGAAATTAAAGAAGAAAAAGAAAATTAATGTTAGAATCCTTCGCTATAAATTGGTTCCCATGCATGAATAAAGGTAAATGTTTAAAGATGATTGATTTATGGCTTTTGATTGGAATAATATTTGAACTTTAATGTAAACAATTGTCCTTTGTTAGATCATATGTTTGATGTTAATTTTGGATGTGCATCAGGTAATAGAATGCTTAGTGTAATTGTAATGAATTCTGAGGAGGAAAGAGAAGATTATTTCTTTTCCTCCAATATTTAACCTGATGAAGTTTCACGTTTAGAGAAAAGAAATATTGTATTAAAGGAAAAAAGTTTGGAAGAATTATGTATTTTATGAACTTATATTAAAGAAATAGAAGTTTATCTTTTGTAACTAAAGCAAAAATGTCGAATTTACATGATTATAATTTTATTTAATTTAAAAAGTATTTTTTTTTTTTGTAACAGGATTACGGTTGTCATCATGAAAACTTTGTGGCTTGTTATGTAAAAATTCTAAACATGTTTTATGAAAAAGATATCTTATCTGAAGAAGCTCTAATGAAATGGTTCAATCAACCACCTAATCCTGAATATGAAGGTCCTACAAGTATAAGAAAACAGGTAAGAAAGAAATCATCTACTTTTCTTAATAATTCAAGCCTAATTTCCTAATTTCTTTAAATTTACTAAAATAGATGATAAACCTCTTTTAAAAATTCTAATTATTTTCCCATTAATTAAGTTATATTTAAAATAAAAATATTAAACAAATTTTAGGCTTAAAGAATTAAAATATTTTAAACAATAAATTATCGCAGACGTGTCATACAATGTAAATGAAAAACTTAATCATTTAATTACAAAAATCATTGAATTATGGTAACAACTTATCCCTTGGAAATAGTTTTCTAACTGAACAGGAAGTTGTAATTTAAATCCCTTTTTCCCTCAGAAAAAAACAAAACAAAACAACTTTGTTACTAAAATTAAAGAATCCATATGATTAACAGTGCTTTTATGGAGGGTTGAAGGCAGAGTTCATGTTATGGAGATAAGCCCTTCCTCTACCATCAATGCTGCTTGATTTGATGACCACGGTTGTAGACAATCGCCCAACATGGTAGTTTCGATTGCAGGAGGCTTCTGTATTCCGGGAGGGGAGAATTGTGTTCCACATATCTACACAAACTTTCCATAGCCAGTACATGTCATGCAATCTCAGATTTGAAAAGCCCGAAACCACAGAAGTTTGTTGGGGAGGCATCAGGTGTCCTAACAGGTATGCATGTAAAGGGAATAACATGCATCCAAGTTTCATGCACCTTTTGCTCATAATACTGAACCGTGCAGAATGGCTGGATGCCTTGTGCATGTGAATGTTCACCGATGGAGTTTCGTTGCCATAAAGCTGTGGGACTTGAGTACATAGATTGGTTCCATCACAGTCCCTTGGAAGTATCTTTGTATTAGCTACCACTCTGATCAGCAGTCATGTGAGCGATACTGTTCGTACAGTTTTCTTGCATTGATGAAGCATTTATGGATGTGCTGTTTGGTGAGTTTGTGACAACATGCTTTGTAGACCTTGCGTATGCCAAGGTTGTTTCTGATGATACGTCCCATGGTCCATTATGATGTTTCTAATCCGTTGCACTTTTGGGATGGGAGGGTTCTTTCATGTGACCAACTGTTATATGGTAGCAGGCGGCTGACTGACTTTACTTCATTAGGTTCCTGGTTTGTCTGGGAGGTTGAGTTGATGGTTTCAGCAGATTGTGGCTAATAGTACCCTTACTGACCATCAAACTTTTGTTGTGTTTTGCAATCACGCTGTAGGACAGTTTGATATATCCTTTCCAGAACAAAAGTTATGTATTTTTGCAGACATTATTCATTCTATTCTACAATTGATATATCACTGTTATAGAATAACAATGGCTTCATGTGAACTGCATAGATGGGTGCAATACATTGAGTCATGCAGGATATTGGCCAGTTTGAAGTAGATTCAAAGTCTTTCAATTTTAACTCCCCCAACCCTCCGTATTTTTTGTTCTCTAGTTAAAAGTACCACATCCATAATGACTAAAGTTTAAAATTTTAACATTGTAATGTAGAGGAAATGTGATTATAAATCAAAAATTATTTTTGTAATCATACGGTAAAGTTTTGTGTAAACACAAATGTAATGTAGCCTATTTAGAATATCTTCCGTAAGTAAGATATTATAAGTAAGATATTACGGACCCATTAGTCTAAATGATGCAGAAGCTTGGGGAATTGGGCTTGATATTATCTTCCATAAAACATACCAATTTTCTTAAAAGTTAAAATAGATGAGCATTGGAGTGACTACCCTGCCTCCTCCTCGTCTTCACTGGCCACTAAAATGTTGGAGCCTATATTTGCACTTCACATAAGATCATATTGCATGCAATGATCATTTAACAGATTCCCAATTGCAGTAATATTTGAAAAATATATAAATAGCTTTAAAAGAGGCTAACATTGAAAACTGTTTAAGCTCATGAATAGGAGAATCTACTAATTCTACTTTAGATATACTTTGAACATGTTTTAATTTTAAGTTTTTTTTTATCCTCTGATGGAAGAAATTTTCTTTTTCTTTTATAGGTTTTGCCTTTAATTCAATGGCTTCAAGAAGCCGAGGAAGAATCAGAAGATGACTCAAACTAATGTGTAAATAAAAGTTTATTTATCTTTGAAATAAAACTTTCTAATTTCTTAGTAAACAATTGGATAAAAATCCAAACATATTCCAGTTAATTTAATCTATGATTGTGGGAGAAGTAGAAGCACATTGGGTAGGTCATCATTTTGAGAATTATAAGGTCACTCACAGTGCAGTTTTGCAAACTATCAGGATTTTACAGAAGCTTTAACTATTAGCAGTTTTCCACCAGAGTGACTTAAAAGCAGGAATTTATTAATCATTGTTTAATTTAGTATCTTATTTTCAAGATATCATTTTGTCTTATTTCAAAGTTCTTGCTTGTCTAGTAGAGGGATGGTAAATATGCAATGATGAAGAAAGTTGTCCCATTCATCATCGTAATTTTAGATATTTAGAATTAAATGTACCTTTTCTTTTAATCTATATTACTATATAAATCTTTCTTTTCCGATTGTCGGAGCAGTTCAACAATTGAACAACATTGTTTCCATTGTCCGGCACTGTGAAAAAACATGGCTACACTGAAACGTTCACGACGGGAATAGAACCTGTAACCATTTGAGCCGTGGTCAGATGTCTTATCCATTAGGCCAGGGGAATTACATTCAAATTATTGGTTCGTATCATTTTCTTTGTGTGTGAGTGGCGCAACGAGAGAACAGTCAGAGAACAAAAAAAAATAACCCATTAATGTTAGCCTAATACAAAATTCACCCATTAATTTTAGCCTATTAATTTAAATGTGAATGTTGATTGTATTAGCTTCTCTCCATCCACAAAAAAGGAGTAAAATATCACTTTGTATCACCATAACCGCTTGGAATTGATTCTTCTTGGAGTATCTCATACTGACCAGGGGGAGACGGGGGTGGCCTGGTGTATATCTAAAATTACTTTGATGAACAATTCTGAGACACATATGTCGAAACCACTTCAATTCAAGTCACATTTTGTGAACTGTTGTTAGTTTTGCTTTTTTATATAATTTCCTTGTCTTGGCAAGAATTTAGAAAAGAAAAACAAAAACACTTATTCTTTAGCCGACAGACACAAAAACTGTTCTAATTATTTAAAACCAGGAAAAATGTGAACATTTGCTTAAGTTAATAGCGTGAGCTGTAGTGCCATCGAATTTACTACATTACATTAAAAATAGAAAAAAAAAGTTTCTTATGTGGTTAAGTTCAGTCTTAAGAAGCAATTTTATTTTGCTTTTAATAAACAGTATCTCATTTGTTGCGTTGCCTACTGAATATACGGATTAAAAAAAAAAAGTAAAATTTACATTTTGAAGTAATTCTTGATTTGAAAATATCTCAAATCTTAATTATAAAAAAAATTGAAAGAGAACCTCAGTTACAAAAGGTAGGGAACTTTGATCTCGTACATAAGGTTTTTTTTTTTTGGCATTAAAAATCAAGGATGTAAATGCTGAAAAAAAAAACATTTGAGAAGTAACTAATTGCTTAACACAAAATTGGTGGAAAACTGATTGATTTTCCAGTAACATTATTTTCCCAAGATACAATTTGAGCTAAATTATCTCATTGAAATGCAACTTCACTTAAATGTTATGCCAAAGGATGACGGAGGGGTCTTTCATGGGAATTTTCTGTATTGGCTGAATTGTCAGATAATACAAAGGAAATCTTAAACGATCACATTAAAACAATCTAGAAGTGTCATGGTTTGATTAGACTTTTTGTGAGATGAAGATTAAAAGGTTTTTTTTTTCTTTTTGTTGCTGTTTGGACAAAGCCCTAACTTGTATTATAATTTGTTTTTTTGTTTAATTTCTTAATTCATTTTATGCCAATTGAACTACAGGAACAAATATAATGTTAAGAATTGAATCAAGGTCCTTTCCAAACAAAACAATAAATAAAAAAAGCTACTTTTTTGCAAGCCTTTACAGGAAGGGAGAGCTTTTTATGTTCTGTCTGTCTGTCTGTCACTACATCTAAAAGTTGGACCACACTATATAGAGTCCTAAACTTTTTTTCCCCTTATGATTTCTAAAGGTAAGTTCCGATCTGCAATAACTTTGTCTCAGAGGAAACACGTTTGAGGAGGGGATGGAGATAAACTACAAAGTAGCAAGATTTCTTCTCAAAGCTAGAAAATGATTTTATCATCAAAAGCATCTCAAGGACAGAGAACAATCAAACAGGTAAATGCTAGTAGCCAAGATTGTGAAGCAAACTTATCCTTCTGATTTTATACATTTTGTTCATTAGAAATGTAAACAAAATGACTCCAAAAAAGATTTGCAGGAGATAATCATGTTTGTTTTATGTCAAGTAGCAAAACTCTAAATCACTTTGTGTAAGTGTAAAGACACATTGATGGTCAGGGCACATATAGGATTTTATTTTGGAGTGTCAAGTTTGGAAGATGAGAGTAGGACAAGGTGTACTGTACAGGTCATCAAATTACGGCTGGAGGAGCATTCCTCTCAATTCAGCATCAGGAATTGGATTTAAAGCCAGTGAATATTAGGGAATTGTGGACAGTATCTACTTCGGAGAGCTCATAAGAGTCCACACACCCTTTGTGTTGCAGCGGTAATCCAATCAAAAGGAGGATCTATACATTATTAAGACAGGTGTCTTAATTTTTCTGTTAATCTAATGCTTACATCTAAAAACCTAACCTATAACTAGCTTCTTTATATAAAATGCAATTTTTTTTAAGGTTTTAAATAAGCTTGAAATTGCAGAGTTATAAAACTTGACAATAAAATCGTGAAATCTAGGAATTTTAATATTTATTCTTTATAACTTCTCTTTGATATGGCAGTTTTTATTTCAATCCCAATAATCTATTAGTAGCTAATCTTGTAACAGTGATAGGTGGCTGATACGTACCCCCTCTGTTGTAGGAGGTGATGTCATCACGAATGAATGCCCTTCATCACAATGTTATAGGCAAATAATAGCATATATTTTAAAATATATGCTAAGTCTTCTACTATGTAAGTATTTCTTTAATATCTACTATTTTATGCAAATAGGAAAACAATAAATAACATAATATCTAAATCACAGCTAAAACTTGCGGAAAAAAAAATGGTAGATTTTACAAAACTTTGAAAACAACCACTTCTAATTTTGCTTTTCAGGTCTTGTAATTTTTTTTTTTTTTAATATTAAATAAAAGATTGAAGTATTTACCACAGTAGAAGATTTAAATAGTTTTTTAAAAAAATACAGTAAAACATTTTCATACAAACTTGTGATGTGAGCTATCTCCATTATATGGAGGAAGGGAAACCAATTGGTTATCATATATCACTTCTACAAGATAAAAAAAAAGGAAGTGATAGGTGTAAAGCATTAAAAGAACCTTCGACCATTCCTTTTATTTTATGTAAAATAATCATAAATAACCACAATTAGTTGCTAAAAGTAACTTCTGAACCCTCAATTGTGATACAGTAACTATTGTAAATGGAATAATCATTTCAGTGGCCCATAATAATAAAAAAAAAAACTTTTTCTTAATAAAAATATATACAATTTATTTAGTCACATGAATAAATTTTACAAAGATAATGTAAGTTTTTTTTTTTTTTTTATCTATTTTTATTTTTATTATAAAAGATTAGATGGGAGAATCTTCAGCAGCAACTCCAATAAAATGATAAATATTAGAGAAATAAAAGTGAATTTCTTTTTATTTAAAATTGTGAAGGTTTCCAAGTTAACCGTTATTCAAATTAAGATGGTTCTTTTTAGCATTCAGTCTGACAAATAATTAATATATATACAGAAATAATAGCAGTTGGAAATTAGATTTATACAATCCATATTGTTCTAAGACAGATGTATTTATGTACATAAATATGAACTTTTTGCAGCTGATAAAATGTCAGGCATTGACCGGGGAAGCGACTCGTGGGGGAGTTGTCAGACCACGAACATTTTTTGCATCTAGTTCTCGTTGAAGTTCTTCTACTTTCTTTTGAAGCTGGATTTTCAGCAAAAGTAATTCACGATCACGAAGATGCAACGGCTCCTGTGGGAGAAAAAAAGAAATTTTTATGAGCTTAACAATATGAAGTCTCAATAAATAATCTTATTAAATTAGAGGAGAATTAACCGATTTGAATTTTGAAAATATTTTTTATTATTATGAAAATTTATCAAATTTTAATTGCAGCTGTTTTAAACAAATAAGAGACACAGTAATAAAGGAGAATTACAAACATTTCTTCGACAAAGTGCCTTCAAACTTTGTAGTGAAAGGATATACAGTAAACTCCCGATTATCCACGGACCTCTCTTGATTACCATTTTTTTTTTACTGTACAATAAATTATGAAATTAACAAAAAAAAATTAAACCTAGAATAAGGTAAACAATAAAACAGGCAGATTTAGCGACATCCAAGTAAGGGTTTTCGTGGTTCAACATGAAAAAACAAAGAAAATTAACCGATTTTTTTTGTTAAAAAGTATGAAATTAAAGTAAATTAAAATAAAGTAATTGTTTATAATGTATGTACTGCCACTTTAATGTAAATAAAACATGTTTTATGTTGATTTTCGTCCTCTTTCAGATTATCCGCGATTGCCGCACCACCCAACTGCACGGATAATCGGGAGTTTACTGTATATGAATAAAATGATAAGTCATTAAAGTCAACATTTTAATTGTCCAGTGGCAAAGGAGCAATTTATTATATTTAGCACAGACTAAGGGAATGCTGTCTGCAATGACTTGAGAGAAAATCGAAAGGGACAAACTTGGGATCCAAACTCCCATTCATGCTCGACTCATTTGATAACTAGCTAGACTTTGTCAACTGTTCATCTTCCATATATGAAGACAATCTTCTCTATTTAACCTTGTGCTTGGTCAAAATAAATAAATACTATTAACATTAGTCATGAACTGAGTTCCATTTTCAAGCCATAAATAAATGTTACTGCCTGGGACATATCCTTGCTTCTCATTTATAACTTCAAAATATTTTGTTGATGAAAAAGGGCAAACTTTTTTTGTATTTCAAAATACATGTTGTTATACATATATGTACTTCAATCTAACAACATATATATGTGTGTATTTCGAAATACAAGATTTTTGGCCCTTTTCTGTAGGGATATATACATATATCTTCAAAAATAATGTTCAATCACAGTTTTATTCTACAATTTTGAAATGTGTTGAATGCTGGAAAGAACTCATCTGACCTCGGATATTTTATTCAGACATATGAAAGAAAATGATCAAACACTGCAATCTTTTAAATTTAGCTTAACTCATTTTTAATAAACCAGTCCCAGAATAATGAGTCAATATATCAAGTTATTTTTATATTGTATTCCATGTGAAGACGCTGATGATCTATCAGCAAAACCGGTTGGAATATATTTTAAGTAAAAACAAATAAAATAATGTAACTTTTTTATTTTATCAAGTTACATGTGTAGAATCTATTTTTTTTTTTTTTTTTTTTTTTTGTCTTTTCATATTGATACCAATTACTTTATATTAAAAATTAATTTATAATTTTCATATTAAATTTATCCAGAAAGTTCAATTCCCAAAAATCTTCTACTTAGTGAAAAGTACAAAATTAAATAAAAAAAAAAAAAGTCCATTAAAATAAGCCTCAATAAATTGACCTAAAGAAAATACAGACTTATGTCATTGTAATAAAGATCTTTTCACATTCATATTAATTCAACTTCACCAAAAAAAAAAAAAAAGAAGGAAGAAAAACTATTTCTATTTGCCCTCATTGAAAGGCAAATTTAAAGTCTTTTTGGCGACTTCTTTATCAAGCCAAAAATTCAAAAGTAAAATTTGAAATTGTTAGATATTCATTTGTTATTTTGTTTTCCTTTACGATGGTTGTATTTCTCGTTAATGCTATGTCCTATTTGTTATATATTCTTCCGTTTTCTTTTCTGTTTTTATTTTGAATTTTCTGGCTTGATAAAAGTCGCTGTAAAGACTTCAAAAATTTGCCTCTTTACAATATTATGTTTTTTTGGTGAAGTAAAGATTTAAGTTCCTGGCATTAAACCCAACCAATATAAATAAGCAAAACATTAATATAAGTTGAACCTAAAGAAATAACAAAGACACATTTGGGAGTTTCATGTAACTACAGCATTTTTACAGACAGTTTATTTTGAAAAACAAGTTTAATGCATTTATCTATTAAGTTCTGACAATGCTCCAAGAATTTAATAAAAGATAATAATATAAATTAAAATAGAATGAAACATTCATGCAACAATTATAATAACACAGATATATTTTATCATCAAACAAACAAGATTTCAATTTCATGAAAACAATTGATTTCTTTATCTGATAAATATTTCAAAAATTCTTACAAGGCTGATTAAAGCATTACTCAAATTTACTTTTAAATAAATAATAATAAAATATGAAATGAGAATTCATTTAACAAAAATGTGAACCCAATCCTCATAGATTGGTTTAATATCTAAGTAGGAAAAAGTCCCAAAGCTTGTTGAAACAACTAAGAGTGAATCATGGAAATCCTTCACCAATGAGTTACTTATTCCAAACAATTCGGAAGGGATGAAACACAAATATGTTTTGTCACATTTGTAATTTTGTTTAACAATAAAGCACTGCATCATTTAGTAAATAAACAAAATGAAGTTTGAATTTAAGTTCAAATGTATTACTACATGAACTTCACAATTATAATCATACAGGTTAAATATTTAATTTTCTTTTCTTTTTGTGTGTGATGATTTTTTTTTTTTTTCTATTTTGGTAATTTTATAAGGAAATATAGTTGTGACGACTGTTTTAAATCTATGTAGTTTTCAACATTTTTACAGTAGCTAGATTATTTTTTTAATATCCTCTGTTCTTTAAAGATTTAGAAAAACAAAAAGTAAATATTTACACAATCAGTCAATATAGGATTATTTCCACTATCTAAATCTAATGTCATTCACAGCAACTGTTGCATTAATCTCAAAATAATACATTGGTCAAAACAATTACGTGAGCAAGAGTTATTGTAAGGAACATCATGTGTGACTGCCATTGTTTGATGAACAATATTCAGTAATATAGGCAAGAAAAAGCATATTAGTGAATTTTTATGCAAAATTACAATTTAATACTTATTATGCATATCTATACAACAAGAAAAAGGAATTTTTGAGGCTGGTAACCATCCTCTAGTAGGGGTCCCCTTGAACCGCTGCATGAGGTTATCCTCATGGGATATCTTTGCCATTTACTCAAGAAGGCCTTTTCCCATTCATAAAGAGTCAGTCGAGGTCTTCTGCCAAATATGTCCCAGACATGCTCAAGTCACAGGAGCATGTTGGCCACTATCTGAGCTCTGTGAGGTTGAGTGTAGCAAATCACTGATGGCTCAGCATTTGGCATGACAATAGATCTAGAATCTCATCTCTATATCTCTGGGCCATCAGACAGCCACTTCGGATGATGTACAGGTCTGTATGCCCACTTATGTTTGTCTGTTCATACCATCAATCCATGTCCTCATAATGTGGTGTTTCCTGCACAAAAGCTGAGTTATTTTGTCTTCTGGATTCCCTCCAGATTCAATCTAGATTTGTCAGAGAAGAGAATATGACTTCACTCCTGGTGTCCCCAATGATGATGTTCCTCAGCCCATTTTTTACGAGCCGTATGGTGGTTGTGTGGTTAAAGGGACACAACTGATCTACATGCATAAAGGCCACTTTTGTGAAGGTGACTGCATTTAGTTTGGATTGAAAGCCTGCGTCCTGTTGCCATGAGAAGCTGTCGCTGAAGCCGAGTAGTGTTTTACTCGGCTGTTCTGAAAGACTATAAGAATGAATAACAATAAGAATGGTCGTCCCTTGTGGATGGTCTTAACTTATTCAAGTCGAAGAAATGACACTTCGTTACTTCTGCTATTATCTGCTGTGTCTGACCAACTTCTAAGCTGTCATTAGATCTCCATGTTATTGATTCTGGTTAATCATGCTTTGAGAGATCATTTGAACTGAGAACTTCAAGAAATGAAATGTAACGATAAACACGACGCAATAAGGGAGCTCCTGGAAAACCTTTGTTTTTTTCCTAATGTGAGCATCAATATATATGATTCTGCTGTCTGTGTAGCACTTGGCTTGCATGATGTTGCCAAAGTCACATGCTTCCCTAATTGTTTTGATCAGTGTATTTGCCAGATCACTGTTATTCCTTATTACCTTTAAAAGCAATAGGGATTTCTTTTTGGAATAAATTCATACAGTTTTCATCCAATACAAGCTAGATCAAAACTATCACATTTGTTTCGATTCTCAAATAAATTCTTACAGTGAAACAATTGAATAGGAGAATGTGAAACCTTGTTGAATCATTAAATAAAATTATTTTCTGACATTTTAGATATCTTATTGTTAATCAATTGCACTATGTTATACAGGGTGCATTCAAATTATTACATCTTCTATTTTTTTCCTCACTAACCAATTACACGAGAACTATGAAACTTGTGTCACTTCTCAACGTAATCTCTCTGGAGCCGCACACATTTTCCACAACGTCGACGCCATGATTCTATGGTCGTTGCAAACGCTTCTTTAGGAGTCTGTTTTGACCACTGGAAAATCGTTGATGCAATAGCAATATGGCTAGTGAATGTGTGGCCACGGAGAATGTCTTTCATCGCAGGAAACAGCCAAAAGTCGCTAGGAGCCAGGTAAGGTGAGTAGGGAGCATGAGAAGTCACTTCAGAGTTGTTTTCAGGAAGAAACTGCTGCGTCACGTTTGCTCTATGCGCTGGTGCATTGTCATGGAGAAAGAGCACACGTGCAGCCTTTTCTGGTCGTTTTTCATGCGATGCTGGAAGGAGCTTCTTTAAAACATCTTCATAGGATGCACCTGTCATCGTAGTGCACTTTGGAATGCAATGAGTAAGGATTACTCCATCGCTGTACCAGAACATGGCCATCATCATTTTTTCAGCACTGGCACTTAACCAAAATTTTTTTGGTGGCGGAGAATCTGTGTGCTTCCATTGAGCAGACTGGCGCTTTGTTTCAGGATTGAAAAACGTCAACCATGTCTCATCTATTGTCACAATCGATGAAAAGAAAGTCCCATTCATGCCATCATCATGGATCAATAGTGCCTGGCAACATGCCATGCGCGCAGCCTTGTGGTAGTCTGTCAGCATTCGTGGCACCCACCTGTAGGACACTTTTCACATTTTCAGGTCGTCACGCAATATTGTGTGTGCAGATCCCATGGAAATGCCAACTTTGGAGACGATCTGTTCCATACTCATTCGGCAATCCTCCAAAACAACTTTCTCCACTCACTCGATCATGTTGTCAGACCGGCTTGTGCGAGGCCGAGATTGTCTTGGTTTGTTGTCACACGATGTTCTGCCGTCTTTGAACTGTCGCACCCATGAATGCACATTAGACACATCCATGACACCATCACCACATGTCTCAGTCAACTGGCGATGATTTTCAATCGGTGTCATACCATGCAAATGACGAAAACGAATGATAAAACACTGATCTTGTCATGAAAGTGTCGCCATTTTAAGTATCAAAAACAGTATTCACTCTCGCCGCTGCCGCTAGGTTTCTGTGTGCCATACAGTGCTACCATTTCTGTCGTGCACTGACAAAGAGTGCCCGCTTATTTTAAACAAACCAGTTTCTATTTCCAGTTCTGAGAAAAAAATCAGAGGTGTTATAACTTGAATGCACCTCGTAAATATCATTTTTATATCCAATTCATAACATAAAGACTTAAAAAATATGAAAAGATATCAGTGTTTAGTTAAAGATTCTTGTTAACTGAGATGGCAAATAGTATTGTAATATCTACAATGCTGCCTTCATAATCTGTCACTGAGTTATGTATCTTTAAAATGTTGACATAAAAAATGAAATTTATAGACTAATTAATAATCTATTTTAAATTCAAGAAAAAGAATCAAAATATTGAAGCACTAAGATAAAAAAAAAAAAAAAAAGAAATTAATAATAAGGTGTGTTTCGAATGATTTAGCATACCAGACATAATTTCAATTTTTTCACGTTTTATGTAAGCTTTACTTCGTCACTTTCATTTGACCAGTTCTTTGTTTGACTTCTAGCAAATGTCTCTCATTTAAGAATGACTTTTTCAGATACTCATGTAAGTTTTCTATTTAATGGGATGAATCAAATTTAAAAAGAGGAAGGCAATGGATGATTCAAAATTCATTTTCGATTTCTACCATTTGGAAAGGCTATTTGGAAAGGCTATAATAGAAAAAGTATTCTATTATAAATTTTGTCATTTATAATTTTATTGAGAGAAAATGATTCACTAAAGGAATATGAAATGATAAGTAATAAAACGAAGACCCTCTCACTTTAGTGGCAGTGAAAACACACAAGTAACCAGGTTTATTTAAAACCCATTCTTGATATTAGGGTGTTTTTTTATTGCTTTAGACCAGGGGTCTCCAAGCTAAGGCCTGCGGGCCGGAAGCGGCCCGTGAGGCCCTCTCATCCGGCCCTTGGAGACTTTTTTGTCTACGGAAAAAATTACGGAAATGTACGTGTATCCTGCATATCCTAGTGATTCCCACTAATACAGGTGTTCATGTGTAGTGTATCAATGTGTTATTAAATAATAACTGAATAAAATAATATTAAATAAATATTTAATAACAACATCCATGTTTTTGATTCTTTTTTATTTGGACCTCGAGTGTGTAGTCGGCCCCCGAACTGCTGTTTGATAGTTAATGCGGCCCTTGGGCTCAAAGGTTTGGAGACCCCTGCTTTAGACGATAAACAAATAAATCAGTTTCTGCAGAAGTTTTCATATTTAAATCAATAAATTGTTGTTACAATTTCAGTGACTAATTTTTATTTGATTCCAAACTTAACATTGACAGCTTTTGTTCCTGTTGGAAGTTTCAAATAATTAACCATAATTACCTTAATCATTTCCTTTACTCAATGTAAGCAATTTCCTTATTTTTCACAAGTAAACACTGTTAAAACAAACATTTTTTTTTTATTCTAATAAATGCATTTTAATGGAGATAAATCTAAATCACAGTTCAGCGAATGTTTAGATAAACTAGTGAGTTCGTCTAATTGATAGGAAAACAAAGTCTAGCTCTCATAGTAATTGGCAATTCTAGTTTAAATACTCTAAATTTCATTAATATTTATTTTTATTTCAAATTTTTAATTAAACACTCTTCATCTCCTTTCTTTGCATATCTTGAGACAAAAGTCAAAATCAATTAGAAAAGAAAAAAAAAAAGTAAAGCAACCATCCCCTTTAATGGAAAGGAAAGAGAAGGTAGTTGAGGCTGTTCCAAGAAAGTAAATGGTGTCGGTTGATTTTAATGCAAGACCTCATTACTGCAAGACATAAAATATACTTACTTGTGTTCTCATTCGGGGATTCCACCGACAGTAATATCCTTTCCACAGTTCAATGCGTCTCATGCTTGCCACAGGAAACAGAACGTGCTGATGGATTAAGGAACGATACAGAGGATTGGTGAATTCATCCAAGTTGCTGTTGATGAATGACCACAAAGAAACAGTTTTTGTTTTCACTTCCTGAAAAACAAATTGCAAATAAGACATCATTATTCAAACATTTTGTGTTCATCTTTAATAATGTAAGATTTAGCCATATTTAATTTTGAACTTAAAAAAATGCAAGCTCTACTTCTTTTGTTAATTACCTCTCTCATCCGTTGCTGTTCACTGTTGAAAAGGAATGTACCATAAAGGCAACTGTACAAATGATCCAAGATCGTGATCAGAAAATGTTCATTGAACTCAAAGGCATTGGGAAACTGCAAATGGAAAGAGAAAATCTCAATATTTTTATCTGCTTAGATATCAATACATTCCATTCTTAATTATTAAATAAAAATAACTCCTTAAAGTTTTGTATGTAAATGAAACAAGTAAGTCTTCAAAATTGAAGCTGGAAAATAATAAACTAAACATTAATATAAAAACAATTCACATCTTTTTTTTTATTTTCTCTTTATTATTAATTTAACTTTTTATTAGAGAAACCATTTTATAGAAAACTTTTCTGTTGTGCTTCTAAAAATGGCAAAAAGTGACAAAATCCTAACAAGGTAGTAATGCTCTTATAGATGCATGACAAAAGAACTTCTTTCCATGTACAACATTTACTTTACGAATGTTTCCTATTTGACTAATCACACTTCCTAATGTTGTCTTTGTCTTCTCTTGATATTTCAACATTTTTTTTCTCCAGGAACCCACCTTAAATTTTCATATTTAACAAAAATACGACTTTCAATTTATGAGTTTTTACATTATGAGAAATTTTTAAGAAATTGATCTATTTCTCAAATTTTTACAATCAAGGCTGAATTGCTTTAAGATCTGAAATCATAAAAAGTGTGTGTTTGTGTTTACAACTTTCAACTAAAGATTTGAATGCATCAACCTTATCATCCTAATTATTACAACCTTAATGTTACTTTTCATACCATCAGTTTAAATTATATTCTGCCGTCTTAAGACTTGGATAAAACAAACTACATCAAAGCTGATTATTAATACAAATTAATTCTGCAAAACCATCAGATTAAATCAATTCATATGATTCGAAGTATGGTAATTGGTCCCACCCTAATGAAAATATGTAATGATATTTTGTTTATGTTCATATTTCTTATCTCTATTAACATAATACAGGATATTACCAAGGAATAATAAAAAGTATTTATGGTTAAGTTTATTATAAACTGAGCAAAGAAAACTATCATACTTTTTTTTGAAATATCTGAGAAGGTTAGAGTGAACTGTCTTCTCTTTAATTCTTCATACATGTGCTTGTAGTTGTTGAAAATTTATCCTCAACTACAGACAGACTAGAGACTTCGGTAGACTTCAATCGATGTTGGGATAGCATTTATAACTTGATGTTTCAAAGCTTCCAGAGTTTGAAATATTTTTTTGTATTTCTGATGGAGAATTCCTTCATTTGCACATTGTCTACTTCTTCATCAGCATTATCGGTTCTTTAGGCACACATTGTTGATGTAAATTTAGAAGATCTCCTTAAGTCATTTCTTCACAGTGGAATTCAAGCAAGTCACGGACATTTGTAATATATAGTTTATCAAAACAAAGCTGTATTACAATGTCTGTTATTTCTTCAAGATCAGCTTGCACTTGAATGGGAACACCATCAAAATTATTTGTGCAATGAGGCAAAACATGTTGCACGTTCTTTCCTTGCCTAACTTCTTTCCAAGCATGTAAAATATTTCAATTACATCTTTTTTCCCAGCAGACAATTGAAGAATTGCACAGTCGCCTGTTGTTTGAGCAACTGCGTTTGCAGAAGCTCTTCTTGGATAATAAGCTTTAAACATTGCGATGATTTCTTGATCCATAGGCTACAATAAAGATATGTTTGGAAGTAAAAAAAAAAAAAAAAGACTTTTACATTTTCACACAATATTGTTGGATAACTTAAAATCAATAATGCTTTAAAAGTATTAATTTTCAACAGATGGCCAAAAACAGCCTCAAAAAAGAGCTTTGGTTACCCATGGTTTCTTTTTTTGAACTCCAAAACACTGGAGGTGATCAGTGTTTGTAGCCTCTAAAAGGACAAGGATTGAGTGAACGATAAACAAGCATTGGTTTCAATTTGAAATCTCCTTCTCATTGCCTCCCAATAAATGATCCTCAGCCCCTTTAAATCCAGGTTGAATTTTTCTTTTTTGGAAATCTAAGTTTTGCTCTTTTCCAAAATAATCCAGTCTCATCAGCATTAAAAGTTTATTAATCTATTGCTCCACCTTCATCTTCTGTTTTCTTCAAATTATCAGGATATTTAGCTGCGGCTTCTTTATCTGCACTGGCAGACTCACCAGTAATTTCAACATTGTGAAATTGAACTTCATTTCTAAAACGGTCAAACCAAACACTGCTTGCAATTAAAGTTTCTTTAGTTTCTTCAGCATCGACTCTTTGTTTTCTTTCATTGCCATTAAGAGACTCAAAGTTTTTGTTTCAATTGTCATTTTGCTAAGAGGAATAGGTTTTTTTCTTGAGTATGCTTTTGGTTGCAGTCTTCAATCCATATGAATAATAGTGACTCCATTTCATTCTTTATGATACTTCTATTCCTACGTAGTGGTTTGCCAGCCACAAAAAGCTCATGCTAATTTGCCTTTTCTTTGATTTTTATCTATGTGCTTTATAATATTGTGTACTATAGATTCATGCATTTCAACTTTTCTGCCTTTTTCGAGTTTGTTTTATAATATCAAATTTTTGTTCTTATGTAATAACATGCTCCTCTTTTTTTTTTTTGCACCTGTGTTATTGCACTACAAGTACTATATTTTCTTTTATCTATATTTGTTAAGGATAGTTTAAATACTGTATAAATATAAGTGCATACAACACTATTTAGGAATGCAATCTGTAACAAGTTTTGATGCACCAACAGCAGAGGCAAGTGAGCATTAGTGGTGCACCATTGTGAAGGGAATTAGTAATTTTTAATTTTTGATGCACAATTTTAATTAAAAACTCAAACCAACCGAGTTTTGACTTATATTAAATGGAGTCTTTGTATTATAAAATACTAAAGATACAATCAAATTTCATACTATTCAAATTTGAACTAATTGAGCTTTGCTGTACAAACTGAGGGACTTAAATCCATTACTAATATTCATAAGAGGTAATTGTTTATAATTCAAAAATCACAATAATTTGGACTTGCATGACATTTCTTTGAGACAAAAATTGATTCATTTTTACAAGCTACATTTTCAACAATTGATTGACAACATGCATGGATTGTAAAGAAATTATATTTTAAAATTAAAACACTTCAGTCATTTAATTTTCATTATTAAAAAAATAGTTTTGTAAAAAAACAAAACAAAGAAATTGTTATTCTATTATTTTTTCTTGAAAAATTTAATTTCAAAAACTTTTTTATCCTATTTACCTGTCTAGTAATTTGCCAAACACAGTCTATGAACTGAAGGAAGACAGGAGAACGATCAGCATCAGAGTGCTTGTCATCCCCATGGCCTATTCGCTAATTATAGAAACAAACAATAATTAACATCACATTGCAAGAAGAAAAAAAATCACTTGTAAACAAATAATTATCATTTATATATATTGGAAGAATAATATACTGGGAATCTATCCCATTCAATCAGAAAAGCTTTGAAATGGATGGAAAAAAGGAAAATCGCAGCTAAACATTAAGATTCCAATGAGGACATTCTTCATCTTCTCATCATTATGTCTTAAATTGATTCCAATTCTGTGAATGTCAACATGTAGTAAAATGATCCCACATATCAGAATGCTTCTACTTTGTCAATAAAATGGAAACCAGTTACTTTTTATCATTATAGGAAAGATTTTAGGATAAATTTACAAAAGAATCATCCATGAATCAAAGACCTTTGACTATTTCGTTTTTTTAAAACAGCCTTTAGTGAACTTGGCAACTTCTCTTCAATTCAGAATCAAAAAACAAAACAAACAAAGAGTCTTTTCTCTGAATAACTTTTTTCTTTGCTTTTCTTAAATTAACAACTTTGTAAGTCACCTGATCATTTTGTTTCAAAGTACTCTTCCTTGTGATAAACAATGACCTTTTTTGGGCACATTGGTCTCATGAAGTTGGTGGTGGAGCAGTTGGAACATGGTCTGAGTGGGACGTCTGGAAACTACTCCACGTACATCCTTGCAGTGCCCATGTGGATTTGCAGCACTGTACATCAAATGCATGTCTGCGAGTTCCGTCAGACTGTACTGCTCCGTTATCTGTTCCAACGTTGACTCTCTGATGACTATGTACAGTAAACAGCAGATATTCAAGCCCTCCTGTGTGTGGCCAACAGCCACAATACTAAAATGAATGTAGCACTGTATCAGTGCAAGAGTGGATACTCATTACAAAATGAAAACTGTTTTCTTTTTAACCCTCTATCCACTACATTCTTCTGTAGATTGGAAGCACCCTGTATAATTTGTCATTTTCATTTTTTTTGTATAGATGTTTTTGGCCCATCATAAAAAAAAAAGCTACCTTTGCTCCAGTGTTTTCTATATGCTTTCATATTAGTTCTGACATAACTTATATGAACTTATGACAGGTAACTATAAGCATATCTCATGCAGTCACGAACATAATGTATGTTGTGCAACTATTGATCTGAAGAGTTATGGATAATCAGCTTAAATCTAGAATATTCTATTTAGAAGATCAGTTACCAAATCTAAACTAAAACTTATTTATATATAAATTCAGTTACACTAATTTCAATTAAATATATTTGATTTTTTTTTATTTACCTGAGCAAATTTATGGCCAAAACTTAACCATTCTTTTTCAGTCAGCACCTCAAAGCCTTTCACAGTACGATAAAATGGATCAAGCATAATCATGGCTAATGCCGTTAACTGCAATCAAAAATTTAAGTAGAATTAAAAAAAAAATAACCATTACAATTTCATTACTAGTCAATGGTCAAGTAATTATAACATTAAAGAAATAATAATAATAATTATGAGAGATCATATTAAAGCCACCAGTCAAAAACTGAGCAACAATTTATAATAATAATAATAGAAACTGTTCAATAAATTTAATAACTACTGACTCTTTCCCCATGCATAGAATTCAAAATCTACCTGTGCAGTGCGATCCCAGCCATCGCTACAGTGAACTACAACTGACGTCTTATTGCTTTCCACTTTGTCTGCAATACGAATGGCACCTGCTAAAATACATTTAATGTGTTCTAACCAGTGAGTTGAGTCTATATTTGATAACCATCGGTTGTCATCAATAGTTGGGAAGCAAACTTCTTTTAATTTACGTAAGCTTTCTCTCATTACATGGATGTTGTGAATATCCAGGAAAACTAATTCAGCATTATGATAGGCGTCTTCACTTTCATAGCCACCACCTCTTGCCTAAAACATATAAAACAGGAACTCATTCACTAAATAATTACTTAAATCAACAATGAAGCTTTAAGGGAATCCAAGATCTTATTTTCATTAAATTTAAGATTAATTCAAAAATTCACGAAACAAAAAAAATATTTGTAATAATAAATTATTTAAAATAATCTTTTGATTGTGTAAAATCTGTCTCATTTATGTATTAATTTTTATTCAAATGGAGGAACAAGGTTTTATACATTTTTAAAAAATTCTTCACATCAACACATTATCTTTAAAAAACCTTTTATATCCGTGATATTTCGCATTCTTTGAGCAAGATTGCTTCATCAGACGGTTAGGAATAAGCTTTAATAACCCATTCCCTAATACACAAGAATTCATGACAAATGTATTAGGGAATGGGTTATTAAAGCTTATCCCTAACCGTCTGATGAAGCAATCTTGCTCAAAGAATGCGAAATATCACGGATATAAAAGGTTTTTTAAAGATAATGTGTTGATGTGAAGAATTTTTAAAATATTTACGTGAAATTCAATTTTTTAAAGGTTTTATACAATCAAAACAAGAAAAAGAAAAAGGATTTTTTTTTTTACCCCGAAGAATAAAAAAGATTTTTTTTTTTTTTTCCTGAAGGATTATCTTATTCCTTGTTGATATAAAAGTGCAGAGACTGTTTTGAACCAACTCAAGTGAAAAGTAAATGTCAAGGATCAGTTCCTTGTGGAATCTCTCTCAGTTGAACTAAGTTAACAAAGTTCATTTTTTAGACTGAATTATTGTGCTTCAGTTTCATTAAATATTATTATATCCAAAGTACTGGATAAACAAGCTAAAGATATATATATATTTTTCAAAGAAGTCAGTGTATAAGTGTGATGTTAAAAAAACAAAACTTTCATAGCAATAATATCATGAATATCTGTTAGTATTAATGCAAATGCTATAATCTTTCATGAATAACAGATTTTCCATAAAAAAAATAAATACTTCAACAGCTAACTTTTCTATTCAGTTTCTTAAAATTTAAATTTGAATACAAGCAATTAGGAATTAAAATGAAATTGATTAATAACAAAACAATTATAGGGAAGAAATTCCTACATCTGCTACATTTTCCCAAATTCACAAGTTTTCAATTTGAGAGTTGGAAACAGGACATCGAACCAAAACTGAAATGAAAACCTGAACTAGAAAAAAAAAAACGATATTTTTGATCAGAGTGGAGCTTAACCGAAACCGATATTTATTTCAGTCCTTCATTTCAGTTCTTTGCTTTTAAAGTATATGTGAAAGACAGTGGCTAACAACTCTCATTCCCTGTCGTCATGTGGTCCAAACCACTACCAAGGTACTGAACTGGAACTGAACTGAAAACCTCAACCAGAAAAAAACCCAATGTTTTTAGTTGGAGTAGAGCTGAGAACACGAACTGAAACTTTATGTTTTGAGTGAAACGGATAGAAAACCAGAGTAAAAAAATTACAGTTTGATGCCCTGGTTGGAAATCTTATAAAATAATTTTTTTGAAACTGGCATTTAAATAAATTTTTTCATTATTTTTAAATATATATATTTATTGTTGAATAACCCTGACAAACAGAAGTTTGACAAACTATAGAAATATCTATTTAGTTATGGCAAATTGTTTAGATTTAGATTTGAATTCTTTAGATTTGTAAAAGATTGACAATTGGTCCTACTTAATTTTGAATTTACACAAGCTGAAATTTTGTCACTTGTCATAACAGACTGATATTTATCTTAATGAATAAAATTAGATTAATTTAAAAATGGATCTTTTTAAAATATTAGGTATTTAAAATATGAACAAGACTGAACTGAACTCACTGTACTTTCTAAACATTAACTTATTGAATAAATTTAAGGATTAATGATTTTAGTACAACTAACAATTAAAACTATATTTATGTATATCATATTTACTTGATTCTTCGTGTTTAATTTTCTTGGTTTTTTCCCCCTTACAATTTCATGGGAAAACACAGGGAGGGATAAATTATATGATAAATACAAACTTGAAAGAGAAATCAAGAATGGAAAAGTGAGAACATTATGTAAAAAACTTAAAAAGAAATTTTTTCTATATTTTTCTTTCTTTACATATAATTTACTGCTCTCTTGATAATTTGGAGCATCTTCTGTTGATCACCAACCCATTGCTTCACTTTTCAATAATGCATACCCTTCAACATTGGTCATCCTCCTATCCGTAGTGGAAATCATCTCATTAGGGGCCGTCCATTAATTAACCAAAAAAAACCCAAAAAAACGGAAATCTTGCTTTAACCACCACCCCCCCCCCAAAAAAAAAGAAAAACGCCGAGGGGAAAAGTTGACGTAAGATTTTCGTTGACACCCTCCTCCCCCTTGGTGAGATTTTGCCGGACCCTCCCCCTTTTGACCTCACGTAATTAATGGACGACCCCTTAATAGTACTCATGCAACAACATGCATTTACACAGAACGTGCGACAGTGTCGCAAAACACACACACACACATATATATATATATATATAAATATATAGTCTTTAAGCACATACCCTATAGGAATACATATTCACATTTCTTAAAGCACTATTTATTGAGTTTATTGATACTTTTTTCTTTGCTCATATCAGCATTAGATTTGGTGTGACCACAGCGAAACTTCTTTGCAATATCAGAATCGGGAA
>JAFIDM010000001.1:151950884-151962388 GCA_023159025.1 Thereuonema tuberculata | reverse complement strand
AAATATTATAATATCAAATTTAATGTTTATTTATTAACATCATTTATAATATTCACTATAAACTTAAATATATACGTAATACAAATATTTATATAAATATGTGTGTGTGTGTGTGTGTTTATATAAATAAATATAAAAATTCATTTATTTATGAGTTCCTGAAAACATTTTAAATTCTTACAGTAAGAAAAACTATTAAAATTAATAATTTAATCCAGTCTAATTCTTTTTTTTTTCTTCTAAAAATCCTTATTACTAAGTAATATGTAGGTAATACTAAAGGGAAAAAGAAACAAAAACACAGCAGCTTTAATTTTTTTTTTTAAAAAGGCTTTCAAGTAATATGCAAATCCGACTGGATATGTGATGAGTGAAGGAGAGCAAATAAACATTCGGATGTATATTAACAGAGACAAAGACAGCAGATGGAACATTACCAATCAGTTAACATTAAAAGATAATAATAGTTTTATAAATTGTGGCTTTATTTTTTAAAAAAATATCATCTTTTCTTTTAAGTTTCAGAAATTTTTCATTTACTCACAATTCTTTTCTAATTACTTTTTGTCCCCTTTCACAATTTCACACAAAATTTTCTGAAGACAACTAGCTTCTCATTAATAAATACTAATATAGACAGGATAACAGGTAGTCTTTTGTACAACCACTTTCTTCAGCAGTTTATGTAGGTTAAGTCAAACACAGTTAAGTGGATTCCTGTTCAATATCTTCAAGTATTCATATGAAAGTTAGATTGAAAATATCTCTTGGATTTATAGAGGATCCATCGACGGACAGTCAAAGCTTATTAATACTGCTCCTATTAGTCAAATGCCCTCTCAAAGTATACAAATACTGAGTAGGAATCGATTCAAAATGAAGTCATGAAAGATAAGAGGCAAAACTGATTTTTTTCGTTTTGATTGGATGTTGTGACACTGGACATTATTCAGTTGAACAATGAACAGCATAATCATCCCATATCCTCACTCAGAAAACTGGATCACTGCAGATCAACTATTGAATAGCCTTACTGAAATCCTTTTCTGGACCTTGAATGGCTTTCAAAAGTTTTAATAATCCTTCATAGATTCCAATATAATCTTAAATTAAAGCTTAATAAGATGTATGCACACACACTAAGATATAAAAATATAACACCTTTACATTGTAATAAAAAAAAATAGCCAACCAATAGAACGAACTGTTGTATCAAGCTATAATTATGGTGTGACAATTGCCCAGATATTTCTGGCTCAAGCACTATCTTACACGACAGGCAAATTTTGTATCATAGAATAGGAGTAATTTCTAGAAAGAATGCTCAACTATAATTACAGCTATTATATCTAGATAAATTCCCATTCATAAGAATTGTTCATATTATCTTTATCTCCTCATACTTATCTTTCTGTTGATATAAATTCTGAAATCCTTCCTCAATCATCTACTTTGTTATTCCAAATTAATTTGATTTTTAATCAAAGCTTTATGAAAAATCTGAGTACAATTTTTATTACCAGGAAAACATTATATTTCATTTGTTACTGAAGGTGAAACATAAGACTAGTTGCAAATAGTGAAAAAAACAAAGAAAGAAAATTATCCTGTAAAAATATTTCTTAAAAAATTTAAAATTAATTACTCAAATAATTGACAGAAAAAAAGTTTCTAAATAAGGTAAGTAACAGCTGTTAAGAAATTACAGGAATTCTTCCTCTGCTTCGGAAATTAGCGACTGATCTGAGGTCATCGTCTGATGCTGCTGATGGAACAGCAATCTACAACAAAAAATTAAAACACTCAGTTTGTCCTTCCTTTTATGATAAATAAACAAATGCATTATTATTATTATTATTATTATATCACTGTTATAAACGAGATAAATTAATTAATTCAAAACTTACAATTGCTGGATAAGTATCACATAATTCATAGCATTCATTGATTTTTGAAATTCTCCAGCTTTCGGTAGGTAAGCCCTGAAAGCAATACAAAAGAAATGAATTAGATTAAACAAATCACCTTTCTAGCCAATAGTCACAGATGATGTGTTCACAAGAAGTTTAATTCAAGCTTTACAAGGAAAAAGTAAACTACATAATTTATAAAAATACTATTCAAATATCATGAATTATTTTACAATATTAGCCTTGTTATTTAAATTAACACATTCAATTGCAGCTCTTGTAATGACCTAAATGTTACAGTAATTTAATTTTTCTCTTCAAATAATACCCATTAAGACACATTAAACACACAGGGCAGGAGATATAATCGAGAATGTGAACTGATCACAATTAGATGACGTTTTCTTTCCTGAAGGATTATCTTATTCCTTGTCGATATAAAATTGCAGAGACTGTTTTGAACCAACTCAAGTGAAAAGTAAATGTCAAGGATCAGTTCCTTGTATAATCTCTCTCAGTTGAACTAAATACAATAGGGTGTTTCAATTTCTATCAGCCGAGATTACTGGATATGAATTGCTTTATAAACTTTGTATATCACCAAGCTTTTGTTAAACATTATTATAATCTTATATATAATAAATCACCATTCTCATTGAACTACTACCAATATATATATATATTTATTGGTAGTTCTTCAATGAGAATTGTGATTTATTATCTCGTGAGATATCTCTCTCTCTCTCTCTCTATATATATATATGTATACATATACATATATTTATATAAAATATTCCAGTTTTACAGCAACATAATAACAGTTTTAATTTTCTTACTGATGAAAAGTCCTTATTAGATTGTGTGGAAAATTTATTCAAATAATGAATGTATGATTAATACGCTAAGTGTAAATCTATCATTTATGTTGTTGTTTGAGTTTACAAAATATTGTACAATAGCTCACTCATATAAAAAAAAAAAAAAAAAAATGATAATTACATGTGAATCTACAATTGGTATCACCTGCATCTCCTTCAAAAAATCATTTGTTTTGAGAAAAAAAAAGGGATTATTTGAGATCAAGAAAAGTAATGAAGACAACACTCGTAAGCAACCAATAAGAGAATACATTTGTATCCTTCACCCCCAACAAATAGATGCATTTTTTTTTTTACTGAATACTAGCACACTAATAAAAGACCTAGTACTTAATGATAATACATATTAAGCATTGCTGCCTGGCAAATTGAAATATTAGGCAAAGAATTATCTCCATCCTGTCGAAGTCTCTGTTCACAGTTACGTCATCCTCAGGAGATTTAGGAGCAGTCAACGAAGACAACTTCTGACCACTTCTGAAAATAGGGGGAAGTGGGAGGTGATAATCTAGAGGTGGAGAAATTTTCCTAATTAGTCAAAACAGACAGAATCACCTAATGAATGATTTTTGTAAGCTAAATCCAATTTTTCAGGCTGTTGAATGATTATCATCCTTCTGTTGAATTTATTTGGTATTTTTAGAATAAAATCTTGTATCAGTATTTACCCTAAAAACACTGGGTAAACTAACGAATCGTATAAAATAATAAGATTCCTTTGAAAAGACCTACCTGGCGTTTCAGTTCCGTAATGGGATCGTAAACAGTCCAACCGTTGGTTCCAAAATCTACTTTGCACTCAAAGGCAAACAATGGCTGAAATAAACAATTTCATATATTTTATCAAAAATTTAATAATTAATTATTTTTGATTAAGATTACAATCAATGAACCATTTGATTTATCTTTTACAAAATTATGGTTTTCTTTTTATTAATAATAACTTTTAAGCAAATAGCAAATTTAAACATCAACAACTACATAATCCTACTTCCAATTACTTATTTCTGTTTCATCTTCTATTTCTGTTGGGTTAAATTTGGCTTACTTCTGATACAAATAAGTCAGTCATAGGCATTGTGTCCATCAGTTCTTTGTCTTACTTTATTTTATCAACAGATAGGAGGTTTAAATAAAGACACACACAGATACCTTTTTTTGATAACATCTTCGATATTTCAACCTTATTACTGAAGGTTTTCTTCAGGAATAAATACAAATATACAGAAATAAGAGGAAGAACTGAAATATCTTCCTTCTTATTGTACAAAGCAGAAATTTGTATGAAACAATCATGAAATGATAACCTAAATGCTACATTATTGACAATAACACTGCGAATAAACACCGAGAATAATTACAAAATGATGCATTTTTTAATCTCTGCCTAATATTAATTATTACTAAGAATATAAGAACATAAATTTATGTTCTTAGTAATAATTAATATTAGGCAGACATTTAAAAAATGCATCATTTTGTAATTATTCTCAGTGTTTATTGACAATAATGTAGCGTTTATGTTATCATTTCATGACTGCTTCATTCAAATTTCTGTTTTGTGCAATAAGAAGGAAGATATTTCAGTTCTTCCTTTTATTTCTGTATATTTGTATTTATTCCTGAAGAAAACCTTCAGTACGAAGGTTGAAATATCGAAGATGATATCAAAAAAAGACAGTAGGTTTAGTTTCCTTCATTTTCTCCTGTTTATTTCCTAAAATCTTTGGATTATTTGTTTATTAGGAGCTGCAAATGACTTGCAAATGACTTATTACTAAGATTATAAGGAGTTTTTACAAGGATGAAATAAATATAGTTTCATCAGGACATTTGTAAATATCTACCTATATTACAATTTTTAACTTTTTCATTGCTAAACTACTTTATTACAAAATTAACTTTCAATTTAATTTCAAATTTATTAATGTAGGAACTTCAAGGTTTAACCATTACTTATTTCATTCATTTTCTTGTGAGAGTGTTAGTATGATTTTTTTTAAAGTTTAATTTTTTTATTTTTTTTTTATAATTAACTGACAATTAAAATAAATAAATAAATTTAGATGTCAAGAATATTTAAAGTATATTTAGTTTTTAACATTTTACAACAACTGAAATTTTAAACATTCACTGTTTTATAGCAATTTATGAAAAAAAATAAAATAATAAAAATAAGAAGAAATGCAGGGTGGCAGTGTTATCTGCAGTAAAATTGATATCATTCAGTGAACATTGCACTGAGAGAAACTTATTATTTGATAATTACTTAATACTGTATTATAAATCCTCATTTATTATCTTAAGAATATTAGAAGCAGCAGGGATTTTGTTTTTGAAATAAAACTCAAAACACTTTCCCCATGGAACAGATCAAAACTATCCTACGTCTTTCCATTATCTACTGGCATTTGGAGAGACGAGTGGCTAGCTGTTTTTGGCTTTGTTTTGCAGGCTAAAAGCTACTTCACACTGTAGCTAATCCCAGAATAACCACTTGTCAATTCAACAAAACCACAAATAAACTGAGAAGAATTTTATCTGTGCAAAATTTGCAGTAAAATTCAAAGCAATCATTGCCAGTGGAAACAACTGAACAGAATTTATAAAACCTTACGAAACCACTACAGGAATTATTTCCTGATATTACTTAAAACTGATATTTTATTATAAATCATGATGATGTTATAAAAATCCCTTTTATATCCAATTCATAATGTAAGTCTTACCAAATGTGAAAACATGAATTGGTCAAAGTGTTTAGTTAAGAACACCTTTTTCTTATGTGAGCTCTAATCTTATACAATGCTGCCTTCATACTAAGAGTTTAACTGAAAGTTTTAAGTAATTTAAAGATGAATAAATATATGTTTTAAAATTTTTTTGTTGATAAAATTTTATTAGCACAATTAGGAAAATATCCTGATGGCTTTGAATTGAAAGACAATGCTTTGTTGGCTACATTTCTATTTAAAAATGATGAGAGCAATCATTTAAAATCAATCAAGTAAATGTGATTTAAAGTGATTATGGGAAAAATAGTATTATTTAAAAAAAAGAGTCAAGTTAACCAATTCCATTATCTAGAAAATAACTAGAGAAAAATGTAAGACAAGAAAAGATTGATGAAGGTCAACATGTGGCTGTATCTTTCAATAGTAAGTGCTTTTAAAAACAAATAAATAAATATCTGTCTAATCTACGTATATATATCCCCATACCCTTTTTTTAAAAAAATAAAAAATGAAATAATGAAATTTTTGACTAAGGAATGCTTATCATAGTAATAACAGCATAAACTGATAAAACTAACTGAATATTTAAACTGAGTTTAAAACAGAAGAGATGTTGAAATAGAGGGAAAAAACCCGACAACTTCAGCAACAAGACACTGCTGAATGTATTCTGCCACAGAATGAAGTCCAAGGCAAAATGTAATCAGTATTGACACAACATTTGATGACACAACAGACAGAGAAATTGACAAAGAGGTTTCGTCTACGATGCAAGATTACAAAAAAACATTTGATAGTATTTGAAGTGCAACAAACTTAGTAGGATGATAGGATAAATGCCAACGAAAGACTCACAATATAATTTAGAATTATAAAACACTTAGGACTTATTTTAGTATTTCATTTCATTTATCATTTAATCCATAATTAAAACAATACTTGTTCTAGTGAAAAATTTGAAAAACATATCAAAATTTACTAGAATAATCTAATTTTATTTAAGCACTAAAAAAGGGAATAATTTCTCCATTTTGAAATACTATTCTAGCTCATAATGCTTGCTGTAAAATTATGCTGAAGTAATTATATTACTGAAAAGACATTCAGGTAAACAAATGATTTAAATAAAGATGTCATTAATGTGGAAATTCAGTAAAATGAAAAGATGTTCAGAATAGCTACTTTTTTCCAAATGTTACTAATTGTGAAAGAAAATTTCTTTTAGAATTGAGTTCAATATCTTCATAAATTTAGGAAAACAAATTGCTATTCAGAAAAAAGCTTTATTCCTGAAGACAAAACAGCTTAATTCTACTCACCAATTTATGTGATAGCGGGAAAGAGTACTGCTGAAGTTTCTCAAACACGTTTCTTCGAGAATGATTTTCTTGTTTATGTGCAAATCTTAGGTATCGCATATCCTTGAAAGTGATGAAATAAAAAAGATCTTGAATTACATTCATTTTAGATATAAATCTTACAGATGTAATATATTGATAATTAATGTTGTAATTTGTAACATAATTAGATTTTACTGTGAATACAGGACGTTCTGGAAAATTGTTGGGATGTTCTTTTGAGAATCACTGCAACTGATGTGTAATGGATGGAGTCCTGGTGACAAATAATGGAAACGATCCTGGTTGTTTCAAAAACAATTGATAGTTATCCTAAAAAGTCATGATCCATCCAAGTGTCTTTTCACCACTTATTCTTATTGATAATTCATTAGGACTTTTACTTTGAAATTACTATAAATAACCATAATGGGTGAACTTCTTTTTATAACAATGAACAATCACAATCAAGTTACTTCTTAAAAGTGTATCAATTCATTGTTATCCAGTGCATCATAAATTCTACGCTTATAGATGAACCCATTTGGCAGTGGTTTTAAATCAGTCTGTGAAATATCACTCATCAGCCAACGTGTAGCAGTTAACGTTCAAAGACACAAACAGCAAACTATTCAATAGCAATGATTCTATCAAATGATGGACAAACAAGTCAACAAATTGCAAGGACTGTCTCTATGTATATATTTCTAATTTCCACAAAACTTTAATTTAAGAACTTAACAATAACTAAGACTCTACCTTGCAAAATAGCTCTATTCCATAGGAGTTTTCTCCTCTACTTGAGGCTCCGCCAACTTTTTCAATTCGATTAACCACCCCCAAGGGAACATCTAGAATAAATGGGGGATCCTGCTGAGAAAGAAAACAAAAATCATGCAAAGAGAGGAATGAGAGAAGTTTTAAACCTCAATTTAAATAAAGTAATTTTCTATCTAATTGAAATAGCCTTTACACAAGAACAAACTCAAAAGTTTTCAATAAATTCTTACTCTGTCTACACTTCTGAAATACAATTTGTAGTTGGTAACAGACAAAGTTCCTCTTATGGGTCCAGAGAAGAAACACAGATAAGTGACATCACGGGCTGCAAATCAAGAAGTTAAAAGCTCATAAATAAGAAACAAATTTGAGAAAATAATAAAATTTATTGAAACTGAGTATTAATTAACAAAAATGTTCTATTAGACTGTCTATTAGCTCAATCTTACCAATCCCTTGAATCTTTTCTCCAGGCAATAAAGGTGGTTCATCAGGCTTTTGTGCCATATGAGATTCACGGGCGCTGATCTGAATTGGATTAAAAAAATTAAGTATTACATTTTATTTCTCAATGTACTTTGAGCAATAAATAACAAAACTAATTTCCATTAAGAAAAATATTTATTAAATTTCCTAGTAAAGATCTGATAACAATATTTAATTTTTTTTATTAGCTGAAACAAATATAGTAATATTTTGCAGTTAATCAATAAACTAAAAGTGAGATCTAAAATAATCTATCTAAAACTGAAAAGCATACCTATTGAAAACTGTATTTCCAACCATCAAGTCACTTTAATTGTAAACAATCATCAAATGATATGAAAACGGGGGAAAAAAAAATCGAGAATGCACAAATTCATTAAATTCGTTTTGCTTTCACGTATCACTTCCGAGAGCGGGAGAAGGAACCATAGGTACTTACCAGGCTTGATCATCGAAGCTATATCTGACTGATGAGTCCTAATAATGACAAAACAGCTGTCCCAGATTGCTGCATATGATGGCTCAATGGGTGAAAGCAAAACAAATTTGTGAATTCTTGACTTTTTTTCCCATTTTCATATTATATTTAATGCCCGTTAAACCCCATTAATCATCAAATGATATTTTAATTGGAAACTAAATTAGATAAAAAAAATTGCAGATAATTGAGTAACTTTGTAAAATAGAATTGATGACAACTGAAAGGCAGTTATTCCAGTTTTCTTAAATTGTAATTACAGAAATCATTTATATTGTTCTTTAACATAATTAAAGAAAAATCAATTAATTTTAAGTGTAAATCTTGAATCATGATTTTTATCTCTTGAAATTAATTTAGCAACTGATTTAATCCAGTTACAACTACCAACGTTGGCTTTTGAATATAGACCTCATGGAGAAAAAGATGGTGGTTAGCCAAGATGAAGAAACATCTTCAAATGATTTGAAACAGATTGGAGGATCTCAATTGAATATTGTTCACAATGATGATGATAAAGGATTTAATTCAGGTAAAACACTCTTCATTAGAAGTTAAAAACTGAATGTAGTGTAACAAAAGTTCCCTTTTAAGCATTTACAAACTCAACATGCCATAAATCATGATATTTTCAAGAATAAAAAAGATAAGCTCCTCAATTAAAAACACTATCCCAACCATTATTTTTAAATCCTTATGCTCTTAGTTAACAAAACTGTAATAACATTTTTCTTTCTTTCATTGACTGAATACCTTTAGAGCATTACAGACAGACAAACATTAAAAACTGAGATGTTTCTTTCAATGTGTAAGCTATTTCTCATAAAAAAAAATATAGAATAAAGTTTAAGTAATTTTTTATTGTTAAGTATAATATGAAAGTATATATATATTGCTTGGATATAAGTGTTTGTGTGCACAGAAATACTCTGTCATTTCAATAATAATGCTTAGAAAGATATTAAAATTTAATCATGAGCATATTAATATATGTGAAAAATTATTGAGTTTTCAACTTCCTGCCACACTTGTTTTTATATCATGCAGGGATCAATCAGATATTTTGAAATAGATTGCAAAATAAAGTGAAATATAAATCTCTAAATTAAAAGGTTCTGTGATTGTTCTGGCATCTTCAAGCCTACTCAAAGATTTGTATCTGTGAAAATAAGGTTATCAATGAAAAAAGGTATCTTTGAAAATAACAGGAAAAGATGGTTATTAGATACATTTTCCAAAATTCAAACTTTCACTTATTAAAAGCAAATTTTTAAGCTTTGCTATTTGTCATTTCTTTTTATTAGAAAATTAATAATTAGAATATGATCAACACACTTGAACAAGTTACATTTAAAAAATTTTTTAATACATGAAAACACAAAATTGTTTTAATGTGCATAAGTTTTTGAATGTAACTTGATCAAATGTGTTGACCATATTTTAGCGTGACATCCATAATCACACACATAAAATTATTTCTTAATAATTACAACAATTTAAAAAAGAAAAAAAAATACCTGGAACTAAAATAGGCTTTAGACAATGTCTTTATAGTTTTCTTTCTATAAGAATTAATGGCAAACCAAATTGAATTACAACACAATGAAATCACTTCAGAAAGAAATGGGCTCTACGTACAATCTTGATCTAAAAACCAACAGGACTTGATCAATTTACAGTTATCCTAAAATGACTCATCCTTATCACTAGATGTGATGTCATTAACAGCTGCAATGCATTCAAAAAATGACTTAAGTTGTAGGAGAAAATAATGAGCAGCATTAAATAAAAATCAATTAAGAAAAGGAACATTAAGAGACCTTTCAGTAAATGTTTTTCAGATAACATTTTAAGGAAAAGAAAATTTTACTTAATGAAGATAAACTAAGGAACAAAAAACAAAACAAAAAACAATTCTTTCCTTCATCTGACGACAGATTTAAGTAGTTTGACCTTTATACCAAATGTTGTTACTTGGTAAATCAACCAAAATTAAAAAGAAAAAAAAAGTCTAATTATCTAATCTAGGTTAGATATTTTGTTTTGGGTATTTATAAAATAAAAAAAATATACAAAACAAAAACATGAATCAAAAGGAAGAAGGAAATCTATATCAGGTTGTGGGGGTGGAGCAGTTCTCTCAAGGCATTTGGCCCCTGGTTGTTTCCTCTGCTTCTATGAAATGGAGACTGGCATTCTTATTGGGGAGGCATTCCATTGACCTCAACTAGGATAAAAGACAAACTGAGAAAAAATATAATACACGAATCCAAGTCTAAAGATCCTCGAGGAGGTACAGGAGATTGACAAGAAAGCAACACTTGATTACATTAAAAAAGGATTTCAAAGCCAGCTCTAGTGGAATAATGGTTGGCATATTCAGTATAGGATCAGCCTATTCCTTAAACTACTGCAACACATTGAAATCTCTGTAGCTTACAATGGACAGGATAACGTTCATTTCTTACATATCCATGACAAAATAACACACGTTTTTAATTGTATATTTTTAATGTGTTAATTTTCAATGTGCAGTGGTCGAAGCATTAAATATTCATAATGAATGTATTAATATGCAACTGTAATAAATATTAAACGATCGTTTGCACAAAAACATTAGAAACAAATTTAAAAGAAAATAAAACAAGTTACAAGTTTCGAATACAGGTTTTCATCATCAGACTACAAAATATAAAAAAATATAAAATTTACAAAGATCGTTGTTGGTGTGTCCTTGCCAACAACGATCTTTTTAAATTTGATATTTTTTTTTATATTTTTGTAGTCTGATGATGAAACCACTACAGCTTTTTGAAACTTGTAACTTGATTTATTTTTATTTTCTCTTAAATCTGTTTCTAATGTTTTTGTGCAAATGGTCGCTTCATATTCATTTATAT
>JAFIDM010000001.1:151934344-151950874 GCA_023159025.1 Thereuonema tuberculata | reverse complement strand
AATAATAATAATAATAATAATAATAATAACAGATGTAATCTATAATATATATAAAGAAGGATGTTTGTTCGTTCTACTCTCCTAGGCTCTACGACCGATCTGGTCCAAATTTTGTAGAAATACTCTTTAGGACCCTGCCAAAATATCAGGCTACAATTGAAACCTGGACACATCTCCCTATCCGCTAATTTAATCCCCTTCAAACTTTTATATACTTTTCAAGTATTGCCTCACTTCTGTCTTCACACTAAAGCTGTTTCTGTGGAGCAAAGTTAGTAAATGCTGGCCTTTGAAGGTATGGATAGTGGGTTCAAATCTGCTTGGTCGCAATAATGTTTTTTTTTTTTTTTTTTTTACCTGTCTTTTACTTTCATTCTTTATTTTATGATAATGAATTTTTTTTTCCTCTAATATATTGAAATAAATAATATTCAAATGCGCTTCCAATGATCAAAAATAATATTCTTCTTAACTTCTTTTTTTTTAAAATTAAACGTTCTTAATTTAAGAACAAAGAAAACCTGGATCCAGACTAAGGGATTTAAACAGGCAAACTTTCTTGAAGGGTAGTCTACATATATCTCTGAAACCGCTTTAATTTATAATATGAAATTTCACATGAATATTCTTTGTCAATATCGAAAAGATAGGTATTCGGCGAATTTTCGATTGTTGGGTCATAAAGTATATAAACGGAAGTGGGTGGGGGTTGTGACTTTCTTGAAGGTATGCGATTTTCTGAAACCGCTTCAAATATTTTTTTTTATTTTGGGGAGGGAAAAAATTACTGAAGGACACTTTACGGTGTTTTCAGGTTACAAACATATAACATTAGTTTGTCATCATCATGTGATATTTTTACCAACTGGGAAAGGTTTGAATTGAAAGGTGTGTGGCGAAGTCTTATATTCTCCGATCTCGATATTAATTTCATATCTAGGGTTTATCGATTACAAAATAGGAATATAACCTTAATTTAAATTACCAAGGGTTTTTTTTACCAATTGGAAAACCTTCAAAGTGATTTCACAATTATAATTTCTTCATCATCCTCATCACAACTACTCTTATTTATTATCCGAGCGAAGCACGGGTATTTTTGCTAGTATACTATAATAGACTGGATGTTATATAAGACTACATTTTTTACAGATATACCCATTGCAATAACAAAGGCTACATTAAAAATTTTACAAATGAAGTGTGGTGAAAAAGGAATGATTAACAAATGAAGAATCTATGAACCCTGCTAATTATTATAACCAGCACAGCTGTACTTGATTCCATTCTCAATTAATTACACCTGTCAAATTAAAAACAAAGGGTAAAAACTGAATAATTGATTTATCATTTTGAAAATTCTTAAATGAGAAATAAAATACTGGTAATTAACATTAAATTATTACCTTGGGTTAAATGAGAAATACTGGGAAAGCCTGAGAATGGGAGGAATGGAATACAGAAACAAAACATAAAAAGTATATCACAAAAAAACAATCATTATAGAAGCGTCATTTTCTTCTTCTTCTGTACAGTCCTCTTTATGTTGGATAGTTAAGTAGTAATTTTGATGAATCTTGGAAGAATTATGAAACCACAAAGTTTGTGGTAAAATGTCTTATGAATGATCTGACAGTTATATTTTTGTGAACCACTTTTTTTGACACTAGCTAATCATGAAGTTAAAAATGCAGTAATTTTGAAATCAGTCTGAGTTCAATTGAAAGGAATTGAAAGGATTTGTTTTCATATGAGTAATAACTGATAAAAAAGTAGATCTTTAAAAAAAATTTAAATAAAATTACTGAAAAAGACTAATATTCAACAACTGAAGCATTTTCTATTTAATTCTGAAAGTGACATCTTCCATTAAAGTTTTTCTACCCAGTATTTCAACAAACTTCAGCAATTAATGTATAATTTTATATTATAAATGAGTGTGTGTGTGTGTGTGTGTATATATATAAAATTTAAAATAAATATATTTAATTAGCACTTGAAATTGAAGTAAAAATTTTAAGCCTAAATAATTAATTAAACTCAAATGATAAATCATTAATTAAAAAAAAAGGGCAGAAAGAAAGAAAAGGAAAAAAAAAAAAAAAAAGTTAAACTAAGTTTTGCTTACAATACTTTGTTGTCAACGAAGGTCCTTCTTATTGCCACTCACTTGAGAGACAGTTAGTAGGACTGCAGCCAAATGCTGACTGAGTCAAAGATAAATTATTATTTATTTTTTTATCTCAACTAATCTGAGAAACTTTGAGCTGGTCTAGATAGCTGCAGGAAGCCAAGTCAATTGGTTCCTTGTGCCCATTTCAGAATAAAAGGATAAATTCTTATCTATTCAAAAGAAGTAATGAGAGCTGTTACTAGTGATTCAAATCACTCAGAAGTTTCAACTAATTCCCAATTTATTACTGATAGTTATTGTCATCAAATGAAAAAACAAAACTATAAAACACCCCACCATATTGTTAGTTAAAGCAAATAAAAAAAGCACAATTGTAAAAAATAATATTATTAAAATGGTGCTTTTATTTTTGATTTGAATACGAATAATTTCAATGATGAGCTCCTTGAATTTACTTAAAACAAAAATGATATTTAAAAGAACCTACAAAAAACAAAGAGAAAGAAACTAAGTTATCTTACAATGAACCTAATAGTCTGTTTAACAGACGACAACATTATTTTATTTGTCATTGAAATGCCACAATAATTTAGGATTTCAATTCTCAGAGATTGGTAATGAACAGAACTGTACATTTTAAGCAAAAATGCACATTTCTTAATGTATTCACTAAGTTTTCTTGATTTTTTAAAACCCGCTAAATCACTCAACAAGAAGGAACCTTTACTGTGAAGACAAAGCTAGACCTTCTACATTTACTGAGAAATTCATGGCTGAGAACCTAATGCACTTAATTCTGAAGTAATTTGGACAAAATCACTAAATACAAAAAATCCATGGATACATTCTTTGTCTGAAAATGAACTCATGGAGGTAATTTCTGTCTAAAGCCAAAGTTCAGACAAAGAAACAACAAAGCAATGATTACTGAAGAAGAAAACATCAGGAGAAATCATGAAAGTTATGAAATTTTAATACAAAACAAAACCAAACACCTTTTTTTGTCTAAAATTTGTCATAGGCTTATTCATTGCATATTAACAAAATTAATACTAGTCTTGGCTGGATGTAATCTTCACTTTACATTCTAAGTCATCTTACAGAAATGTTGTCGTTACCATAAAGAAGTAAACTAATTTCTTAAGTTATAATTAAAACTTAAAAACACCTTCAATAGCAGAAAACTGCTGCTATTTTATTCACCCTATCTGTTCCACAACTACTTTCTAAAAATGCACTGAAGACAAAAAATGTTTACGAGAAAATGTTAGCTTCTTGAAAAGATAATTCTGTTGAAATCTTAATTTTGTTTTCTCTCATAATTATTATGCACATATGATATTAGGCAAAGATTAAAGTACTTCAATGTCATTAGGAATTTTAAAAATGTGGAGAATGGAAAAAAAAAAAAAAAATACCTTTTAGTTTATAAATGATTATTCTTTGACGTTGTCTATGTTTTTAAGTTCATAGGGCATATTACTAGAAATGTTTATTTTAAATTATATTTTAAAATTTTGTAAATACATTTTCCAATATAAGAGTATAACAACTTCCTTCTCAAATCACAACCAATGGATTTTATATGGTGGAATTAACAAAATGGAAAAAGCACTAAAAATAAACCAAAGTTTGATTTTTCATTTGTCTGGTAATGAAGGAATCATGAAACTACATCAGATAATACATTAATCACTTTTTACGCAAGTGATCATAAAACTAAAAATGGATATTTTGGATGTGAGAGGTACTTAGATGAAAATAACTTATGGCCAATGATAAACTGCAGCAAACTCTTTAACTCCTTTCTAAAGTGTTCATGTAGATGCCTTAAAGACAACTGTAGCAAATATCCATGTGAAAATGAACTCTATTGTCTTATGTGTCCTATTTACAATTACTTAAAAATAAAGACATATTAGCAAATTAAAAAAAAAAAAACCCTGACAATTCTTCTATAAATAAGTAAAAGAAAGTGTAGAACATAATAAATAAACAACAAAATTAAATAAAAAAATTACAACAATTAAAATAAATCATCAGGAAAATCAGTTAACAAAAGTAAAACAACAAAATAATAGAAATGATATTTGATGAATTAAGAAGAAAATTATCAAAGGAGCAAATAATCAACAGCAATAATAAAATAATTCGAGGAAATAAAAAAAGAATGTGGTATATTTATTATCATTAGGTCTATTATTATTTTCAGAATCAAATTACCAAGTAATTAAATATAAAATTCATATTTAAATCAACATTAAAAAAAAATAAAGACCCAAAATCAAAACATACATTAAAAGAGTCAGTAAATAACAAAACCACAAGAAAAAAAGAAAAGAAAATAGAATCTGTAATGAATGCAACAGGAAGCTTAAAAAGAAACAAAATAATGAAAGGAAACCAGTCAAACGTAATATGAGAAATAAATTCAAAACAATAAGGAATAATAAAAAGGAATCGACTCATTATGGTAACAAACCACCAAGAAAACGGAGACTGAGGATATTAAATATTCTGGCTTTTATATTTAATAAATCTTTACATTTCATTGATTATTTTAATGATTTGGTTTCTTTTATCATTCCAAAGTAACTTGATTATTTGTTTTTCCCTTTATTATTTTATTTCCAAGTTCTGCTGTTAAGATAATAATAATCATTTCATCTAATTTTTTTTATGGTTAGACCTTATTATTACTTTCACTTTTAATTTATGTTTAGTTTTGATTTTAGTTGACATTTTTCTGCTTTTTAGAGTAGATATCCTATTTATAAATTAAAAACAATATATATATAGTTTTTATTATGATTGCTATATTTTTGCTGTTTATCATTTGCTCCTTTAGTTAATTTATTATTTTTATCTTTTAAGATACCATCTTTATTATTTTAGTTATTTTGGGATTCATTGTGTTGAGATTATTTTTATCTTCTAATTTACAACTTTCATTTATTAATATTAGTCTATTTCTAGATCTGCAAGTTATGTGTTGATTTTTATTTTATTATTTCCTTTGAGACCCCTTCTTTCTTGTTATGTGGAAGTATTATAATTATATTGCTTTTATTTATTGGTTTAGGGCTTTTTGCTTGTTTATAATTTTCCTGTATTTAAGTGATGATGTGTCTCTTATAGTTATTTGATCAACTAAATTTGAATCCTCTGTCTGATACATTTAAAAGTCTTCACTGCAATTCTATTTGAGTCAATTCTGAATAAATAACTACAAATAAAATGTACACTAAAGGTATTATTTTAAGTTTTAAATGCCCATTTCTTTTCACATACTAAATTTTGATAGCCCTATATTTTCTTACATATCTTACTTTTCAATCTTCTTACTTATTTTGGAGGAATACCTTCAGAAACAGTCAGTAGATACAACGGACAGTTAGGTATGATTGAAAATCTGTCAAAGTACACTGTATCAATATTCACTGGCAAAATCTTTACAATTTACACATTGATACAACTGTGATATTATCTGATTCAAGAGAAAAGCTGAATATGATTTAAAACAAACTTTTTATATTTTCTTGAGTTTAACTGGAATCTACCATAAAAAAAAAATAAAAAAAAATAATTAAATAAAATGTACAACATAATCATCAAACGAATTTTACAAGTCTAATTCCAAGGGTTTTTTTTTTCCCCATTAAGCTGAAAATACTTTTGAAGTAACATACATCACGCAACATTATCACAAAGGCAAATAACTAACTAATAATAGGACATTATCGCATTAAAATCAAACCTTACAATTTTTTAATTTTAATTTTCTCAACAAATCATGATAGGAAGAATATATTTTATTTCAGTCAACTGTTTATAAAAGATTCTGAAAGTATTTTATTTTTAGCTTCAATTAAGAGATTCATGGGCTGAAGTCTCTAAAATTCCATTGATAATCGTGATAATTAAAAGCAAAAGACTGAAAGTCATCAGTTTTTGAACATTACAAATAAGCTGGTTTTAGATGATCCAATGTTACTGTCGTCGTATCTCAATACCAGATAAATTTAAGCATTCCCGGTTACAAACTCCTTCGATTAATTCCATGGTAGGATTATTAAGTCACAAACTATCTCAGTAGGTGTTTTGTCTGAATCTGCGCAAAATATTCAATCCCAATGGGGTCTTTTCTTTCATGCAAATGATGATAATAAAAATCTGATTACATTAGAAACATTTTATATTTGTAAAAATATTAATCCAACATTAAAGTTCTTCTCAAATTGTAAAGAATTCAACGAATTAATTAATTTTTACGATTATTTTGGGGACTCCTCTATTTTAGATATCGTTTCCATTTGCTTTGAAAGGAATCGTCGATTCGTTAGGCCTAACAGGAACTGGGTGTTGCCTCTCGGATTCCACCTGACAATCCCAATTGTTCAAACCCTGCTATACCCTACCTTCACTTCTTGAACGGGGATATTCTCTGTGGATGTGGACGACGATGAACATAAGGACTTGGAAGGGGAACTTTTCGAGTGGGAACTTCCTACTGAGCCATGGCCAAGTTTCGAGTTCAACGAACTAGATTTCGATTCGGATCCAACCAAAGAATCGCAGCTGGCGTGTTTTCCGTCAGAATCAACTAATTCTGCACTACTTCTACGATCCATTACTTCGAGATAGCCTACAATTTTTCCGAGCTTCACGTTCAATTTTCATATGAATTTCAATCTAAATGTACTGGGTGCTGCTTGTTTGAATTTTGGACGCCATTGCTACACACTGCGCCATCTAACGTCAGAGATTGAAAATAAAGGAGGTTATTTTACGTTTAAAAAAGAAAATCATCAATTGTCGCAACTAAAAACTACTTTAATAAAAAAATAAGGCTTTATTAATTTGCTATTGCTATTTAATATATCTGCGCAGCAGCACCGACGATCGAAAACGATCAGGATATGTTATATTGTGCAATAAAAGATGGCTTAATGAAATCCAGTGCACGCCCCCTTTGACTAATGGCGCCGCCCAGGAACGCTTTTGGCATTGGGATGGGGAGTGCAGCTCGAACGCCAACCGCCATCAATGGATCCTCATGGTTAACAGCATCAACAACCACTTCCTAAAGTAAGAATTCCCCTTTGTACTTTTCATTATGTAAAATCATCCTGTTCAACTTACCACCAGCGGCTTTCAAAAGCCGGTGCTTTTCAATTTTTCCCAGTTGTTTTCTCACCATGAACTGCGCTGCAGTGAATCCAATCAGTCAGCTGTGCGGTCAATGTGACCCAAGGAGCGAAATTTGATTAATTGAATTCTACGCCTGTCAAGGGGACTTTCAAGAACAGATGATTTTACTATTCAGTGTTCAAAATATTTCTTTCCTTTAGGTAGTTTTTTTTTTTTTTTTCCTTGAAAGTCCTTCACTCATAGGTGCTAGTGAGAGCTTTGCAAGTAATAACAGTGCAACTTAAATTTGTGCTTACTCCTGAATACGGATCAATATCTATACAATGTCATATAGGATCTATTTCTACCTTGATCAATTATCACGTACAAAAAATGTGATTATCAACTCCAATGAAAACCCCCTGCTTCACTCCACTCCGTTGAAGGGGAAGGATATGTTCCGCTTCTGGAATCCAAATTTAAAAGAGTGGCAATGAAGCAGAGAGAGAGAGAGAGATGAAACTGAATGAACGCTTTGATGCTGTGGGTGTGGCAGTGTTGTAATAGGGAGACTTTCAATGAATTCATCGTATCGTTAATTAATCGTTAGTACAGAGAACTTTATTTATTTAAAGAAAAGCTTACAACATTAAACAATTGCTCCATCGGAAAAAAAAAATCACCAACATATATCAAAGCTTAAAAAGTAATTAGGAATTCTAACTAAAATCAGACAGAAAGATCGCTGCTACACAAATAAAAGAAACATTGAGATCTTGACATTTCATATTATCAGCATTTTCATATTTTGATTCAACTTTTATTCTACAAAGGAGATAAATCTCGCTTTTTGTCACCCTGAAGACTCAGATTATCCATCAAAAAAACAATACAAGGTAACCAAGTAGATAACTTAGCGTCACTTCTGATTTCAATCTGAGCTTTGAAAATCTAAATGGAAGCTTATCATGAGATGTGCAATGGCTCTCCTTTGGAAATCAGTTTAAAATCTATTAATGAAACTTATTTAATTGCTTTTAAATATTTTCTTGAAATTCTATGATTTGCGTATTTACAGTAAGTTTTTTTTAACTTGTTGAAAGTGTCATACATATTTTAAATTTAAAGAAAAACTATTTGAAGTCAAGGCTTTCAAATTCTAAATTTCTAAAAACTGTAAGAATCACATAAAATGGTTCCAATCAAGGGTTTTTTTTTTAATTCAAGGAAAAAATAATAGAAAAATACCTAATTTTTTCCTTTATTATTTCAACTTTCCATAAACTTGTGAAATTAAAATTATTGGTAGGAACTGGGAAAAAACAAAACGACAAAAACTGAGTTGCTCTATAACAACTGAGAAATTCCTTTAAAGCAAATCACGATATTAAGAAAATCTAAAACAGTTTGGGTAAAAAGAAACAACACATCTTCAAACAGAGAGAAAGGGATCAACTGCAAAAGCAATGAGACGACAAAAGGAAAAACATATTGAAACGAGTAGAGAAACAAAAAAAATGGCTCTATTTTTGGAAAAGTAAAGAAGAAATCCTTGAATGCTGATAATCCCTTTAATGATATTTTATTAACAGTTGTCCTCACATCAAGGGAAATCTCACAGGGAAGAACAAAGCAGAAGAAATTAAAAAAAAATAATCTATTACTTTTTATCAAAAGGCTGAGATTTGAACTTTGGATCTGCTTTTGCGAATGACGTTCCATTATAAATATATATAACTTTAAAATGGCTTAAATTGTATGATAAGAATAAAAAATATTTAGAGATTCTGAATTCCAAATGAAAGAGTTCATTAGGCCTAAATCAATGGGTTTTTTTCTTCTTTTTATGGTGTAATAACGATATCAAAAGATTATTAAACATAATGTTTCACATTAACATGTTTTATTATCCAAAAGTAATTGAAAAATATAGTATTCCTGTTTGTCGTGCACCGAATCCACGAAAAAGCCTCAAAATTCAATTAATTTCCAATCTACTGCTGTTTGCGACCATCGTATTCTTCTTGAATAGTAATTTCAGTAGTGGAGAAATTGCTAACATTATTAATATTTATTTATTATAAGTACAATAAGATGTAACAGATATATGCACTTTAATAGAACGATTAGAGCTTTATTAAGGCGTTAATTGTTAATTGTTTTTGGGCAATTAATTTCAACTAAAACCTCAGTGAGTTTTGAAAGGAAGCTCAAGCCACTAAACAGTGACTGGCGATTAAATTTCGGAGCTTCATAAACAGTATGTAATATTTAAAATAACAAATAAACATATAATATGGCTACATTTTGAACACAATTATCAAACAAACAAAGAAACACATACACAGGCACAAAAAAAATAGCAGAATATATCAATATATAAAAATAAAGATAGTGATAATCCATAATTTTTCAACATTATACTAATGAGAGGCAAAAACCTCACTTTTGATGAAATTGAAACTGTTATAGGTCATAAAAATTCAATAAAGTTTATCGTTAGAGAGAGTATGAAAATCACCCTTCAATCAATAATAGTTTAGGCCGCTTCAAGGTCAGAAGGTACTTGACCAAGCGAACTGAAGCTAACTGAAGAGGTCTCCTACTTCAAAACTGTTTAAAGGTTTTTTTTTTTGTTTTTTTTTTTTAATGTACTCTATTATTCTATAAAATGTGAATATAGCAGAAAAAAAAAGTTTGTATTATTTATTTATTATTTAGTTTTTCATAAACATTTTAATTAGTTTCAATATTGTATAAATAATTATTTAAGCTACTTAAATTGAGATGTGGATAATTCTACATTTTCCTCTTTTTTTGTTCAAAGTAATAATAAACCAAATTGGATTAAAAAAGTAAAGATTCAAATCGAAATCAATTGAAAATGGGGATTTATTAGTATAAAGAAATCTAATCGTAAAATTCATAAATATAATATTAGTAGTAAGAAATATAATCCAGCTCTGCTAGGATGTAAATCATCATAACGTGTTTCATCTGATTTGTTTCTTTCTATCTCATTGATTGAGTGTCTCTCAGGAAGCTATTTAAGAATATTTGTAATTTCTGTTCAGACAAAAACAAGCTTTTGGCTTTTCTTCAACTAAAACCAGACCCTAATTCAAACTAAGCCCATGGAACGTTTAATGATCGTAACTTAATATTGAAATGTAACCCCAACAAACTTTTAGACAAGTAGACATACTTCCTACTGTAAAGTTATCTATCGATCTACATTCATATTAGATTTGCTCTCCTGAGTGGGAAGCTGTGCAACTAAGTATCTGATGGAAGTAGAGATATATTGATGATTCTTTAAGTTTGTGAGACTTTTAAATTTTAACCAAATATTAAAAATAGTTTTAAAATATAATTTGAATCGAATTAAATAACTGCACGTGATCACGATAATTCAACAAAAATTTTATTTCAGGAAGCTGAAATTTTATTGGTAGGTTAAAGATATCCACTGCTTGTTCTGTATTGATTTTGTAGAAGATGGAAGCACAGGTAAGAAGATTGGGACGAAACACTGCCATTATGTGTTTCCATGGGCTTCCATGGGATAGGTTAAAGTTCGCGCGTCAACTGTTCTTGTTTAAGAAATAACTTTTTATGATATATTCCCAAATAATAATAATAAATAAAGAAATATTTTTATTATTATTATTTAAATTTTTAAAAACATCTTATTTAGAAACCATTCGCTATGAAATTTTAGCTGTATTTGCAAATATGTCTTTATGCACCTGTAGATGTAATAAGTTTCAATGATAATACAACGAAACCTACCAAAACTTGTAATAAACAACGACAAATAGAAATAAACTAATTAAACTTAGCGAATAATTTGTGCTTTATTTACCTGAATACAATTCAGTCGAAGTATATTAGAACTCAACAAGCAGACTGACTACGTGGCTTTAAAGAACGTGTTAAAGCCACCCTGATTTACGTGTAGGTCAAGCGAAAGCTCTATGTAGAGCAAAGCAGTGATAACACAGAGGAAACACTTCCTATCTATTGCGCCTGCGCTATTCCAACTGACATATATCGAAGAAAAAAAGTCAGTTATAGGAAACATAGACACCTTCGATCTCATGGAAACATCAAGATTGGCTTTAAATGGTTTCGATTTTGGGATTTAAAATTATAGTTTGAGTATCATTTTAGGATTATTTTTTTTAAAATTTGCATTTCATTGCTATTAATTTTTTAAAGTTAAATTTTGATAATAAGTAAATAAGTATATAAATAATAATTCTTCTATTTGAAATTGAATTGGAATGTTTCGAAATATACAATTATGCAATTCTAAAAGAGACTATTTATCGTTGTAAATTGTATTTTTAATGATATCCTAAATGAGTTCTTTTATTTCTCTATATTTTTTATTCAAATTATACATACACACATTTTTTCTTAATTCACATTTTTTTCTTGCTGTCTCTCCACAATAACGAAATAAAGAATTTCCATTTAGACTTCTACCAATATTGACGCATAAAAATAAGAAGTAATTCAATTTCCGCGAAGTTTAGAATTAATTTAGGGTGAATAATTCTCAAAACATTGAAACAGAGCATGGTGACCTGAAGGTCATTGTTTTTATTATAATCTCACCCAACAACTGATTCCTAAAGATCAAAGTCAATCTCGGACTCTGATCCTAGAAAATCTTTTCTACTTCAAGAATGTTTAAAAGCCTGATTGGACAGCGTCTTATATATATATATATTTATTTGTACTATTGAATCCTGTTTAAGTCCATTTTAGTATCTGTATTTATAAATACATAATTAATATATATATATAGAAATAGAATAATAATACATATATTATATTTTGTATTCTCTGAATAATATCCGAAATCCAGGAAGTCAGACAATATCCATAATTGAAATGTTACCAGAACAGACACTGCGAAAACAGGAAATGTGAAACACCTGACGTTGTGCTGAACCATTTATCAACATACTTTCTAAAGAATGATATCCAGTTCCATGTAACGGAAAGGATAATAACTAAGAAAAATTCATGAGGGGAGTTTTTTAATTTTTATTTATTTCTATGGATTTCTTCTGTAGAGCAATTCTGTTTTACAAAAATACATTTGGATTTTAAATTACAGAGCACGTTTTCATCTCTCAGATCTCAAAATTTAAAAAATTCTAAAATATAATGTCTACAAATATGTGGGTTGAGGGTGATTGGAAAAAGACTTGAACTGTAAGATTGTCATTTTTGTTTTATATTCAATGCCAGTAAATTGAATCCGATAATATAAAATAATGGATTTAAATTTATTCGATTTATTTTAATACAGTGGATATTTGATCGCTCTTTAGTTAAATTTACTTTGGACTGGAGCGGGTTTTCAATAAGAATTCTTTAGGAACTGTTCAAACATCAGTTAAAAAACGAAAATTACGGAATTCCCTATTAGTGTTTAATTATTTTAAATCCAAGAACATCCAGATGAAACTTTCAGGTGAATGATCTTTATAATGGAAAACGCTGATGATTATTATTGTTATTATTTACAGAATAATCTGGATGTCTGAATTAAACGAGGGATTTCTGTTAAATCTTTGAATGCGATAACAAAGTTCTTTAATTTTTTTTTTGTTCTCAAAGCTTTCAGCGAAGATAATTTGTTACCTGTTGATTGAGTAGCAATCACAAAAATCTTCCACGTTGAGGCCTATTTGGGAGGTCAGTTGAATCCTTTGTCATTAATTGATAAACAGCTGATAAGAATTGGACTCAAGTTTCCTGGTGATTTTCCATTCTAAAGCAATTAAATTAGCGAACAGAAAACAAATAGTAATACAGGACGATCGATAAATGCCCATTTAAAATAAAAGGAATGGATGGAAGTGATTGTTATTTTTAATGGGCATTACACGATTATCCTGGCTGGGAAAGCAAAATTAGAAGCTTAATGCTATTTTCTTAAACTTTGTGTTTATTCTGTTGTGACTTATCTTCTACGATCACATGAGTTCTTGTATCAATTCAATGCAATTCAAACTATTTTTGTACATAAATACACGAAAGACTAAGTGAAAAGAAATTGAAGTTTGATTACTTAATGATTCCATACAAAAGTCCTCTAACTTTGAATAAGTGAAATTCCGAAATACAGAATAGTATGGCTGTATTATAGTAACGTAATATAACAGAGTAATCACGTGACTGTAAAAGAAAATAAAAAGAGAAACAAACCATGAGATTAGAGAGGATATTTTGGCCCCGGGGATTTTTCCATGTCAACCCCCTGATTATGTTGAGATTAAAACTGATTATTTGTATTTGAACCGTTCGGTTTAAGCCGTTGCACGATAAACAGTCTCGAATAAAGTCAGTTCATTAACGGTAACAACCTCCGGTATATTGTTAGGAGACATCGAGAATGTTCTGTATCTTCTTACGAACAATATTTCATTAAAGAACATAAGAAAAATATGTTGAATAAAAATGAGCAGCAAACAAGAAAAAAACGAATCAACTTATTAGCAGGTTAGACAGGGACGAGTTTTTTAAGGAAAATGCATCAAAATTAAGCCATTCTGATCCCAAATATTAGGAGTAATCGCTCCTCTATCGCTTCATATTACTATTTTCTATCTTGGACTAGTCGGGATTTGATTTTCTGAATCCTTCAACAACATTTTGGATTTTCAATTTTAAAATTTTAACTCGTCTTCAATGTACAAGGACATCTAAAAACCAATTGCTGAATATTCTTTGTCGTTTCGCTGCTTTTACGATAAAATAAATAGGAAATCCTATTGTGTGTGTTTGGGGGAGGGGACGTAGTTCCTTGAAAAACAAGTGTCCTTCAAGGAAAGACTGTTGAGATCTGTCTTTAGACTGACGTCAATGCAATCAGTCAACTCTGGACTTTTACTAAGATACAAGGATCCACAACGCTAGATAACTAAGGTTAATTCTATTCTAATCCATGGATTAATTCGTCATACATTTATTATAAAGCGAAATACAGTTTAATCTTATAAATGGGATATATCAAATTAAATCTCATGGGATAAAAATTAATAGAAGTGAAGTCTTCTACCTGAAATTCCGACAGAAAAAAATGGAAAGGAAACAACGCCTTCCTTACACCTGTCTGTTATTTGCTTTTCAATTAAAATGAATTGGTTTTAGACAAAATTAATGTGAATTTCATTATTTTCAACTTTTTTTCAGCATAATGAAAATTTCAAAGCAATTATTTATTTTACAGTAAGTATTTATATATAACTGGGTCTAGTACATTTTGAGGCCGATAGATCAAATGATAATGCGCTTAACGACATGCAAAGTGTTTAATAGCCGTTGATGGTCAGGGATTTTTTTCCCCGTGGCTCTTTTGGGTTCAGACGGATTCGAGGATTCACCCAATTCGGTGAAACGAGGGCGGAAGCCTTACCACCCACGATCCCAAAGAAAGGTCTTTAGTCGGAGTCTTTAACTTTTTGCTTAATGTTATTATAAAGTTCTCATATTTGCTACAATGTCTGAAGAATATGAAGATTTGTTATAATATTTTTTTTAATTCCTGATTATTTAGTAGAGATGAGATCCCTATTTTGGAGTGCTTGAAATCTACAATATGTCGGATCTTCCGCATTTTGGAATAGAGCTTGGTGGTATTGTAGAGAAGAGGAAAATATTTTCTTTCATAAAGGTTTTTTTTTTTTTTACTTAATGTAAGAAATATGAATACAAATGAAATAAACAAAGATAATAAATTTATTTATTTATCATCTTCGGAAGGGACAGAATGAATTGTCTTAAGTCTCCCTGATACCGTCCTTTGATGGAGGAGACTTCAGCGTATTGTGACCTCTGTTTATTACCTACACTATTCTAACTAAATTCCGAGAAAACCAATTAGGGAGAAATATAATCATGTGATTATTGCTTAATGACCACAAAACATTAAAGTGACAAAAAGGAATACCATGGATTTCCCATTGATAGGAAACCTTGGTTTTATGAAATATTCCTTGACTTTACGATCCCAAACAATTAGCATTAGTTTATCTTTCTAATGTTTCTTAGATGTCCAAAACATCTCTTAGTGCAAGGAGAATGAATACGCCTTCACGACATTGACTGGACAAAATCTTGAAAAGTTCCGGATTTCCGAATATTAATGAATTCCGGATTAGGAATGTTCAAATGTACTTGGGATCGATTTCAATTTAACACTTTATCAATTTTCATTTGGTGGATTTAGAATTTATTTGAAAAACAAGATTTAGTTGTCATTCTGACTTTCAAATATTTGGACCCAAGAATAGTTATAACAAAGTTTATATTTACCTAAAGTTTTACTTTTCAATATCACTCATATTTATTCATTATAATAACTGCTTTTTACAGGGATGTTGATAGGGTTGGATCTCTATAAGTACAATTCCTATCGAAATCAACAGGGCGATAATTAATACCTTTTGAATTAGCCTGATTATTATAATTTAGCGTCAAAGTATCATAATTTGGCGGACTTTTTTTTTTTTTTGGTCCAAGCGCAATTACTGTTGTTGAGTCACGTGGGAATAACTGATACCAAGTTGGTTCGGATAATCAAATATACAAAAAAGTCTTTGACAAAAAAACCCGAATTATCCAACTGAGACAAAATTTAGTACGTTTAATGTACATGTATCTAAAACGAAATGATTAGAATTTCAGAAGATTTGGATGATTTATTGGACAGAAAGAGCTACATAAAGTGAGCAGGTTAGTATGGCATTGGTTGGATACAAGCTGTTATCTGACATAGCACTATTTGATACAGTTGTGGATGGTGTTCCTCTGCATTTGTTGCCTCCAATTGGTGGGCTAATTCGTCGACATTTTGGGATGATCGCAGGCGATGCCCCATCATATCCCAATATGCTCTATAGGAGAGAAATTTGGCGATCTAGCTGGCCAAGGAAGTGCGTCGCAACCACGAAGACAATTAATGGAGAGGAGTTCCGTATGTGGCCGGGCGTTATCTTGCTGAAAATTAACCTGGGATGCCGCCAAAGGAACGCCAACACAATGGCTGTAGAATTTCGTCAACGTACCACTGTGCTTTGAGGGTGCCACGGAGGAGTACCAAAGGGTCCGGCTATCAAACAAATTGACGCCCCAGACCATAACTCCCTATTGAAGAGCCGTGTGGCGTGCGACAGTAAGAGCAGGATCATGACGATGCTCCAGACATGTCTACGCTGGTCGTCAGGGCTCAGTTCAGAACGGGA
>JAFIDM010000001.1:151917887-151933944 GCA_023159025.1 Thereuonema tuberculata | reverse complement strand
CGTCCTCTTTCAAATTCCGTCGTTATGGTCGTAGAGGCGAGACATTGTTACAGTCAAGATAGGAAAATGCAATCACGATCCACTGGAAGTTTTGTTCCTGAAAGCGAGATTCTCTCTTTACGTACACCATCACGATGCTCAGTTTCAATGCGCTGTAGTTCCTGCTATTCATTCATTGGGGGCGAATTTTTGATCATTTGCATATTCGGTCGAAAGGTTTTCGCATGTGAAGTTTCATTATTATGGGATTATTATTTCGGGGTGTGTTGATTTTGTTTGTCAAAGAGTGAATACAATGAGAGAATTTTACATGAAAACCAATTATAATTAGACCTGTAATTAAGAGAAGATTCTTTATTTTCGAACCAAAACGATTCAAAAACAGTTAATTTTCTATTCAATGAAAATTGTTGTATTCCTTAGTTTTTAAGAAAATTCGCGAGTTATGACGCACTCTTTCGCAGGCAGCGTATGAACATGGCGGAGTTAAATCTAAAACATGGAGTAAGACTAAACGTAATCTGTTGTGCTCTATTGTAATTTCGGTTGACAATCTTTACTATTGTAGGAGAGATTTAATTGTTACGGTCGAGAACACTAGGGTTCTGTTGGTTGTGAGAAGAAGAAGGAATTGGAAATTTCCAAACGAGTCTCATTTCAAAGACATTTGTCAATGATTCTTAATTTCAGCATCGTTTCCCACCATCTTGTGATCATCCAGCGATGAAATGCCACCTAATTTGTAAATTTCTTAAAAATGACATAAAAGTCCATGGTTTACCACGAATACGGTATTAACCAAGTATTTCCGAATCGTTTGGTTGGAAAATAACGAATATTCGTTTTAATTTGCGTGGTTCTCTGAACTACCATTGAATTTAATATCAAATCGAAAGAACCTCAGCAGAAAATCCTGAAGTATCTATTTATTGTCTGACGTTGGATAACGGAGTTTTAGAAGTGGGATATTGCATTGTTTAGATTGGACCAGTCCAGAGACCAAAGGAGGCTAGTTTCGCAAAACGATATCACAGTTTAATAATATTAACACGTCATATTAACACGATTTTTAATATTAACACTATAATTAACACGTCACTTTCAAATGGTGAACCTAATTGAAAGCAAATTATTAATGAAAGGATAAATATGGCCATCATTTTCCCTTTGATCTTGTTGATTTATTACTCATGTAAAATGGGTTTGGAAGAATCTTCATAACTGATCGAAGATGTTCTCACTCCAGAAAGTTTGTACAGCTTAGAGAGAAAAAATGTTAGTGCGATTTCTCTTGTGCAATTCCGTCGGTAAAAGAATATAAACGCAACAGCAGAGAACCTTTTATTATTGCGGACATCCATCAATTGGACAGTCATTGCTAATGAAATTCTGCAGTAGTTTTCATTTTGATTGTGTACAAATACAGATCAATTGTTATATGAAATGCACATTAGTTGACAAATAAAGAGGTTTTAAAAAAAAGGAATGCTTTCATTATAAAATCCTTACATAAGTTTAACAATAATATCACAATCTATTCCAGGAAAAAAAAAATCATTTATACTGTAATTACGATTTGAGATTTGCTCACTCTGATACCTTCATATATTGCCAGATTTGTAGGATTTATAAATTTCATCTGCTTATTTGGGTCAAAAATGTGGTATTTCATCATCAATAAGCTAAACTAGATTTACTTGTATGAAAGTAAAATATTTAATGATAACCTTTCAAAATGGAACAAGGAAAACACAACTCTAAATATTGAAAACTTTAAAAAATAAGGTCTGAAATGAAAACAGGATAATAAAAGCTCAATATTACAGCAAAATTTCTTTTATTAATTTAAGATTTTTATTTTATTTAAATTGAGATGAATAAATAACCACTTATTTTATTAGGAGATAACAATTATGAACTCTAATTTTTAAATAAATAAGACGATAAAAAAAAGGAGAAACTAAACGTTTCATCGCAGTCTGGAATGGGCGACGACTATTTTACAATTTCATTTCTTTGACAGAAGAATTTATTTAGAAACAGAATTATAAGTAAAATGCTTCCCACAATACCCAAACATTTGTGATCTAAAATTTCTCTTCTTTTGAGGCTCAGAAAAGTCTTGATTTAAAAAAAAATGTGAACCATTTCCGAACCATTACCAAATTTAAATAAAAAGTCATCTGATTCATTTTAGTGAAACTAAGATGAGAAGAAGAATCTTTTGAAGTAATGGGATTTCAATCGAGACCAGGGTTAACCAACAAGTAATCTTATAATACAGATAAAGACATTGGAGTAAAGAAAAGAAAAGAAAGTTAGGAAAAACAGAATGGACGGCCGTTTTGGTTGCATTGAAGCCATTTCTTTATGTTTGAATCTGGACCCTGAACTAGAGGAAGGTCAAAGATTCGCATCTCAACGCGTTTTAGTCCAGTCCATTACAGTGTGCAGGGGAAGAGAAAGAAACAACCACGCCTACCTTACTGACACCTGCGTCAAATATCGCTTGCTTTTGATAAACTTTGCTTGCGTCTTTTGAAGCTGTAATTTTTTTAATGAGTGGTTTTTCTTTTGTTAATATAGAAATTAAATTTAATCGTGGTTGAACACCTGGGATTTAATCTAGAAACAGTTCTCGAATGAACCTAATTTTACTTTAATTTTATACTCAGTTAATTAACCGAAAACAATTCACCAATAACTGTTATTAAAGAAGGAACACTCTTAAAACGAAAAGATTCTATTTCAATTCACTGTTACCAAATAATGTTGGCTTCAGAGGCTGAAACAGCAGCTGAAACAACAGGTAAAAGTCCATTGTAAAAACTTAGCAAATCAAACTCCTTTTCTAACATTGGAGTTAATAGGTTTCAGGCTCCCCCCCCCCTTCAGGGAATAAAAAAAGAAAAGAAAGTGTAAATGTTCAAGTGTGTAATTGATGAGATTCAAAGAGCCTACATTCGTCAAAAGCTTTCAGTATTAAGATCATTTTACTGTGGAAGTATCATTTAAACAAAGCAAAGTCATTTATAAAAATTTAATATAATGGAGCCCCTCTTAACAAAATCCTGGCTACATGCTGATAGGTTTTGAAGAATTAAAGAATAACGGTGACGTTAAAGGAAGGATTCTGTTTAGTTTTTATTCAACTAAATGTTGAATAAGAAAAAGAGTTTAGAGTTATTGTCTCTATTTTGGATAGTTGTTGTTGGAATTTTTTTTGTGTAAAGTTTTAAAAAAGTCACTTTTGATAATTGCGATGTTGAAGAAGAGACAAACAATAAGTAAAGTCCCTCTTTCTATAGTTTTAATAGAAATGGATTTAATATTTATTCCTATTTACTACAATGCAGTAACGATAATCAGTTTTCAAGTTCAGCAAATGAAGGGTAGCTGTGGAGGAGAATCTGAACTAAATCAAAAGGGCAGGGACGAACCTAAGTTTTCCATCACCCCCCCCCCCCCTACAGACTTGTCTCTAGACGCCCTCCCCCTATCCCGTTCTGTGCTTCTTTTCAACGAAACCAACCAGTGTCCCATTCATCCCGTCGTTCTTCCGCCCACATTCTCCCCTCCCGCACCCTTTAGCCTTGTCCCTACAAAAAGGACAACCCCAAGAATTAAAATATGGGAATAGAGTGAGATTTAAACTGTAATAAAAATTTGAGTAATAAAAGATGATTTTCTTTTCTTTGCGAAATGAAACTCAAGTCTTGAGTTTTTCTTCGCTCTATCTGAACCGGATCCACATTCTAGAAATCTCTATCCCGAGATGGGTTCCTTCCCCTACTGCCGAAGAGGTAAGAAACCCCGGCCTGTTAAACCAATGCCAGTAAGATCCCGCTATCACAAATCATACGACAGTCGTCAGATGTTTTGAGTTTGTTTCATTATCAATCTATGGAATCTTTTCCAAATAGTAGACTTGCGATGAATTACTTTGCTAAGCCTCCAATTTCAAATTCCAAGTTAAAGATTTCTTTAATTAAAGCTTAGAATAGTTGGAATCAGAGCGGTATTTCTATTTGGTCCCAATTCTGAGTTTTCTTGGCTTTGATTCGTTTAAAGCAGATGATATAAAACCAATACTTAGGAGTCAACAGCTGCAATGAAATCAATTGTAGCTTTCTTCTCATTAGCTCCTAATCGAGAAACCCCTACCATTGATTTCAATCCTTTGATCAAAGTGAAGGAAGCTTGTGGTAATTCTTTCGTTTACAACAGTGAGGCATTCGTTCACTCTATCCTTGACTTGAAATTTCTTTCTTGCATCATAAAAGAGATTGATTCTTGCATCAGCCGAAAAGAGACGTTATTCGTGATGGCACTAGCGAAATACGTTTTTTTAAACATAAGTGAGATGCTACTGGAAAGACCTTCATCGATTGGCCTCTGCCTAATTGCTGTGTTCGTGGATGTGTGTGTGTGTGTGTGTTGAAAATCAAACGCCGAAATTCCCCTGACTTCGATTCGTCACTGCCCTGGTTTTGAGGCTTTGACCTTTTTGAAAGATATTAAGTAAAGCTGATGGGATTTTTCATCGTGGATTTAACTATAGAATTAATCATTGTAACTGAGAGCTTCTATGGATCAATCATTAGAGAAAATTAATAAGAAGCATTTAAAAAAAACCCCACTTAAAATGATTAATTGAGGATGGAAAGAGAATTGATTTTACAATATTACCAATGTAATTAAAAAGCCAAAATTAGAATTCACATCATGTGGAAAATGCTAATTTCCCATCGTGGTTACGAATGGCAGGAAGAGGTTGAGTTTGACTCGCGTCAAGGCATTCATGTTACTCCTAAAATTCTTTGTTCTAGAGAATTTTCTCGAATACTTTCAGTATTGAATGCGAAAACAGAAAATAAAATAAATCTTACTACGACGAAATATAACAATAAATAAAACGAAACATTTTTAAATAGCTGTTAATGAATGCATTAATTAAAACGCTTGGTCACTTGTTAGGATGAAAAACCACAATTTTCAGGAAGCTCCAACTTTACAACGTATGCTATATTACTTTCAACTTTACAGGTTACAATTTTCCTGTGATTTTTTTGTGCAAATCGAAAAATAAATGAAGAGCATAGTAACAAAATCCACCTTTACACGATTTACGTTAAATTGAAAGTGAACTCACAGGTAAGGACCTGAACTAAAAGAACAGTGCTATGATCTCTTTCCATATCGAATACTTATCATTCAAACCAATGCTAATGTGTCGATGGCGGTTCTATTAAATGCTTCCTCTGGAAATAACATTTCCCCAATTAAAGTATTAACACAAGTATAGATTGGATTGTGGTGAATTGGGGGTGGCAGAGAAACGAGCACTGCAACCGTAGATCTATTGTACTGAACCCACGGAAAGAAGGACAGACGTAGAGAATGACTAGAGAAAGAATGTTAGAAATAGTGCAGGGGAAATGGGAGAAGCTCTGCCTAGTGTAGATCGTCACCACGTAAGTCACATGAAAAGCGAACCACGATACTCATTCTTAACAACAACGACATAGCACGGCTTTAACAGTGATTAAGTCAAGACGATCTTCGCTGTCAACAATTTCCTAGAATTCTTTGAAATCTATTTGAGATAAAAATATCACTCAGAGAAGATATGAAACAAAACTAATATCAAAGAAAACAAGAATTTAAGAAATAAATGAATTGTTTTGATCAAACCAGTTTTTCTGAGTAAACGAAATAAAAAATGTTTATTTACTTCTTACTCTTTATTTATAAGTTTCGTTTTATTTAGAACTAATAAAAAGCAACTCAATACAGGCGTTGATAGAGAAATCAAATCAGTCTGTCTGTCTGTTTGTTTAAGCCACTGCGAGGATCGTCTTGAAATTTAGTCTGCATAATTACTTTTATATTTGAAATTTCTTCAAGTAGATCCTTAGCTTAGAAATAGTGTGAGAAGGTGACAGGATCGATGGGAATTAATCCTTTTAGATAATCCATTACTTTGAATGTGATTTGTCCGATTTAGATAAATTTTGCTTTTTATTTCGGCAAATGCAAAATTTCTTCTGTTTGTATTTGAGTAATATTGTAATTTGAAAATAATTTTTTTGTTTGTTTGTTTTTGTTTTCGTCTTTTGTTTGAAGAAAAAAAAGTAAAGAAAATAAGAAAGACTTTTTATTCTTTGACATTTGTTATGGAAAGTAGGCTTTCTATTCTTTCATGCACTTTTTATTTTTGTTTTGAATTTCTTTTTGTTCATTTTTCCTAAGAGAAAAATCCGTTAAGAAAACCTTAATGAAATAGGATCAAGATCAAGAATTGGTAATAAAACATTAAGGAAAAAACCTACTAACAATTGGAATATCTATTTTGTATTCGAATCTCACCTATAAATAAAAAAGATCTAATGGTTTCTTATTCTTTGATTAACGGACATCTTCTTACATTCGCAGCTGAGTTTTCCACCACCTCGGCTTCAGTTTTGCTTCGAACGGAAGTGATCTTTTGATCAATTGACAAAAATCCGGTCTCTTTCTCCCCCCACCCCATTAAGGAGAAAATTCGATTAAATCTAAAGAAATGCCTCATTAGAATGTCTTCTTAATATTCGACGGAGCATTTAGTGGTAATCGAATTAGGATTTATTCAACGGTAATTAATTTCTCACTTTGATCTGTTTCTGCTACAGTAAGAACTCTAATAATTTAACTCTTTTTAATAGGATACCAATGTTACGTTAAAGTAAATATAACTATTATAAATTTCATTTTAAGACTTTGCTGCTTATTCCTCACTACTGAAATTGTATTGATTGTTTCTTCTTATTTTATTCTTCATTAAAATAATTTTACCAAAAACTCGAAGTGTTGTCTCTCATATCTCGAAACTAAACATCACAAGAGCTGCGCAAAATTGGATTTAGGATCTAAATTGAAATCATCGTCACAAATACTTAGAAGACTGTAAAGAATGGATCAATCTTAATGGCTAATTTTATGAAGAAAATTAGTAATTATTGCTTTTTTACTCAATTAATTTCAGTGAATTTATTCGGAAAATTCAAAATAATCGGAATGGATTCTCTTCTACAAAAACTGTAAAATCTGTTCAATGGAATATTAAAGGATTAATAACAATTTATATTGAGAAACAATGACTGAAACAACAATTAAAACATTTCTAGATTCTTGTGAAGGACAAAACACACAAGTTAATGGAGATTTAAAAAATCCTTTAATAATCTAGTTGAGGATTCAGTGTCTTCCTTAATCTCACTTTAATTAATTAATCCATTCGTAACACAAAGGAATCACATATTTACATTGAGAGCAAAAGATCATTCACTCTAAATGGATTCCGTTACTAAAAGCTTCACTGAAATCAAACCAACATTAAGTTCAAAATATTTCTCAAGTGCTGTTTTCTTAGAGATTGGCCAAAAGTGTTCCATTAACATTAAAATGCGATTCGTCAGTAGCTCTGTGACTGTGTCTTTGTTGAACCTCAGCACTATCCTAAGAGAATCTATTGTGTTGGGATGGTTGTTTCGATTTTATTAAAATCATCTGCCAGGATTTAAGAAGGCTCTTTTTTCCTTTTTCTTTCCTGTGCACATTTGTTTCTTATGGTGGAAATTCATTGCACATTAGTAATATTTTTTTAAGGTTTCTTTTTAAGATCATCATTGTCATTGTCTTTCGTAGCTGCTTCGATGTAAAGAGTTTTTCAGAGCAAAATCTATTAAAGATTTTTACAATCATCGTCTCATGTATTGTTTGGTGGGCGAGCGATGGTCTGGTGCTCAGATGCATTAGATCATTGGTGGCAGGAGCCTCTACTTCCTATGTTACCAACTCTTAGCAAGCGGAATGCTACAAACATCTAAATTTGCATTATTTAGGTATTTCCCGGTCCCTTTGAATAGGATTGGCGAAATAAGGTGAGCGAGGTAAACAAAACAATGGGGTGGGGGGCACCAATGGGGTGTCGAAGATATAAGATATTTTCTTTTTGATTGGATTGACTCAACATGAGAGAAAACCAGATTTCACCTTTGCAATCTGTATTAAACTTTTTTTAAATGCTTCTCTTCCTTCCATTTGATAACGAATTTAAATTATAATTTTATTTCCTTTATAACAACTTTCTATCTTTTTGTTTTTCATATTAAATTTGTTGTAAATCAGGGCAACCATGTATGGGTTTTTAAATGGTTTTAAACATACAGTAAAACCCCGTTATTACGCTCCCGCTTATAGCACTATCCCGTTCTTTACGCTCCTTCCATACGGTCCCTGGAATTTTCTATGTAACTCTGTATACTTTTACCCTCTTATAACGCTTCAACTCCCGCTTGTAGCGCTTTTTTTATATCGGAAATTTTGTATCGAAAAGAAATGTAACACTGTAAAGATTCTTTTCTTTCCCTGGTAGGAGGGAGTCTTTGAACTCTTTGGAGTGCGGGTCTGTGATATAGTAAGTTAGTGCAAAATGTCGAAGCGGAAATCCCTTTCTATAAGTGAAAAATTGGAAATTCTCCGTAAGTACGACGAGAATTCTACACTAAGTCAGAAGGATTTCGCAGAATCTCTAGGAATTCCCTCGTCCAGTCTGAGAACAATAATAAAAAATAAGAATGGAATTACCAATGCAGCGAAGGGTGGTTGCAAACGTAAAAAAGTAAAGTGTGGAAAATATTAAGATGCCGAGGAAATTCTAATTGAATGGATTCATCAGTCCCGTGATGCATCAGTGCCATTAAGTGGCCCAATCATTCAAGAAAAGGCGCGTGAAATAGCGGGCAGTGCACTAAATCTGCTCCGAAAATATATTAGTGTTGCTCCTAGTAGTGTATCAATTGATGTTAATAGTTATTTGAACCCATTAAAAATGTCATAATTCATAACAGTGGCACACACACACGGCAAACCACAATCAAAGGTTTTTTTTTAATAGGAAATAAGCTCACATTTGCACTATATCTATTGCAGAATCAAATATCTTTCCTGTAAAATGGTGTCCAAATCTTTTCCCATCTCATAAATCATTTCCCGTCTATAGCGCAATCCCGCTTATTACGCTTGTAGTTCATGGTCCCTTGACGAGCGTAATAACGGGTTTTACTGTATTTGATAACTAAAATTTTTGAAGTTCTATCCAAATAAATCTCAATAAGTTTTTATTTTTAATCCTTTTTCTCATCTGAAACTGAAGAAGTAATTTGTCGTGTTCACACTTCAAAATGAGATTTAAGTTTAATTAATTTGGAATAAAAATATGGAATAACAATAAATTCGTTTGTACCGTCATCGAACTGTACTCTTTCAAGATCTTTCTTTTATTAGAACCCACTTAAGAATGATAGTACAATTAACCCTAATGTTTAAAGAAACCAAAGTATTTCTGTGTCTCAAGAAGCGAAACGGTTCGAGTATTAGAAGGATGATTTGCCAAAAAAAGGTGATGATTCATCAGGAGAATGAGTGACAGCTGGAGAATCCCACGCCATTGCAAAAAAATAAAAACAAACAAACAATCAAACCCTTAGATATCTGTGGATTGTTGTTAGATGGCGAACAAAGATATTGACTTGTGCTTTTTTTTTTTCTGTTAGGTCGGTGCAACAATGAATTTTGTGAAAATCAATGTTAAGGCAATAAACGTGAAGAAAGCGTAGAACAGTGTTAAAAATATAATGCCAATTATCTACGTATACTACATACAGTATAAAAGTCAAGTATACATGTATATTCTCTATACAATTTACACCCTTTGACTAATCGAAACAAATTTTGCATAGTTACTCTACTATCCTGCCGAAAATTTAGGCTACATTGGATTCTGGATTCCCCCCCCCCCCCAGGGGTTGAAAAGGGAAGAAATCCCTGAAATAGCGCCACATATGCACCTGGTGGCGACAATACCGCAGCATAGCAACCTGTGTGTTCTTTGTCCAAATCGAAACGAAAAGTCTTAGACGAATTTTCGATATTCGGATCCTAATACGGTGGGAGGCAATCTTTTTTGAAGGGTTTGCGCATCTCCAAAACCAATTGAGGTGAAAATACGAAAGTTATCATGAGTGTTCTTTCTCACAATTGAAAAGATGCTTTTTCGATATCGAGCCCTAAGGGGTGTAAACGGGGGGGGGGGGGGGGGATGGGCAAATATTGTTGAACGATACTTCTACGGTGTTTTTGGGTTGCACAGTAAGAATATAACATTAATTTGTACTGATCACGTGATTGTTTACCAACTGGGGAAGATTAGATGTGACAATTGTGGAGATGGGGAGAGAGGGATGGAATGTCTTACATTCCCCGATCTCGTTAATAATATAACGTTACTTTGTACCTATTACAAATATTGGGGAAGGTTTGATGTGGTAGGGTTGTGGAAAAGGGGAAAACCAGGACTCCCTACCTACTCACCACCCTCTCTCCCTCCCCGAGCAATGCCGGATACTTTAATTAGTACATAAATAATATTTAATCTTAAAGATAATTTAAATACTGTGTATAAAAAAAAATATTTGATCACAAAATATCATGAATGATAGTTTACTTTTGGTATAAGACGCTAGGCTGTGGATTTCCTCGGTGTTGGCTTCTTCTTTTCATAAGCATGTGTAGATGATAATTTTCTTTGTAAGCTCTTTGTAACTCTACAATTCTTAATAAGCGGAAAACTAATCAAGATCATTTAACCTCCCTCGAGTAATTTCTGTTTGAATAAATGATGTATTTGCTTTATAAGAAGAGAGCATCGCTGAGACTGAAATTGACAAAGGATATTTTCTATTGAGCAATGGGTTTAACAATTGACTTGGAAATCTTTTTATAGTTTTGAGCTATAAAACAAAAACCAAAGGAAACAAAGGACCCTATTGACTGACTCGATATAAAACTATGTGAACAGGACAAAGAAAAAGGGAATGAAATAATAATAAAAAAAATACTTAAATGAATAATTTTTTTTTGTTACATCATATTTTTTGCTGATCTTTCTTTCCTAATAAATACGAAACGGTTTTTATCCAGTACCAGTTCGTGAACACCCAATATAGAATGAGAAAATCATGGTATAAGAAACGTGATTGATATTGCACAGATTGTTCCTGGGCTTTGTTTTTTGTTGTTGCAAACACTTATCTGATTGGTAAACTCAGTTTTTAAATTCAAATATGTCCCAGGCAGTGATTGAGATATCAGAAATCTCCCTAATTACATCCAGCCAAATTCTCGCTTCAGTTATATTAGGCAATATGGTTTCACTTGTATTCTCGTATGTTTTCACTGATGTCGTTGCTTGTCTAATTTCCCAATTTTATTGAAGTTAGGAAATCTACACGATTCTGTTCAAAGGGAATCGGTTTTCGATAAATATGAAGATTCAAAATACAGCCTAAAACATATTTTCCGTCTTAATTAAGAACCTTGTCAAGTTCTGACAGCAAATCGGATCCAAATGCATTTAGATTATGTGTTGTGTAAACGCTCAATTCACAAATAGTTAACAATGGCCCAATTCCCCGATACTTTATTGTAATATTTTGTTTCGCTGAAAGTTTTTCGTGAACATTTCTTAATACGACCTAATCATTAGTTTTTAGTTGTAGTTCCGATAGCTCAGAAGCTGAAATGTTTAGAATAAAACTGTTTATCTTTATTTAGAGAAAGAGAAAGAGGCTGTAAACTATAAAACCAAAGGAATCACTGTAAGTTGTATCTTTCCTGCTCCCGTCCAGGCTATTATAAAAGCCGCCATTGGTTGAAAATTAAAACGCTGTGTTTCAAGATGACTATTCACTGGATCTAAGTTTTAAGAGGAAATAAACCCCGCATCCTAATTTTATGAGCTTCTGATCCTAAGAAATAGAACATAATATTAGAATTAATGAATTCAGGGAAAGAAAAGAAGTAAAAGGCACCTGAGGGAAATAAATAACTGATTATAGAATTAAACAAAATAATTAATGCTTTTAGATAGTGTCAAAAGCAAAGCGGACCCATAACAAAATTTTATCGGAAGCGACCACTTTTGATCCCCAACTTCCGGTCAGGGAGTGGTCCTAGAGGTCTGATTTATTTTGGACGTGGTTACCTACTTTTTGATGCTGAACACAATGGTGAAGGTTTCATTCTAATATCTCTAACCGTTTGGCCGCTACAGAGTGTGACATCCAGCAAGCATATCACTTTTCTGTGTGACATACAACAAGCATAAGAGCGGTTCCCTTTGTTTTTACAGGCAAGCTGTAAGAAAGGGGCTGCTAAAAAGGAAACAAACAAAGAACGTAAGGTTGTAATTTACCTGCTGATGACAATGAAGCTTTTTACATTAGATAAGTTTTAAAATGATACAAAATTTGTAAACCTAGATTCTAATTTTATAATAATTTACTCCTGATTTTTTTCCGACAAGAAAACGAAATAATCAACAAGACAGAAAAGTTAAGAAACCCAAGATAGACAAAGGGAACCATCAAAATTCTAGAAAAGACTTTTCCAATACTCAATAGGAGAATGAAAAGCTTTAGTCTTTTTAAACGAAATCAATCCTTAAATAAATACAGAATTATAAGACTGTCGTTGATTATACTAACTAATTTGGACCAGAGATTAATGAAATAATCCAGTTAATCAAACGTATATGAGTTTATATAAAAAAAGTGTAAGTAGCTTATTATTGCATTATTGTACGTAAGGTTATTGTTTCTGTATTTTGAAATATGAATTATTATAAAACATAACTGACTTACGAAATAATTTTTAACTCTTGTAATAACATGTTAACGTTAACTCCATTGATCTTCGAATTTGTCGGTTAATCAGTGTTCTGCTGTATTTAATGGCAACCACACATAGACAGAGGTTTTACTACAAATAAAACAAAAGCTGTGTTGCACAAATATTGATTAAAATTATTTACAAACTTAGCAGCTAAAAAACCTCATATTTTGGAATTCAATTAGAGAGTAACGGAATAAGAGACGGCAAGAAAATAATTTCACCACAGTTATTTCGTTGCCTCTAAAGTGAAATTAAAGATTTTGATGGGAGTTTGTTAGTTTTTCAGTAACAGCTCAGAAAATAGCGGAATATTCTCCAAAAGAAAATTGGTTTTATGTTTTTCTTTAAATGACAATAATCTATTATTAAAATATTTCGAATAGAATCCGTAGAATATAAATAGAGATGGTGACAGTTATTCAAAAGAATTTCTTTATCGGCAGAAATAAATCGAGATCAATTGATGACGATTCAGTGGAGTAGCTTTTGGGAATTGAAATTCTTGCGTCTCTTTAAATAAATATTTTAGTCATGGATTTAATATTGTCTTCGACTGAGAGAATGGTTTATTCTATAGAAAAGATATTTAATACATTCACGGTTTTTAAACAATCAGGCTCGAGGGATTAAAGTGGTTCTGAAATACTTCATTTCAAAATGAAAAAAAACTTCAATTAAAATCTTCAAAAAAACAAAACAAAAACATCAAAGTTTCTAGAGGTTTTTAAACCAAATTTTCGTCATTTTGTCCAAAAGTAGTGGACATTCTTATTACCCTGATTTTTACCATCTTTGGCAGAACTAATTGGTAGTATAGAGCTAATTGTATTTCATTTTCTAAATGCCTTTTAATTTGTTGAATTATTGTTTTTGATGGGTTACAGTTATAAATAAATAAATAAATAAATGAATAAATAAATAAATAAATAAATGAATAAATAAATAAATAAATAAATAAATAAATAAATAAATAAATAAATGAATAAATAAATAAATAAATAAATAAATAAATAAAAAAATAAATAAATAAAAGATTAAAAGAAAAAAAAAGAATTATTTCGAATAAAAGGAAAACGAATGTTTTATTTTGGCTTTATTTAAATGCGATGCAACAAGAATAGAGATCACATTACAATTCAATTAGAAGTTTAACTTTCTCTTTGCGCTACTTTTTAGCGCCCTTTGGGGAGCTATTGTGATAGCGACCAAAATCGGAAGCTATTGCGTTTGTCTTGTCCGTCCATCCGTGTCTGTTCACCCCTAACAACACCGGAATGGAAGGTCGGATCAACAAACGGATTTCACCATCGTGTTCAGAGACCCAAACAACATAGGAGTAGGTTATTTTTGGGGCCCCCTCCCCCATGTTCGAGGTATTTGGCATTGTTTTCATTGGATTTTCGCTGTTAGCTTAAATATCAGAAATGCGACATCTAATTTCAGTTGTCAGTTATAGCGTGATCGGTAAGTTCTCGGACTCATCTGCTAAAAGTTATCGGTTCGAATCCATGTACCTATTATTTTTTCTTCTCAATATTCGCGTGGATTTTTGTTTTTGTTTTTCTTGTTTTCCTAACGTTCTTTTTATTTCTTTCTTAACTTTTTATTTTGTTTTTCCTTTCGTTAATGTAATTCCTTTATTATTTTTAATTTTTGTGTATTACTATGGGTCGCCCTTAAATTTATGCTTCAGCACAAAATTCTCTTCACTTGTTTCGCTTATTGAGGATATTTGCGATGTCTTTGTTTGTGAAGAAGCTCTGGATACGTTAGGTTTTTCCTCGAAGATTTCGAACAATAAAAGATTTTAATTTCTGGATATAAATTTCTGTTAATTATATCAGAAATAAAAAATGCAAAAACATATCTAGCATAAATAACTATCAAAGATTCCGTCTTTAAAAGTCTTGAGTGTAAAGAACTACAGAACATTTCGTTTAAAAATTTCTTCTTCCCAGATGTTATCTTTTCTTTCTCATATATTTCTTTTGCTCTTCACAAGAAAATCAGCAGTGAATCACATCTTCTCATTCATTAGGAGGTTTTTGACAACTGAGCCACTGCCCTCCCCCAAAAATAGATATCGATCCTCCTCCACTGGAAATTTATTTTCCCATTCATTAAAGGATCAAGGAAAAAAAAAAAAAAGCTTACTTTTCTTCTTTTGCAGTTCTGAAAAAAAACCCAACCCAACTGAGGGTAAACTAAGCAAGAACACTGTTGAGAAACGAGAATTAGAGAATTATTGATTTCCAGGGACTCCTGCAGCGAAATATCGAGATTTTAAATTGATAATCATGTCGGAAGCAGAGTAATGATATGCAGCCTTTGGATTTTGTTTCATGGCAGTAATTATTCTGAGAAAATCGATTGATTGAAAAGCTTTGGTTGTGACATTTTAAAGAATTGATCAGCGGCTTCATTATTTCCTGACAAGCAACAGAAGTGATTTATGGTTGAAATTCAGGGTTTTTTTTATCTGTTACCAAATTACTCTTCTAATTGCCAAGGAAATCTAATGCTCTTTCCTTTTTTTATCAGGAAAATGATGAAAACCAGAATGGTTCGTTCTACGATAGAATCTCATCACAAAAAACAATAAAACCTTTGTGGTCATTTACGGAGCAAAAAGTGTCTCATCTTTCTCTGGTGCAGAAAGAAAAGAAAAGATCGGTCAATAACAAATAGAGAAACGATGGCTATTTGGTATTTCATTTCCTTAGACCCTAACGTAATTGCTTTCTTATTTGGACATTAAAGTGAAACCTTTCTTACTTCAGAAAACGTATAAACTAAATGTATTGTACTTAATCCTACTTATTAAGTTTCTAATAGCAATTTTATTAAAAACTTAAAAGGAAGTAGATCATAGAATGGATAAGAACCAATGCTGTTTCAACTAATGCTTGATTATTGGCAATGTTATGACGTCAGAGCAAAGGTTTCTGACTAAAGATATAATTTGGACTCAATTGTAATTTTTTTTCTTATGTGAGTTCATTGCACGTTCAATTTGCTTTTATATGATTACAAGGCATTGGTTTGGGGTTTTTCTTTATTATTAAATCCTTTTGTACCTAACATTTGAGGATCAAAGGCTTTTTTGTCTGTTCTAGTAACAGTTTATTTATTGTGTTTAGTTGGGGATTACTTTCGGGAGCGAAGCTGGTAACCACGTATCCTTTCGCGCCTTTCTAAGTTTATCATCGTGGTTGATGAGTAAGGAATAAGGACGAAACGGCCGTTCCAGATTCTCTCCGATGATAGACTCAAGGCGGGAAAG
>JAFIDM010000001.1:151905016-151917877 GCA_023159025.1 Thereuonema tuberculata | reverse complement strand
AAGTATGTTTGATAGCACAGTCAGTCTTTCATCAATTCAAACCACTTCGGTTGTTAATAGTTTCTTATTTATTGGTATATTGATAGCACTTATTAAAATATTAGAATTCAATAAGTTGAAGTAAACTTTGTATAGTAAGTGTGAATGACAGGGAAGCCAAGCACCGCGCCCTTTAAGATCTTTTGTGCTGTCTCATTGGCAGATGGAAATAGAATGGTGAAAGTAGTGCAAGGGAACCGGAAACCCTAAGAAAACCTGCTCAGCGCGGATCGTCCACCACCGCGAAACCCACAAGAGAACAGAAACACAGTGTGAGAGGCTAATGTCTTATTGACCATCAGAGGATGTAAAAATCAGTCGGGAATGAATCTAATTTTTTTCCTGAGGATCAACAATTACAATAAAACTAATGAAAAATAATCTGATCATCTATCAAATGATAGATTAATACATCTTTTCTTTTTATGGGAAAGACAATCTGTGAAGCACCAGTAATGAAAGCCGTTGCTCATAAATTACTAATAAAAAGAAAAATAATCAAATATCAAGTTAATCAAAGTTTTTTCAGATTCAGGATCCTCCAAATGACCTTCATCATAATTTTTGAAGTTCTTCTTAATTCGGAGAATGGTTTATAACTCTTAGATTCTTTCACTACAAAGAACGTTTAGAAAGATTACTTTTGGTGTTTTCCCATTATTGTCTAAAAGATTGTGAACAGCAAGTAGAGACTCACACCAATGTATCAAACGCTTATAGAAGGTCACTAAGTTATTCTTCAAATGGAGAGAAAGAAATATTTACTCGAGATTTGAATCCCATTGTCCTGTTGGCAAAGTGATGTCTAATCCACTCGAACTGAACCATTGCTAAAACATATCTTAGATTTTTTTTTTTCATATTACAGAATTTTGCCCTTAAGGGAGAGAAAAAAACCTTTTTAAAAAGACAGTTTCAAAAAAGTCTTGTTTTGAAATTTCCGCTTTTTAAAATGTGTTAAGAACTGATAACTGAAGAAAAATGGAAATCACCTTTTTTTTATTTTTTAAAACGAAAAAAGCAGGTTTCGACATTATTTAGATTAAGCTTAACCCTAAACATAAGAATTTGATAAGAACAGAATTGATAAGATCATAGTTAAGAGGTTCTATTCTTTTACTACAAACATATCTTTAAGGAATATCAACAGGATTTTCTTATTTGCTGTTCAATATTTATTCCCTTTTGAATTAAAAACCTTGGTTATAGAATTTATTCTGGGTCTTGTTGCTAAAAAGATAAGTGGAAGGAATAAGAAAAAAGTGTGGAAGGAATAAGAAAAAAGTGTGGAATGAACATCGTTTGCAGCAATATGACTTGGATATTGGTTCAACACCTGATTAGAAGAGATAAAAACCAGTGTCTGTCTGTCTGTCTCTGGGTTGTTGTTTATTGAATACAGAGAAGAAGAAAAAGTTGCTGGAAAACATGTTCCTTTTTCATACTTTTAGGTTCAAAGGAAAAATTTATGATTAACATGCTTCTTAGAAATAACACTCTTATGCAATAGAGATACCGAATTTCCATAGAACATTAAAAAAGTAGTTCTAAGTTATGTTTATATTTATTAACATTTATATCAACTTATTTTATTAATGATTTTTTTTAAAAAATGTTAAAATTTCGATGATTTTTGCAATATTTTAGCAAAAAAGGAAATGATGGTAATATTGTGTTTTCATCAGTTTAAATTGTAATTAAAATAAACGTGATTCTAAATGTTATTATTAGAACTTTTCATATTCTTATTATATTCTTATCATATTCTTATTATATCTTTTGGAGTTGATTGCTACGAGGTCCAATATTTTTAATAATATTAACAATAATAATAATAATATTTCTCGTGATTATTGTCACTTTATAATGTTTTGGAGGCAGATAATTTTCAAACCCTTTATTTTGAACATTTGTAAGAGAAATTTCCGAACAATGCTTAAAGTCAACAGTGGTTTTTTTTAGTTAATTCAAGAATATTTGGCTAATTTTGTTGTTGTGTATCATTTAAAGAAATGTTATTTGAAGTTCGTTAGAAAATGTATTTTCTCTATAATGACGGGATTATGGATTTATTAAAAAAAATTGTTTCATAAAATCAATCTTGAAAATAAGTAAAATTTGTCATTCAGACAATTCAGTTATTTAAGGAGATATTTATTGCAATTCACAACTAAACAAACAAATTTAGCAAACAAAATAACAGCTGAAAATAATACTAATAAAAAACCGTTAAATATTTAAAAATGAAATCACTGAATTCATCATTCAAAAAACAAAAATGAAATTTAAAATTAAGAATCAATAAAGTACTATATCCACAATATTTGTACTTTTCTAATTATTAGATGTTATTGAATGTGTCTGTGTTTGAGATTCCCTTGAAACTCGAAAGGTGCTCGTTTCAGCGTCTGAATTGTTTCTCGTTGGATTCGGTCACTTGTGTTTCGTTGCGTGGCTTCGGTTCCAGTGGTGTCGTTTTCTACTCGTCTCAGTGTCTGTTCTCAAGGTTTACGAGTGTCTATTAAATGGCGACGGGGTGTTCATTTTCTTAAGCACTGCGAGGAGATGATGCACCGTTAACCTGTTTAACAACACGTTCGTAGCGGCCAAGAATAACTTCATCACAGCGTAATTCGACAATCAGTGGCAAACAACAAAAACAAGTCTCCCCTGATTGAATTTGGCCGATTACCAGGAGACGGAAAAAAAACAAGCATTTGCCTGAAAATGGTTCCTCTTTTTCCAGTTTGAATAAAAATGACAGATTAAACAAAAGTGAATCAAACGTAATTCTCCAAAGCTTTCTTTTATGTTGAAGGCAATTTCTATCTTCTATAAAGATCATATGTTTGTCTGAGCAACATCTGAAACCATCAACTGCTGACACGAGAAGAGAAAAATAAAATAGAAGAGCTTTTGGTGTTTCAAAAAAATCCTTTATTTCTGGAGAATAAAAGGATAGAATGTTTTGAAAACACATGTTAAAAGTAATTCAAAATCACTAATTTTAAAAGTGAGAAGTTTGAGAAAGAACCATGAAGCCTATTTTCGTTATTCTATTGAGTTTCTTTTATTTTTGTTAACGCCAAGAAAACAATTCCCTTCTAAATTTATAAATTGTAATATATACAAAAAAATATCTTCAGATTTTCCTTTTTTCTGAAAATTAATTCTGTAAAAACTAAGTTTATCTAAATCCAAATAATTTTAATCAGATGCGCAAATGATGTGAATTACCTCATTTTAACTAATCTTTGAAACTAATACGCTTCATGAGTCATCCATAAAACTTTGATGCCGTTCGAGTGATTTTTTTGTCCCCTTCACGCACAAATTTCAAGGATCCATTTGAAAAAATTTTCAATAAAAGAATTAGATCGTTTTTTGTCCATAAAGATGCATTCCAAACTTCAAGAACATTCACATGCCTGTTCGAAAGTTATTAAGGAAGGGATTCTACACACACAGACTGACTGAATGATTTCATGAATTTCATAGGAAAGCAAACTAAAAATTGAAAACCTCCAAATAAAGTATTTTTTTTATAAGTCATTCAATATTTGTTGAAGAAACCAGAGACGAAGCAACGTTAAATACATTTTCTTTTTGATCAGTTTGAACAGTGATTTTCTAGAAAAGCAAAACTTCCTTTTTTATGTGTCTTTTGTATGTATTGGCATATAAGCTTATAAGAAATAGCTTTTAAATGTAGAAAACTATTGGAAACATCGAAAAGATCACAACTATTGAAAAACGAGTTCTACCAAACAACAGTTTTCAACCAAATAGTCAAATACATCCTCTTATCCTCGGGAAAGGCAATTCCATTCTCTATTCAGGATCTTTAGAAAAATCTAACGACGAAGTCTTATTCGTTTTCTTGGAATATATCAATTTCCATTATTTAATGTTTTCATTTATGAAAGCACTTATCTTTGCTTGGGTTTCTAACCATGGAAGCTCTCTATACTTTTTCCTTTTCTAATAGAGAAAAATTTTAATATTTATCTAAAAATTCATTTTCAACTTTATAATACATCAAAGTTACGGAAACAAAGAGAAAATCATTCTAGAGCAAAATTCGATGTAGATTTAGCTTTCTTTTGTTTTATTCTAGCTTTAGAAAACTTGGGAGCTTGTTATATAAATTTTTTTAATAGGATCTTTTGTTTGTCTATGACTTCTCTGAACTATTCTTTTCTTTTTTCTTTTCAGCAAATGCTTTTGTTCTCAAATACTCCTTAAATACGATCTGGTTGCCTGTTACGTGTAGATCTCTTCTTTTATACAAAACTTGAAAGCTTACGTCCTTAAAATACTTTATGTTTTAATCACTTTTCTTTGTTTTTTAAAATCGCGAAATCAATTCGAAGAGAAAATCTCTATATTTGTAAATATACGTCAAACACGACAATAGATGTTCAAATTTCCCATTTGTTGAAAATTGATTAAATCTACAAATACAAATGTTAAATCCAATCAGTTTTAATTAAAGCAAAGCATGCATAAACTTAAATTGAATTCCAATGCATTATAAAAAATGATTTATAATGCATTGTTGGGCTTCGACAGAAAATTCATTGCAAACTCACTGTTTGCAGTCAGTGAGAGTTAATTGTTTCTCTAAATCTCGGCAGAGATTCACATGGAAAAAAGTTTCAAATAAGAAAAGATACGAAGCGTGTTTTTTAAGTAAGTATCGTTTTGAAATTACAAACAGACAAGTGTTCTTTTTCTATCAATTTTATTTTTACATGAAAGCCTGAACTTTAATCTACTTTTCAACATAATTTCCATCAATATTAAGGTACTTGTTGTATCGTACAATCAGCTTTTCAATTCCATCCTCATAGAAATCTGCCGCTTGATTTGCTAAATAATCCCCTTACTCAGCATGCCACGCCTTTCGTTTTGGATTGCACGGTGCAGTTTAGTTAAGATCTCACAATAGGTCTTAGAATTTATTGTGTCACCATGAGGCAAAAAATCCACAAGCACCATCCTATCGCAAAACACAGTACACATGATTTTTCAGGCTGAAACGAGCTCACGCTGGGTACCGAAAATGTTGACTGAGGTGCAGAAAACCAAACGTTTAGCCAGTGCGTTGACTTTCCTCAAGCAATACAGCGATTTTGGTGATGATTTTTTAAACATCTCACCAAATTTAAATGCAAATTGTCACAGGCGATGAAACACGGGGTGGCTCATTGTTCACCGGAATCGAAACAACAATCCATGGAATGGCGGCATTCAACATCATCCAAGAAAGTGAAGTTCAAGCAAACAATTTCAGCCCGAAAATGATGTGTACTGTGTTTTGGGATAGGAAGGGGGGGGGGGTTGCTTGTGGATTTTTACCTCGTGGTGACACAATAAAGTCTGAGACCTATTGTGAGACCTTAACTAAACTGCGCTGTGCAATCCAAAACAAAAGGCATGCTGAGTAAGAGGCGGCAGATTTCTATGAGGATGGAATTGAAAAGCTGGTTGTACGATACAACAAGTAGCCTACCTTAAAATTGATGGAAATTATGTTGAAAAGTAGATTAAAGTTCAGGCTTTCATGTAATAATAAAATTGATAGAAAACGTACACTTGTCAGTTTGTAATTTCAAAACGGCACTTACTTAAAAAACACGCCTCGTACTTGAATATGAAAGTCAAATGCCAATTAGATTCATTCAATAGTTATTTGGGAGGAAAGAGTGATTGTTTAAAAACTACTTTTCTGGAATATTCTAATTAGAAAAGTTCCATTAAAAAAAAAGAAATTTACAAAACCACAGTCTAATAAATATTTAACTTAATTTCTGAAACCTTCAATTGGATGTTATGAATAAATGAAGGAATATTAATAAGAAATATAAAGAAATTCTACTTCTGATTCTTAACTTATAAAAGCTAAAGTTTTCAAAAGTTCAAACTTCTTTAAAAAGAAAAAGAACGAGTTTGTGCTCAAGTTCAATGGACACAGTCTGTAAGAAGAAGACCTAAAGAAATCGGAGGTTAAAGGTCAGAGAAATCAGTTCTTTGTGATTAAGACAAAAATAGATGATTTTTATAAACATTCAGAAATGAAAAAAAAAAAACATTAACAGGAAGAAAAATGATTAACAGGAAGAAATTCATTAGATCACAGAAGGAATAAAAAACAAACCAAAGCTGGATTGGTAAATTACTAAAGAAAAACAACAATATTTATATTCATTACTCCCTGTAAGTTGTAGCTATTTTTAATAAAATATCGCAGTTGTTTAATTTTTTTCGTTATTTTCCGATTGAAAAACGTACATGATGGCAGCTGAGATGTGTCGATCACTCTTGACACCAGACTGCTACAAAGAAGAAAAACGGCAGGATAAGGGAAATTGCATTTATAAAATTTCACTGTATAAAAAAATGACTGTTCGGGTTAAAAATGAAATTTAAAAGTAAACAAAAGGAATATACTATGTTTTTATTACATTTAATACAGTCCGACTTGTAAAAGATGGTTATGTTAATTTTGTAGTCATTTCCATCGACGTGGGTCTTATCTTAATGACAGCCTCTACAACATTTACGAGCAGTAGAGAGATTTTTCATTTGGATTCCGGTTGTCATCACCATTCGGAAGGAGCTGTGATTGATCCCTTGTGTTATCATGTTACCCCCTTTATTAATCAACATCATTAAATCAGGTCAAAGGTCACTGTTAATAGATCCTCTCTCAGTATTCCTGTCAACCTTCCTTGTTTTTAAGTTAAAGTTTTCCTTTCATCAGTCATCTTGTAAAAGCAGGATTTCAAAATTACTTCAATAACAATTTTTAATTTTAATAGAAAGTAACAGATGACGATTTTCTCAAATGACAAATTTAAAGTTAGTTATAAGTGACATCTAGTGGAGAAAAAAAAAGGTGAAGAGCCTTAAGAGAGCTAACTATCGGCTCTACGGGGAATATTTATTCTTATGTTTTGTAAAGAACACAAAAAAAGCGAACCAGCTTTCAAATATCCGCTTAGAAAGATCAAACAATATTTTTACTAAAGGATCATAATAGGAACCTTTCCCATTCCTGCTTCCGATAATAATAGGAACTTCATAATGTCTATATTTAAATTTCTCCTTTTATTCAAGTGCTGTGTTTCCTTTCCTTTATTTTTACTCATATTCACAGCGTTAAATTTCTTTTCTTTTTTTTACTGTGTAAATGTTTTCTTTGAAACTTTTGTTCTTTTTTAATTCCTTTTAACCTACTCTCGTAGGAGAGAGGCTTTTTGCTGGCGTCGAGAGAGGCAGCAATTTATTTTCTTGCTTTTTGTTGTTGCTGGAGTCACTGCCGGGTTGGCGGTGACTTTTACTAACAAGATCTTGCCTTTCTGATTTTGTTAAGGGAAGGCGAGGATTGGGCTGATGAGTCGTAGAAGGACGAAACGGCCGTTTCCAATTCCTTCCCATAATCTAATCAGAAAGGCAATTTCTCCTTGTATTTAAGTGCTGCATTTCCTTTCCTTTATTTATTATCATAATAAAACCAATTTTCGAATTTTGATGGCTTTTAGATCTATGTGGTTCCATTTTCAATCAGAATCTACAGGTAGATCAATTTGATAAAATTATTCTAAGATTTCAGCTTCGTAAGGAAAATATTTCTTGAGTTTCACCAATTACTGCGCTTTATGAATAATATATGGGTTCAATTTGTATCAGACTCTTTCTTACGAGAACCTCAATCTCCTTTTACAATTGTAGCTTTCTATGATAAATAGTTGTTGAATAAATTGATCATAAACACCACAGACGGTTCTTCAATTCAATCTTTTTTCGTTCGTTCTAATGTTTTTTTCTCGGCAATAAAAAAACCTCTCCAATTATTAGATCAAATAAAAACGAAACCGTGCGATCAACCATATGGTTCAGTCATAAATAAAATCATAAAAAAAAGAAAGATAGAAAAGAAAAACCAGGCAAAACGGACATCATTCAAATATTTATTTCGTGTTGCAGGAAACCAATTAGTTCAATTTCAAAATGGTTACGATGAGCCTTTTTTAATTGAACTCCTAGATAACACTTTCGTTTTATCAAGATATTGCCATCCAATTAGTGATCTTTTAATTCCACAATAAATATAATCTATAATAAGATTTCTTAATTGGCGCGAAAAATTCACAGCCCACAGGATTTAAGTGCTTTTATTTACATGGAATAAAAAAGTGGTCGAAAGTTAACTGGAAATAAATTCTGATGTAAAATTACAAAACAGAGCACAAAGGTTAATATATAATTTTTACTTTGCTCTGGAATCAATAAATCAAAACTAAAAAGAAAACCAAACGAACATTTAAAAAAATAAATAAGTAATAAATGCTGAACTATCTTACGTAAAATATTTCCGGCCTTTTATTGCTGCGAGAGGTCTTTTGTCAAAGTCAAACTGTCTTCACCAAAGTTACTTATATTCCATGATAATGAGCGGAAATGGACGATTCCATTGGATAGGGGAAGGGTCTCAGGTTCTTTCAGTGTGCGTATGTATTTCTCGAATGGCTTAAATTTAGTAGCCAACAATTTTCACTCTTTTTCAACAGACTTGATTTTTCCCTCTTGTGAAACAATGGTGGTTTTAATCTCATTTGGTTTATTTTTCTAAAAAAAAGAATAATTCAGAAGATACTAAGATAATTTTATAGTGATTTTTCTGAATCTCTCTTTCTATGAGATTTCTTTCTGTTTTTCCAAACAGAACAGCGTTTGGGACAAAAGGTGACAAATATTCTTATACAAAGGATTAAAAGCGAAACCTCGAACTATAGATTAGAAACGTCTAATGATCCATTTTAATCCAATTTTATTACAACTTAATTTTAGACAATTTCAAAAGTATTTTTCAATTTAATTCATTTTTAGGAAATGAAAAGTTTAAAAACATTATTTTTTTTTCTGCAGAAATGATAATTTTGCAAACAAACAAATATAGGAAGACGTTTTCCCAGATATTGCTTTCCTGACGTAAAAAAAGTTCAAAACGTATTTAAAATGAAAAGAGGCTTTGTTGGTTCTTTAGATCCTGGATTTTAAAATTGTGTGATTAACATTATTGTTACATTTCATTCAAGTGGGAAAAAAGCTTATTAAATATTAGTTAGAATGAACATATTATCTTTTATTTAATTTATAAAAATAATAGAATTGTTATTTTTGAAATGAGTTCAAGAGAAGAACACTATTCTGGATGAATCTATTGGATATTATATTGGATATTATATCCAATATTTGGGTATAGGTTGATAGACATGATCTTGTCTACCGAAGATCTTTGAACAATACTTGAAAATTACCCATTTATTTATTATGATTTGAATGACAATTTTCATTAGTTCTAATAATTCAGTGAATTAATGAGATTTTTTTTCTATCAGTGCTTCGTAAAGATTCTTGAAAATTCTGATAAATTTTTTTCAAGAATCAAGATTTCTGATTTTTTTTTCTAAGAAATCAGATTTTGAAAGAAAAAGATTTTTGTGAGAATTTTTCGCTCACTTCTGATCTGAAAAAATCCAAAATTCAAAATTTTCCCCATCCCAAGCACGAGACTTCTACACACAGAACCAAAAGACAAAAAAGGAACAAATGTATGATATAGATTGAAATTCCTTTACTTTGTTTTGTATTCATGCACATCCTTTGTTTCCACAGTTTTTGAGTCATTAGGCTAGTAAAAGGAATTAACGAAATAAATTCCGAAAATTCGCCATTCTACATGAATATCGTATTTATTTCTTTTGAGTTGAGGAGGTGAGTGTAAGTTTAATAATTATGTACACAAGAAAGAGAATTAGAGAGATTTATGGAAAAACACCTTTATTAAATAAAAAGCAATCTAAAACAATTAATTAGATTATTTTGTTAACAAGAAAAATTGTTGACAAAAGCATTTACTTTTGTATATAACACGAGGTAATGAATATCATTACGCGATGTAATTATTATTGCATTGGAATTAAAACCTTTATTATTCAGTAACGAATTAATTGTTTAGACGGAACGGATGGTTTTTTATTTGTATGAGTGGTTTCACTGTTTACAAAAACTCATTTCTTAAATCATTTCTACATTAATTAAAGAAATCGCCTCATTCTGTAAATGCAATTGTTTGTGTAAAACGAATCTCAGGAGGGAATTGCGAACCACTGGAGATGCCTTTAGGAATTCAAATCATTAGAAAGAAAATTCAAGCATTAAAACTCAACAAATTTAAAATAAATTAAAAAAACCCAGTAATTCTCTCTTTGCATTTTTTTAGATGCTGTCGCGCAAAAAATACTCCATTCACTGTCTTTAGTAGATCTACGGAATTTAGTCAACTCTGATATTTAGCAAATTAATAAATCCACGTTTGCTCAAAATTCATTCACTTTTTATTGCTGCTGAATTGGAGAAAGACTTCTTATTGAAAAGAATTAAAAAACAAAAATAAAATGAAAGCGAATTGTCTCTTTTTAGAAGGAAGATTGTTTCTTTAGTGAAGGATCTTCTTTCATTGGGAAACAGATTTAAAAGCAGTTTTCTTGTTGGTGATGTAACAGTTCAACCCTTTTCTTAAGGCAATGAATGAAATACAAATATCTACTTTGGAAAAGAGAAGTGCGAGAAACTTCCAATTTCGGTGAATCCAAAACAGAGTTAGAAAGCGACGTCGGAATTATATCAAATTACCATCAGATTCTATCAGGTTTTAAGTAAATTTCTTTGTTTTCCTATTTATTTAAATCGGTAATTTGTGTTTCTCAATTTTCTTGAATGACTTTTTACTATTCAAGATCTGTTTAGAATTTTGGTGACTTTATTGGCCACTTCCTCCGAAACAAAATTGGGACAATAATGACGAACTTAGCAGCCATTCCTTTGTCTATTTGTTTGGGAAGGAAGTTCAAGGCATAGCCCTTAACTTTTTCAAATCAAAGACAATGTCTTCGACTTATTTTCAATTATTTTCTTATTTGACCACAGATTTAGTTACTTACCTCCAAGAAAAGATTCTTTAAAAAAATCTATATAAATTCGACAGACAATGTATCCAGAATACTGGTTACTTCTGGGAGAAGAAGCAGAGATCTGAATTACTTTCCAATTGATTGACTAGATATTCGTTATGGAATCAATTCAATATCTCTCTCTTCTGAGGATTTATTTTGAAGGATTCAATGGTGAAAGTTGAAATTAAACAAATTCAAGGAGGAAAATTCTTATTTATAAAAGAAAAAAAAACAGAAATAGCGAATAAAATTAATTTTAACGAAATTTTACATCATTTGCTTCTTTTTGAGTATGTCTGTGAGTGCTTGGACCAATGACTTTTGAACAGATGTTTGCATCTTCTTGAAACATAAGGACCAGAAGGGATCTAATTTTGATATTTTTTCAAGGTCAAGTGGAGAAATTAACAGAAGAAGAATTTCCCTTTTGTAATTGAAAGGAATTCTCATCTATTCCTATTTTATTGCCTTAAACAATGACTATTAAAACTTACTCCCTTTATTTCCATGTGGCTTGATTTGATTAAAATTAACCAAGTTTATACAATTTAAATAAACAGGATTAAATTACCTTTCTTAGAAAATGGATAATTTAGATTCATCATTATATTCTAATCTGAAATTGAATGGAAACTTTTCGTTTCCAGGACTTCTAATAAATAAATGAATAATTTAATCACTGTGCTTTAAGTAGCTTAAAGAACAATACACTGAAATAACACAGAATCTCATAATTGGAAGTTTAAATTATATGTAATTACATTTTGATAGATTTTATATAAACTCATCTTAAGATTCCAAATACTAAGCCATAGAATTAATCCATTGATTTACATTAAATTTAATATTTAAGAAATTAATCTTCATCTCATCAAAGTTTGATTATTATGTATCTATTTCAAGATTCCACTTTTCTTAATGTCCCAGAAATTTTGCTTTTATAGCTCAACTTATAATGCTATGATGTAAATTTAAATGCTAAATGATTATATTTGAAATTATTGTTAAGAGCTATTTTATTTAGGGCAAACATTTTCTGGATGAATAAACTCTTTTATTTTCTGCAGTGATTTACAAATGGTTCAGTGGCTGTTTTATTTATTTTTTCTGGATTCGAAGTCCTTCAGCAGCACAATGTAGGAGTTAATGTTCAAATAACAGATCATTAAGAAACAAATTCATCTGCGCCGCAATTCAAAATGACAATTAAGAGCAAATCAAACTTTTGCCTGTGTTCATCAATACAGTGTTGAGTAGGGGCTACCGCACTGGAACCCGAAAGCTCCATTTGAAGTATTTTTTTAAAGATTTTGAAAACTTTTTGAACCAAACTTGTGTGTTGTGTTCTTAATAACAATTAATTGTTTCACACACGATAAAACCTTTATTTATAAAGAACATTATTAATATTTTGGCAATAGCTCAAATTTTACAAAACTTCAAAACTGAGACTACTTTTGTCTTCTAATAAAGAAGATTATTTATTTAAAAATAATATAATTTATATAAATTATCAGAAGAATTAAATACAAATAATTTTAAAAAAATCACTGAAAACATTGATTCTTCTCCAATTGAAAGGCTGAGTGCAACAGTGGTGTAACCCTCTCCGAGGTCGAAATAGAGTTAACTACGCCATCGGTTATCATTAACCTTGAACCCGGAAAGCAGAATGTTTTTTATCTTTCTGCGACGATTGATGCTAAGACGAAAAACTTTCTGCGGGTGCAGAAAAAAAAAACGAACTTTCAAATCGACAACCAAAAAAAAAAAAAAAACCTAATCTCCGAATCGACAA
>JAFIDM010000001.1:151873002-151900016 GCA_023159025.1 Thereuonema tuberculata | reverse complement strand
AGAAACATTCTTCGTGAGTTTACAAATGAAATGAATGTAACAGAAACACATGCAAAACTGGCTTATGTGAACTTTGCAGTCCAATATCTCAGTTCTTTAAAAAAGAGGGTTAGACCACTGTTGCGCTCAACCTTTCAATTGTAGAATGATCCTATGAATGTATTCTGTTATTTATACATTGATCCTTACTTATTATATAAGCTATTTATTAAAATCATTTATTGTAGATTGTTACCACAATAATAATAACTGTGGTAGATTGATTTAGTAATTATTGTTTATAAGTTTACTATGGGTTATTTACTAGATATTATAACTTCAGATTGTTATTAAACCTAAATTTCGTTCATTAGGGATTCACTATTTTCTGTGAGATTGGAAACAAAATAATCCCAAATCAAAATTTAAAATGAAGCTGTTATTTGTGGGTTTACAGCAAATTTATATTTTTTATTCTAAATGGTTTGTTTGTTTTTTTATCATTCAGTAAATCCTTATATGTTTTACTTTGGTTTTAATTTTTTTTTTCTACCAATCACAGGAAATTCGTAACAGCTAAAGCTAGAAGCCGAATTCATTTTAAGCAACATATTTGTAAGAATAAAGGAAACGACCGAAAGTGTTGAAGAAGCATCCGTTATTTAAATGTAATAGAGTAAGAATAAAATAAAAAAGTAAAATAAAAAATTCCTGATATTTTAAACTCTTTTATTTCATTTTATCCAATTGCTAAAACATCTATTAGAATCTTTTCAAATACAAATGGACTTAGATTTTCTTCTTTAAGTGATCTTAATTCAAACCATTACGAAATTAAATTTGTTGAATTTTCGTTGCAATTAATTTTCTTGGAGACAGTTTTACATTATTAATTTAATAACGTTGCTGAAAATTCGTCGCCTTGACAAATACCGTTGCGATTTATTAGATAATTTTGTCCCTCTACCGTGTATTCAGGGAAGTAATAGCTCCGACGCTTTTAAACTAAGATCACGAAAATGATGATTCGCTTTTAAAATATTAACTTATTTTTTTTATTTGCTAATAGTAACATTTTTATTTATAATAACGGACTTATTGCTAATTTATACATTTTTAATTAGATTTAAGAGTGCCCTTACAATAACGTTCTTCTCCTATGGTACCAAAGGACATTGGACAAAGCACATGGACATTGTAGATTAAACGATAATAAAAAAAATATGATTTTGATTTGCTAATAGATTTCTTATTTCGAAAATAATAAATGTATCTATCCTATATTAAATCCAAAATTTACTACACAAAAACTTCAAACGTCTACAAGCGCTATTTCGCAAGGTAAACTTTCCTTGCTTCTTCAGGCTGCATTTTGAAATTTTTAAACTAAAAACACTTATCACTGCATATGATCCTTAGTATACTACTGTTATTTCCTTTCTTTTTCCATAAACATTAGGCTATTATAAAGCTTTTAAGAGCAGATAATGTATGATACATGAATCAATTATTAAACAACATATGAGTCAATAATTCGACAAAATATGCAATGATTATTGGAATTTAGTAATTTTAGTTCGGTAGGTTTCAAGAGCTTTTTGTTTATTAATACACTCGCTAATTTATTTATTTATTTATTTATTTATGTTGTGGGAACCAATTTTTTGAATTATTGTGTAATTCTTTATGGAATAGTCCATTAGACAAACAAAACATTTAGTTTCGATAATGACTTAAATTAAAAGACATTAAAAGGCTTCTATACACAGAACGCGATTTATCGCGGCGGGCAGCGATCCAGCGGTCATTGCGGTGGTCTGCGATATTGGAGACGGCACGCCAGGACAAATAAATATAATGTTTATGTACAAAAACTTTTTATATTTTATTTTATTTTATTTCATTTTAATTTTAAGAAGTTTACAATTTCCGTCCTACTAGATCCACTATTAAAGTGATCGGTCTGTTAAGTTATCGATTTTAATATCTCGATTTTAAGTTATTACAGATAATATACATGTTAAAATAATTTGTTATATTACCATACATACATTGTTATTTAATAAATATGATAAATATCTACTGGACAGTAGTATTAATATATATACCAATATTAATGTAAATATTATAACATAAATATTTTTATAAGATTAATTACAATTTTAACTGTTTTTTTTTTAATGTTATTAATTATACTATTCTAATTTTTTTAACATCTATATTTACAGTATTCAATATTAATTAATTAATTTCGTTGTACTCAATAATATTTCTACATTTCAGCAATAACATTACAATTCAACTAAATAGAATACTTCTTTTCTTGTTTCAAAAAGAAAAAAAAATTCTAAAATCCAAAAAAATTAATTCGAGTTTTATTAAATAATAACATTTCTAAATTTCTTTAATGTTATATTAAAAACATACCATCCAGAAAACAGAAACTCTTTTTTTTTCTTTTTTTTTAAACATAATTTCTTGTTTATAATTAAATTAATTACATAATTAATTGCTTTTCTCCTTTTTTTAAAACATTTTTATAATGTTCATGTGAAGTATCAAACAAATATTTGTATTTATGCACATTTTCTATCAAAATTTCTATTTGATCAGTCATTGTTGGAAGGCGATCACGCGATAATCTGTAATTCTGTACAACCAGATCGCCTGTCTTCGCGTTCAAGGTCAGCGGGCAGCGATCGCCCGCCTTCTGTGTGAAAGAGATAATGCAACACTGTGAATACAACGCGATCGCCTTCCCGATGCGATCCGAGATCGCTGCCCGCCGCGATAGATCGCGTTCTGTGTGTAGAAGCCTTAAGTGAATGTTCGTCTCCGGGGTCGTCCGCAAATTCTGTCCATAGAAACCTATGATAAAAACACCAACTTCTCAGTCCAATTTTACCTGTATTTCTTAAATATCTTCAATAAATAAATTCTATGCTTTTATTCAATAAATATGCTATCTATTTTAACGATTTTCTTTCTTTTCAACAAATCAATAGTTTATCAAAATAAATATTTTAGCGACCCATTTGGGAGCTATTGTGGTAGCGACTAAAGATCGGTGGGTATTGCGTTTGTCCTGTCCGTCCGTTCGTATCTGTCCACCTCTAACAACTCGCAAACGGAAGGTCGGATCGACAAACGGATCTCACCATCGTGTTCAGAGACCCAAACACTAGAAAGCGGTATTTTCAGAGGCCAACGCCCCCCCCCCCCCCCGATGTTCGAGATATTTGGCATTGTTGTCATTGTACTCTCCTAAAAACTCCCGAACGAAAGGTCAAATCGGACTTCAACATCGTGTTCAGAGACCCAAATAATGTAGGAATATGATATTTTAGGAGCCTCCCCACCCCATATTCGGCTTTTGATATTTGGCATCGTTTTCATTGAATTTCCACTATTAGCTTAAATATTAGAAATGTTTATCTCATTTCAGTTGTCAGCTGTAGCTTAGTGGTTAAGATTTCGGACTCCTATGTACTGTTCGGTTCAAACCCTGCATATCTTCCTTTTTTATTTTTCTCTTAATCTTTTTTCCTCATTATCCGTGTGAATTGTTTGTTGTTTTTTTCTTATTTTCTTAAAGTTTTTTTTATTTTTTTCCTATTTTTTTTTTTATTTTTCCTTACGTTATTGTACTCCCTATTTTTTATTATTATTTTAAAGTTTTTCATGTTATTATGGATCGCCCTAAAATTTATGCTTTAGCACAAAATTATATTGTGCTTGTTTTTTACTTACGATAACGTCGATCAGATGGAAACAATGATTCATTAAACAATGAACAATGATTAAAAAAAGGGAAACAAGAACAAAACCAGCATATGAATAAATTAAAATTGCCTTTCTGTTTCAATTATGGGGAGAAATTGGAACGGCCGTTTCGTCCTTTCATGGACTCATCAGCCCAACCCCGCCTCCCCGATTTCTCCCCATAATTGAACAGAAAGACAATTTTAATTTATTCACGTGCTGGTTTGGTTCATGTGCTGGTTTGGTTTGGTTCCCCTTTTTTTAATCAATTTGCACAGCACGTTAAATGCTTTATTTAATGAACAATGATTCTTTGCATCTTTTTAAAGAACAGTATTTTTTTAAAATTATGTTTCTTTTTTATTATAACTCTGAAGTCTTATTTGTATGTAGCTTTTAATTAATTTTTTAATATTTCCACAGTTCTGAAAACATATTTTAAAACTTTAAAACTATTCCAAAATGAAGAAATTATTATTATTATAAATTGTTGCTCAGTTTTTGTATGGTGGGTTTAATATGATCTCTCATTGGAGTTCTCTTTATCAAGACGAAGGTCATACGATGTTCTGTGGTTTAAAATGAACTGAGTTCCCATGTAGAAATTTGCGAACTATGTGGCATGCACTTAGGCTTATATTTGTAATATGGGGGAGGTTGTACGTTGATGAGATTATGCATTACACTGAGTTGTCGATGAAGAATTTTGCAGACTTGATCATGTCGCCATTTGTAGTCAATTTGGGCCAAGACTTTGCAGGATGAGGCAATATGCTGAATTGTTTCAGGGACATCGTGGCATTGCCAGCAATTGTCTGAAGTTAATGTGGTATCCTTAATTATGTGTTTTCGATAGTTTCGGGTGTTAATTACTTGGTCTTGTATGGCTAGAATGAATGCTTCTGTTTCTGGGTGGACATCCGAATCCCTTACAGTTTGTAATGTCTGAATAACACAATAACTGAATTTTAACAAAACACCAGAAGAAATTACAAAGAAGCTCATATTAAAGAAATAAATTTAGAAAGCTTAAATGAAATAAATTTAGAATAAATAAATTTATTCACTAGTATCATAAGAAGTTAGTTTGAAACTTTTTTTATAAAAGAGACATAAATAAATGATTCATAAGGATTAGCTGAATGCACTTACTAGGATTTTTTGCTCATTATAAAATGCTTGATGTCAAAATAACTAATTTTAGAGAAAAAGACTAACCATACAACTGGCTGTTTTGAGCAAAATTCTATAATGTTATAAAATCAAGTATGTCGGTTACAAAAAACTGGAGACTACAGGACAAATTCTGACCTCATTTTCGAAATTTGCACCATAAAATACATACGAATCAGCCAAAATTACTCATTAACAACATAATTGTCGACCAGAGTTATTAATAAAAATATTGATTAGCAACAAGACTTCAGATATAGGTACCAAAAACCATGATTGTTTAAATTTTATGGTTTTTAATGAATATTAGTTTACATCTAATCGGCATTATAAAGCAGGATCATATCTAAAAGTAAATTATTTATGATTAATTCAGGCACGATAAATCTCTTTTCATTGTAAATTATTTATTTTGATAAAATTATTGCTTTGTTGAAAAGAAATTAATTATTGAAAAAGGTAGCAGGTTTGAAGAATAAAAGCATTTATTTATTGATGATATTTAAGAAATAAAGGTAAGACTAGTTGACCCGTGCGAATAATTCGCAACAAAAAAACCACTTTTGAGAAATAATAAACAAATCCAACAGCTTATCGTACATGTTAGTTAAACACATTGTCAATAGATGGCGCCTTCTCCATTTTTACAAAAATATTGACCCGTGCATGGTATCTTCATCAGTCACCGAATGGTAATGTGGAAATAAATAAATAAACAGATTGTCAATAGATGGCGCTTTCTACATTTTTATAAAAAGGTTTTTAAAATAAAGTTTTTTAACGAAAACATTAATTTTAAACAAATACTCCACGTACCTCATTTTAGTATTTAAAGCAGGTTTATTAAAAGTACTGCAAATTGCGAATTTTTGAGAAGTTTAAATTCGTCTTCTCTTTTTCAAGCATAATAATATAAAAGGAGTAATACAGCAAAAGCAAAAATGGTTAGAAGTTTAAACAAATTCTAAAAACTCGTGAATCAACGAATTTAGTTGTTGTTACAAAAATACATCATTATGAAATCATTCAATTATTACAATCATTAGATATTACAAATAAAAATTTTTTTTCAATAATTACAAATGTCAATTCTTGCTGTTTTTGTACGATTTACTTTGAGTAAGTCTATTTATTTTGAGCTATTAATAAGACAGTTGAAGGATTAACATGAACTCCTTCGTACCTGTTGAAGTTTTTCTCTTTAGTGTTTTTTATAACACTACTTTCTAAGATTTTCCTTAATTTTAAATCACATTCTTTATATAACACTTTCACATTACTGTCCATTATATGCCCTTTTTCCAGACAATGGAAGGCAATGTCTGATAAGTCCAAATTTTTATTCTTTAGGGCCCTACCTTGTTCGACAAAACAATTAGTTTTAATTTTAAACAATTTGTTTATTTTTCGTCATTAGCGATGAACATAATCTTCAAAATGATATCTCAATCATTGATTTTGATGAAGTCTTAATGGAGATAAAAAAAAAAAACACCTTTGAAAATAATTTTGAGATTAGTGATTAAAAAGTTTACACACATTAAAATATATTTATGTTTTTTTATTGTAATAAATCGTTTATTTTTATTAAAAAATAAATCTTTGTTTGTTTTTTTATCAGTTCTTATTAAATAAACGATGAAATATCATTTTAAAATGCATTTTTATTCAAAAAAGGGTATATTTGAAGTTTACGACGCTATAGCATTATTTAAATGTTGTTTCGCTTTCGAAAGATAAGTCGCTTCTGTTAAATCTTGTCTACATTTTTATAAAAAGGTTTTTAAAGTAAAGTTTTTTAACGAAAACATTAATTTTAAACAATTTGTTTATTTTTCGTCATTAGCGGGGAACGTAATCTTCAAAATGATGTCTCAATCATTGATTTTGATGAAGTATTAAGGAAGATATGGCGTACCGACACGAAAACGCCTTTGAGAAAAAATATATAAGGATTGGGCTGATAATTTAAGTTTTTAACATAGGTTTCTATGGACAGAATTTGTGGACGACTCCGGAGACGGGCGGTTCCCTCTGTAAACATTCGAAACTGTGTTTAGATCCCATCCACTTGTAGCCAAGGGACATCTTTGAAACCAAAAGATAAATATTTAGAATAACTTATGTAGATGAAATGTGTCTTAACTATGAATTATGCAATGATTACTCTGACATTTACTGGTCTAAAAGAAGAATCTTTTGGATAAATTAATTCTCATTGAAAGAATGTAATGTAGTATTTCATTTGAGGCATCATTCAACTAGAATTGATTTACATAAGGCATAGGCCGCGCGGTTGGCGATGTCGCTAAGACACTGGCCCCTCACCTCTGAGTCCCGGGTTCAGTTCTCATGTGGGTTTCGTTGATGGTGGCGATCCGCGCTGGGCAGGTTTTCCCGGGGTTCTCCCGTTTCCCCTGCATTTCTCACACCATCCTTTCTCAGTCTTTCTCTCCGTCTGTCCTTCTTTCCGTGGGATAGTACAAAAGATCTTTCAGGTCGACGTGCTCCGCAGTCATGCCACCCACTTTCAATTAATCTAATCTAATCTAATCTAATCTAATCTACCTAAGGCATAGACATTTACATAGACAGTGTTCTTCAGATTGCTAGTAAACCAATCTTAAATCAAAGAAGTCCCTTAGTAAATTAAAGAAATGAGGCGATCATCACCCTCTAGGAATATGGTCGTGATTTGTAAATTTACGATGGGAGAATTGATAAAAGTGTTGGATAAATGATAGAACTTCGATAAAAACTCGACATCATAATAACTTTTCAAATAAACACAATGACTTTGAATTAAATTCCTCTCAAACAATAATTACATAATTTTCGGAATATAATTATAAGGTTTTTCCCAGCTGTCACTGATACCATGTTTGTCTAAAACATTCGATAACAAATACATTCTAATAGCGGAAGAGTTTCTGTAAAGACCCGAAGACTTCTGTTTTCTTTAGCATTCCTTAAGAATTCATTTCTTCTCAGTCCTTCGTTGTCCCTGTTTAGTCAGTTTTCCGGATCTATTTTGATGAATCGTTACCAGGTCATTTGGAAATTCTTGAATAAATAATTAAGGAAATTGTTTGCAATTACGATCTATTATGTTATTGTGAAAATTTATTCCATTCAGTTAGGAAATAAGGAAATAATTCAACAGGTTTCAATGGAATTAAGAAAACTTGCTTTCAATGCAAAGGAAATAGGAGAGATTGAAAATAATTAGCAAAAACTATTAAAGAACTATTCAGAAATATTTTTAAATGCTAGTTTGGTTCCGATGAATGATAAATGAATAGAAAAATGAGATTTCTTACAATTCACTTCAATTCTCTTACAGCAAATATTCTCTTACAGCAACTAATGGCGCTGCGGTTCCAATCTTATAAAGAGTGAAGTTTTGCGAGAGTTCATTAGTCAGGCAACTGGAACTGTAGCATCATAAGAAACATCATAAGAAAAAAAATGTGGAAAATTCAAAAACCACAGAAACAAGGCAAAGTGGAGATGTTAATGCATCATCTCATCTACTGTTATTCTACGAATGAGGTCCGTGAGAGCAGTGACACAAATAAAACAATACTTACCACACTTCAAACACGGAATTCAATTTCATAAAATCATGAAGACACAGTAATTACTCGACTCTGATAATAATTTTTTTTTTTTTTTTTTTAGCTTTTCACAAATCTAATTTTATGATTATCGTATTGACAATGGCTTACATCGTTTGAGAAACACTGCTCCATGATCCCAGATCTAAAATTAAATTTTTTTGAAGTAGAATACTTGAAAACAAATATGAAATGGCTAAGAAATAAAACTAGCAGCTTAGTTTTTATAAAAACTTAATTTCCAAAGAATAATCTAAACATTCTTCACTAACGTCAATCCCCTCTGAGGCCAAAACAAGGGAATTAATTATCTGCTCTTTAGTCTTCTTCAATTTATAGCTGAGTTCTTAAAACAACTCATTCTGTCAGCAAGTAATGGAATTGGTGACGATAAAGAATTTCTTATTTATAATAATTGTTGTGCTTTACCTAATAATGTGGGCCCGGTAGCCGAGTGGGTAAGGGCGCTTGGCTGCGGGTTGGAGGTGGCGGGTTCGATTCCCGGCCACGCTTCTTTCTCCTCCAAACGGGCCCTAGGGGCTACCCAGCCCTCTATAGAATGGGTACCGGGTTTCTTTCCCGGGAGTTAAAGGCGGGCGAGCGACGGGCCGACCCCTCGTCCTCAACTTTGTCCCGTAGGTTCTGAACACTGGAGCCTACCCTCCAGCTGCATTGCGCGGTCCTCTGGGCCTGATCGCAACTTTAAACTTTACCTAATAATAATTGAAGTACTTCTATGTACTTCCGATTGTTGTCGTTTATTTTGATAGAAGATATTTTTGAACTCATTTTTTTCTCTAAATTGATAATTAGATCTCAGATGGTTGTTTTTTTCCTTAAGATAAAAATGCGAATTTCATTAATTTCAGTCTCGAAGTTTCCAGAATATCATTAAAATGGTAGCACTTATTATTATTAATGGTTTGTAAACACGTTTTAATAATTGAATCCTTTATTCTTTTTATTTTTATGACGAAGATTTCGAAGAATTCTTTAACGAATTTTTTAATCAATTCTTCCTTTATTAAGTTATTCAATTAGAAGAAAGTGAATCTGAAGGAACTGATATTTAGCCTCTGGTCTCCTAGAATCCGAATATCTTTTTTAATTCAATGATGGGTTAAAAGGTAATAAATAACAGACAGAGAAAATTAAATTAAATTAACCTGTCCATAAATGTTGAAAAGCTAAATAGGAGGTAGTTGCTTCTGCGATCACCAGCCAAACAGAAGGAATTTCGAGGCCAAGAGAGAGAGAGAGAAGAGCAGTAAAACTAAAGAAAAGTACATTTTAAATCAATCGGAAGCTACAAACAATGTCCTTAAGGTCAGAATCTATTAATTAACATCTTATTTAAATGTTTAAAGCTAAAGTTTTAATTCGATATTTTTTTTTTAGTAAACTTTCCTCCTAATTACAATAATAAAGAAAGGCGTTTGTATCGTAACAAGTGAATGCTCTTTTATTGTGTGTGTGTGGGGGGGGGGACGATAATAGAACGATCGGAATGCAATGAATGAGCTTTGTATTGACTTCATTTGATTCCGGAAGTGATTGTATCCATTTAGAAATGCACTGCAATGATACGCATCGATTTCAAGGCATATTTCAACCAGAGGAAGGTTTTAATTATTTTCCTAATCAATTATCCTCCAACGAATGAAGCATTTTCAGCGTTATTTTCTTTTTGAATAAATGGTTTTCTTCAAGAAACTGGAAGGAAATTTAGAAGAACGAAGGTGATTGTTCCTTTCTTTATTGCTTGTCCTTAAGATAGGAGAAACATTAAGAATAAAACCCTAAAATACATTAAAAATTTCGTGTCATCCTTTTTAATTAATAAATCAATTAGAAAGTAGTCAAAATATGGAGACCAACTTAAACATTGACCTACGATCTACAAACCTCGGTGCTTATCAAATTTTTTTTTAAATTCAGTTTTTTGTTGCAGTCAGGATTTTCTGAATAGATTCGTATTCATTCCTTTTTTCAAAACCCTGATCATTACCCGTAGGATATTAATAGAAAAATAAATTTCTATCAGTTTCAATTTGTTCATCCCATTATCTAAAACCTAACTATACGAGCTTGTGTCTCTTCATTTTATAATTTAGCTAAGCTTCTTTTGGAACAACTATTCTACTGTCCTGGCCCTTTTGTTTGACAATAAAATATAAGCCCGGCTTTGATTCCTTGTAGACACTTTGTTTCGGAGTCATGATCTCCGAATTCAAGTTAAGTTTCGGAGTTGTTAACCTAACACGGGACTTGGGCTGCCACTTTTCACTCGATCCCACATATGTAGAAAGAAAGTTATTTGGCGTTTTCTTTGGATGTTGAGGTTATTTATCACCTAGAAAACGAGAGGCTGGCATCTGAAAAGGAAATAGCTATTTTAGATATAGTTCCCAAGGGTACGTTTAGTAAACTATTGGTGGTCCTAAGCACCAAGAAAAGATGCTGAGGCAAAAGAAAAGGAACAGTTGTTTGCTTGATAAATCACTGATAAGCATTCAAAGAAGTGCTGTAATCCTGAGATTCCAATGAGAATAGTAGATATGCTCATAGAACTATGTGGAAAGCATCGTTTGTGTGCAGGAGATAGTTTATGTCCTCATAAAGACTATAAAAGGTAGTTCCTGGATCAGGAGTTCCAAAATCATATAGACACGTTTGTGTTTAGCGAAAGCTAGAGGACATCACTTTTGGAAGTTAGAGAAAAGACAATGCCAAAGTTGACATTTACTAAATGGCAGCCTCTTGTTCCTTTTTGGAAACATACAAAAATAGAAAATACAATGTGAACAAGCTGAAACATTCAATTGTTGAGCAATGCTTCAAGAGCATTGAAAGAAGATATCTCAAGATAACTAGGAGAAATCTTTGGAGAACAGTCGGAAAATGATTAAAAATAGTCTCCAAAATTGTTTCTACTGAAAGGAAGATGGACAAGCACAGATTTGTGAAGCCCCAAGAATATGAGAAGAGGTATTAGTGAAAGGACTAGATGTCACTTACCAATTATTATTTAATGCCGTTGATAAAAATATCAAAAGAAATAGAAGGCGTATAGAATGTTTTTAGACGAAAAATGCCCAGAAAATCAAAGAGCCTGGCGGTAACTACGAAGGAACTTTCTATTATAGGAACCTATCTACTGAACGTTTCCTTACAGTCAAAGCTCATCTGATTCCTTACTTGATATTATTCTGGATATTTTCTGAAAGAAGACTAGAAGTACATCACGGAGATCAACTTATATGCTGGTGGATCTAGAGTGTGAGGATGATATTTGTTTATTGTAGCACAGGTGTAACGATATACAAGAGAATCTTAATGATTTAAAGCAGGATTCTAAGAAGATTGGTCTTAATAAGCTTTGCTAAAACGGTAGAAACGAGGACAAATAAATAAATATTGTAAATAAACAAATATAAATGAATATCAACACCTCTTGGACAAGAAGCACTAACAAAACTGATGAGTTTTACGTAATTTGGTGATAATGTTCCTGTAGGAATAATGGAGGATATTCTCGATGTGAATTTGAGAAAACAGAAAGCTAGAGGCGCTTTCTCCAAACTTTGGAAGATTTGCTTATTATCTTATTATCTTTACTGGAATGTTAAAATTAATGTATTTATTGCAAGTGTCAAATATGTTCTTTTTGTATGGATGTGAGACATGACTTCTCATTGTTCATCGATATTTGAAATGTATTTGTAGGATTTGGATTATATTTGTAAGATGTCACATCAAACAGGTCGTGGGAAGTAACCAAACCAGAGAATATAAATGTAGAAGTAAAACGTTGCAAATTTCGTTGAATGGTCACATACTTAAAGAAGAACACAGTAGAACCTTACAAATCTGTTTTGATAACGAAAACAAAAAGCTCCTTTGTACCTAACGGAGGAAAACCTAGGAATAAGTGATGAGAATCGTCCATTCCTAAGTTGGGATGAAGGGAGTTGATGCTAGTTATGATCTCTCGCAAGGATAGAGAAGTAGGGCAAAGTTTTGTTGACAACTACGCTCCATATAAAGCCATTGATATTTATTATTATTACTAGTGTTCACGTGAATTCTAATTTTTTTACAATTCAATATAACCTTTAAAACAGTTACAATTTGCTGTATTTTACTAAAGATATCGATGCCAATCAGTACAAAGCGAAATCCTTTGATAATCCCCCCTTAATCCCTCCTTCCTTGGGGGGATAATCATAATGGTTCCGTTGCTTCTAGAAAACCATTTTGTCTAGTGTTGGGTAGCGGCTGTTCCAATAGTATAAAGGCCGTTATTATCATTTTAAGTTTTTAAAAACGTTAAATATCCATTTAAGGTTCCTTCTTTATTAAGTTATTATTATTTTGATCTAACAAAAAACAAAATATGCATTAGGGGCATTGTCCAATAAGTCTTTTGTTTCTGAGGACCCACCATCAGAAAACATAATAGTTTGCCGGTAAGGTCTATTTGCTCAGCGAATTTGAAGTTTTAACACCAATATATCCTAGTTGAAAGTTGAACTGAACGGACAGACTTCTCATAGGAACCTAAAAAAATAGAACTTTGTTTTTTTATTAAATGAGATTTTATTTAGTTGTTTCTCTCTCTTTAGTTCTCATCAATTGATAGTACTCACAGTAAAAAAATAGAACTAACTTGATTTCCCTGAGCTAAATAGAAAATGTAGATGAGATTCAACCTTTCCTTTTTTTTAAAACTCTTTTTTTTTAAGTTTTCGTTAAAAATAAATGTGATCTTTTTTTAATATTATCCCTGCTTTTCAGAAAGGATTAATTCTACTTCTCTATTTCATTTGAATTATTCAAAGAAGTTAACTATAAACCCAGTATTAAGACTTTCTTTGTCTCCTATAGTTGGGTTTTGTTTTTGTTTGGAGGATATACATTGATTTTCTTTTTAGCGAATAAAAAAAAAAAGCTTAGCTAAAGAGAAAGGAAAGAAATCGGAGGAGATGATGATGATGATGTTGATGATATGGCATCTGGCCAAAGAAAGCACGAGACGGGCAATTAAGATATGAAGGAGTCTTCCAAGTGCTAACACTCCATTAGCCTTTAAACGCCATCCAATAATAGAAATAAAACAATAATAAAACATTCCGATGGACTGTATTCTTTGGCTTATATTATTAAACAGGTTCTTGTTGGAAAAGAAGCATAATTTCCATTCCTCTGATTTGAAACATTTTCTTTAGCTGCTTTATTCAGTTTCCAGCAAAAGCTGAGGAAACCAAAAGGAACCCAATTTGTCTTTAATGATTCAATTCAATCTGATCAATTCATACCAGACAACAGCAATTGGTACCAGACATTGGAAACCACTAGTTCTGTGTTTTGGATTAACGTTCGGTTTAAAATAAAAAAGATAAAACGCTTCTGGAAGATAAAAAAAGAGAATAAAAAATTTAGATAGCAATTCTAAGAAACTAAAGGTAAGTGAATATTATAGTAAGATTTTATTAAGAATTGGATCTTTGGACCCATAAAATACAAAGTCGTTTTAAAGTACTGTAATCGTACAACAAATTCCCTATAAAGTTTGGGCAAATGAAGTTTTAATAGTAAGTCTAAACCCTGTCTTTTTTTTTTTTTTTTGATCAACTTGTCGATATTTCAGTGTTGAAATGTCAATTCTAATTTATTATATTTTATTATTTTTCTAGGTTATCAAGTGATTATTTCAGTGAAATCGTTTATATTTCAATGAACTATTTCAAATGAACTGCTTTTTAACAAAAAAAACAATGTGATAAAACAACCGGCTTAACATTATCTTTTCTTAAATAATAGTAAATTCTGCCCAAACGAGTCAATAGAAAATAAAAACCTTTACTTTCTTTTCCTTTTTTTAAGAGTAAGGAATTTTATTGTAAAAGGAGAATGAACTTGAAAAAAATGCACCAAATGAAACGGCATCTGTAAATGGTGGAGCGTTCTTTGTGTTTGAACGAAATAAAAACCGTCTGAGTGGTGCAACACAGCAATTGATTTTCAGCGCTGCGCAGAATTTCATTAGTGTCTTTCAATTGTCCTTGAAATAATTAGAACAAATTCCACCCACATCATTTCTGTGATCAATGCTTTTTACATTTTCAGATCACGTTTTCGTTCTTCCACATTCAATACAAACAATTTGACGGTATTTTAGACATCATTTCTAAAACTAGATTGAAATTAGCTTTTCTTTGTTTTAGGATATCTTTTTTTTTTATTTTTTTTTCTTCAATAAAATTCTAATTTTCTTTAACGCAAATCTCAAAGCCAATTCTCTTAACTCAACTCAACACAGATTTGTAAATAATGAAAGCGTAGGAATGTTCAGCTCCCAGTATTAACACTTCGTCGCAGGAAGAAAAAGAGCCTCCAAAAGTGCTTTTAACATAATTAAATAAATGAGATCACAATGAATTATTCTCAGATTAGAAGAGGATTTAACATCAACTAATGAGCCGAGGAAAAAAGTCTCATTACAAACGATATAGCAAACTTAAAATTAGACAACAAAAAGAAGAAAACCTATTTAATTAGTTAAAACTTTTACTCATTGCTTTAAAAATAAAAAATGGTATCAATCTTCCTACATTCTAAGCTTTTTACTGTTTATTCAAAGCTTTAAAAAAATAGTAAATCTGCTTCTGCAATTTTAAATTATAATGAAGGAAGTTAACACAGATGGATGACAACACTATTTCGATTTTATATGATTTGGAAACTTATTATTATCAATCAAAAATTAGGCAGTAGTTTCTACAACAACAGCTGTATGGACACAAGGAGAAAACTACTGTACTAAAATATTATTTCTTATTCTGTCGATTCCCAAAGGTAAACGAATCATAGAGGAAAACTAAGGTAATTTAGGTAATTTAGGAAAAAAAGGTTGCAAAGGTAGGAAGTCCAGTCAAGGAAAGAAAAAGCAACGTCTACAAGAAGTTATGCAAATGTCACGAAATGTAGGGAAGCGATAGTGTGAATAAATGTATGTGAATGATTAGCTTTGCGGTCGATCGAAGTGATTGGAGAAGCACGAGCTGACGGTGCAGTTAGTAGAGCAGTGGAACATTGATAAAGGCATCATGTGCTCATACGCAAGCACTACTTAAGTGGTGTTGTTACAGAACGAATATGAATGTCGTTTTTGTTCCTGGACAACACGACAGCAGTCAATGTATTCGCCACCATACAAAGGAAAGAAACGCCATCCAGTGCGTTTGACAACTTCACTAAGGTCCAATATCTGGTGTGATGGTGCGGGGGTGCTATCTCGTTGAGAGTTGGTTATTATAAGGGGATCTGTAACGTCTAAACGATATGTCCCTAACATTTTGCATCCAGCGGCTGTGCCACTTCTTCGCTAGCGCAGAATCTTTTATGATCAAGATTCGCAATCGTGTACGATCGAGTACCCGAAAGTTTTGCTCGTATAGATGCTGTAGACTAATGTGGGTACAGGAATGTGGTACGTTTCTGTATCCACATTAGTCTGCAGCATCTACACGAGCAAAACGTTCGGAATACTGCCATGCCATGCACTCTTGCCCGATGTTCATCTATTGAACATGTCTGGGATGTGATAGGCGAACAGCCAGGAGATATGGCAATTACTGTCGCTCAACTGAAACAGCAATTTCACGCTACTTGGCGTTCTATCCCTCAGGAAGACATTACACAGCTTCACGATATCCTTTTCCGCCGTGTTCATCCATGTATTGCTGTACGTGGTGGTTGAACGTCTTATTGCTCACATTTGTCACGGAAGAACAGACTTCACAGTTTGTGACGTTAGACAAGGGGAAATTCCTTTCGCTGTCGCTAACGTAGCCAATCACATTGTCGCATGATATTGGCGGAAACAAACATTTTTAGACAGCCAATCACGAAACACTTCGTTGCTTAAACGAGGAAATCGGCAACCATTTTCTCCTTCGATTCATATTCTCTTTTTTTAATTTCTGAGTGAAGATCAAAAAGCGTTTAATTATCCGATTTTAGATATTTAGTAAACATGGTGTAAGAAAAGATACGACGGGCTTTAAGAGGTTTTAAAAATTAAAAAAATAAACAAAGAAAACAAAGAAACTGGAAGCAAATCGGTGAGGTTGTGGTCTTGTTTCTCGCCGAAATGAACGCAAAATCACAATTTACGATTATTAAAATAAATTTCTACGTTGCATTTATTCTTTGTTTAATTTGAAATGAACTGTTTATTTTGGGCTTTACTGATCTGTTAAAAATAAAAACGTTTACTGTTAACATATGTTTTGTTCCAAGTCACCCAAAATATATCGATACAATGAAGTACTTACAAGTCACGGCCACCATTTTGAGAGCGGCGACAATGGAAATACACTATGATGCCACTTTATTAGGTACACCTACCTATTAGCATACGGAGCCTCCTTTAGCCTTTACTGCCTGAATTCGTCTAGGCATGGATTCCACAATAAACATTGTATAGGAATGGTGCCATAAAGGCATGAGTGTGCCACGGAATTCCTGGAGATTCGACAGCCTTTTCCAGCTTATTCCTATAAAGATGTTCAACAGGATTGAGATCCGGAGATTGAGAGGACCTCTTTATCAAATGATACAGAGGTCATTGTCATGTTCATGAATGAAATCATTATAAAACATTATGTCATGTTCGTACTAATCCTAGCTTTGTGTGGCGGCGCATTATATTGCTGACTGAGGAAACACTGTCAATTTGAGTGGATGCACTTGACTAGCAACGATGTTTAGATATGCTGTGATATGTCAGACTTGAATCTATGGATATCAAAGAACCCCACATGAATCAGGAACATTCCCCAGACCATTATACTGCCTCCACCAGCTTGCACAGATGTCGCTAGACATGCAGGGTCCAAGGATTCATAATTTTTTCGCCAAAATCTGAGAAGCTTTCCATCAGTAAGTTGCAACAAGAATTTGACTCTACAGACCAAACAACGTTTTTCCAATCCTCAATGGTCCACTTCTTGTGGCCACAGGAAGCTTGTTCTCTTGTTCTTGATAACAATGGTACCCAACCGGGCCATCGGCTGTTGCAGTCCATTCGCGACAAGTGGTACGTCTAGTGGTACGTGGTAATATGTTGTTCTGGCCACAGAGATTGAATTCTGAGATGATTTGCAATCGGTCTGTTTGCTTGTAATTGTAGACATCCTCCTCAGCAAATGTTTCGTCCACAGGAGTGCCACTGGCTGGATGTTTTCTGTTCATTGCCCATTCTCGATGCACCCTTGAAATTGTGGTGCATGAAAAGTTCAGGAAAATTGCCGTTTGCAATATGTCGTTTCGTCCAGCACGTCTTGGGCCTATTACCATGGCACGTTGAAAGTCCGATCACTTGTTTTACTCATTCTTTCTCTGGTTTGCAAGCTTAACTGATATTAGAAAGGTGTTCTATTGCTTATACATCAAAAATCGGGATCGTGTGACTGCAACGTCATGAAACCCTCCATTTTTGTGCACAGCAGGGGTCTTTCTAATAAAGTGGCATCACAGTGTGTATGAGTGCTATTCGGAAATCACTGGAATGCTGCCCCGTTGACCTTCATTGTACTATTCCACCGGATTGGTACAGTGGCAATTTTTCGCATTTGTTCTTACTAACGTAATCAATAGATACTAATGGCTGCCTAAGTTTTAGTGAAAAGGCATCATTCCTTCTAGGTTTTCCTTTCAGTGTATTTCAAAACCAAATCAATTACCTATTAAAATGAAACTAAATAAAACAATTGAAAACATTTAAGTTTTGCAATATTTTAATTTTTTTTTTCACAAGTAAAACTATAATATCTTCTTAAAGGATGAATTTCAGTAGAAAAGTAATTTTAATCAGGATATGCATTTCTATTCAAATTAATTAGAATTTGATAATAACTGCTTAGAACTTTAAGATGAGTAATATACTATTAAACCGTATTGTCCATTCCTTGGTTTGTTAAAACAAAACAAAACGAGGCCGAGTAAGCTTAGAGATAATTAGTACTGTCTGTTTTTGTTTACGAGAACCTTCGGCGCTTTTGTGCATGCGTCAGGTCTCCTTCGATTTCATCACGATAGGGGTGAGGAGAAATAAAGAGGGGATGTTTACTTTTTATCAGTGTTAGTTTTTGTGTAATTGTTCATGTGAAGAATAAATACAGAAATTTTCAATCGAAATCAAACGAAATAGAAAGCAAAGAACTGATAGAAAGATTCTAATCAGTAAGAATCCAAAAATACACGTGCGTGCTAGTAAAAAAAAACAGGTCTTAGGAAAGTGCCCATCTCAGCATATCACTCCTCTGCGGAGTTGAATCGTCCGCGAGTGGCGGGTCTGGCTTTCAAACAGTAGAAAAGGCATTCAGCGATCTTCGACCAACGGGAACTGTGTTGAGATATTGTAGGTCAATTAACTTAAAAAAAAAACTACTGTAAGTAAAGAAAAACCACACACAATGATAAGTACAAAGTTGTTTTAAAGAATAACAAATCAACGTTTCAAAACCGACAAATTGGTTCCTTTGTCAAGAGCAAGGATAATACACTACAAATAACTTAACATAGGAATTTATGATATAACAATACATGAGAGATTTACTAATGTGAAAAACATGCAATCAACAATGCTATGCAGAGAAACAATAAGAAATAATGAGAAGGTGGCGGCCACAAAGGCTGCCGTAATTTACAATAATGTTTGCAAGAAATTAAACTTGATTCCACGGACTAATAGTTCTTGTTGTTTATTCTTGCGCACGTTAAATATCTTTCTATAAAAAAATATATTCATTGAACCATTGAATTTAACATTTGAAAACAAAAGAAGCTCTACAATTAAAATCTGAAAACAACTTTTGTGAATTTACTAATAGGAAATCATTTAAATTGTAACAAAAAAATAGCTGTGTATTGGATTACTGGTTTTCCAATCCATTAAATGTTCCACGTGAATTGAAATCATCGACAGAAGCAACTCTTTGTTCCCTGGACGTTAATTAATTCCCTTCCCCCTTTCGCACAAATGGAAGCATCATTACCACATGATGGTTATGGAATGGATGGCTCTCGAACAAACTGAGTTGAGATAATTTGTCTAAAAAGACCTTATGTCAATGATGGCTGTTATTTGGTGAAGAACAAAAAAAAACAAAAAACAAAACAACCAAATTGAAAGACTTTTTCTGTTTATAGCTGGAACTGAATTCAGTGGAATTTTGTGAATGAGAACTTATCATTGTTTCAAATGCCTTTTAATCGGACAGTGTACGGTTACACATCGTTGCACTGTTTTTCGTATTTAATTCACAGAACGTTTGGAAATGGAGTCGAGACTCGTAATGCACTCCAAGATCCATACCTTGGCAAATCAATCCAAGACGTGGTTTGTTGAACCCATTCGTTTCATATCACTTCGTGGTTGCTGTGATTTGACAATCAGATATTCTTCTACTTTTTTAAAAAAGAAACTGAGGATAAACAAGATGAAAACTGATGAAAGATACTAATTGATAATCTCAATGATACCAAGAATGAAATGACGCTATATCATCACAGGCATAATTTCAAAAACATCCATATAAACAACGATGTATTTTATAGAATCCTATAACTCTGGAAGCTTCTGTTCTGAATATTAACACTTTATCTTCTACCTTTAACTCTTATTACAATGTAACTATAACTGACACAAAGAAAGTATTTTGACTTTAATTAAGATTCCGCAAACGTGACTTAAATTAATGCAACAAGAAAGAATAATCGACGGATCTTTTGTTGGATTTTTATCAAAATCCAATAAAATAAAATAAAGAAAAAAAGAGTTGGGTTGGAAACTGAAATAATGGACTAAGTAAGAGCCTCATTGAAAAGAATCACATGTAGTAGTATTTGTAAGCTTACAGTCAAAAATACTTAGAATGAAAGTTTACAAAGACTTCATTGATTCTTTTATCTGAGGTTCTTTGTCCGTAGGTTTAGTTTATGCAAATGATTGAAGAAGTCGGTTTACGGTAGACAGCCGAGAGATATGAATAAAGTTTCATCTTCATACGATAGTTAGTTATTGAATTTTGTAATTATTGAAACGTGTAATTATGATTTTTGGCTTCTCTCCTATTAATCCTGTTTGATCCAACGGATCTCATATTATTCAGATATCATCACTAAATAGAATATCTTAATTAAAATCCTGGTATTTATCATGCAGACGTAATCAATGCTCGAGAATCCGAGATCCTTTGCCATATAAAACTATCTGTTGCTTCTGTAGTCATAGAATTGTATATAATAGATCGTTCTTTGTTTGGATTATGGTATGTTACAATAAATCCTAATGACATCGCATGAGAAAACATCACAGTATCAAGAATTCATCTACACGGAGGAATCTCTTAAACTCTAGGGGGTGGTTCGTATGCTCCATTATGGACCCTGGAATCATGTTCTGCGTCTTCTCCTGAAAGATAATCTTAATTTATCACCGAACGTCAAGTTTTCCAGAAAGATGATAAAGCATAAATTTAAAGAGGATAGACACAATAATAGAAACATTAACCAAATTTGCAAATATTCTTATTAAAATGAAGTTGGTCCACCATAAGCTTTCTGAATATGAATTCTAAGAGTGATGAAGGCAGCGGAAATTACATCTCAAAATGTTCCCATATAGGTTCGATAATATTAAAGTCCAGTGATTAAGACATCAGATTAGCTTTTAACTTCATCCTCGTGCTCTTCAAACCTAATTATGATATACTGCACCGTGCAAGGGAGTATTCCTTGCCTGTATATGTCAGGGACAAACATCAGGGACGATTTTCTGCACTATCGTAGGCACCATTGTATGAGGTCCTAGAGAACGTTCCGACACGCTTCAGTCTTCTTAATAACTAAACACATTAAAGAGTGCAATGATATAGCAGCCCACTAATACACAGCCGCCCCCACACTTCTGTACAGATAGAATGAAGCAGTCAGAATAGTGGACATCTCCTTACATTAAGTATCCCTGAGATGGGAACCGAACTACGATTTATCGGACCAAATGGTGTTTAAGCTGCAGTTTTGTCATTCTCTGACCTTTCTATGCGCACTTAGACATTGACTTTATTAAAGAGACGTTTTTATGCTGCAAGCACTGTCAATAATATTTCAATAAATATTCAATCCGATACATTCCCGACGACTTGTTCTAGTGGAAATGGGATCTCCTCGACCGATATTTAACTCGGCTGTTATTTGCTCTGTCGTGGCTTTAAGTTCTCAGCACAGAATTCATATCATTACTCAGCTGTTTCTATCTGACATGTTTTTATGTCCACATGTTTACGTGAAACCCATGTTTACATGTTTACGTGAAATACGTAAATGTGCGTTTAGGTGCTTTTCGACCGTTATGGTCACAGAAGCCATTGCTAAACGACCGCAAATAACCATTTTGGAAATCGCTAAGGTCTGGCATTTTTCATTATTGCTTAACAATATTGGTTATATCTTCGAATGTAGCTCTGATTAGGGATAACTTACTTCTCATTCTATCTGTATTATATAAGAATATTAGCATTTTTTTTAAGGGATTGAGGATTGCAATTCGGTTCAATTCGGTAGCTTGGAAGTTTAAGTTGTTTTAGAGAATTTTTTCCAATTCATTCACATCCTCAACAGAGCACATATTGTTTTCAAATGATTTTCCAGATTGTTCTTTTGGACAGTGTAAACTTAGAAGTTCACAAATGGCAAGTTTGACTCATTGGCACGGCTTTCCCAAATCAACATTATTATTCAATCGATTCAAACCATTAGATAAAACTGTGAAAACTACGTGGTAAGTAGGAAATTGATACCAGAAATCACACGGCATCAGAAATTTGCGGAAGGTTAACGTTCACGATGGCTGGACATAAGCACCCACACTATGTATGCCAGGCAGGGGGAGAGATAATAGGAACTGGAAGAAAAACTGTAGTAATAGCTTTTCGATGTTTACAAGTTGTAAACTTTTAAAAATAACGGTTATATATTTAAATTAAACAAATTTAATTAATAATAATAAATTGGTGGAGGTGCGGTTTTGTCTCTTTCTGCTTTTGTCTGCGGTCGACCTTCGAAGTTTAAGAAGTTTAAGACTAGACGGTAGTTTTTGAATAACTATTGCTGAAGGGCAACAACGTAATAGTGGCTTTGGATAGTAGCTCTTTACCCAAGAGTCAGCTAACAGTATTGATATTTACACTCATGGACAAGAAAATTAGCGCATCAAGAAGGAGTCGTCAAAATGAAACGAAAATTTACATACGTAATGACTACTTTGATATAAGTAAATGATTAGAAAATCAAAGAAAAAGGATAATTTATTTCAGAGAAAAAGGCAAAAGAACGGAGGAGTTAATACTCCGTTGGACCCCCTCTAGCGCGAATGCACGATGCGATACGATCGGGCATTGAGTCATACAAGTTCTGTATGATGTCTTGAGACATTTCGTTCCATATTTGCTGTAACCTTGCCTCTAGTTCGTTCAAACTCGTGGGATGCCCAACTCGTCGTCCCAAATGATCCCAGACATGCTCGATTGGAGACAAATCTGGGGATCGGGCAGGCCAAGGAAGGGTAGTAACAGTGCGGAGACAGTCTTGTGACACCCTTGCCGTATGAGGCCGAGCATTGTATTGTTGAAAAAAGGCTCCTGGGAGCCGTTGCATGAGGGGCAACACATGTTGGATTTCATGAATATACCGCTGGGCTGTCATGGTGCCACGGAACAATACTAGGGGTGACCGTGTATTGTAGGCAATGGCACCCCATACCATCACACCAGCTGTGGGAGCGGTGTGTCGCTGTACAGCAAAGGCAGGATTGAAGCGTTCACCACGGGCTCTCCACACACGAACACGATTGTCATCACTGCCGAGATGGAATCTGGATTCGTCGCTAAAGACGACCTGGTTCAATTCCGCTGCAGTCCAGTTTCCTCGTGCGCGGCAAAACTCCAAACGGAGGCGTCGATGGGTGGGCGTCAAGGGCAGCACACGTAATGGGCGCCGCGATACCAACTGTCCTTCAGCCAGGCGCCTTCGTATGGTTCGAGAAGACACAGAGGCCCAAAGTGAAGGTGCTACCTGTGCCTGGATGGCAGCCGATGAAGCAGTTGGCTGTACGCGTGCATTTCTGACTATGTGGCGGTCTTCTCGACGACTGGTCTGTCGAGGGCGTCCTGAGCCTGGTCTTCGTGTACATGACATCTCTCGGGACCACTGGTCCCAACACCTCCTCACAACACAATCAGAGCGGCCTAATTGACGAGCTACTCGCCTAGCTGACCACCCAGCTTCCATCATCCCGACGATTCTCCCTCTCTCAAACTGCGACAACTGCGTATACTGTCTTCGAACACGGCGTAATGGCATGTGTACCTCAGCTCTTCCTTTGTAAATGATTCAGCACACTCAAACACGCTTTGGTTACCTGTTTTATACTCCACAGAGTACGATGTTCAACGCCCTCTACCGGCTATACGTATTGCGCAATCACGCTGCATTTCTAATCATTTGCATATCTCCCCGACATGTACCTTCACTGCAAGTTTCGTTACAATCCCGCAATTATTTATTGGTGCGCTAATTTTTTTGTCCATGAGTATATTTTTTGTGTATATAGTATACATATTTCGGTATATATCTCATATATAGAAGTCTTATATATTTTAAATTTAAGTTTTATCTTCTTAAGATAAATAGTTTTAGTTATCTTGATCCCTAATGAAGGATCACTTCATTACTGGAATTAAAATTATTGCCAAATCCTAAAGTATTAGAACAAAAGAGAATTCAACGATGAAGGGAAAAGCAAAATTTATGGAATAGTTTATAAAAGTATTTCTTTTATAAACAGAACTTCACATTTACTTCTTTGATATTGACTGTAGTTGGCGTTGGATCTATTCGATTCCTGTCCTGCTGAGAAGGAATAAACTAAGTCCAAATTGATTCGGAAGGGAGGCAAGTCCTCGGTGGCAAAAGGTCAAACGTACAATCAACCGACTGAAAAATTGTTGGCTGACGAAGTGTTGTTCTGTTGTTGTATCGACTGTTAGCCTTGCTTTCAGTTTTCGATTTTTCTTCTTCTAGAAAATCTTTACCCAACCGTAAATAAACACATTCCAGTAGATATGAAGGAACATTCTCAAACAAAATATTTGTTTAAAGTTTAATATAAAAAGATGTGAGTTAAAAAAATGGGGAAAATTCTGATTAATAGTTAGATGATGGAATTTTACTTAACGTAAGATCTATATAAACATTCGATTGAGCAGTTCTGGACAAATAACAAATAATATAGTCAATAATAAATAATCTTAAGGAAAATTTGATGAAAGAAACACTTCATTAGACAACTGATATTAAATTAGTTTATATTAGTGATTCAAATAAGATGGTTTCATGTGTTTTATTTTAACTGAATTTCATCAAATAATGAAAGGAAAGATAATTAAACAATTAACTTATTTAAATATTTTAATTTGAATCCATTATGTAATTAATCGGAATCTGTTTTATCGTTCGACCAATATTCGCTAACTATGGAAAAAACTTTAAAAGATCCGATTAAAATGATTAAAATAATCTATGCTAAGACCGTTGGGGGAAGCAGATTTGGAATTCCGCAATTAAAATATAAGGTCTTTGATTAAAAAAACTAGGGAGAGGGGTGCGACAAGGATGCTAATGATGTTAGTGACGAATTGTTTTCAGAACATGGGAGGGATGATAGTAGGAGGAAGAAGAATAAAGTGCATAAGATTTGCTGATGATATGGCATTGTCAGCAGAAGAGGAGATGATACTAAAGGATATGCTACTGCAGCTGAATGACAGCTGTGAGCAATATGGAATGAAGATAAATGTAAACAAGACAAAGACTATGGTTATCGGAAGAAAGACAAAGAAGATAAACATAAGTATTCGGAATGAGACATTGGAACAAGTGAACAACTTTAAATACTTAGGGTGTACTATAAGTAGTGATATGAACTGCTGCCAAGAAGTCAAGGGAGGATAGCAATAGCAAAGGAGGCTTTTAATAGGAAAAGGAGCATCTTCTGCGGACCTCTGGAAAAAGAACTAAGGAAGAGACTAGTGAAGTGCTTTGTGTGGAGTGTGGCATTGTATGGGGCAGAAACATGGACATTACGACGCAGTGAAGAGAAACGACTGGAAGCATTTGAAATGTGGATATGGAGAAGAATGGAGCATGGACAGACAAAATAAGAAATGAAGCTGTGCTAGAAAGAGTGGGTGAAGAAAGAATAATGCTGAAACTGATCAGGAAGAGAAAAAGAAACTGGTTGGGTCACTGGCTGAGAAGAAACTCCCTAATGAAGGATGCACTGGAAGGAATAGTGAACGGTAAAAAAGTTCGAGGCAGAAGAAGATTTCAGATGATCGACAACATTATGGTAAATGGATCTTATGTGGAGACGAAGAGGAAGGCAGAAAATAGGAAAGATTGGAGAATGCTGGGTTTGCAGTGAAGGACCTGCCCTTGGCAGAGAACTATGAATGAATGAATGATTAAAAAAAAAACAAAGGAACTCGTGATTAAGCGGAAATCCAAATCCTATAAATCTTATTCAACGACCTATTCAAGTATAGTTAAGTTTCCATACAGTGTGAAGAACAGCAGTAAGCGAATGATTCAAATAAAATGAGAATAAATAAAATTGCAATGAGAACACTGGAAAAACTAGGGAGATAATAATTTTCAACATGATCTATTTTCTATGTAATGTCTGCAAAACTGCTCATAATTGTTGCAATCAATGTTGAATGTAGAGATAGCCTGGCTTTGATCATGTTTATGAATTCATTGTATTGTTTTCTTCTTACAGATCTTACGAAAAATTCAGAAAATGAATCTTCGCCTGATTTTCGTGCTTCATCTAATGCAAAGGTCTCTTCCTTTTGGGACTCTTTTTTCCTTTTCTACCTATTAGATAATTTGCTTGTTAAACTCCTCCATTAATCGCATCATTTAGATAATTACAAAATTACTGTCAAACAGCAGCATAGAGTGGCGACATATTAAGTGAACGTCGAATAACACACCACACTGTTTCATTTCCGTAGAATCCATTTACACTTCTTATTTTCTTTTTCTTTACAAAGTGTATTCCATTTGAAAAGCACTGTGATCATTGTCCTATTGAAGAATTGTTTTGGAAGATTTTTTTTGTTACTCTTATGCCTTAAGGTTACACGAAGAGGTCTTAGGACGTACCCACATCTAGTGCGTTGATAGACTGTCCCTCTGCTGTGTACTCATAATTGATCACATTACGGCAGTCAAAGAAAACAGAGAACATCACCTTGCCTACGTTTCAGTCACAGAGCAGTTCTCACCAGGTTCTCACAACCATATCTTATATTTTCATTTCGGCTGAGGATCGTATGGGAAGTTCATCGT
>JAFIDM010000001.1:151840975-151870550 GCA_023159025.1 Thereuonema tuberculata | reverse complement strand
CCAATACCAACACTAAAAAAGTTTATTCCCCCTACCATCCTACTATTTTTCCAGCTTTCCAAAGCATTCTTCGAGATCTTGACATTAAACTTACTTCCCCCATTTGTCAACCCATTAACCGATTATTATCCCGGGATAAGTACGATGACCACGGTCTAAATTCCAGAGGCGTGGTCTATGCTTTTTCATGCAGACAAAATACTTGCCGATACATCGGGGAAACCTGCCAATCACTCAAAACTCGTATCGCCCAATATTCCTCAGCCGTTAAAAATAGCGATTCTAATTATTTAACCTTCGTTCACTTTTGTAATAATAATCACTCTCTGGACATTCACAATCCCACAATCATTTATCAGGAGAAGAACGACTTCAAATGTAAATGTAAAGAAACTTTTTCATTATTACCGATAAGTTATGTTACAACGACAAGTTATCGGTTTTCACTGTTCCCCAATACGGATTCCACAAATAATTTCAACTCCAATCCATATATTTTGCTCCTTTTTTTTAATTTTAATTCTGTTAACTTTTCAAAGTATTTGCTACTGTTGTCAATTTTAATTCTATGTCAACTTTATATCCAATTTAGACCTCTCATTTTGTTTTCCTGATTCAAGTTTTGTTTATTTTAGACTTAAAAAACATTATTAAAATTGGTTTTATTCTGAGGTTTTAAACTTCCCATCTTGGTTCGCGCCACACCTTTGTTTTAGCCCCGGGCCGAAGAGTCTGCTGCCCAACACCCCTGAACCCTAAATGTATCGTCCGAGTTACATGTCCATTTCTTGTTTTTGTTTTTCATTATTCCGCTTGATAACGAGATGTAAACCATCTTGAAAGTACTCGTCTTTTATTGTATATTTTTATTTATGTATTTAAATTAGAGCTGTGTGTGGTGGCCAGAATCTACTCATTTCAGAAAATACTTTTGTTTAGTCCCTGGCTGCAAGCAAAGGAGTATCACCTCACAGCAACTAACTTTATTGGATGTGTTTAAATAAACATTTCGTTTTAGAGTATATACGTACATAAGTAATGGTCTGTTCTGAACTTCAACATTTTTAGTATTAATTGTGTTTTAGTCACTTTTTCTGCTTTTTCTTGGGATATTTTTGGTTTTCTGGTCTTTCTTCTTCTGGTCTTCGACATTATCCGCTAAATATCATTAGATCTTTACACATACAGACAGACACATAATCACATTGATTTTAATAACCTTACTTTACTTCGGTTAAAATTTATGCAGTCAATATAATCATTGGATTGTGCGTAATTACGAAATTCTTTCACTATTATCGACTAATTGAAATCAATTTATTCCATAACCTCTGAGGAATTATTTTATATTATATTATTTTATATTATATTATGGTAGTTTAATTTTTTTTTTAATAATTTTGAAGAGCTAACTATCATGCGCCTCTTTAAAAACATTCTTAAAACATTTTCTAAAAATTTTTGATTGATTTTCTTCAATTTATTAATAGGATTTCTTATAAATGACTGTTTAAGTCTACGTTAAGACATTTACAAAATCTGGATAGATCGATACATTATTAAACTAAATGAAACATTTGAATTCATCTTTTGATTGAGAATATTCTGGAAGTGAGGGAGTTGTGGTCTTTCTTATCGTATCTTGGATATCATCGTCTAAGGATAAAATCGTCTGAGGGACTTGATGACAATTTCCTATGTGGGAAATGAAAGATTTGATCCTTCTCACTCTTCCGTAGGGATTAAAATCTCAGAAACTGTTCATTTACAGAAACTGCGCACATTGTAACATCAATTGTCAATTTAATTAAGAACTTACTGTAATTTTAGAACAGTGCATGTCAACAAATCCTGAATAGAGAGAAAGGGATTAGAAATAGTGGAGTTCTTTCATTTGCAGATGCAGTGAGAGAGGGGTTATAACTCCCCCAAAAGAACGCCAGTGTTTTAAGCCCATCTTAAAAAAAAATACAATTTAAGAAGAGAAAAAAAAAATAGTTAAGCTAAAGTCATAAAACCATTGTTAACTATAAAAAGAACATCTCGTTAGGTCTTTTGGACAGCTTTTTTCCCAATGTTTAGGTTCTGTGCTTAATTAATTAAATCAGAAAGTAAGTAATAATTACAGTGATTGCTATTCTTAAGTCATAAAAATTAAGCCTGACATGTCTTTCGTTGTTTTTACAATTAATGGCCCATGTTCTTTTAAAAGAGCAGTTGAGGTAAAGACGTACAGTCTATATAAAACGCCATTTCCCCCAACATAAACAAAGAGATTAGCTGCCCTTGTTTCTTTAGAAATGTCCATTAAATCCATGCTTTGGCACCAAATGAGCGCGTTCATTCAATCTTAATGAATTTTGTCGACGATAATCAAAGGCAGGCGCGAAAAGCAGATTAAATCTTTAGGAGGAAGGGGATTTCACTCTCCTTATTCGGATTCAAATTAAGTCAATCGTTGGTTCTCTTCTTGATTGAAGTCTCATTAAATCCACTGAAATATTTTGCTTCGTTATTTGTCTGGTTATGTTTGTGTCACATTCGAATGGCTTCAAGGATTTCCATAACTTAATATAAAAGACACTTTTATTGTGAACTCCACCAGTCTTATCTTTCAAAATGATTCCCAAATCCCTCGATAACTGATCTGATTTTTTTCTTTGATTATTTTCTCTATTTTTTCTTCTCCCGCTCTTCAATTCTCAGAATTGACCTCCAGCGCTGACTTACAGTAATACGATGGTTAACTGAACACATAATTATGTACGTAGTTATTAAAAATAGCTAAAACGGAAGATACTTAGAAGGAGTTTCAAGTTTTTTAGAAGATGTGGGTTTGGAAACTGAAAATGTCGTTCTTCTAATTCATTTCTCCATTCGTTGTAGAATGATTATCGAATAAGAAGGAAAAAAAAAATTAGTGATTGTTTTTTTTTAAATCACTAAAGTCAAATTCCTCTTTAAACCTGCCGAGGCTCTTTTTGTTTATTCGTAGGCAGATCACGCTAAAATGCTGGAACCGAGGCTGGACGAATTTCTGTGAAATCTTTATTTCATGGTCTAACTTAAAAGTTAGAAATATTTATTTCCATTCCCTTCTCACTCCCGAAATCTCTGGCTAAAACGAACTAATTTCAATATGTTCTTTATTTATGATCTAATTTGAAACAGGAGCATGATGTTTTTGGTCTCCCTTCTCAGGGGGAATTGTGGTAGAGGAACGTATACTTAGCTGTAGTAAAAACTTATAATAATGTATTCGATCCTTTTCTTTAGAATATTCTATTGAATTGATAGTTATAGATTCTTCTTATTTTAGACCAACAACGAAAATACGTTTTTTTTTCTTTCGCTAAGAAACATTTTAGAGAAATAAAAAATACATACAAATTCTCAATTTTTAAAATTGTAATATAGATTTTAAAAATGATAATTATTCGTTTAATTAATTTATTTAATCCGGGAAAGAAAAGGAGGATTAGTTAATAAGCTATAAATTCAATATCGATGAATACTTGAATCCTATCTGATTGTGAAACGGATCGAATAAATTATTATAAAAATTTATTGTAATTTACTATATGTTGTCATAAAATAAAAATATGAATAATTTATAACTTTTAAAATGTTTCATGATTTCTAAATAACATAGTTCAACGTTAATTTACGAAACTCAAAATGCACAAATGATGCACTTGATTGATGATGTTTATTTTGTTGGGATTTATCTTGTGATGTTCATGAGAGAGAGAATGGACTAAAAAAGGATGAATCCATGGGCCCCTACTTTTCATTTGTGGCATTTCTATTGTGATTGTCTTATAGGGGAACGTATGTCGTATTACTCTTGTCTGTGCTGTGTCATATAAATGCCCTACAAGGCTTTTCGTTGCCTAATGAGAATATGTGGGAGATTGTGTCCCATTCATCACAAGTCGTCCTTCTTGTCTACTTACCAAAAGAAAAAAGAAAGATAATGAAAAGTGGTTTACAACAAAATGTGGGACAACTAATATTATTTATTGTTTTATTTTTATTTGATTTTTTTTTTTAGCAAGCACATTGGCAATGCTATCAAGAAAATATTTCAGGAAAAGTAACTGTTCCAATAAACGAACATAATTAATAATAGGGAAAAAAATAACATTTAATATACTATTCTCAGCTCTAACATTACTAATGTGATGTCGTAAGTTGTTTTTTTCCGCAATTAATTCGATTTATTTGGATTTCTACTTTGTTGATGAATAAAAAAAACCCTATCAACATGTTTCTATCTCCTGGAATAGAATTTTAAATAATCAGCGGAAATGGATTATTCGGGAAATTTTTCGAAAAAGGTTTCTTTAACTTAGAATAAAGAAAAAAAACCCCACTTACTATTCCATTTCTTTGTTTGTAGCGAATCACGATAAAACGGCTTGACGGATTTTCTTGAAATTTGGTCTGGTGCTAATTTAGAGTTCAATTTACAACATAGACCCATTTGTTTTGGTCTCCAGCCTCTCATTCTTAAATGAATGATCCCGAAATCCTTCGCTAAAACGACTGCATGAATTTTCTTAAAGTTTGGTACGAGGGTCCATTTAGAAAATATCGTTATTTTTTGATCTCTCGGTGGCCTTCAAATAAACCCCTCCCCCTTTCCATCGGTATCTGCTTCTTCAGAATACATTGGATGGCTGAGTCAAATAGTAACTTACTTCAATTTTATATTATTATTATTATCATTATTCTATTTGTCAATGAAGCTAAAATGAATGTAATTTAAAAACATTAAAGGAACATAAACGTCATCAACATAAAGACAGAAACGCAACAAAAGAAAGATATTTAAGAACTGAAACTAAATACTGTTCAATAGAACGACGATGAAGGATTAAGATATTTCTTTCTGTTAGGTAATATTTTCTTTCTGATTGAAACATCCTTCGCAATCAAATTACTTTTCGATACGAACGATTTCGAACAGAAAAAAAAAAATGAAACTTTACCGAAACTTGAATGTAATATTTTTTTTGTTCAATTTTATTTATTACATTAATTGATAATTTTCTAATCTTATATTTACAGTAATTTACAGAATATAACTTTTTAAATATGTTAAATTTGTGATAAACAAATCTGGTGTTCCAATACAAGAACAAAATTATTAATCGCAGAAAAAAAAAGAAAATGAAGAAATTTACAGAGAATTAAAAGAAAGAATATTAAAATATAAATATTAAAATATTTTATCTTCCATAAATCAGCAATGATTTCATTCAATGTTAAAGAATCTGTCATTGTCTAATGAGAATAGACAGAGCGTAAAGAAAGGATTCTAAAATCATCTTCCAGAAGAGACGAAATTGATGTAAGAGGCCGGATCGATGCTCGCCCGCCTTTAATTTCCTCGAATTAGAAACCAAAAGACCAAGATTTGTTGTAATACAAATTATTTTAGTTAATTTGTGTGTTTTTTAAGACTTTTTAAATTTCTACAAAGTTTTAACTAATTAATTTTTAAGTAATTCCAAGTTCATTAAGTAATTCCAGCGTTGCTCGGGAATTACAATTAAGGAAAAATATACTTTGAAGCATTTTTTCCTTGTTTAACATTAAGTCCCATGAATCAAATAAATAAATAAATAAAGAAATAAATAAATGACTCCGATTTGCCGACACTTAAAATGAAAAAAAATTATCCTATTCTCTTTTTTTCCAATTATCCAATTGAAAAAAAATGATCCAATTCAATAAAATAGATTATTGATTTTTAAAATGGATACTTTGCAGCAAAAAAGTGGTTGGAAACTATCCTAGGAAGCATCCAATCAAATACTTTTTAAACGAAACAACTTTTTAGAAGAAATTTGAATGTGAATATTCTATTATTGTTAATAAGTTTGATTTGATTGATGAACCTAATTGACATTTTCTCGAAGCTTCTGTTACGATTTCCCAATGATTCTTCTCTCACAGCACATCATATTTTCATGCATATTTACATCTCGTTTTACAATGCTTGAAAAATTTCTAAAAGTAGATGAACAAAATATTTACTTACTCAAAAAACAAAAGGTTCAAGTTCCAGTTCATTGAGAAAGGATCTGAACAGACTTTAACCAAAAAAACTAGAATGTTAGTAACTTCATGTTTTGGTTTATCTTTACTTTTGCTCAAAAACAACATATAATATCCGCCATTCAAACAAAAATTAAATAAGCTTTAAATAATTTCTCTGAAACTATACCACTGAAAAAGACTGAAACTTAATAAAATTAGTGGGAAAGGAATGTGGGAGGAACTGGCAGACAAAACAACAAACAAACTTAATTTCTTCATAATTTCTTAAGTTGTCGGACAAACAACGAGTTTAAAGGAACCCCATTCGTTCCAGAGATTGTTTCTAACTGATGACGTTTTGTCTTACTCTTTCTGCTGTTTTCTGGATTCTTCTATTATAGCATAATGAAAAGTTTTAAAGTTTATTAGTAACATAGATTCAAAATCAACCAACTGCGAACCAAAGAAAAACGTCAACTTATATTCACAATCTGCATCAACAACAAACGGGATACACGCTACTCACCAATGATCCTATTGTTTATACTAAGGAGAAGGACACGTATCTAAGAAAATTCATGGAGACTTTATTAATAAAAACAATGAAATGCTATAACACCGAAATTTCAGTGACTAATGCCCTACAATATAACTTAATATGACCATTTACTATTTGTTTTGATAGTTCATACAATAATTTTGCACAACATCTTTGTTTATTGGTAACATTTACTGTAGACTGTTGAATTATTACTTTGTATTTGTTTGTTGAAATTCTTTTCTGGCTTCAATATTATGTTCGGAGCCATAGATTTTTCCTTAACATTAATATTATGTTTATCATCTGAAGAGGAGGACTACGATCCTCGAAACATATCATGAAGTTTTTGTAATGAAGTGTTTATTTTTACTTATTGTGTGTGTTTGGTCCTTCTTCAATATAATTACGCACATCATGTCTGATAATTATTATATTCACAATATTGACATTGTCTTCAGATAGACATTGTTAGCGAGTTACCTACAGTTCGAGTGGAACTTACAGAAGTTTCATTTTCTAGTGTTTTTTTGTTCGTTTGTTAATGAAACAAATAATCACACTATGTTTAAACTTTAGATTATTTTACGTTATGTTGCCTGAAAGAAGAAAGCTCTGTTTGCATGAATCTATATACTGTATTACCTAAAATCTTTTATTTCTCTGTCTGTCCGGAGCAGTGCAACAATGGAAACGGTGTTTCCTTTTGAATGTTGCGAGAAAGTCGACAAATGCAAAAGGCGCATTGTTGAACTTCTAAATGTTGCATTCTATCCGTCAACAATGGCGCGCGCTATCAAATAATGAGTTCATACAAAAAGGAATAACATATCATTATTTGCTTAACTATTCAACAAATCAGAACCGCATTCATTGGAAGCGATTCTTCTCGGATTATCCGTGCTCTTAAATAACAATCAATATAAATTCCTAATCTTATTTACTGTAAATTGAGTAAACTGAACACCCGTTTTCAGTTAACAGTAAATAAGGTTAGAATGTATGTTAGTTGTTATTTAAGAGCACGGGCTGATTGTATATTTTCATACATCACATATTACAAACGATATTGTGAAAGATATTGAGAGGAAACGTTTGAAAAGAGCACAACAGACAGATTTGGATCGAAAGAATGAAGCCGAACGGTCAAGAGCGAAGGAGACAACGGAAGAGACACAAGAGAGACAGAGGTTAGAAGCCGAACGACATCAGGCAGAGAGAGAGACAGAGACTTTAGGTCCCCGAACTCTACTTCATCTAACATCTATCTCAACATATCTCAATCTGTACACGAGGGTTGGCCTAGTCTTTTATAAATAACGATAATTTACAACTTAGAGCTTTTTGTGGACATTTGTTAGTTGAGTTCTAAGAACAAGAGTGGAAAGTAAGAGAAGTTAACAAAAACGAAATAAGCATTCAGATATAGATTACACAAAGGAATGCTTTGCTTTGAATTTATATTTAGGATAAATTGATTTAAATTTAAAACTTCTGCATAAGAACACTGGAAAACTGAAAATGTTGATTGCGACAAAGAAATATATACTCATGGACAAAAAAATTAGCGCACCAAGAAATAATTGCGGGATCGTAACGAAACTTGCAATGAAGGTACATGTCGGGGAGATATGCAAATGATTAGAAATGCAGCGTGATTGCGCAATACGTATAGCGGGTAGAGGGCGTTGAACATCGTACTCTGTGGAGTATAAAACAGGTAACCAAAGCTTGTTTGAGTGTGCGTTGTGAGGAGGTGTTGGGACCAGTGGACCCGAGAGATGTCATGTACACGAAGACCAGGCTCAGGACGCCCTCGACAGACCAGTCGTCGAGAAGACCGCCACATAGTCAGAAATGCACGCGTACACCCAACTGCTTCATCGGCTGCCATCCAGGCACAGCTAGCACCTTCATTAGGGGCCGCTGTGTCTTCTCGAACCATACGAAGGCGCCTGGCTGAAGGACAGTTGGTATCGCGGCGCCCATTACGTGTGCTGCCCTTGACGCCCACCCATCGACGCCTCCGTTTGGAGTTTTGCCGCGCACGAGGAAACTGGACTGCAGCGGAATGGAACCAGGTCGTCTTTAGCGATGAATCCAGATTCAATCTCGGCAGTGATGACAATCGTGTTCGTGTGTGGAGAGCCCGTGGTGAACGCTTCAATCCTGCCTTTGCTGTACAGCGACACACCGCTCCCACAACTGGTGTGATGGTATGGGGTGCCATTGCCTACAATACACGGTCACCCCTAGTATTGTTCCGTGGCACCATGACAGCCCAGCGGTATATTCATGAAATCCTGCAACCACATGTGTTGCCACTCATGCAACTGCTCCCAGGAGCCATTTTTCAACTAGACAATGCTCGGCCTCATACGGCAAGGGTGTCACAAGACTGTCTCCGCACTGTTACTACCCTTGCTTGGCCTGCCCGATCCCCAGATTTGTCTCCAATCGAGCATATCTGGGATCATTTGGGACGACGAGTTGGGCATCCCACGAGTTTGAACGAACTAGAGGCAAGGTTACAACAAAAATGGAATCAAATGTCTCAAGACATCATACAGAACTTGTATGACTCAATGCCCGATCGTATCGCATCGTGCATTCGCGCTAGAGGGGGTCCAACGGAGTATTAACTCCTCCGTTCTTTTGCCTTTTTCTCTGAAATAAATTATCCTTTTTCTTTGATTTTCTAATCATTTACTTATATCAAAGTAGTCGTTACGTATGTAAATTTTCGTTTTATTTTGACGACTCCTTCTTGGTGCGCTAATTTTTTTGTCCATGAGTGTATTTTTTTTAAAGAGTTGTAATTTGAAAAGCAAGGAACGATTTCACCAAAAAATTAGAAAGAAAATCTAAGGAAGGAATTTGTTCTTCTGTTTTTAGTGGTACAATTGGATGTCAAATATAATTAAAAACGTTGAAACTAAACAGATAAAATACAAACAGAAAATACAGGTGTGCGATAATCTGTGTAGAAATTCAGGTGAAATCATAAAACAAATCAATAAACAAACAAACCTTGTATTTTATCAAATCAGGATTCTGATGATTCATAAAGTTGGAACTCAACAACATTCCAATCATAAACTCATTCCATTCTTTGGAAATATTTCCTCTGATTCTTTTAAATAATTGTAATTTAAAAGCAATACAATTGTCGCACATCACGAATCGTGTTTTATCCTTCATGTTTTCTTTGTGCTATCCAATTTTTGTTTGTTTGGAGGATTCCAAAAACCACAAAATAACCTAGGAAGTTTCGAGGTTGAAATAAATAAACATTCAGGCAACAAATGTTAAGACATGTAAAAGACAAGCAATAAAAGGAATATTGTTTATATCTGTTTTCAAATAACACACTTTGCTTTAATATACAAAATAAAAAAATTGAGATTGACACAAGAATGTGTTCACCTTCAAATCCAGCAATGATTATGATTGAATCTAATTCCTAAATGATTTTTTTTTCCTTATTCTTGAATTTTCTTTAGTTGTAATTTAAAGGAAAGTTAGCAACGACTCCTATTTCTTTTCGCTTATCATTAACTTCTACTAAATGAAAATTTGATTTTTCTTAAGTATTTTTTTGTATCTTACTCATTATTAGCATCTATTTAATATTCAATTTGTGTCTTTGTTAAGTTTTTTATGTGGTAAGTTTCCATCCATTTATCGTTTTTGTATTTTAAAATCATAAATAATTAAAAAAGACTTTTGTTGCAGCGGTAATGCACAGGACTGAGAGCTAGAAGAGCTGGATTCAATTCCCGACGTTTGCCAGGTGTTCTCCTTCAGACGGCTCCTAGGGTTCATCCAACTCTCATCCGTCTCTCTAGTTTACAGTTTCTTCCCCTTGCGTTTCTTTGCTGGCATCGGCCTGACCTCAACTTAATCCCATTGGTTAGAAAACGTCGTGAGTTTTATCTCCTGCGACCCCAACAGACACATAGATCTGTAATGCGATAACTTTAACTTTAACTTGCAATAATTACAGTTGTGTTGTGTTGGAAGGCGTTGACAGAAGTAAATAAATACTCATTTCTAAAAGAGCCTAAAATTCTAAAGGAATTGTGATTGTATCTAAAGAAGTGTTAAAGGCATTACTTACAGTGTTAGCTTAACTAGTGCAGTTCTTATTTAAAGAACTTGTCAGTCTAAAATGTTACAATAAGAATATTATCATAATAGTAATGAAAAATGGCTACGGGAGATCGAGAATCATGTAGATGATATGGACTGAATATAAATGAAACTGAATACTTAAATCAAAATCTAAATAAATGAGAATAAACTTTATCTCTAGATTCAGGATATCTGAGGCTATCTGGATATACTTTCTGAAGTGATGATAATGATGATGAACTGTGAAAGAAATAAGAAAACAATTGTAGAGGAGTACATTTTTATTCTGATAAAACAACAAGCTACAATTGGCTCCAACTTTAGCTTATTATCTTCAAGACAAATCGAAACAGTTGCATCAAAAGTTTCTAAACACTAAAATCTAAATATTTCTATGTGTTTTCTGTTTATTTATTGTGGTAATGATTATTGGTAGATTCGTACATTAGTTTATTTTCAGTCCTTATAGATTTAATTTCTATAAGAATCAGCACAAAGAGATCAAATATGGTGACATTTCTCTAGCATTACAATTTCAAACTTTGTAGGGTCAATAACTTTTGAGTAATTGTGATTAGTAAAAACAGCGTAATTTGGTAGTTTTATTTTTTTTATTTCTAGCTTTCTGTTTATTTAATGATTCCATAATAAAATCAGGAGAGTTTCTTTGTAACAACCCACATCTACCCCTACACTCTCACTTTCTCAGGTTGTACAGTTTGTACATTAACACGACGGACGGACGGACATATGGAATTTTGACTTAGATGTGAATTTTAAAACTTTTTTATCTTAACCCTTCTCTTCAAAGTACTGTATATTAAAAGATTTTACGATCATTAGACCAAATGAAAGTAATGATTAGAAAAGAAGATACAAAAGACAACAGCCCCCTTTTTTTCCTTTATATTTTATATCTTTAAATTAATATCATTCAAAATAATTCGAGTCGTTATTTATGAGAATATATTTTTTTTTTATCTTACAAATTCCTTGAGCAGAAAGAAAACAGAATTTAATTTAGAAACGGATCTAATATCATCAATTATGGAAAAGAAATAAACAAATGGAAATATATGAAAGACGAAATTCTTCATTAAATTACAGAGATTTTCGTTTTCTAATTTAATATTAAAAGTACAAAGAAAGAAATGAAAAAATCACAAAGAAAAGATTACAAAATTGCCACGAAAAGGATTAAAATTAATAAAATTCTATTTGTAATCATTAACATTTTCAATAAACAACCTCTGAAGCTCCTTCAATTGCAGGAACTGTTATAAAAGAAAACCTGCTAAAACCCAGCGATGATAACAGAGAATTTTTCTATGATATTTTTTTATGGCAAATGTCACTTGGTTTTGCCAAATATAATATGAAGTAATTTGAATTTTCCCAAAATCAAATTTTGGGAAAATCGACTTAACAAATAAAAGGAGACGACAGAGAATGAGGATTTTCGTGTTAACGAGTTTTGTAGCCAATTGCTTTAATTTGCAGAAGATGTTTTAAGAATCCATTCGATCAGAAAACAAGAAATTACATAGTTTGGAAACGATATTCAGAAAGCACTGCCTTTAGTTTTTCGGTCACTTCCTCTTTTATAATAATAATAATAATAATAATAATAATAATAATAATAATAATATACTACTACTACTATTACTACTACTACTAATAATAATAATATCAATTTATTGTCTTGTAAAAGTGTATATTACTTTTTTGATTACAATTTTGACAGCTCAATTACTTACAAGGGGAAGACAGCCGTCGAGAAGACAGCTTCAAGGCAATAACAAATGAAAATAAACCTATAAATATGAGAAATAAACCAAAAAAATCATTTTTTATGTTAAATATAGAAGAAATTTTACAATATAAATATAATTTATAATATAAAGTAAGGCCAAAAATAAAGTTAAGTCAATTTAAATAAAGTATGTCAAGTCGTAAGGCCAGGAATGAAAAGAAACCTTTCACTATACTTTATTTCCATACTTTATTTCCAAACTTTATTTCCATACTTTATTTCCAAACTTTATTTCTGTGTAAACAAATTACACATTTAGTAAATTTGCTTTTTTGGGACTGTCATGGCGCTTGACCGGATGTAGAGGAAAAGGAAAGAGGTAAGAAAGATTATCAATGAGCACAAACCTATAAGACTATATATTACGATTGTACTGTACTGTACATTATGTTGAAGAAATAGATATGTTTAATTTTTCTTTTTAATTGAATCTGAGAAGAACAGTCACGAATTGCTTTTACAATTTTATTCCAACTTTATTTCTTGGCTGTCGTTTTTGATATTAATTTAGGATTAATTTAATATTAGAAAGATGGAAATGAAGTGTAATGCAATTGAAAAACAGCTTTGAATTGATTATTCTTAGGTGAAAAGTAAAGGAGAAAGGATTCTTTGTATGTTTCGTCCAGAGGGATACAGTAAAAACCTTTTTTTTAATCGAGGAATGTCAGAAAATGCTTTTGAACGATCATTCTTTCATGGAAGTGTTACCCCATATATTTATCCATAAAGGATATTTGTATGAATTAGTGGATTTAACATTATTATCCTAAGAAGATAATAAAGGTTCCTAATGATACCCAATTTTTGAAGATTTTTTTTAATTGCAGGGAGATTTTTTTTTCTTCTCCGATTCCTTTTTGGATTTTTAGTTCTCCTGATTGGATAAAATGTTGCTGTCGATTGGATAACAAAGTGACAGTCAGACTTTCTATTGTTTTGGAAGAGAAACTGAAGAAGTAAGAAACACCCCAAGGATCAGATCAGAATTAGATCGCAGGTTCAGACATCAAGGCTGTGACGGACATTTTAAATATACGAAGAATTCAAGATGTATAACAAGGAGTTGTTGCACAAGGAATGGCTGTAATTGCTAGAGAAGTAATTGTTAAAGACTACTTTATTTTTCTTATTTTCTTGTATTATATTTCTGTATCAGAAAAACATGTAAACTGTTTTGGTTGAATTTAAAATTAGGTCATTTTAGGATAGCCTTAATTCAAGATAGATAAATGTGAACTGGAGATGAAGTTTTTGTTCGTTATTTTTAGCAATAGAACATTTTTATTCACAAATCATCTTTAGTAAAGAAAATAAATTTGGAAGTAGATAATGAGATAAAGAAGAGAAGATGGAAAAGAATTGGTCCTTAGAGGCAACGTATCCTATAGTGATGAGGAACGTGAGTCTTTGCGAAGGAAGAAAGGTTTGTGGGTAAATGTTGTAATTTCTGAAGCCATTTTCTTCGTGATAAATTCCGTTGTATCAGTTTCAGTATTTATTCCTTTAATGAAAGGGAAAAACTTTACTTATAAAAATCAGTTTATTTTTTCAAGAAAACCCATAGTGATTAGATCAATGCTTACTGAAGTTAATTGCTTGGACTTTTCTGGTGTTTTGAGAACATCTTGATCTGATTCTGCATCTCCGGTAGCACAGAACCATGAACAGTAGCTTTGGCTGAAGTTTGTTCAGCAGCAGAACGTGGATATGTTTTGCTTCCACGGACGAATCGAAGCTACAGCCCACGACCAATCGATGACTGCGGCGGAAAAACGCCTGATTCCCTGTGTGGCTTTAAGTCATTCCACTTCAGTTCGAAGGGAGGGAGGGAAAAGGCTTTATTGACAAGTGTCGCCGAACCCACACATTGCAACTAGATAAGTCTCAGAATAAAGACAACAAAACAAGACAGGGATTTGCCACGAAGACATTTCATTGACTTATCACAAAACCACAACATTAGAATTCAATTCCCTGGAAGCTTTTATTCAATTGCCACAAAAAAGAAATATTAAAATTGTTAGGGAAGATTTGATTCAGAATTGGTATTGTTTTAATATTTCTTGATGTTTGTTTCTTCGGTAACTTATTAACACCCTTTTAAAACACTTAAGTACAGTGAAGAATTTTAGATTTTTAGGTTTTTTTTAGGTTCAACTTACGTTCTAAAATCAAAAATTGCAGCAAGAATCAATGGTTTTACTCGAACTGAACTAAAATATGTAATTTCTGGAATCTCTAAATGGCTGCAATAATTTTTATTCTTTAATACAAATGCCTGTGTGGCATTATTTGTAGTATTGTATAACCTGGCGAATTAATTTCAATTTGAAGTATTTTTGCAGTTTTTGAACCTGTAAGACTTCAAATTGAATGATTTTTTCTTGTTTTTTTAAATATATAGGGTGAGACATTTAATATGAAAAGTGGAATATCTCCGAAAGGAAGCGTTACAAATGTTCCAACTATAATTTGTGTGTTTGAAAGTGAGAAAGAAAGTAGCGCTATTAGTTTTTTTTTTTTTTTTTTTTTGTTCGTTTTTTTTTTTGTTTTATATTATAATATTTTTTTTTTTTTATAAAAACCTTTTTTTTTAAAGCGGCATCTGAAGCTATTCAAAAAAAAATTAAAAAAAATGAATAAATTTGTCTCTGAAACATTTTTTTCTTTACCGTCTTTTGACGATACATTTCAATTTGAAAAGTAGGTTAAGAACATTTTGCGCTTCAAAATGGAAAGCAATAATTTTTTTAGCATTACAAAACAAACAATTTCAATGAGCAACTTATTCCAATAAAGTAACAAATAACAATCTCTATCTCAATCTCTACATTTAACGGAAATAAGTTTTTATTAAAAAAAATATAATATTTTTATAACTTTGGAGTAAATATCATTTCAGATGTTATTCGTTTGCCAATTGTCATCCTACATTGGATTGAAGGTTTACGAGTTGATTTCTCTGCAGATGAAGATAAGAAATTTAAATATCTGTAGATGAGAAACTTTCAGCTGTCAATAATCTGGACAAAACATGGAACAGGCAGTTGTAGAACGAACGAAAGACGTAGTCCATCGTCTAGTTCTTTCCGTCGTGTTGTTGCAACAATTTTCGGAAAGTGGAATACAACCGAAAAAAAGAACCGTAAACAATTGCAATATTAGCTGTAGTCGCTCAGGATCCTCATCTAAGTTTTCGGGCATTAGCTGCTGATTTTGTAATATCTCAAGAGAAGTGTTCTAAGAATATAAAAACAACATAAGTTTCATCTGTATCATTTGTTGTTACACCAAGATCTTCATGGGAAATGATTTCCACAATCGAGTGGTATTTTGTTAATGGGCACGAAAAAAATTTCCATCTTTTTCTTTCGGTGCTATTTTCTGATGAATCGACGTTCACTAATCGCGGGCAACACAATCTGCATAATTGGACCGTTGAAAATCCTCGATGGTTAAAAAAAATATGCAGGAGAGAAAGCGAAATGTCTGTGCAAATATTGATCAAGAAACGTTTTTAGCCACTCATTTTGCTTCAACATCTCGAAAAATGCATCGAGGTTGATGGTCAACATTTTGAACATTTATTGGACTCATTAAGTTACTCATTGAAAATTGTTTATTTTGTTTTGCTAAAAAAAATTATTGCTTCCCATTTTGAAGCGCAAAATGTTCTTAACCTACCTTTCAAATTGAAATGGTATCGTCAAAAGAAAGCAAAAAGAAAAATGTTTTTGAGACAAAAGTTATTTCTTTTTTTTGCGTAGATTCAGATTCGCTAAAAAAAAAAAAAAATAGGCTTCCACTGAAAAAAACTAAGTTGAATACGAAATGACCATGAAAACGTTCATCAAATGAAAAAAAAATAAAGCTACTTTCTTTCCCTCTTTCAAACATATAAATTTGGAGCATTTTTTCTCTACAATGCTTCCTTTCGGAGGTATTCCACTTTTTCAGGTTAAATGCTTCACCCTTTATACGTACAAATGTAATTCATGATGTACACTCCCGTGCAACTAAATGGACTCACTCCTTCAGAGTGCACAAAAAGGCGTATATTTTTTAAATGGCTTAACCGATTTTCAAAAAAAAAATTTTTTGAAAGCCTAATGTTTTTACTTTACAATGACACCATTATCATTAAAATCTGTACAATATTTTCCAAATGAATGTGATCTGAACGTAAGCGTAGCAAAATGCAGTCTGAACGGAAACCATGAGTTGCGCGCCGCACTCCCCTATAAAATCCCACATGGACCGATATTTCTTATCAGTCGCTTATCAGACGTTCATCTGTACACATCTCTGCAGGTTTAATTCATTGTTTTCACAAACCCATGGATACTTCGCCAGAAGACGCCGCACAAGTTGTTGCTTTGTTGCATGCAGGCCACAGTCAACGAGAAGTCGCTCGTCAACTAAACTTGAGCCAATCTGCTGTCTCAAGAGTATTCAGAAGGTTTCAGGAAACTGGTACCTTCACCCGGAGACCACATACTGGTCGGCGCCGATGCACATCTGAGAGGGACGATCGCTTTATGGTTTCAATTTCACTGTGAAATCGCCATCTCACGGGCGTCGATCTGCAACAGGAGCTGCCACAAGTTCGTGGAGTAGCTGTTAGTCAATGGACAGTCAGAAGACGCTTGAAGGAAGCCAACCTCACTCCAAGATGGCCCGCTAGAGGCCCAAAATTGACCGTAAGTCACCGCACAGCACGACTCGAATTTGCTCGGGAACACGTCAATTGGAGCATCGAGCAATAGCAGTCCGTCCTATTCACTGATGAGAGCAGAATGTGTCTCCATGGTAATGATAGGAGAGGCCGGGTCTACCGGCGTCCAGGAGAGCGATTTTCACAGTGCTGTTTTGCTGAAACAGTCTCGTACGGCGGCGGTTCCTGCATGATGTGGACTGGCATATCCCTTGAGGGAAAAACAGATCTTGTTTTCATACCTGGTGGAGGCCGGAGGGGGGGGGGGGTTGACTGCTCGACGATACATTGAGGACATTCTCCTGGATCATATTGTGCCCTACGCAGGATATATCGGGGAAGACTTCATGTTGGTGCATGACAATGCCCGGTGTCATTCAGCACGAACCACTCGGCAATTCATGGAGGAAGTTGGTCTCGAGACGATGGAGTGGCCAGCCCTCAGTCCCGACATGAATCCGATTGAGCATTTGTGGGACGAGCTCAAACGGAGGGTTCGAGCCAGAAAAACGGCACCGTCTAATATCAACGAGCTCAAGATTGCGCTGGAGGAGGAGTGGAATGGGATCCCTCAAGACTTTGTCAAAACCTTAATAGGGTCTATGAGGAACCGCATGCAAGCCGTCGTATAGGCAAGGGGAGGCAATACCAGGTATTGATTAATAAAAAGTTTCCTTGTTTTGCTTGAATTTTTTGTTGTATTTTAATTTTAAGTATCTACATTTTTTTTTCCTAAGCATGCATTTTGCTTGCGTTTTCATTCAAAATGCATTATAAAAGAAAATATTGTACAGATTTTAATGATAATGGTGTCATTGTAAAGTAAAAACATTAGGCTTTCAAAAAAAAATGTTTTGTGAAAATCGGATAAGCCATTTAAAAAACATACGCCTTTTTGTGTGCTCTGAAGGAGTGAGTCGATTTAGTTGCACGGGAGTGTAGTTACAACGAAATGCAATCCTGGATTTTGTTTTGCTTTTCCTGTAAGTTTCCCTGAATTAAAATAATAGAACTCAGATTGACATTTGGCTTTTTTTTTATTATTTTGGATTTCCCAAAGACGAAACAACTGAAGAGAGTTAATCATAGACTGTTATATTATTATTATTATTAATGTTTTCAGCAAAGCCAAGATTTTAAGAATCATTCACTTTCTCTGGTCTTGTCTGAAATTCGCAAAGTGTTCTTAGAAATTTGACGCAACTGCTTTTTCTTTTTAAAATAATTCTTAATAATTACTACAAAATCAGCAAATTATTTAAAAGATGAATTCATGAATTTATTGAATAATGTTTTGTTTTGTCCGTTTATTGTTTTTTTTTTTCAATGTTTGAAAAATCGATTAAAGTATTACTATTTTTTGGAAAAGTTATATATAAAAAGTATTTCTCTGTTGAAGTTATTTTTACATCTTAAGGTTCCTCCAATTACTTTCGAACAATTTCAATTAATACAATATTTTGTTTTCCTTCAATCTCTCCTCTCTAACCACCGTTGTCAGCGACTGGATGGACATAACTTAAGTTTAGTTTGTTTTCTTTTGCTTTCTATCACTTCACATGCAAATTGATGAATCAAATTCAGAAGAAATGTTAATGTTTGAAAAAAAAAAAAAAAACTTATGTAAAGTATTCATTTTGTAAAATATTGATTTAACGTTGCAAGTTAATAGAGTTGAAATATCAAATGTGAATTAAAATTAAAACTTCAATTTAACGTTTTTTAAAAGTCATTAGACAAGAGACAAATACGAATCAAGTTAAAATTTAAAATTGAATCTAAAAATGTACATTTATTAGTTTTCTTTGTGAATTGAAGAAAGCTGAAATTTTTGAATTCACACATTACAAAAATTATCATTACAATGACATTAAATTAAAATATATATTAAAAGGACAGTTTCGACCTGTCTACTGCTAGATCATCTTCAGCTGAAGTCAAAATATCATAAAAGACGAGAATATATAGAGAAAGTTAATTGAATTTCAATATAACTGATCAGCTGTTTTGATCAACAGTTCAAAGGAGATATTCATAGAACAAAACCAGACTTCAGCTGAAGATGACCTTGCATTAGGCGAACGGTCCTTTTTAACATACATTTTAATTTAATGCCATTTATTAACGATACTTTGTTATAAAGTGTGAATTCAAGAATTATAATTCATATTTGATAAATGTTTGTAAATAAAAGCAAATATGGGCGTTTGTTAACCCTTTGTAATTAAAAAAAAATCAAGTGACGGAAATCTGAGCTTGTCAGCATCATTTCAAATGAAATAAAAACAAATAAAATATGTACAAAGTCAAAATAAGAAAAGAAAGGAAAGGGCTTAATATTAAGATAAATAGAAATGATAATAACAGTAATTTTTGTCACTGATTTAAAATTTTTTTAACGTAATTACTAAAAGTAAAAAATTAAATAAGAATTATTTAAGAAATGACATATAGTTGGTGAAATAATAGTTATGAATTTTTCTGATTAAAAAAATGTTATTTGTTATTAAATCCTACTTCTGGGAAATCAATGAATTTTCATTCATTTAAAAAAAAAAAGCAACTGATAACAAGAAATGTTGGTGACTGGGAGTCATTTGTTTTTTCATTGGCTTCAAAAATTTCAATACAATTAAATTAGAAATTTCATAGAAATAAAAAACAAATATGAAAAAAAAAATTAATAAAAGGAGAAAGGAAATTGTAATATATTTGAATTAGCAGAATAATGATATTTCGCTTTTAAAAAATTAAATAATAAAACAAGAAGTTCGAAAAGTAAAAATATGAGTTTAAAATATGAAAAAAATCTAGATTTACTTTCAAATTTTATGTATTTAAGAATTAATAAAATATAATTAGACTAGATTACTTGATTACTTGTGAATGTGGGTGGTTTGACAGCCGAGCACGTCGACCTTCTGAAAGATCTTTGTGCTATCCCACGGAAAGACGGAGAGAAAGACTGAGAAAGGATGGTGTGAGAAATGCAGGGGAAACGAGAGAACCCCAGGAAAACCTGCCCAGTGCGGATCGAATAAAATATTAACTACTTATTTAATCAAATCTTTCTAATAAAGAACCAATTGATAATCTTTTGGTTTCCAAACATTCCCACCAGGCGGTGGCTTTATTTATATTTATATTTAATGTTTATACATCGGAAGCGCAGTGGTGCCTGGGAAAAATTAAGGACTTACACAATTCCAAAAAATTAAAGGAAAAATTACACAATGAAAAACTCACCAATGGAAAAACCAGTGAGAAAATCCATTTGCCAGCGAGAGTGGCCTCAATGAATTTTTTTAAGACTTAAACTGCGCATTTGAAATGTTATGAGACCAAATTATTCACAAGTTGGCGATCATCAGCCAGAAGAAGTCACAGTAAACAACAAGGTCTACGTACTGAGACTAGTATGAACAATAATAATAAAAAAAAATCATTGAGGCCGGTCTCACTGGCACATGGATTTTCTCACTGGTTTTTTCATTGGTGAGTTTTTCATTGTGTATTTTTTACCTTTGAAGCACCACTGCGCTTTCGATGTATTGTTCTTACTAGCATCAGTACGGAGACCTTGTTGTTTACAGTGACTTCTCCTGGCTGACGATCGCCAACTAGAATGAAACAGCTATTCCAGGATGTCACTTGTAAATAATTTGGTCTCATCCATTGTTGTTTAGGTTTATAATATTTCTTTTTTATCATTTAAATCCTTTTAATCCGTTTAATTTAATAATAAAAAAAAAGCATTAAATGGTTTTAAATGTCGCTACAGAGCAAACAAACGTTGCTTTTGTCTAAAATTCAGATCTAAACTTAAAACTTGGAAGAAAAATTTCTTAAATTTGAGAAATCCTATCGGTTTGCGATACATCTTTGAAATCATTCTTTGGATTAGATTTGACTTCACTTGAAAGACAAAATATTCAAATAAAACTTTGCTGAATAGCTTTAGGAGAGATGTTACTCTGATAGAAGCGAAATGAACAAGAATTAACAAACGAGATTAAAAATGCTAAGAAATATCCTTTAATAATTTAAGAAAAGTAATTTTACTTTTTAAAATAGGATGGTGATGATAGTAAATATAAAGTTTTATTAAATAAATTGAAAGAAATAATTTTAGGGTAAAAGTATTTTTTTTTTCGTTTCTCTTTCATTGGGAGAAGAGGATTTTTTGCCTTTCCAAGCAGCTTAAATTCCATTCTATTAAACAAAAAAAAACAAGAAAAAAGGAAAGAAAAAAACAACCCGTTGATGAAATGTTTTAAGACCCAATCGTCACGATAGCAAATCTGCTTTTGTAAAGAGATAAAAGAAAGAGTTCCTTCGTGGTCACGCAATCCTTTCATTTGGAATTAGTACAAAAAGAAATTAGGAAAGAAGAAGAATTAGAAACCAATGATGGATGCCCAGGGTCAGAGACTGGTCTATAAAATTTTCTCTTTTATTCATTTATCAAATGGACAATGGGATTCCTCCGCCCCGCGGAAGAAAACAGCAGCTTTTCACGAGTTATTTGGTTTTTGAATACAATCAACCAAAAATCCAGTAATTATTTTCTGGATTTATTTTCATTGACTTCTTTGTTCCTTATTTTTTTTTCTTAATTACTGGTAATCGTTATCTTTCCATCTTTTTGATATTTCAACTTTTTAGTCTGATACAAAATAATGAAAAAAAAAAGTTATTAAAAAACGCGAAATTGCCACCGTCTATCATCTGAATTTTTAGCAACAGCTCATTAACATCAATGATGTCTGCCTTTCCTCAGACAATTTGAAACAGTTGAAATACGAGCAACTTCCATTAACTTCCGATCAACAGAATTTTTTTTGTAATATTTTTAATTGCTATCAAAATGTCTCCGATGAATAAAGTGGATTTTAATTCACTATAATTAACATTCAACGATTTGAATAAAACCTTTCAGATGACTCCTAAAGGAATCTTAAATGGAGTTTCTGTCGCAGATAAATAGAGAAGTTTTGGCTCAGGAATTATAAGATTAGAAACAAAGATTTTTCCAAACAATCTGAGCTGACAATTTTCTACTAAGAAAGGCCAATGGTACTAGAAAATAAATGGAAATAAATGAATCTTGGAGGCGTGGACATTTCCCCCACAATTACTGTAATTTTGGGTAGGTAATGATTGCAGGTCGGCTTAGTCATAGCGAGGCTGATGTGTTTGAACCTGGGTTCGAATCCCGGTACTGGCATGGATGTTTACTTCCTTTCCTGTTTTTGTCTGCTTCAGACCTGCAGAAATAGAAGGAGATTCTTTCCCTGCAGGTCTGAAGTCATTCCATAATGATTTCCTAATGAAAAATCACCTGAGTACTAAGTTCCCATGATATTCTGTGGATTCTTTAAGGGTTTCCCATGATGGGAATTCTAGAGACCCATAGGACATGTACTTACGTAACGGAGATCGCGAGAGATTTATGAGTAGAATACAATGAAATGGATGGGTTTTGTCTTCTGTCTTGACATCTTTAATTTTATAATTAAAATTTCGACTTTCACAAATCGAGCTAATTTTTATTTAAACAAGTTACTAATAATGTACGACCACAATAACATTAAATCAGGTTCATTTTGTATTTTGCTGCGTTTAGAATTTCATTTTGTATGGAATTTCGTTGTTTATTTTTTTTTTTTTTCATATAATTCGTGAACTGTTATTTCTCAAATGTTTCAGTTGTCTCTCAACGACGCTAATGTTATCACGTGACTCATTAAAACATTTATGTACCTCCACCAAAATCTATTTAGGTCTAAACAATCAGATTAAACTTTAAACTATAAAAGTTAATGAGAACAATGCATTATTGATAAGGAACAGTATTTTATAAGTAGTTCATTTGTACATTAAAATTCTTAAATGTTTCAGCTCAGTTGATCAGATTTTGATCCAACGACAATAAATTCATCCATAAAACCTACTCATGCAGACACAGACACTGACATCAATAGAAAACTAGTCGAGATAAATCGAGGAATTATCATGAAATCCGGTTTTGATATTTTGCATGATTTATTTTCCAAGAAAGATAAGAAATGTTTTGCGTTGTATTCAACTATATGATGAACATTGTCTATTTGGTGATAATAGAAAAAGTAGATATTAAATTCATTTTATTAAAAACAACTATCATCTAATCCATGACGAGCGAAATAACTGACTTCGTAGACATTTCAAGAAAATCTTTCCACAAATAATGTAGAGAAAAGAACAAAGGAATCATTTGTAAACTTTCTAGGACTTAAATATTATTTACAGATAAATAAATATTCATCATATTGTAAAAAAATGAAAAATTAGCGCATATTTTTGATTCTATTTGGAATAATCATGGTTATTAGAAGAATTGTCTAATATAGTAACAGTCTGAGTAAGCTTTGAAGCAAGAGTAACGTCAAAAGACAACAACGCTGCTGTTTTAAAGCCGAAATCCTATAACAGAAGAGGCAAATCAATACCTGGGAATAGAATGGAACAGTCCCATGTGCTTATAATCGCAAGCATTCAGTCAATTTGTCACAGCTGAAGAAAAACGCCCTGGTAAAAAAAAATCCCATAAATTCCGACAATATTCACTTTGTTGTTAGTGAGTTGTCTTGTTTGCTGTGAAGTTAAGTATCAATTTGATATTAAGTAGTACATTTAAAATAATAAACAGACAAAATATCCAGAAAAAATAAGAGATTACCGGTTTGTATCTGATTATTCAAAAGACTTATTAATTGTTAGCTGAAATTCCAAATCTGTAACTCGTAGCTACTATTAGAGAGTATTTTAATATTTTATTATTGTCTGATTCAGAAGATTTTATATAACTATTGTTAATGTATTCCGTCTGTATCTAAACAAAAGAGAATCTAAAAGAACTTGAAACATACTTTCTTTATTATTTTTTTCTGTTTTTTTTTTAATTGCAATTAACTTTGTGTTGGGTAAAAAAAAAATTTAAATAACATTTGATGGTAAGATAAAATTTTATTATTAAAAGTTCGGACAATTTGGGAAGAAATAAGAAACACGTTCTAGCCAGAAAGACATTTGCAAGTTTCTTATTACAGCCTGGACTGAACTTTTCATTAAGTATTAAGTTTTTTTAACAGTTTATCTTTTTAATAATAATAAAGTGTTTTCTTTTTTTAAAATTCCTGAAAACAAAGGAAAAATTCTCCGTATTTGTAAAGTGTAATAAATTACAAACAATTTGTCATCAAAAGTTTCGTTTTCTGAAATGAATTATCTTTTTAAATTTGCCTAAATCTAATTATTCAAATCAAATTTCCAATGGATGCATTATTAAGAGTGTTTGCCATCACTGAGAGTTAATTGCTTTAATTTTTCGCTTTTAATTTTCTGTATCTTTTCTCCACAAGAAGAGATTCTCATCGGGACCATTCGTAAGAATGCAAGCCAATTTTCAAAAAGATCTATTCGTTGTTTTAAAAACAACTCGATTATCCGCGGAATTGGGTGGCGAAGCAAATGCGGATAAGCGAATTCCGCGGATAATCCGAAATAGGACGAAAATCCATACAAAAATGCTTTTAACATGTTTTATTTACATTAAAATGGCAATGCTTACAGTTACAGTACATAAATTATAAGCAATTATTTTATTTTAAATTATCTATTTATTTTTAAATTTTATTATTACGGGAAGGCTCTCCCGTAATTTAGTATAACCTGCCTGCCTAAGCTCCGCCCACAAGGTCTTTCTGTAAATTGTTTGTCTATAATTGTCTTCACTTACTTTGTTAGCTTCTTTTATTGTTTACCTTATTCTATCATTTATTTTTTTTTCTAATTCTGAAATTTATTGTACAGTAAAAAAAATGGAAAATGGAGAAGTCCGCGGATAATCGGGAGTTTACTGTATTATATTTCGGAAACTAACTTAGGAGAATAAATTAAAAAAAAAAACCAAAAAACCAAAAACACCCAATTCTTTCTCCCTCAAATATTCACTAATAAACTTGTTAATTAATTTTGAAACTTTTTTTTCTCTAAAATTTCTTTTTCATATTAAATTCTAGAAATATCAAAGAACTTATTTGTCGATGAATCGTTACTAAATTTTAGCAATGATTAACCAAGTGACCCTTTTTTGTATCATTTCAGATTTACTGAAATATTTTCTGAGCAATAATTTTTCGAACAATTTCAGATATTTCAGCTTTTTCCTTTGATTAGTTCGTTTCGATTCATTCTAAAGATGTTTTTATTGAAATAAACTCTTTTGTCTGTTCCAATTGTTCTAATTCCAGAGGTCATTTCAGAAAATAACGAAGTTTTTGAACCCATTGTTTCTTATGATGAATGGATTCGTGACGGACAGAGATTCAGTAATGAATGAATATTTTCTGTGAACAGAATTGAATCTATACCAATGGAGGATTCGATAATTGTGCATTTCCGATCTCTCTGTCTTTTTTTCTTCTGATCTGTTCAGTGAAAATGTAATTCATATAAAGAACGTTGTCTTATTTCATTGTTTTGGTTTTGTTACTTTCAATATTCTTCCGCTTCTTAAGTTAATTGTTCTAAACATTTCCATCAGAGCAAATTAAAAACCTTATTAAATAAATGAAAAATGAAAAATTAGTTTTTTTAATAATTATCGGAATTAAGATGCAAACGTAACATTTAAGTATTATAAATAAATAATAATAAATAATAAATGTTTATTTATCTGAGCTACAAGTTTTCAATTGGGATTACTTTGCTTAAGCAAGAAATGAAGAAGATTTCACTGTAATTCAAAAGATCAAGTTTTCGATTGTTTTTTTTTTTTAGACTTGGTTATTAGTAGTGACACCTGCAGTCACACAGAAGAACTAAGTAAACATCTGTTATATGTTGTAATAAGCGAAATAAATTCATTGATATTAAATTGTACAACTTAATTTCATCAATTAATAAAAAGAAACAAAATGAAATACAGACATTCTATTAATAAACTTGGAAAAAAAAGAACTTTTTACTGTAATTAACAATAGGCTTAACCTGACAAAGAGTTTAATGACGTTTAAAACATTTATTGATCGCACTGAAAGTGTTTTTTTTTTCTTTTACTAGTGTTACTTTAGAAAAATAAAGGCATTAGCTTTTAATTTGTGAATCTGCGACGATTTGGCGCGAATGTGACGATAAGAAACTGTCATTGTCGAAATGGTGGAGAAGGAATTTGAATCATTAAAGGAAATAAAAGACTGAATATTCATGATTCAATCACTTAGGATTTTTGCCAAATGAGTCAAGTGGTGTTAAAATACTTCCGTGCTTGGGTCAATATGTGCTTGGGTCGTACGAGACATTCTACGACCACTTGACCCATCTGACAAAAAATGCTGCTAAATGATTAAAAAAAAAAAATTAATCATTCTTATTAGTAAAAGCTATATAAGTAAATAAATAAATAAATAAATAAATAAATAAATAAATAGAAAAAGTTTAGGAAAGACGTTTGAAGCTATTTTTGTAAAAGGATGATGTGTACCTTTTTTTTTCATTTTCATTTTTAAAGTTATCGATTTAAATAATTGTAATATTTAAGAAAAATGATTCAGAGAAAAGTTTAGAAATTGTAAAAGATCTTAGAGGAAATGTAAAAGAGTTCTTTTCTGCTGTGCTTTGAGAAAGACCGTCCATTATATCTTCTTTTGTTACTGTTATCATTATTATTAGAATTCTGAAGTGGTCTAATTATACGACACACCCACTATTCGTAGATCATTTGAGGAAGAGGATGCGTGGTTGCTGTCACCAGTGGCAGAGCAACGGGCGGGGCTAAAGCCCCCCCCCAAAAAAAAAAATAAAGAAAGAACGAGAAGAAATCCTTTATTAAAACACTGACGTGTCTGTATCTTATTATTTTGGAAAGTGATCATTGAAGCAATTTATTTTTAAATAGGCCTATATTTGAATGGACTTTTTACAACATTTTAAAATAGATTCCGAATAATATCCCTTGATTATTAATGTGTTACAAAACTAGAATGCCTTTGAATGGTTCTTGATTATTAATATTTTGGATTTAAATTTAAATCACTAATTGGAAGAGATTTACTGTCGATTACAACAGGAGTAAAAATGTAAAGTTGAGCTAAGGATTTAATACTGATATTATTGTTTCTTTGAATTTCATTAAGCCTCACAGAATGACTGACGTAATAAGGCCATGAACTGCCGTCCTTTCTACCCTCCTGGGTTTTTAGTTAAGACGTCAGAGACCATGGCTTGAATAAACAAATGAAAAAGCCATTTAGAATGTTGACTTCTCATTGTTATTAAAATGGACTGGAGTTTTTCTGTTGTCGTGGATTGTTGTTGTTTTTTCTGTTGTTAGAAGCTATTTGTTCAGCTGAATACAAGCTTTGTGAAACACAATAACACAGGCTTTTCTCTCTTCGACTGCAAAGACGTTGATCGAAGAAAAAATGGACACTGTCTTCGTCACTCACTCATTCAATACAGACAAGTTATTAAAAGTGGATGACAGGTTGATCCTCTGAAGACGAAGGAGAATCACGCGTTTAAGAATCTCAGTTGCTCATCTTTTGAAGATTTCTTTTTCAGTTGACGCGAGGAATTGGAGACATTGGATAAGAAGAAAAAAGAAAAAAGATCTAACAAAGACTTCATGTCAAATGGCTATTTACAGGCAATCGCTGTCATAAACCAATGACTCTTGTAATAATTAATTGGTAACCATTCATTTCGTAGATGACGATAATAACAGCTGTTGACCAGATACTTTTGTATCATCTATTTCATTGTCAATAACAGTAATTATCCCTTTCCATTGGACAATGAGAAAATTGTTCCTTCGAGGGAAATTTCGGGAAAATCATAGAGATTAGTTTGACAGTCATAAAAAATAAACTAAACAATCATGAAACCATCAGGAATTTGCGTTCAAAATTAAACAGGACAAATTATAAATACTTTTGCGGTCTATTGTAAAATTACAAAATTGTTATTATTCATTATAAAATGACTTATCATAAAATATTTACTCTCTGTAAAGAAAACTTATATGTCTGTCTTGAGCATTTAAGGTTTAGACATGTTTGTCTGTTCCTAAACTCTGAAGATGATTTTGGTCACTCCATCTAGTTCTTGGACGACCTCGGTCTCTTTTTCCTTTGGGTTTATCTCTCAAAATTAAATTTGGAATCTTATCGTTGGACATTCTTTCTACATGGTTAAGCCAATTTTTTTGATAATTTTGAATTTCTTGAATTATATTTGGAGTTTTAAGTTGTACTCTGATATCATCATTTTTCTTTTTGTCGAAACATGTAAATCCTAATAAGGTCTTAGAAATTTCATTTGTGCAGTTTCTTTGTTTCAATATCCAGGTTTCACTCCCATATTTAATTGCTGCTTTGGCTGTAATGTTATGTAATCTTAGTAGTGATTCTTTCGCCATTTGCTTTCCAAATCTTCTTCTAATTATTCCATTCATTCTGTTGTATGTCTGTACGTTTGATACCAGGTTTGCTTCATCGTTATAATATGAAATTATGTTTCCCAAATATTTAAACTCTGATACTTGTTCTATTATTTTCCCATTAATTACAATTTTCACTCTTTGTATTTGTTTTCCACACATTGCCATAGATTTTGTTTTTAATTCCGAAATTTTCATTTTATATTTTTTTGAGATGGTATTTAGATGATTTGCTCCAATTTGAAGTTCATCTTCTGAATTTGCTATCAAAACTTGATCGTCAGCATACAGTAATGTCTTCAATTTTTTTTCTTTCGTGATCTGGATACCATTTTTATATATTGATTTCCATTCTTTTAGAAATCTATTTACATATATGTTGAAAAGTATTGGGGAAAGTCCACATCCTTGTCTCACTCCTTTATTTATAGTTAATCGCTCTGATATTTTTCCATTCAAAAATTTGATATTAATTTTTGTTTCTCTATATATACTTCTAATTACGTCAATTAATTTCGTCGGAATTTTATCTTCTTCCATAATTTTCCACAGTAAATCTGTTTAGATTATCATAAGCTTTTTCGTAATCAATGAAAAGTAGGTACGTTGGTAAATTAAATTCACTTCTTTTTTCAAGTAGTTGTTGTAGTGTAAATATGGCATCTATACATCCTCTTCCTTTCCTAAATCCACACTGTTCTTCTTCTAAATAAATATCTGTAAAATGGGTTAATTTATTTTTTATAATAGAAAGCAAGTTTAACGTCCGTAATCATTCATAAATGGAGAGAGATACGCCAACCGGACAAAAAATGTGCTTTCGCCCATTGAGCCAACATCAAC
>JAFIDM010000001.1:151799781-151835975 GCA_023159025.1 Thereuonema tuberculata | reverse complement strand
AATTTCATTTTGTGATTCTCATCTGGATCATATTTGCTCATATGATTCTATATTAAACCATTCTTACTCGGCTAATGCTAACGGCAACAAGGTTGTTGCTTTGTCTGTATAAAGAGACCAGGTTTATCGGAAGTGCAGTGGTGCCTCAAAAACAGAAATGAACAATAAAAAACTCATGTAAAATGAATCAGAAAAGGCAATTGTGTTTTGTTTATTCTGTGCTGGGCTTTACGGACATTTTCAATGAAATTTGTCAGCACGTTAACCCATTTATTTTGCTTAATTGCAGCCGTGTCTTTTTGTGTTTTTGTTATTTATTTCTTTTCGCCTACTAGTCGTAGGGAATATTTCTGATACTGCCTCTCGGCTTTTCGGAAATTTTGTTTATTGCCTTTTGCCTTTGGGAGGTCACAGTCAGATTGGCTGTTGACTTTACCATAGGATTGCGCCTTTCTTATTCATTTTATCGAGGGAGGCGGGTTAGGGCTGATGATCCCGTAGAAGGGTGAAACAGCTGTTCCTAATCCTCCCCGTAAAATGAATCAGAAAAGGCAATTGTGTTTTTGTTTATTCTGTGCTGGGCTTTACGGACATTTTCAACAAAAAACTCACTAATGAAAAATAAGTGAGAAAATTCATGTGCCAGCCGTTCGCTGGTCTCAATAAATTTTTTTAAATTATAAAAATTCAAACCGCGCATTTGAATTATTAATAAACAACAATGGGTGAGACCAAATTGTTAACGGGTTTATTTAAAACAGATTGGCGTCTAGTAGCAATCTGACGCCAGCACACCTGGTGTCGAATTATAGAACTTATGATATCTCTTGAATCGAAATTGCTGACTATGAAATTGATATTCACGAACAGAGGTTACATTTCACATTGTTTTCGTGGATGCTTCCAGAAAGAGCTACATTGTTAAACAAAGTCATAACAGAATTCCAACCTGAAAATGTGAAGCGGCAGGGGACAAATTATTAAAAAATATCAAAACTCAAACGAAAAAACTGAAAAAAAAAAAAAGTTGAATTTACGATTATAACAATCACAACAACAAACGCCTGGCGAACGCTGTTGATTTTTTGAACATTAAATAGCAAATTACCGAATAATTTTTTATTATTTAATTTTTATTCTATAATTTTTCGATTACAAAATTTACAACATTTTATTCAATATTACGTATGCATAATAATTTTGTATTCAATATTATGTAAATAAAGTATTTTTTACTTAAGAAAATAATTGTACACGTGCTAACTTAATTTTACAAATATTCAAAGCTATTCAGGCCTCACTGAGTAATGTGGAGATAGATTATCCAGATAAAGACGATTATGAGGTAAATTACTTTTTATTTCGGTCATTACCCACTGCAATTGGATTGTGTTGTCATTTCCCGGGTAACCTCGAAATTAACCACATGTCACACTTTACCCGTCATTTCTATTGAGAAAATTAGAATAGAAAATTTCCTTTTCAAGTTGTTGTTGTTGTTTTTTACTATATTCTATTTTTTTCCCCTAAATATTCAAATTTCACAAATTTCAAACACTGTCCGATTTCCTCTTAATTTCTGAATGAAACTGCCAAAATTAATTTGATTTATTTTAATGAGAAAAGAAAGAGAAAGAGGCTTTCTTTGAAGCTTCCTTTCAATCACAAAAGGAAACGAAAAAAAAAAAGGAGAAACGAAATGGGACAAAAAACGGAAATTGGAAAACCGAGAACGCAAAAGCTATTCGATTCGTGCCGCCTTTTGGTTTTGATAGTCGGAGTCAAGTGTGGCTTTGCACTGGGAAATTACGTTCAACGTCCTATTATGTGATTCCGTCACCGGATAGCTGATCTTCCGGAAGCAAATCTCCCTGACTCTCTCTTCTATTAAAAACAACAGTTTTATCTTTTATAAACAGAGTTTAATTTAAAATTTGAAAATAAAACAAAGTAAGCAGCTTCCAAAGACGTATTTTGTAAAATATTATTCCCATTTAAATTCCCTCTTTTGGAGTACTTTTACAGATTGTGTATTAAAAAATATTTATAAAGTCAAGCATTTCTTTTATTTAAATAGATTGAAAAAAATGACAGAAAACATTGTAATTATCATTAGAAATATGCAGTTTATTAATATGAATGCCTACTCAATGAAAACTTGGATCTTCTATAAGTATATCACAAATCTTTATTAAAACTCCAAATCACTGCACCACAGACCAATATTTCGTCTTATTTTTCAAAGACTTCCTCAAGGTTTTTTGATAACATAATAAACACATAAATAAAATAAAAAAATAAAGATCAAAATGCAAAGAGAAATAACCTTCTCAAACCTTTACAAATCAATAAATAAATGCAGTGATTTGGAGTTTTAATAAAGATTTATGATATACTTATGAATGCCTACTATTAAAATATCCTGTGTGGCCAATAGCATTTCCTGGTTAATTTCAGGTTGGTTGGTAAGTCTGATACCCGCCCCCATTACTCCCTGAAAAAGAAACCCTGGATGTATTTAGATAGAGCTGAGTTAACCCTAGTACCCGTCTGCAGGGTTAAAATTTCAGGGTTGATGAATCCCCACCTCCGCCGTGGTTTCTTCTCTTGTACCTACACTCGTAGCATTGGCTAATTGTAAACTCCTGGGACAATGACCTCCAACACGAGAATATTTTTTAAATTGTCTGATGCAGAATTTAAAATTCAAATTTTTCCCCAAGTAATAATCAACGCTTTTTTAATTTTGAAGTTAAAACAAATGAATTAAAATTTAAATATATTAAAATAAACAAAATAAAATACTTAAAAAAGACGTTATTAATAAAATAAAATGTTTCGAATATCGCAGAAGCCTATAGATGGGCTTTGATTGTAACAAAAAGAAGCAGAAGAGGGTTGGTCTGCGTGGGGAAAGACAGATGGGATGGGGGCGGGGGAAGATAGAATTTAGAAACATCTGTGTTTTGGGATCGAAACCTGAAGAATTCGGTTCTGACAGTATTTCGCAAGAAAAGCCGATTTTGGAATCTGTTTTTTAGATCATTAAGTAATAATAATAATAATTGTTAACGTTATTTAATTTAAGAATAAATAAGATTTTGTATAATTAATAATTTATTATAGAGTGACAATAAGGACAAAGAGTAATAAAAAAAAAAAAAATACGCTTCTATATAAAAATTCTTAAATGAGAATTCTGCAAGTGTTATCCTTTACCTCAGCAGCGATTGTAGTTTTAAGGAAGAGATTCGTTTGGTGTTAGTCTTTTGTTTTAGCCATTGATCATCTGATCACGAACAAGAAAAAATGAAGCTACGTCATTGTTCTTGTCTCACTCACATCCGCCAATCAGTTTTATTCATTCAAGAAAAAAAAATATTAAAAATGACTAAAAACCATGAAAAAAAAAAAGAAAGAAAGAAAAAGAAAGAAGCAGAACTTGAATAAAGATGATATATTTAATGGATGGACTCCAAAAAATGGGATTTAGAATCTGAAAGAAAATGAAATGATGGGAATTCACTCAACATTATTAATAATTGAAAAACCTAATAGATTGATCATGAAATTTTAGCACGATCATAGAATATATTACAAAAAAATAAAATCAGAATCAAAAGGAAAATAGTATCAAATAAAATCAATACTAAGATTTAAAGTAAGTTCTTCAACATAAGCTAAATAAAAAAACAAAAAAAAGAACAAAATGTAAGTAAACAAAAACAAGAAGATATGGCAAATAAACAAAGCTAAAAATACAAACAGAACTCTGTAACACCACAAAAACAAAAGAAAATAAAATTTATGTTTTTTAAAGAAATAAATCAGTTGGTGTGTTTCTGATTGGTCTTAGTCATGTGATTGGTCTTAGTCATGGGATCATTTGATTAAAATGAAGCTATGATAATATTGCTATTAAAAGCATATCTAACGAGATAACCATTAACAAATTTAACAACTTCTGAGTGTTCTTGTCTACACAGGAAAAAAAAAAAAAAAAAACCGATGAATAATTTATAATCTTATGTGATTTTGTAATTTTAATCAAGTTTTTTTCAAAATGACTCAGTTTAGAGGTTTTTTTTTTTTTTAATTAAACGATCATATTTAGGGAAAAGAAAACACTTTCTTTTTGGAATTAGTTTCTTTTTAATTCCATTGAATTGAAAATAAAAAATGTTTGTGTGTGATTTAACATTAAATGGCTGAAATAACGTGTGCTTTCTTAATGATAAATTCCATAACAGTCTTCATTGAGATGACCTAACAGAAAGAACACAGCCATTGAGTTACTTACAAATCTGTTCTGTCATTATATTACTCTAGATTTAAGTTGGTTTTAGAGTTTCGTGTTTTTTTTTTAATTTACGAAAAAGAGAAATGAAAAATTAACGAAAAATTATTGGACTTTTAAAAAAATTTCTTATTCCAGAAATTCAAACAAAATCCAGGTTTGTCATTAGAAGCATTAAACCAATCATAAATAGGTTTTTTAAAAAGAATGAAGTAATGCATAGAATAGTAAGGAGTGCATTGCTATTAATACTTTTTAAAAGTTGGAAAAACTATTTTCTCCATCATCTGATTTTCTAATCTAAATTAGGTGTATTTTTTTTAAAGTAATGCTTTATATCATTATATTGTTTAGGGGCCATCAAGTATTGTGCAAGCATTCAGGAGAGAAGGGGTTAAGCTTTCTTTATTTTTGCTGACAAGGAGGGAAATCAGAGCAATGCTAAAACAGACAAACATGCACGTGAGAGAGTGCGTTGCGCGAGATAGACTTTTTCCTCAGTATTTCATGTGTTTAATTCATTTTAATTCAGGAGTGAATATCATGTAATTCTGACCGTTTTAATTTATTGTTCAGTGGTGTTTACTGTGAATGATTTCGCAAATCTTACGTAAGCACGAGGAGGGGAGGTGTCTACAACGATTAAAAATGTAAGTCCTAATACTTGAACTTAATTAGTTTGTGAAAAAAGCTTCAGTATTTTTTTATTTAAAAGTTTAAATTTGTAATGTTTACTTTAAATGTTTAAAACTCTTTTAAATAGCTGTTTTCTGGAAGAGACGTTGTCCATTTTACATTTTCTATAATTCAGACCACGGCTGCGAATGGCCTTTGGCGATGTCTGCTCTAACCCAATCTCATTTTCTCAGGAACCTGTAGAATGAACTTTGGTCCTTTCCACTGTTGAAGAGAAAAACTGTTACAAGGAAAAGAGTTTCACTTACAATGAATGGGAATAGCTTTGTAGAACCATTCAATTAATGATCACAAAGGAAATCAAAACCATTTAAGGATTTTCCAAAAATTTAGCCCTGGCCAATAAAAAGAAAATAGTTAGGGTAAAGTAGATATTTTTTTTCTTTTTGTAATAAAACAAATTTGAAGGAAACCTATATCTATAAATTCTATATCAAAACAATAAGAAAACACATTCAAAACAAAAGGCGTTTGAGGGAGGAATAACTGGTTCCTTTTGTCACAAGATTCTGCGAATTCTTCGAAAACTTCTGTTAATTATTTTGAAGACTTTTCTATTTTAAGAGTTCCTATATGAAGTGGAGTCATTTCAAATATGTTATTTCAAATGTAAATACGTAAATTAGCATTTATAATTTACTATAATTGATAAACGCTACTTACCTATGACAAGCATAACTAATCCCCAGTGATAAACTCTTTTTTCAAGCGAAACTAAATCAATTTTGATTTTTCTTTTAAAGTAAATCATTAAATTAAAATATTCAATTATTAACAAATGTCCCTGAGTTTCTTCTCCATATTCTTAAGAATCCTGGAATTTTACGATGACGTCATCATTTCAAGCAGTAATTTCAAAAATTTAAAAAAAATTGACTTTAAACAAAACCTGAACTAACTATATCTAAAATAAATGCTTACGGCAAGTTTAGTTTGATATAAATCCTAAAAGACATTTTTTTTACACATTTATACTACTATTACTATTGTCACTAATATTAAAAATTTAGATTTCGATTAATTTGGTAGAAAACCAATTCGTCCTTTTGTTTTGGAACAATTTCAATCATTTTCTGCAGATGATCACTTTATTATTGACGACGCAAATTGAATTTCCCTTTTTGATTTGATTTACGTGTCTTATTTCACGAGATTTAATATCAATAAATTTCGTTTCTGTTTTAGTTTGATTTCATTCCAACCAAATATTGAATCTCATTACATTTCAATTCATTTTAAAAACTTACTGAAAAAAAAGGCCACTCTTTCAAATAATAATAAAAAAAAGTTGTTAAAAATAAAAAGAGATTTTTAGTTTTCCCATTGTATGTAAAGAGAAAGAAGAATAAGTAATTTACCCAAAGGAACTGGAATCAAGTTTCAGGTTTTTTTAAAACATAGCAATGTTTTAATTCCTAATAATATTTGTATTGAATTTTTAAATGATTGTTTTGTTAACATTTTCCTTTTTGTTCAAAAGTTTAAGGATTTCAATAGATTATGAAGATTTCAAAGGCTTACTGTTTCAAAATTGCAAATGAAAATGAAAGATATTTCTGTTTTAGTCATTTGGGGGAAGTGAAAACATTCATCAACTGAAGAAAATCTAGTAAAATAGTAAATTTTATCGACCCAAAAAATTCTTGTAGAAGTATTATAGAGAACCTATTTTTGAGTCCTACACTAGCTGATTACCTCTGGCTGAGGAGAGCCTAATAAGCGCGAAATGGCCGTCCCAGAGTATCAGCTCGACTCAAAAGGCATTCTTATTTCAACCTATTTAAGAAATATACAAAAAAAAGTTACCGGTAACTAAGTAAAAAAAAAACAAAAACAAAAAAAAAAAACTATGTTTTCAAGGATATTTTGAGAATTTCGTTTCGGGTTTTATTCGCACTAAAGAATATAGTCTCCAATTTATCTTTGATATTTGTTTTTTTGATTTTGTAAATTTATTCTTATCTATGTTTGTATCTACGTTAAGGGCGGAGGATAATCCCTAATATTTCGGTCAAACTATGCTTCTTTTATACAAGTCCAAGGATAAGCACAGGGCGATGGTAAGCGTCAGGAAAGTGATAGAAATAAGACAGAAGAAACATCCAGTCAAACGCAGGAATCGAACCCAAGGTGGCAACTAACTTGTGAGTCCATAGCCCAGGTCTTCGGCTACACCTGAACAGTTTGTTGATCATTTAAATGAAATCAACCTAAAACATCATAAAGTAATTGTTCAAATTGAATATATTATCCAAAAGATAAAATCAGAATTATTATAAGGCCCATCAATGATATATACGATCTCTCGCTATAATCTTTAACAGTTCGATTCATTATATTCGTAACTTCTACCAATTATTATAATAATTTAGGCTTCGTCAATCTGATTTTTTTTTAGAGATAACAACTGTTACGAATCTCAGTAAAAGATGGAATTAAAGAGGAGGGGTTTTCAAACAGAGCTTAATTCTACTGATGTTTACTAACTAATCTTTAATTTTAAGGTTATGCAGTCTGAGTTATTCAATAATAACTTAATTTGCATTGAATAATACCTTAAAAGAGAGCTTAAATGAAAAGTGATCTATTTTAATTGTCTGTTTCATCTCCATTAACTCATTTCAGAGTTACTTCATTTAATTTAAGAATTAAATTTCGATACACGGAATACATGAATTATTTGTTATAATAACACACACAAGCCACACAAACATGTTTGAAAAGTGAACTTCATCTTCTTCTTTTCCTTAATTCATTGCACAGTAACAGATACAATATTTCGACTGCCTAAGATTATTCTTTAGATTCTGATGACAATAACTCTTATTTACATATATATTTTACAAAAAGAAAGCTTACATAGTGAATAACTTCAACAGTCATAAACAATACCATAATGTAATATGGTATTGTAAGAGTATATATAAAAATACCATGTTATATATTTTTTTTTGCAAATGCCCGGACTCTTAGATTAATCATCATTCTTTAGGCCATCAACATGGGGCGCGATATGATGCCTTTAACCGACGAAGCGTTGCCCAGGGTACGCCAAAGGAGGCAACATCAAGTGGCACCCACAGGAACCGACAGAAGGAGAAACAAGAAGAAAGAAACATCCATGCCACGACCGGGATTCGAACCCGGGTACCGGCCGCAACGGCAGACCGCCGTCTCGCACGGCCACGCCGACACGACTACCATGTTGTATTATAGATACAACAATCTACGCATCTCATTATTATGTTTTATATTATGATATTATGTTTCATATTGTTCATGATTGTTGAATTTATTCATTGCATAAGCTTTCTTTTTGTAAACTAGATTATTATGTAAATAAGGCTCGTTATCATCAGAAGAAGACTAGTAATATTATACTGTCAATATATTGTATCAGTTATTGTATAATAGAAAAAGAAGATGAAGTTTAGTTTTCAAATTTGTAATTGATTAAACAACAATGGGTGAAATCAAACTGTTTACCAAGTGATGTCCTGGAACAGCTGTTTCACCCTCTTTAGCGATCATCAGCTAGAAGCAGTCACCAATAAACAACGAGGTCTCTGTACTGCGATTCGGACGATTGTTGTAATTGATTAGTTGGGTTTTTTTTGCAGAACATCGAAGGTATGCAAAGAAACCTAACCGAAGGAAGTCTCAAAGAAAGAATCAAAGAAAGGGAAACTCTACTGATTTTATTTTATTTTTGTTTTTTTTTTTTATTTTTCAATCTTGATAGATTTTAGGAAAAATGCTTATTAAGTCTTCATTGAAGATTTTAATTTACAAAGACTTTTAAGACTTTTAAGTGACTTTTAAGAGAGCTCAAAATTATACAGTGTATTATTGAGTGAATCCGAGATAAAGGTTTCTCCCGGGTCTCATTTCTCTTCAGATGAGTCACCCAGCCCTCTATCAAATGGATGAAAAAGTTTTCTTCCCTGGAGGTAAAGACGATCTCAGATGGATTAGGCTTCCGACATAAACTTATTCTTGTTGGTTGATGATCACAGGAGCCTTATCTTCTATAGCTTCCTAATCACCAAAGAAGATACGATCGTGAAGCTTTAATCTTAATCCATTTTAATTTTTTAATCTTTTTAAAAATTAAAATATCCCAATACAGCGAAAAAAAGAATATTTTTTTTTTTTAATTTTTCAATTTTTTTAATTTCTAATTATTTAAAATTAAAATTAAAAGGAAAATACTGCTACTTATTTTTCCTAAATGAAAGGTGATTTCTCTATTTTCTTTATAAGCGCTTCAACTAAAAACTTAACATTTTCAGTTGCTTCATCACTTTTAATTTCTATAAAAATTAGGTTTTTTTTTTTTTTGGTTCTTTCCAGCTTAAGAGTCAAGCCATTTTAAAACTTGACTTAAAAGGAGATGATCAATTGACCTAAGGGAGGAGGTTGTGAACAGATACAGGAAAGAATCATAAGGAAAGAAAAAAATGAATTATAATCCACTGAAAAGTAACGACTAAGAATTAAACTGAAGATGTTTCTGAAGAATAAATTAAGTTTGTTTCTTCTGATCAAAAAGATATTTGTTATTGCTCTTAAAATATACGATATATTTTCAGATATATTCTGTAGACTGATGTATTAATGTAATACGAAAATGATGCTCACCTCCCGTACTTACTTATATCTGTTTATTTAATCATATTATTCAAAACTATTAAATTGTGACCGATTAATTTCAACCATTGTATTTTCTTTTTTTACATAAAAAAAATATAAAATAAAGTTGTAATTAAATGCAAAAAGCAGCTGTGGAAAAACCACAAAAATCTAAATTAAAATAGAAGGAATTTAAAAATGTCGACTTCCAATAATGGTGGAATTGGTTTTCGTAACAAAACTTCCCGAATAGCAAAACCTACGATTTTTGTATTTTCATTTTTAACCAATTTTTTTCAGAAGTTTCATGAACTCAGTGAGTCCGTTAATAACTTTGGAAACAATCGATGCACGCCTTGAAACTTAACTTGTCTATTTTTAGGGACAAGAAACGATCCAAAACACGATATTTGACAGTCACAAATGTTTCACATTTTTTCTTGTCGAGAAATCAACCGAGGAAAGTGAGAAAAAAACCCCACAGAAAAGAATTAGAACCAACACAGTAATGTCTAACAATTCAGTAATCCATTAGTTAATGGCACTTTGATGTGATTAAGATTAATCGATTTGAAACAACAAATTAACTAATTTTTTTCAGAAAAATGCAAAGTTTCTGCTATTTTTATATACTTTAAAAATAAATAGATAATTTCGTCATTTTCACGACTTCGTAAAAAAAAGTCTCCAATTTCTTTTCATGGCAATTCGTCGTCGTCTGTCTCCAATTAATTAATTAATGGGTTAATTTTTATCGAAGCTTTATTGAAGACAACATATTTGATTCCTTAAATAATGGACCAGTAGCCAATAACACGGATTGAACACTGAACTTTATGCCTGCCTTTGATTGTCGTTATACGATGACCAAAGATTAGTCCACTTCCTTTAACATTTCTTCGATGTAACATAGTAACTCTTTGGCAATTACGTTTTGCCTGAGAATGATTTCATGAATGAAGATCCATTTTCTATTAAGTATGGAATAAAAGTTGGATATTTTTAACAGGGCATTATTTCATTATTTCCTAAAATTCCGCCTATCTATAAATATTATAGTACAATAAGTAAGCTTTGGAAAAGTCTTCCAAGAAACTGAATTTATTTCTGTTCATTTCAAGTTTTTAAAATGTCTGTTTTTAAAATAAAGCAATGCTAAGAGACAAAACTGGAGTGAAACCACAAATTTTGATTTGTTTTAACTTCATTTTATTGGTGGAATAAAAATCATATTGGCGGAAACAGGAAAATTGAAAGAAGAGACCGTTAAAAGAACGATCTAAGAAAGAGTTTAAAAAGCATCTTTAAGTTTAACTCATATTTGGTGAAAAACCTCAGAAGATGAGGAAACAAAGATCTCTTCCTTATGAGTCATACTTTCTTAATAGGATTTTACCTTAAGAAGATTCTTTAAAAGTTATTTTTCATATAACCAGCAACCCGGGAAAAGTGGTTTCTCCCAATGTGTGACTACTTTCTCGCAACTACCCAATAAAAATGGATTCTCCCAATACACGACTGCTTTTAGAACCATCGTGTGCGTCTGTGACATATTTTTATTTTTTATAGAGTTTAGAATGTAGTCCCTGTGGCCTAATGGCTAAGACGTCTAACTTCGGATCACAAGGTTGCAGGTTCGATTCCCGTAGCGAACTTGTAGAAATTATTTCTATTTTCACAAATCAGAACAATTGCGACAGACAAATAAAAGATTTTATATAATATATGATTGAAATAATTAGAATTTTGAACCTTTTATTAATTCCTGATGTTTTCGTCTGGGCTAAAAGACTCTTCGTCAAAGCAGACATCGTTTGGAATGTGATGGGGTTGTTTTAATTAAAGAGCTGACCTTGAAACATCAACAAAAATACATTTGGCGCCAATGATTTTCACAAAACTAATCCTTATTTTTTTTAGAGATAATCATTAAGTCCTATTTTATTTTTAAATTTATAAATGATTGCCAATGTAATTAATTAAAAGACGGAATTGCAATAATCTAAGAAGATAATCCTTTGTTTAATTAGTAGCTGAATAATGCCTTGAAGTCTCCATTATTTTGATGATCATTATTAAAAGAACTTAGAAAATATGTATAATCTAAAATAATAACAAAAGAATCCTAAAAGCTAAATGTAAATATCTGCTTCAGAAGAACAATAAAAAATTTACATTTAATGGAAATAAGAAAGAATTAGAATGATTTAATGAAATATAATGAGTAAAGAATATTTTTTATGTACATTGTAGTTTTTAGAATTCTGGAACTTTATTCTTATTCAAATAATAAGAATACAGAAGCTGTTTTTGCGAAACTATAAATAGAAATCATCCTTAGAATTTATTAGTAAAAATATCGTCTACTTTGCACATCATTCCTTTAGCAATCGATCCATGTTTTGCCAATGTGTGATTCCTGTGTTTGTGTATGTGTGTATGTACTGTGCATATATGTGTGTGTGTGTGTGTGTGTGTGTGTGTGTGTGTGTGTATTAAAGTTTTTATTAAAATGATGGGAATACTTCGTTTTCACATCAACATCGCTCGTGAAAAATGTTTCCTTCTAACCTTAATATCGTTACATAAGAAATGTTTTTTTTTTTCGTTTCACTTCGATGAAGAAAACTTTCACTTGTCGTAGAAATTGAGATAATCTCCGCCTAAAGTTGATTACTCTGAGTGGTAATCACTCCAGCCAGTCCCAAGCCTGGATAAAGGAGGAGCATTAGGATAGTCACCCAATCACGTAAAAAGAACTGTGCTAAGGAACGGAAACAAATGAAGCCTCGGAAAAATACTTTTTGGCAATGGAATCGGAATGGGATAAAGGATACGATTGGATCAAGAAACAGACAGAAAAAGAAAGAAAAGGAGACATTAAAATAGCAACGTGGAATGTAAGGATACTAAAAGAGGAAGATATTGTCAGGTTCATAGAGCCCAGAGAATAAGATAGCTAGGAGAGAATGGAAACCTTTCGTATGCCAAAAAGGATTTTGATAGAAAAGATTTATAAAACAAGATAAAAAGGAAGACCAAGACTAAGATGGATGGATAACATAATCCAAGATCTAACTATTATGAAAGTGAAAGGTTGGGGAAGCTTCGTCAAGGACAGGCGAGTATGTGATGAAGGCTAAGGCTCACAATGGGCTGTAACATCGGATGATAGAAATGGAGATAGGAAAGCATCCTTCCTCATCACGTGAATCCGTGATCAACTGAAACATTTTTATCGCATTTGGACATTGTATAAAAAGAATTGTTTGAATATATAAACATTGTTGCAATGTGATAATACATTCAAGAGATACATATCTTTCTTCAAAGTCATTTCCAAATTTCATACAACTATAAACGATATTTCACAGACGCTATCGTTCTGCTTTTTCAAGTTCTGAATTTCGCAAATTAAAATAATAATAATAATATATATATACTAATAACAATATCAACAATGTATACACACTGAAGTTATCCCAATGGCTTAAATAACGACAAATAATAATCCATATCCTTCAACATAAGCAATTTTTGATACCAATTATTGAAATTTATTGTCTTTGCTCCGCATTAACTTTTGGAAATAAGACCATGTGTTACTATTCACTGCATAACCTTTATCCATTATTTTTGTTGTTGTTTAAGCCATTGAGATAACTTCAGTTTGTATAAATGGTTCATATTGTTATATATATTATTGTTATTTTAATTTGCGAAATTCAGAATTGAAAAATCAGAACGATAGCGTCCGTAAAATATCGTTTATAGTTGTATGGGATTTGGAAGTACTTTGAAGAAGATATGTAATTAGTTTATTAATATATAACGAGATATTTTTTATAACATTCAAGAGATATTTACAATTCAGCAACGACATGGATTGTAATCTTAACTTCTGATCTATTTTCGTAGAACACTTGTTATACAAGTGTGTTGGAAACTTACTGTAACTCTGAAAATATTATTTTCTTCGACTGAAATATTCTTAATAACACGTTAAATATAAATAAAGTTACTATTAAGAAATAAAAAAAAATTGAATGTTTAGTGATCGGATTAATTGTTCTTTCTTATTATAATCTGTTCTGTCTAATCTCTTAAATAAAACACATCCTTTCTTGGATTGCGACGTAAGTGATCTCCAAAGACCAATTTGAATCCTTTATCTTATCTTCCAGGTTCCAAACGACAACGGGATACTGAATCCCTGTGGAAGAACTTCGATCTGGTCAGTCAAAGAGAAATATGTCACTAATCTTACCTTAAAAGTTTTGATGAAGGTGTGGAAGAATGTTCAAATACAATTATGCAATTTGATTATTCGTTAATAGACAATAGTAAATAATGACTTCTGACTAATCTATCCCTGGTAATCAATCCTTAGTTCTCCATTTATCTTCTTTCTGCTTTCCGTTTTTAGTCCCGAATAGGTTTACAGTTGAAGTTCATCATGATACATTGCAATGTTTGTCTGTGATTTGTTCCTTCTATTTATGTTCAATAATCGTAGTTAGAGAATCAAGATGTCGTGATATAGGTCCAATAAATTTATCCCTTCTATGTTTTATATTATTCCATACATTTTTACTTTCTTCCAGAAACATTTTCATTAGTTGCTTTCAATCCATTTCATTTTGAGCTCTAGAAGGAACGTGGGAGGCTTCTAATCTTCTTTTTTCTGCAGCTGTAATCGTCTCAGAAGCACATGAGGTCACACTGCAGACAAAAGAAATTTCTTTCTTATCTCTAAACAAATATTATGAGAATCAGTGGCGCATCCAGGATTAAGGTTGTGGGGGGCTAAGGATGTTGTAAAAAGTCCATTCAGATATAGGCCTATTTAAAAATAAATTGTTTCAAAGATAATAAGATTTCTTTTTTAATCATAAGTTTTCAAATTCATTCTCTGAAAACAAGGCTTTATTTGTTTCGGAATGAATGAAAGAATTAAAGTATTCATACAAAGAAAATTCAGACAGAAAAAGGATTTCTCAGCTGCATCTCCAGTGTCTCAATTGCATCAGCTATGAAATAAAAACTACCATTAGATAACAATTGTAGATGTTTTAACTTATTTTCGGATCGACAATGGCTTTATTTTTGAATTGTTCTCTTGACAATAAAAGACTTTGCTTCAACAAAAATACAATGAGATTCTATTTATTTTCATTAAAAACCACAGATAAAGGAAATGGAACTAACTTATTTCTTTGAATGAGATAATTATTCACTGCGAACGAAAACAAAGTAATAAATTCTGTCAAAACGAGACATTTCAATAGTAAAGAAATGAAGGTTCAAGTTTTCTTGACAAATTTTCCAGTTAGAAATATGGGTTTCGAGAAAATTAACACATTTTTTTACTGTTAATGTTAAACAGAGTGATAATAAGTAATATAAAAAAATAGCTTATTTTTATTATTCAGTTTATTTTATTGTATTCCATTGTTTGGTAATTTGAATTTGTATTCAAAATACCATCCTTTTGGGTTTTTTTTTTAAGATCTGAGTTTTTAATGCGTGATTTTGGTTTGTAGAAAATCTTTGTTTTGTTTTTTTTCAGTCCTTGAATAAATTTCTCTTCTTCAATCCATGACAATCTCACTCTGTAAATTGACCTTTTTTTATTTTATTCTCTAACGGCACAACCAGTGAGCTTTGGATGTTAACAAACTATAAAAGAGAGAGAAAAGGAGAGAAATGGATGAAAAATCAGTTCCAATATCCACGAGGTTATGTTTCGACATAGAAATAGAGAACAGGAGCCGGGAGACCCTCTAAGGCTTCCTCTTGTAAACTCAAGACGTACGAATACGATTAACGGATTGAATTGATCCTTTTATTTGGATCATGAGTTATTAGAATGAAATTCAGTTCACGAAATTGTTTGGTTTCCCTCACTGTGTTTCTAACGAACTACGAAATAACAAAAAAAATAAATTAAAAGATCAGTGATTTTTTTTTTTTATCTTTATCATTATCTATCAAAATTGGATTAACATTTTTGAAATAGAATCAGAAAAAAAAGAAGCAATTTGGTAAAACAATTAAAAACAGTTAATTTCGAAGGGAGTTAAAACATTAATGTTCTGTTGTCGTGTCTATTGCGGATCACTGGTCTCAGAGTCACACTCTGTTTTCAATGCTTTACTGTCTTGGATAGTATTATTATTCAGGAGGCATTTTAAGGTGACAGTCAAACTTCTTCTGCCTCCTCTGAAGAGAAACAAATACTGAACAACAAAGAAACATCCAAGCAGGGATTCGAAACAGATTCCGACACATAGCAGGCGGTTCAGACCAATAGTTTACGCCAGAACGGCTAAATCATGAAGGACAGGCGATAAAGAGGCTCTCATCAATTCTTCTACCTCGAATCAACGATGCATTAGTTGACTCCCTTCCCACTACAATTATTCGATTGAATTGATCACAAACAAATATTACAAAATACTGTTCGTTTTCAAAAGCGAGAACTAAGACTCACAGACGATTCTACACCGCAAAGGGGTGATACGCTGAGAGGGGCAATTTCCTAAGACCCGTTTTTTTTTTTAGTACCTGTTATTTTTGAAATAATATTTATTCTTTCCCGAAAAGCGCAAATAGAACGCAGCTACTAGTAAACTAACACTGATAAAAAGTAAATATCCTCTCTTTATTTCTCCTCACCCTTATTTTCATGAAATCCAAGGAGACCTGACGCATGCGCAAAAGCGTTGAAGGCTCTCATAAACAAAACCGAACAGTACACAAGATTGAAGAGAAATCTTATAAATCGGAGACTGAATTTTTTTTTTTTTTTAATGTTTACTACTCCTATTAGGTATAGGCTACTTATGTTAAGAATACCTGTGGTATAGGTGCTGATAGTTTAATATGAGTACTTAAAATTAATATAGTTAAGTTGAATTAAGATTAAGACTTATTTTTTCATCAATTACGTCGGATATTAACTGATCTTTTATATGTTTAATGTTTTTGAAATTTTCTAAATTATATATTTCCCAATTTAATTGACTGAACAATTTATAATTAATTTGGTTTTCCAACCTTTGACCAAAATTATTTTTAATTTAGTATTGTTAAAAATTCTTAGCCAATTGTATCTAGTTGTTTTTTCCATCATTAAAATTGTTTTTTGCTTTAAATACTTCAAAATTATTTTTCAAAATTGTTTTATAAACAAAATCTTTGTTTAATGGTTAGGATCTTATATTTTTTCCTAACATTATTTTTTTCAAATAAGTTTTTTTATTAAAATTAATGTAAGCATTATTTATAATTTTTAAAATTAATTTATTAATATTTTGCAATTGGTGTTTATTTACAAAAATCTAACATTCAATGCCGTAGTTAAGCATCGAATCAATTGGTGATTTAAAAATGATTAGTTTTATGTTTAAAGGAGAATAAATGTTTTATGTGAAAAAAGAGATTTGTGTAGGTGTGTAGTTTTTTATAACAAAATTATAATTAACTGCCCAAGTGAATTTCTCATCCAGATAAAGATCTAGATATTTATGATGAGTTACGAATTCAATTTTGTTGCAGTTGCAACTGTTGTCATCCATGGCATTGAGATGCAACTTGCTGCAATTGTTGTTATGAAGTAAAAGATAATCTTTATTTACGATTTTGTTTTTATTTTTGATAGTCATAACTTTTGTTTTCTTACAATTAATTTTCATTTTGTTATTTATTGCCCATTTAGTTAAATTATTTATTTTAAATAATTTAATTGATTTTTATCTGTTGTCAATGGATCTCAAAATTAGGCTTTTCTGTAAGTTATGAACGTAATGCAACAAAGCTAACTTTTTATTTTGTCAATTGTTGGAAGGTTTCATCAGCAAATATCAAAAGTGTTGCTTCCATTCCATTTTCTCAGACGCTCTCTTGGATGTTGATGATTTTTTTTCTCTCTGTTTAGATTTCTTCAGGTTTTCAGTTAAAAGAAAGAGAAATTTATCCCAGAAAATACATTGAATGTTTTTTAGAAACTTTCTAACGATCTCAGGATTTTTAACCAGTTACCAATTTCTTTAAGAATATGGCAGCCATTTTCCTTATTCACTTCTGTCAGTTTTATTTAACTATTATTGTATTTTTCTTAATAAAAAAAAACAGAGCTTTCGCCGCAAACGGAATCTGATACGTTTGAATGTAGCCAATCACCATTTGTTTTAACAAGAACATTTGTAATCGTGTCTTATCAGTCGAACTGCTTTTGTAAGGTAACCATCTGCTTCTAGGGTAAAAAAAAAAAAAAAACCCACCCGTTTCACGATTTTATCTCGCCGCCTTATCAAATTGGTCGAAATTTTTCAACCAGTTACAATAAATGCTTAGCTGCTTAGTAATTAGGGACACATACGCATATATACAGACACATACATATTACGCTCAGTCATGTAACGCTATCTTAGAAGCTTCTCTTTTCATTGAGTATAACAGTGCTTTCACAAAAATATTTTACCACTGTTCAGTAAAAAAGGGAAAAAACAGAACAAAATAAAAAGAATATTTTCAGTATAAATTCTGTTTTGTTTTGATCAGCTGTGATGTACGATCTCGCAGTATCTTGTTAGTATCATAAAACTATTAATACAAGTGAATTTATTACTAATGATATTGAGTTATTGTTAACATCCCCTTATTCCTCTTTGAACTCGTCCGGGATTTATACGCCTTATAATTTACATAATTACAAAATAGAGAGTAAATCATAACTAATTGACATTCAAAAAAAACAAAACAAAAAAAAAAAAAACGATGGAGAAAGAAACAATTGTTGTGCGCATGCTCAGGGAATTGATGTTGTTTTTATTATTCCTGTATCTGTTCACACAAGTTAAGAGAAGAAATGAAGAGAAAATTTTTCTATTTGTATTTTTCGGATGAAGCAGATTTTTGATAAAGGATTTGAAGAAAACATTTAACTGGGACTTGAGTAAACGTTAATTATTTTCCAGCACGGGTTTGACTGTAAGAAAGACTTGTGGATAGCAAAACATATTTCAAGATTTCAACCTTATTTTCCATTTCATTTTAAATTTCACTTAATGGAATCTAATGGAGTAATTTAATTAACAGTTCCAGTTCAGTTAATGTAGCATTAATGTCATTATAGCCTCCCTAATGATAATAAGGACAAAAATTAGAATCGACGGATTCTAATTGACTTACTTGGTTGGGTCCCTTGGAGAGACTGACTTTTCCATTAGGTAACAATTACATTTCTTTATTCTCTTGTAACAAACCCATTTCAGTAATTCACGAAAATTTAATTTACTATTTTTTATTTTCATAATTGTCATTTATTTCAGAAAATGAAATAGCTACAACTGATAAGATTTTAATTAAATAATTAACAATGTTTTATTTGGATTTCACTAAAAATGGCAAAGAAATAATAAAGATAATTATTCTCAATCAAATTATAATAACAACACAAGAGAATCTGAGTGTTAAACGAAAACAAAAAATAAACTCAAAATAAACTACATTTTAGTCTTTCACCTTCTACCCAAAGCTGGCACTACATATAAATTGCTTGTCTTATTTAGACATGACTTGGCCAATTAATTATGTCTAGACTACAACAATTTGAAATCCATTGGAATTGACAACAGATAACAGAAATTGACAGAAATTGACAACAGTTAACAGAATTTCTAGCTAAAATTAGGAAACATCTGAAATTAAACTAAATAAAGTAATTATATAAATCAAGTCCTAAAAATTAGGAATGACACTGTGAAGTGAACAACAGATTATTCAAATATCTCCTTGTTTTTTTTTTAATGAAGGACCTCCAATGAATGCTTGTTCTTATTTGCTTTAAGAGGAGAAGGTTGTTTGTATACTAGAAAGCAAGGTAAAGCTCATCTCTGTCTTCCAAAAAATTACAAATATTTTATGACAAAATCATCATCAGTAATTAGTCTATCATTGACAGAAATTGTTAATAATTGTGATATAATTAGGAATTTCGATTGATAATAATCATTGAGGATGTTTCAAAGGAAATTAGAAAAATAAAATTAATTCCGATCAATGGAAAAAAAAAGGATTTTAATTAAAAAAAAAATAACGGAAAATTGAAGAATCGCGCCAATTCTAAAATTTTGAGCCAATTTTACTACTTTATGTTTTCAGTTATTATTTTAACTTCAGTTATTTGTTCTTACTTAGTTCTTTTTAACTCACTTCCTAAGTTATTTTCTGAATTTACTTGGTGTCATAGTCTTTAAGCTGACAATAAAAAGTGATTTCGTGGATTTTATGAGGTTGTAAATTAAAGATGGAGGCAGTTGACGAAAGAAGGGAGAAGTTTCACTTTAACTTAGAAAACAAATAGAACGACAGCGCGAAAGGATATCAAGAGTGAAAATACCCAAGTATAAAATTAACTAAACACATTAGTTGTGTATTTAGTTTGAAATCGTCAGTGTCTGTATCGTCGAATGAGGTTGGAACCAATATATCGTTTACTGCGGGAATCAAACCCTTTCTATGCAGACATTTGCTTTCCAATGGCGTCACTGACTCAATTATTTCTAGAGCAATCATTGTAGGAATATCGCTAAGAAATAGTATAAATATTATCAAAGGAAAACGGGTTTTCATCAAGATTAGGTTAAAAGAGGATTTAGCTAATTTGGAGTTCGTCACAAGTAATTACGTAAATCTATGAAGATACAGAAAAATATATAATAAAAAGGGGTTAAACCGGAGAATCCAGCACAAGCCAATCACAGTCTTCCTAAGGATACATCTGCGCTGGGATACATGATGGTGTCGACGGGGGAGTTTTACCAAGTTATTTTGTAGTTGATTGCCCCTTTTAGCAAAGGAACTGCTTCAGAAGGTACCGTAAAGTGCAGTCATACCTTAATCTCAGTCTACCTTTCACTAGTTAATTGAAAAACTGAAATTCATATCTTAAAAGTAGTGCCAAGGCAGCCATCTTGTCGAAAGCTGTGTGCCGTATTCTCCGTTTTAACCGTAAAAAGGTAATATGAGGTCTTACGAAGCTGAGGAACGAACAACCAAAGTACCATCACTTCGCAATTGGAAAAATAAGAAGCACAGCAGTTGCAATGGCTTAGGGAATGTACGAGCATTGTCTCATTCAGTCAATACAAAAAGAGACGGAAGTAGAGAGTTACGTATTTATTTAAGATTATTCAATAGGAAAATAGTATTTTCACTATTTACATATTAAAGGAATTTATCCGTTTAAAATTCGAATTATGATTTTTTTTTCACAAACAGTTGTGGAGACACAAAAATATAATAATTGTGCAAACAGTTGTAACAGAATTATTTTACAATTACTTTTATACATAGTATTTGCATTTGTACCTGAGGCCCGCTTTCTTGTTTTCGCGAAGATAAATCGTTGAAAATGCTTCTACGTTTTCATCTGTTCTGAGTTGTTGAGACTTTTATGAATTCAGATCAATATTAGGAGATGGAGGAGGTCTCAGTGTCCTTCACACTTGTTAAGAAATTCCACGGAGGTCAGCGACTGATTCAGTCTCAAGTTAACGAAGGTTTCAAGGAACACTATTTTTTAATGATCTTTTTTTGTAAATATTAATCTTCTTAAGGACAAATACATGGTCATTAAATTGCAATAATTGTGTGACTCCGAAATTACTGATTTTACAAAACTGTAACTTTAATAGCAGATGTGAGTTCCTATTGATTTTAATAGAAGTTACCCTCAAAATTACATAATATTATTAGAAATTAATACATTGCTAATTGCGTTAAATTAAATTAAGAATATTTATTTTCACAAAGAACCAAACATTTCTTGAAAGATGCGTTTTTACTTTCATTTTAATGTTAACATAGATTTGAAAAAAGAAATAAAAACTTATTCCATCTATATTACATGGGATTCTATAATATTATATAATTATATGTGAATTCCCATTTTTTTTTTGAAAGACATGGCACTGTAAACTTAATTAAAGAAATTGGTTGAGTTCATTTTAGAATAACAGGTAACGATCAGTAGAGAAAGGCTTCTAGAGGAGAAATCCTTTGGCTGTTGTAATTTGTTGAGTCATTATTCGTCGATTACAGAAGGAGACTAATTTTGAATTGAAAATGAGTTCGTTTGGGTGCACGTTAACATTGGATCGATTCATTTATTGGTTATTCAGTTAAGAACCTTCTTATATTTAATAGAAACATACAATTTAATACAATTATTAAAAGTTGCTAAAAAAACAACTCAAGAAAGAACAAAAGCACGAATATTCTTTCTTTAAATAAAAGGTTTGTATTAAAAATAACTTTAAAAAACTATGTTTTATAACTTATCTTGTGTAGGTCGCTTAGAATTCTTGTGAATCTTAAAAAAGAAATGATTAAAAATTTACCCATAGAAAGGAAACTCGATGATTTGTGTCCGAAAATCTTTTAGAAAATTGATTAAGAAAAAGTGTGGTTTCATTTCATTATGTTGATCCTCACACTGAGCATTTTCTTTCCAGGCTGCTGTGGTGATGACGTGAATGGAAAAAAATAAGTTAATCTAGAGAAGATGAATTTTAGTAAGAATTTTAATTTCTGCTTTTAAGTAGATTAAGGAATAAATGTCATTAACAGCCTTTTTTTTTTAAAAAAAAGCTATCGGTAAATGTGATAACGACTAGTATATGTTTTTTTTTTTCTTTTTAATGAATTTCAGTTAAATCTTTTATAACCACAAAAATAGGTGGCAATTTATAAAAAATCACTGATCATAGAATGACTGTGATGTCACTTGGCTGTATCTCACTGACGTATCTTCATCATCACGAACAGGTCTCGGTTAACGTCGCTTCAATTTACGCCCACGTCACTTTAGCGCTTATCATCAACGGTTGACTGTAGACACAGAGGACATTGTAATAAAGCCATATCATTAACTAAGGCTCAAAATTTAAATAATTAAACAAAAAATGAATATAAAATGCGACGAGAAAAAGAAAATTCCGTTAACTAAGGACTAAGAACTGACAATGAATGAACTGGTGTCTAAATACCCCCGAAAGGTTAAGTCTGTTTGATTCTACTCCCACCTTTGAAGGGGTTTTTAAAGCAATAAATTTTCTTTCTTTTTCTTAAACATTTAAAATTTCAAAGCGTAAATTTCATAAAGTAAGCATTTTTTTCAAATATTTTGTGTTGATTATTGAAAATCTTGAAACATAATCTAATATATTTACATATTTTTACAAAATTTTTGCTTCAATTTACGCCTGATATCGGAGGAACCTAACCTCAGCGTAAGCCAAGTCCTGTCGTATTTACATCAACAAACAATCATTCAAGTATCCACAAAGAAATACCATTCACGTTGAATATACAACCGAAGTTAAATATAACGTAACTCGTTTATTTAATTTAAAATTTGGTTTTAATATTAATGTTACCTCAATAAAAACAGATAGCCATTATTTAATATTAAAGGTTTAAAGAATTTTAGCATCAGCATCAATATGAAATGATCCTGATGGGTTCTTATAGAATTTGCTGATTTTTTTTTTTTTAAATAAATTCTTATTCAATGTTGAAATGAAACCACATGATTAACGAAACCAGTAAAAGGAGCTCGAGAGAATATTTTTGTGTGTTTTAATTGATTGAGATCTATTTAATTAAATCACGTGTTAGTTAGGACACCTGGAAATCGATGTTTTTGGTAAAAGCAGATGCATGTAACTGGGAATCAGCCAAAGGCAATGACTGTTCAATGTTCCAGCGAAGAACAGTTTCATTGGCTTTGGAACGCGTGGGAATAAATTAATTTCCAGCTGTGAAGTGATTATTGATTTAATGGGAGTAAGTGGGTGTTCAACTGAGACAGAACCTCATTGAAAAAGAGAAATTTCTTTAATTGACTTAATTTTAAAAACTAAGAATTATATTTCGTTTATAATTTCGAAATCTAACAAAAGTATAGATTTCAAAAGGACGGAACGGATTTGATTTGAGGAATTAGTCCCACTTCATTTATCTCAATTATTACTTAATAATAAAAAGAAAAGGAAACGGTTTAATTAGATTTAAAGGCTCCTCTAATGAATTTCTCGAATGTTTTTCATGTTATGTTGGTGTCACTTTGCAGTGATTCAACCTTTGTTAAAATATTTATTAATTACTTTAGCTTATTGATGAACTATTTTCCGCTTGAATTATTAAAATAGTAAACTTCAATTTCATTATTATATTATTTAGCAATTAAAATGTTTTAATAATTTAACTTAATTTATTATTTGAATTATTAAATTTCCAATTTCTCAAATTACAAATTTTTAAATTAGATTCTTGTTCCTCAGTAAATTAATATTGTATTTGAAAATTTAATTAAATACTTAATTACAGTTTTTATTGTTGAAAAAGTCGTTATTTTGATATTAAATGAATTAAGAATTACATTGTTGAGGTAAAATCTGTTTTGAAACATAAAGAGAAGTTTCATTCAAACAAATAAATTCACTCTTTTACACGTTCAAAGAGAAATATTATCTGCACTGTTTTAGTCGTTGCTTCTAATTGACTTAATTCTAGTGATGTCGTTTACCAAATGGATAATATTCTAAATTTATTAATTTATTTGAAATGAATATTTTTAATTTGATTTTGAAACAATTTTATTCTCTTTAATATTTGAAAAAAGTTAAATAATGATAATAACCATTTAGAATAGATTTAAAAAAATCATTAATTGTTTAAAATTTTATATTTTTATGGAAATATTGATAAATAAAAAAAAAATGTTACAATTTTTTTTCTAAATTCAAGAATTTTCAAAAGAAATGTTAAAAAAAAAATAAATAAAAAAACGTTAATCCAATCCTTTGACGCAAATTCCTTGAGTATTTTTTTTTGTTGGTATCTAAGCAACAGCGCTACCTATAATTTCCAAATGCCGTTTGCGAATAAATGGTTTTATTTTTCCTATTGATTATTTCTTTGGTTGGAAGGAGAAGAGCAAGTAATTCACCATCATACAAAGACACAGATAAAAAAAAAACACACACACACACACACACACAAAATATAATTTTGCTTAACTTGTTTTTTGAACTTATATTCTTGAAGATCTACATCTAGACAAGTAAGTAAGTACTCTTTAATAGCAAGTATTTTTAAATTTTTTCCTAATCTTGTTTTTTTTCCAAAAATTTTTCTTTTACAACCTTCAACCCTTTTGTGAAATGTATTCTCCGTTTGAAGAGGCGTGGCTAAGTCTCATATCGTAGTGGACAAACAGTACAAAATACGTTATAATATCCAACACTCAACAGTTAAGAGACGTTTACGAGAATGTCTCAAGAACTGCTATACCCCATGAACTTCTTCCTGTGATGCGCATGCTCGCGTCCTACAAACATCCTGTATGGTGCGCCCTCTTACGGAGTCGTTAAGGAAAATGTCTCAGGAACAGACAGCGCCACAGCGGGCAATAATGGACTCAAAGCGTTGGTTTATTACTCCGTGAACCGATACGACGCAAAATTTTCCTTGAGTGAAATTTTAAAATTGCAAATAATGTCTCTATCTCTTGGGTAGACACTGTCTCAATGTCTCATAGCACGCTTCGCCCCTGTTTATAGCTTCTTAACAAAGGTTCCCAGGAAATCGTTTTTGCTACCTTTACTTTTTTTTTCCTCGGTTGTTTGGTAGTTTCATTTAAAAGAAAACTAAATATTAAAATACGAGGAAGTATCTGTTGACTTCAATTCTTTAATGATTTTGAACGTTAAAAAAAAATTGTTGTTCTATTGTTGCTTTTGAATGGTTCTAGAACAGCTGAAAATGAAAAGCTTAAGAACCAATTGAAGAATAATTTTGATTAATGATGTCATCACAAGTAGCCACTGGCACGTGTCTCAGGAAATCGGTCTCAGGAATTTTGAAGATGCGAATAAATAGTAAACACTTCAAACATTTTATTCACACAATAGAAAGGACAAATAAACTTAAAAGATATATTTTCTTTTTTATTCATTAAACATTATGTGTTTAATCTCTATATTTATTTGAATAACTGGACATTTGACACGCGTTAAAAATATTCCTAAACATTCAACGAAACAAAAAAGTATATTCCAAAAAAAATAAAAAATAAATAAATAATATTTCTGAAGCTACATTAGTTAACATAATTCTGATGAAAACGTGAAACTTGATTAGAAAGCTATTTCTATAAGTTGTATTTTATAAGCTTTTTTTTTTTTCCTTTTTTTATTCATAAGACAATTGATAATCTTCCAAGAAAGACATTTAGCTTTGATTCCAAGAAGAATGTCAGTGAACAGGAAGAGATCTTGTTGTAGCTCTTTAAAAGTAAACAAACAAGTGGAATTAAATTCCCTTGGAGTTGGATTTTGGGTTGTTTTCTTTAGATGTCTGATGGAACAGTGTCAGTCGAGTTTTCAAAAGAGGTTTTCTGTTGCGGATAATGGGAAAGTCCATCACGTGACTTTCAATGGTCGATACGAACGACGATGATTGTTTCTCTGCGCCACGAAATCAGTGCAAAAGTGAAATGGAAATTCTCCGGTCAACGAACGGATACAAATTACAAAAGAAAGATTCCAAAGAAAATCGGAAACCTAATTATAAACCAAATCCATTTTACTTCAACTGCAGCCAAGGTTAATAGGAAATATTTAAGTCCTTCAAATTGAAAAAGAATCTTTTAAAAAATCTTTATAAGAAGAATCTTTAATTAAAGATTTTGAATAAATATCCTTTCATTGGTTAATTTAAAAGTATCTCATAATTTATTCCATCTTAATATTTTCTAGTATTTTAAAATATATTTTTGAAAATATAAGAATGATTTTTCATCTGTCAGTGAAGGTTATTGACGGCTAATGGAGTGACTTCCGTCATTTGATGCTGAAAATGAAAGGAAACTGAAGAAGAAATTGTTGGAATTCAAATCCAAAGAAGAATTCGGGGATTTAGTCTCAAGCCTTTGTGGCTGTAGACTTGGAATGAAAAGAAAAAGCAAAGGAAGTGGGAGGAAAAAAATATTTGAAATTGAGAAACGAATATTAAAAATATATTATAAAGATTAAAAAAGCAAAAACAAAAGAGAAACGTCCGTTATTCAACAATTCATTTTTCTAAAGATGGTTAAGTAATTTTATTTCACTTTAAGCTAAAGAAAAGAGTTGGTAGAAATGGATCATTATTAAAATGTCAAAAATTAAAAAAGAAATATCGTAGACACATTTTAAAATGAACGATTGCAGAAAATGAAAAGAACCAAATAGAGTCTTATTAAACGGTGCTTTCCGTAATTAGTAATTGGCGTGACTAAGAAATCATAGATTCCAATCAAGTAGTATTAGATAAAATTAACCTTGGTATCCAAAGATTAAGAAGTGTTTAAACATTATTATTATATTAAAAACATAAACATAAAAAACATAAAAAACATTTGCATGTATTATTATTATATTAGTTAGCTAACAAATTATGCTATTGACAGTTAGCAAAGCGAAGGCGATTTTGGAATGGGAGGGAGGGGTTGTCCCCCTCCCCCCCAAAGTCGTTTCAAGATTGGACGGTTCGGAGTTTACAGAGAAGAGATTAACAACTAAAAAAAAAAAAAAAAAAAATCCAAAAGTCTTACATTTCCCCTATTTTATGAAGCAAAGGTGGGGGGGAGGGGTTACGAACAAACCCCCGCCCATCTCCTCCATCCCCTGCCAATATAGGAAAAATAATATTGAGAGTGATTTTATTGTTATAGTCCGTTTCAGGTAAAGATTGAAGTGACGTAACGCTGAGAAAGACATACTTCGTAGTGGTTTAATGAATTCAGTTGGTAAGACACAGGATGTTGGATCGAATCTCAAAGTTATCAAACAAATTTCTTTTCTTTTTATTCAGTTGTTTTGTTTTTGTTTAAGTTTTTTTTTTTTGTCTTTTTATTTACTTTTTTTTCTTTTCGCCTTATTTTTTATATTTTTTCCCATTGTATTTGATAAGTTCTGTTTTTGATTTGTTTGATGAATCAGTGATTGCAATGAGAACTTCACATCCAATGAATGAATCCTTTTTATCAGATGAATCAGAGTTCAGATTGGTGACTAAAAGCTTTCTTCTTTGATGATATGATACTGTAGTTTCGTGCCAAACTTTTCCAGGTGTATGGCCGGCATTTATCCATGTTTCATCTAAATAAATGATAGGCCTATTATCCTCACGAAATTTCCAAGGCATCTTTGTCTGGTGTACGCAAAATTCCCTCCTTTTGAAATTCTTTCTTAACATCATAAAAAGACGTCACTGATATTCATGTCAAAAATGTCGTTTTCTGAATGACTTCATCAACTGTCAGATGCTGTTCCAATTCTCTTAACATGGAATAAACATTTAAAATTATTTGTTTCGCACTGCTGTGAATAGACTGACATTTACAATTACTTTTGAAATATTTATAGGAAGACGCGTGCCACACACTGGAGGCTGCCATGTTGAAATGAGACCTTCAACAACATTAACCATTCCCGTGTTCCCTTGCTCTGTGATCGAAAATAAACAAATCTAATAAATAATTTGAACAGTTACATTTTCTGTCTCTAAAAATATTTCGCATTTTCAAATCAATAATAATCTTCTAAATTCCGGATGAAATAACAAAAACGCCGGAACTATATTCTTCGCTGCAGAATAATGTGTTACGCGGTTCTCTGACGTCACTTCAATTTTTGTATGAAACGGACTTCTAGTAAGAATCATGTGAAACCAATAAATACTTTTGCTTCTGTTACTATTTTGTATAGATTTAGTAATTACTAGAAATAAACAACGACGGGATGAGGAGGAGTCGTTTGTGTTCATGGTTTTTCTGGCGTCAAATTTCTGCTGAGGATTAAACAGAATAATAGACACAATTACACAATTAAAATATTTTATTTATAATTTATATCCTATTTTGTTTATTATATTCGTTCATCATTCAATCATCCACTTGACTATAAGATTCATTCGATAAGATTTGGTTTTCTTCACCTAGATCTCTTCATCAGAAAAGAAAAAGTTCTTTTAATCCGTTGCCTTTTCTTAGAAACAAAATTATATAAAAAAATATCAACAATTTCCAAGAAGAAAAAAAACAAACAAAGAAGATAGGAGCGTAAGAGTAAGACACGTCCAATGAGGAGAAAACATTATTTACCTCTTTGATAGCTTAAAGGCAAGTGAGGGAAAAGATAGCATAAGCCTCATCAACCAAAACAAACAAACAAACAAATATTATTATGCATGCGTAGAACGTAAAAGTCGTAGGGACCAAATTCAAACTCTCCCCCCCCCCCCCCCCCTGTCTTTTTTTGGGTATATGTAAATAATACTGTTTATTTCATGATCAATTCATTTTCAAACACTATATTTTTTACGTATTCAATGCAAAGGAAACGAATTTCCTAATGAAAAAAATAAATGTAAAAAGATTTTGAAAAATGAGATCATCAAAGCTCTTTCATCGTGGAAGTACATAACTATTAGATATCTGAAGAAATTCTCTACTTAGTACTTTAATGTACATGAACAGTGGTTATGAAAACAAAACAAATAAATTCTAAATTTCCAATTACATTCTCAATATCTAATCATCATTAGATCCGTCTTTTTTATCTGACAGTTTTGTTTAAAGATAAACAAAAAGATTCTTATCCTAGATAATCTAATACATAGGAATAGAAACCAATAACTTTCACTGTCTCTGCAATGAATGGGACGTGTGATTACTTATTCTCTCCAACACACTTTCTTTGCTGATCGCGCCTTTTTCCCAAATAACTGCATTCGTTGCTATCTGTTAGAATCCACTGAAATAAAAGCACTTGGTTGGCCAGTCCGCAATTCCCTCGCGCGCAATTTGTCAAACGCTTTGTCCTTCCTTTGCTTCTTTCCCCTAGGATCGTTGGTGGTTTAGTCCTCATGACGCACCCTCCAATTGAAAGACCTACCCTCATGGAAATACGTTTCCAATTCACAAAGGCTGTGATTACATTAAAGAAGAAGAATGCCTTCTCTTCCTAATTCGTTTATTCGTAGAAAACCTCTGCATTTAAGGCAAGTCAAAGGGCGAAGAATAAGAATAAAAAACTGTTCTGATGCATGACTACATGCATAAACAATAATTAGTAGTTAGTAATTATTTTACTTCATTCGTAATGTAATTACTTGAGTAACAGTCTTTAATGTAAATCCAATTTTTGATTCTTATTATTACAAGTCAGTAATTAAATTGTGGTATTATTTGACTTCCGTGTAGCATAGAATAAAAAAAAAAAAAAAACAACTGATTTTAAGCACAAACTAATATTTTCAAAAACAACCTTGAAATCAAGAATAAATTTCCAAATCCAGACGTTGAAGCAAATAAAGCATTCAGTTACAGCAACATTTTCTAGTGAACAAATCCATTCATTAAGTTGTAATTACAATTAAAAGGAGGAAAATGTTTTCTTAATTACCTTGAAAATTTTGCTTTTATTTATTCAGGCCTTTGAACTAAAGTAAACAACGAAAATCAGTTTTATCAGTTGTCGAAAATATTTTCTATTTTTTTTCTTTTTAATTTTCTTTTAAACAAAAGTTTTATTCAGGTAACTCGTATCTTTTGAATTGGATCAAATTCTCAGAAAAGATATGGAAGTCAGTTAATTCACTTTTCTTTGATTGTTTCCGTAAAACTCCTTGTCTGGAAGGAACTAATGTAACTTACATCCATTTAGATGAGAACTGATTTCCTAACACTTTGATCTTTGACTCTTTCTCTTATTCATGAGAGTTTTATAGTAAGTTGGTCCCATCCAAAGTCGCTTTAGCTTCTCGATATAAGATTAGATTCTTTTACTTTTAAGAAGTAATTCATTCTGTTTTCAGTGATGTTTTTAGATGGGATTAGACTCCGATGAGGAAAGTGACTTGGACAGTCTGTGTTAAATACTTAACACCATTAATGTCACCATTCAAAGCCTTGGGTTTCCGCTGGAGTGTTGTTAATGTTTCCTTGATAAAACTAATGGGTCCACAAGTGCTTTACTCTTTTGAATGGTTTCTCTATCTTTGAATTCTCTCTGCTCTTAGATTTGTTTCCTTATTTAACCAATGGAATCCACTCAGAGGCCATCCAGTCTGTTTTCAGGTACAATAATGATTTTTAGGGAGGAAAAATGAATATTTACTTTGGTAAAATTAGAATATAAAAATAAAATAAAAAAAAACTACTAGAAATCACATTTTAACTTTATACAAATATTTTTAACACAGATATTCAATGGAAGAGTGCTTAAGAAAGAACTCCTTGTTTTCTTTTGCTTCCTTTCTTTCTCTTAATGGTTTGAGCAAAGGACGTTGTCTTTCTCTGCCTTTGATTTCTAACATATTTACTTAAGTTGAAAATTCCAGACCCAGATTCCTCATTAGAAGTGGATGAAGAACACGAAAAACCAAAGAAACATTTAAATTAGGGATCAAAAAGCGTTGTTTGGGCTTTGGTCAAAGAAAACTCTGATTGGAGATGCAGTCCAAAGGAAATTGTTGATATTTACATTTATGATCTGATTCTGCTCAGGTTCAATCGCAAACATAAAAAGGTTGTTGATTCATTTCAAGTGCGTTTTGATGAATGCGTTGGAGATGGTTTTTACAAACGTTTGCTAATGAATTTGCATACGATGAAGTCAAAAATGAATTAGAAATATAAAATAATTTATAAAAATACATGATATGTTCAGGGCTGCAAAATTTTATTTCACTATTTCCTTCATAAAAAAGGCTTTTAATGAAAGGATTCGAATTTATTTTTATTTTTCTGTATTTCTTTAACAAAACCTTAAAATTAACTGTTAATTCTAGAATATATGTGTGTGATCATCATTTGAATGACATACTTTAAAAATTCATAAAATAATACATAACTTTAATTAAAAAAATAAGATTGTGACCAAGTCATAAACATTCACAATTACGTGGGAAGTGACGCTTTTGGTTGTACAGTTTTTTTATTATTTACTTTCAGCTCATTTACTCATTATTTTTATAATTGTTTAATTACATCACAAGGATTTATTGAATCTAATTTAATAATTTTACATTTACGTTTTCCAATCACCTGTATTTTTTCTATGAAATCCTTTGAGATCTCATTTAACTCTAACGATTTCTAGTCATGCAGGAGGTGAAGAAACGACTAATTACAAAAGAAATCTGTCTCTTTAATTCTGCACTGAAATGACTCAGCCCCAAGGACGAGTGAATTTTTTTATAATGCTATAAATAGTTACAAATCTAAATTAATGAAGGCTCCATTAACTTCCATTGGTTCAGTTCACTTCGTTCTTTCAGTTCCTAACAACAATAACAGCTGAATTATTTCGTGAAAATGAGCGAATTTGGGAAATTTACAATAAATAAAAATACATCAGAAACACATCCTGTTTGTTTCTGGTAACTTTAACAAGAATGAATAAAGTAGACACAAAATACTGAGTGACACAAGTAATTATCAAAATCAAACGCGAATAATTAAAAAGCATTCCTCGAGTCACTGATATCGTAAATATTTTACTTTTCATCCAATATTAGAATCATTCTCATCATTCTTATTTCTTTACTTGGTTTTTTTGAAAACTAAACTTGACATTTGTAAATTTTAGTAAGTAAACATTTGTAAATTCTTTGTAAATTTTAAAAAATGTATTATGAATATTAATTACATTTGAGAGAGCTACAACTAAATTGACTTTTTTTAAGTCTCAGTAGGAATTCGTTTCTTTAGAAGAAGACATTAAGAGAAATAACAGTTTAATGCCTTTCAACGTTTCAACTTTTGTTGAACGTTTTACTAAAGTTTTGGAACTAAGTGCAGTGATCAGTTTTTCCAAATTTTAATGTTTGTTTTAACTGATATACTTTTATTTCTAAAGACTCATTCCATTTTATCTAATATTTCAATGAATGCTTTCAAAAAACTTACAAATGAAATAATTTGAGCTTTCTTTCTTGATGTCTTAAAACCCAATAGGATTGCAGAAACTAATGATTAAAAACCTTTGTTACCTCAGTTTAAGAAGGAGATACAATTCATAATAAACTATGTTATTAGTAAATAGACAGATTACGTATCTTAGATAACATTTGTAAGCTTCTTTCAGCTTCAACTGAGTGACCATAAAACGATTTGGCTGAAGGACCTTCCACTGACCTTGAAGCCTCTCTCAGAAAAAGACTGAAGTTAATGAAGAATTAGGTTCTTCTTTAAGGTTTCTAATGAAATGGAATAACTTTTAGTAACATTATTCGAATTACTTTTCTTCCTTTTCCCAAACGATTAACAATGGATCACTTAAACATCTTTTAGTTTTTACTTAATACGAGAATTTAGACTTGAAAAAAAAACCTTTCCGAATCTCTTTTTACAGAGACTGTCCTAAAAGTGAAACTATTTTTTACCAAAATGGAATTTTGCTTTAATAGTTATTAAAATATCGCCATTTTGTTCGAAATTATGGAAGAAAATGAAGAAGATGTAGTTTGTAGGTGAAGGCAAATAGTTGAAACCTGTTTCTAGTGTGAATTAGTTTTCATTTTAAAACCTGAATTCCAATTAATCGTAAATAAAATCAACTTCAAATGACAAAAATGTAATAAATAAAAAATGAATAGAGACATAGAATTTGCAGTAATTTTTTTATGAAATTTTATGTTCAATAAATTCTAAAGAATAAAATGAAAATAAACACTGAATCCCTGGAAAGTTCAAATTAATTTTTTTAATTTTTTGAAATTGTTTAGGATTATAAAATTCTTTTACTTGTATATTCGTTCAATTTAAGAATAATGTGGGAATTAAAATACTATTACTTTAATACTTTTTTTACTTTAATACTTTACTTTTTTAATTTGTAAGGAATCATGTTTTTTCATAGTTCTCCAATTCATTTCAAACATTTTTAATTTCTAAAAAACGAAAATATAGATACAATGCTTAATGGAAAAAATCCCTTCTAAATTTAAAATATCTCAAGTTTTATGAAACAATAAACATTCCTAGCATTCCATTGTCAAAATAATTGCAATACATTTCGGCTTCGCAATGCTAAATAAATATTTTTGGAAAACATTTAAACTTGGATAATTAAATGCATAAACTATACGAACGAAATTCACATTGAATTTTTCACTAATGTTGGTCAATCAGCTTTTTAGTACAATTATTAGTAATGATTGTATGGAAAAAGATGAAGAGTTATGTGAGTACCAACGCACAACTAAAGGGTTATTTTAGTGACCGTTCTGTGCTAATTTGGATTCAGGTGTTTCCCTAGATTCTTGTCTATTCCTAAGTTTCAAGTTTTTCTTGAATGAATCAACATTCCCACATTTTGTCGATTGGATTGAGATCAGTAGTAGTAAAACATAAGATCAAGGAGATGTCTGAGGGGGAAAACAATTAAACATTTTTCTGGATTTCATTTCAAAGGGAAAAATTAAGTAACACATTTTAATTTTACTTAATTGTAAAAAAAAAGCAAATTTCGAAATTATAGAAACGAACAAGAAGATTAAGTATTGAAATTAACATATTTAATTTGTAAATGTTTATATAAAAATTTGTAAAAAGAAACATTTACTTTCATTTTTCTTTCACATTTATATTCGATCAAATGCTTTCATTCGAATGTTGAATAATTCAATAATAATTTGGCTTCAAATACTTTTTGGTTTTCACATCATATTGATAGATCTTTTATCTAAACCAAGATTTGAGGAGATAGGAAAATATTTTAGTGAAATTTAAAGAATTCTCGAACACGTGACTGAGAAAAACAATATGCCGCCCTTGTTGCTGGATGTGACGTCACTTCCCTGCAACGCCTCGACTTCATTCGAATTAATTTGTTTAATTAACGGGTTTTTATTGGAGTGTTTTTTTATCCCATTTATACGCCTGAAGACAGTTGGCGGTTACTGACTGACATCGATCGTATATTTTAATTTGTTTGTTTAGTAAATGTTTAATATATGCGAGTTCCAATTTTTAACTTATCTGAGTCAAACAATATTTTTCATTATTGGCTTTGGTTTTAGAATTGATAAAAACCACACATGAGAAAAATAAATTTCTAATAAAGAGAAAAATATCCCTTCTGATTCCTACTTCTAATTACTTACGAATAAAATAAAAACTAAAACATCAAATATCTTTTATTGAAGTTAGTTGTTGCTTAATCCCAGAAAAATCAATATTTTTAGTTCTAAAGCCCATTGCACATGGATCCGAAAATCGGTCGGTCGCATCCACGTGTAATGGGCTTAAGGTTTGAGACCAAAATTATCATATTGAAATGAAAAAAGATAAGGTGAATGAGGGTGTTTGGAACATGATTTACGTACAGGGTGATTCAATCCAAAATTTACATATTCAAAACACCTCATTCACCTTACCTTTTTTCATTTCAATATGATAATTTTGGTCTCAAACGCTCCCCTTAAGCTCATTACACTTGGATGCGACCGACCGATTTTCGGATCCATGTGCAATGGGCTTAAGGGTTTTCTTCGTCGTTCCAAACGAAATTTTCATGGTTCAATCCTACTAGGATAGTTTCTAGTATCAATTATTTATCCAGAAGCTTCTATATTAGAGAAAACTGTGTGGGTGCTACAATGAGTTTTCCTCTTGCCAGCTAATGAACCCTTAGATGAGAAAAGAAAAGCAATTCAAAATTTTAATAAGAACTCGTGCAGAATCAATGAAGATAAATTAAGAAGGATTAAAATTCTATGAAAAAAAAATCAACAACTTTCTGACAGAATTTTAAGCGTATTTTCTTTAAAAAGCTACCACTTTTTTATTTTTCTTGTTTTAAATTAAAATCATGAAATAATACAAATGTAAAGTTTTAAAATGAGAGCATCTGCTGAAATACAAAGATTATAAAATTTAACTGAAAAAAGTTACTTAAATCCGAAAATGCCTTCTTGTAAATCTACTTTTTTCTAAACATATCTATGCGCGCTCAGAGGATTAATATCGTTAAGAATTCTTCATTTCTTTGTCTATCAGAATGTTTGTCATCTTCTCTCGTTACACACACACACACTGACTGTTCAGTCAGTTTCTTTTCGGAAAGGAATATTTGCTGTGAACTTTTAATTTCTGCCGAAAGTATTTCCTATAGAAATATCCTATTTATTTCTGACTGAAATTCTACTTTAGTTCCACTGTTTTGTTACTAGACAAAGTCATGGCTAAAAGATTTGCTTTTTTTATGTTTTTTTAAACTTAAAGAACTTTTTTCTAAGTTGAAAAGCAGCATAAATAGATCGTCACATGATCCATTTACGCCATTACTATCTCATTTGTTAGAAGCACCTTCGATTTGTGTAAAATCGAAAAAGAAATTTGACTTTGTAGATGATGACGAATAATTAAAGTCAGCCTCTGTGGACCGAATACATGTTGCAAACTTAATAAGCATGAACTGTAAATCAAAAGCAGTTTTGCTGTATTATT
>JAFIDM010000001.1:151779827-151799771 GCA_023159025.1 Thereuonema tuberculata | reverse complement strand
CTTAATAAGCATGAACTGTAAATCAAAAGCAGTTTTGCTGTATTATTATTATTATTATTATTATTATGTAAAAGATTCAAACCTTGGGTTTCCCCAGCAAAGACAATGTGACAGGTCAAGGACCCAAACCACATATTGCCTAGTGTAAAGAAGTGTGCAAGTAGGGCTAGGAATGTGTGGTTGTGTCCATGAATTTTCTAACTATGCGTGTTGTGTTCAGTATCACAGCCTGAAGGAGTGCATAAGGGTCAAAATCAGAGAGGTGAGCATTTTCAGATTTGAAATTTCCAAAAAAAAATGTTTGCTTTAGACTGATAACCATAGTTTACCATTGCAGCGTCTTATGTCATATTGTTATATTGAAAATAGCCACGCACAAAAATGATTTTTTTTTAAGTTATGGATAAAAAATGTAAAAGTGGGGCAGATATTCGTCATTTGGGGAACAGTGATTAAAAACGTAAAAAATATGTTGTGGAGAATTCAACATTAAGCATACTTTCTTTAAATTATCAAACACACAATTCTCGATCAGAAAATACTTTGAGCAATGCATTTAAAAAAATAAATATAGAGTTTTTAGAAAGTTTTCTTCGTAACATTGCAATATTCACTAACGAAAATTCACTAACGAAACTTTGTTTTGTTTTTTAGATTAAGAACCATATTTAAATAATTTATACGTAGAGGTATGTGTTTCTACATTATTTATTTATCTATCTAAAAATAATTTACAAAGAGGAAACTAATATTGAATAATTTGTCTTTTTCTAACGTTCCCGGAAATGACAGTTATGTTCCGTGAATGACGTCAACGTTCTCGGAATGATATTGCGGTCCGGAACGAACAAAAATAAAACAAAGTGCATCAAAATTAAATCTTTACTGTACTTCAGAAATTTTTTATTGAACTACAAGATACAAGACACTTTGCACTACATAATCAAAACTAACAGACATTAATAAGAAGAAAAAGAATGAGTAATTACATCAAACTTTTAAGCTTACTTTTCGAATATGTCAACATTTTCTTGGAAGCAATAAAATCCATGGCTTGCGTTTTTCTGCAATTGAGGGGCTGGAAGAATTTTTACTATCTGCTCGTAAGCAACGTAGGAAACGTCATTTGGTTCAATTTTAAATATTTTGGCAGAGTTATGTTGACAACGTAAAAAAGTAACTTTTTCGTCACCATCACCATTAACTACGGTTTCTGAGACGGCAGCGTATCTATAGGTAACGGTTTTCTTTTCGTTGGGTACGTTTATAAGTAAAAATGTCCCAGGACAAATGAAATTTGGATGCAAATTTTCATTATCCTGACCTTAGGATGTACCAGCCTGAATGTTGTTTTCATGTTCGTGGAATCGACCTGAAAGCGTCTGCAAGTCTTCATCATCTGAGCTACTGGAACCATAGATATCATGATAAATACTTTCCCTGTTAGATGACGTAGGCAAAAGTTCTACAGACATGTCCGTATCAATATCTATTGGAATTTTTGGTTCCTTGTCTTCGATGGAAAATGCATTTAGTTGAATTGTTTTCAGCAACTTCGCATGCTGATGCAAATATATACATACATCAGATGCTTTCTGCCACGTTATTTTTGTTGCGTTCATGATACCGGGAATAGCGTCTAATTTTTCAGGGATTATCTTCTTCACAGCCAAGATTTCGTCGCCAGGAATTTCTTTAAGTATAAAGGATGAGTTTTCGAATAAATCGACGAAACCTGCAGCTGCTTTTACGTCTTTTCCTTTTAAAACATAATCATCGGCTGTTTTCTTTAATACACCACCTACACCATCCATAGGCCCTTTACCATGTCCAGGTTCGCTATAATTCCAAGTTGAAAATGTTATTTGCGGAAAGTATTCCATCAAAGTTTTTATCCACAGGTAAATGTTAGTGCGGTTTCGATACTGCGAGGTAGGACCGTCTGAAAATATGTGAAGGGTTCGTACATCTTCTCTCCCACTTAAACTTTTCTGTAGTATAGGCTGCATGTTATCCCACACAGCATGTGCCTGATGGTCTAAATTATTGCTCACAGTTGCAAAACTAACCGCCTGTACCGAATCAACATTTTTTGAGTAAAAGACGCCTGTATGAATTGCCAATTGCCCTTTAGGTGCGCCAAAATGTGTAGACTATTTCTTTCGCATATTTACTCATATAATTTTCAGCAAAATCTATTTGTACCATAATTTGTGATGTTTAGCCTTTTTTTTTTCTTTTTCTTTTTATCTTTTTCCATTATTTCTTCTATTTATTTGCTGAAAAAAAAACATAATTAGTCTAAAACAATAACAATAATGAATATTTAGAAATAATAATACTTTTGACTATTTGGAAAGAATAAACGTCATTTGGCAACTTATTCATCATTTTGGGAACGCCCGTCATAGTCCTCGAACGTTCTCAGAATGACGGTTCTTTAAACGACGATTTGACACATGGTTTCGTTTATATCGCGACGATGCCATCTTGGCTGCCGGCTTTTGAGATTATGACGTAGTGCTCTGAACAATTTTTAAGAATAATGCTACAAGTATATAGTGTCTCGGCAAAATAAATATATAATTGCGTTCCCATAATGATGTTGCATTAAAGTGCGCTGCACTAATATCAAATTGAAAGACACTTACCACAAATATATATTATTTACGCTCCAAACTTTGAAAGACGCGACCTTCCTTATCGAACGAATTTCACATTACTGAATACTAACACCGTCTAGCGCATTTACTCAAAACTATTTCGGCAAACTAGGGTTGCGTTCACACAATGACGTCTAAACTGTCAGACAATATTTCGAAACTAAAAAAATTAAAAATAAAAAGAATCTGAACTCAACTATCGATTATTTATTTTTGTAAGGTTATATGCAGCTACACACCAATATAATAAAAGTTACATGGGTACATAATATTCTTTTGAGCTTACTTGAAATTATGAATGTTGTTTGAGGACGCGTTCCCAAAATGACTATTTAAGTATATTTTATAAAAAAAAAATAAGAAAAAATAAATATTACTTAAAGATACGCTGGGTGCTAATAATTAGGGATATAATTAAAGCTGTAAAGAGCACATCGTAACAGTAATATTTAATTTTAGCATGAAAATGTTAATCAGAAGCGAATTTCTCACCTCTGTGATTCTGATCCATAAGTGTTAAGCCCTAATGCGCTGTGGCTGTGGTGCAATGTGTGAGGCACCAGACCAGTGGCGGCTATGACGATGGATACAACACGTATTAGGTCCAGCCTCCACTGCAGATTTTATTATTATTATTGTTTTGCTATTTTGTTCGTTTATTTTAATATTTTCACTAAAACAAATGTAAACTTCCACTGTATCTATTTAAAAATATCCCTACGAATGTGAAGCTCAGAATTCTGTGTTTAGTTTCAGAAATAAAGAAATTGTACGAAATGATTGAATAAGTTTTAAACTGAAGCCTAATTGAATCTGTCTGGTCCTAACCCTTTATGTCTCAACTATTGTCCCATGTCACTCTCACTAGAAAGGCTGTAGCTCAATCCGGTCCATAACGATAAATTGGAACCAATTACAGGGCGGATGAACCTGTCACAGATAGGCGACCTTGTGCAGGTCGTCCAATCCATTTCCATTTGAGGGAGAAGAGGGAAATATTGCACAGAGATCAAAGACGATATTTCAAAGGATCTAAATGCGTTCCGTTGGGTAAACAGAAGTACAAGGGTGGGAGGATTCCTTTCTGTTTTTACTGTGAAGAAATATCTATCCTTTCGGTTTCTTAAGGTTTTTTGTTAAAAGGAACATGAAATATCATTTATAATTTCAGGTGATAATTTTAATATCTTTCAGATATTTTTATAATGCACAATAGAATACAGTATATTATAATTTAGAAATCGGTGGCGTTCTTAGCCCTGAAAGTGAAATCTCATGACATGATAGTAAGTTCTCTGAATGCCTACAAAAAATAAACTGTGTCTATTTGTATCATCCAGACGATCTCAACATTTATCTTGTAACTGCATTGGTGTGTCGACCAGAGTTGTTAGATGTTGTAACCCTCCCTCCCCCATTGCTTTCGAAAAAGGAAAAAAAATCTAAGATTTTGGACCTTTTATTTTGTTTTTGTTTAGTCAGTTTATCGCTTTGTAATCCCCTCGATTCGGAAAAGGACCTTTTTTTTGGTTGGTTGGGGGCGACGATCCTCCCATTCCAAAATCCTGGGTACACCATTATTGAATTGTATGGAATAGCCGTGTTTAAATTAAATCTACTTTACAAAGAACTTTTCAAAATGGTTGAAATGATCACCCTTCTTAGCTTGGGTTGTTCTTGTAGGAAGTCATTCAGCTGATGAATTTAGTAAATGGGAGTTAAGTATTTGAAGAAATAATTTCTTTCTGAATTCTTGTAGAACATTGGTTTAATTGCAGAAAAATATTAACATTAAATGCGCTCTAGTTAGACTAGGAACGATGTAGATGACATCCGTCGGAGACGTTACTGTTTCACAAATGATAGGAAATAGATTGTGACTCATCAATTGTAATACATTGTTAATATGCTAGCTACTATTTTTTATATAATTTGATACGGCAATAGTCATACAATAGTCAAATAATAGTCATGGAGCAGAATAAGCATTAATTTACGTATAACAAATTGATTAAATTTTTGGAAAAAAAAAAAAGAAAAAAAAGACTAAATTACATCTTTTTTTCTTTATGAGTTGATAGCTAGAATATTGAACTGTGACTCTATCGTCTTTTTAACATAAATAGAATTGATCACGTTCATTCCTTTTCTTCTCTTCTAAGAAATAGTCACAAAAAAATCTGATTTTTACTCCAACGTTGATTGAGAGCTTGTTACACAGGGTGTACCTGATATGTGCTGCAAACTTACAGATTGTATTCAATCATGCAAATAAAAAAGAAAAAAGGAATGGATGTCATATAAACATGGGTCAGGAAATGCTTTATTTCCAAGATATGAACGATGCAACAATACAGAGGTTTTGGCCGTGCAGTCGCTCAGTTTCACAGAACATGCTTGAAATATCCTCCACCGGCCGCAATGCACGCAACACAACATCGTTCCATCGACTTCCGAACACGGTCGAAGATGCCAGGTAATAAGGAAGAAGGGCTTCGTCCCCACCCTCTGAAATTTAAAATGTTCTGATTACAGGTAGTCCTATTTTCTAAAGGGTTTTTTTTTTTTTGGCTTAGTAGTTGGATTTATTTTACCGAATGCTTTTATCAGTATTGCTTTTATTACTATTGGTTAAGTTTAGGATTTCCTCTATCTATTATGCAATTTTGCTTTGAATTTAATGAAGATGAAACTAATGATGACATATAGCTAATTTATAAAAAAATATTATTTATTAAATAATTTGTGAGTTTTTTAAGTCAACCAGCATTACGATTCAAAAACATAAATCTTAAAAAAATAGTACATTTCTTTTACATGTAATATTTATTATTTATTGATTGGCTAATCTGTTTATTGATTATCTAGACTCCTTCAAATCCAAAAAAGAATCAACAAAGATAGATATTTAATAGACATTAAGTTATGAAAATTTTGTATCTAGTTTTTAGACTAGCTCCTATGTCTTTGAGATATCAAGGACGGACGGCAGATTTCAATTTAAAATTGCTTTTGTTTTGTTTAAATATACAAATGCTTTTATGCTATAAATGCTTGACAAAATCTACAATATCCTAAGGTAGCTTCTCTTGAGACTCTAATAACGTTGCTGCTTTACTCTAGTGCTTGTCTTAGGACCAAACTCTTAACAATAACTTGAATGTCTTTCAATTTATGTTTCGATTGCCGTCAGCTAGTCTTGATTCCTTGAAAAAAAAAAAAAAAACGAAAAAACAAACAAACAGGAGATTGGTTGAACTGAAATTCTCCAATGCCAAACAAAGAGAATCCGGAATCATTCAACTTTATTTATGTTGAAATTCCTTTTATTTCTTTTCTTAGAATCTTTAGGAAATGGAAAATATTGGAAATGAAGCTTTGAGATCTCGTTTCGAAAATGAATCACTTTTGGTTGCCTTGGAAACCAGAATTTGTTTTGAAAATTATTTTTTAAAAAAAGGAAGTTGAATAAAATGAAGAAGAAATTATTGTAAAAGTATCATAAATATCAGATTTTATTCAAAAATTTAAGTACATTTATAACTTTTTTGTACGTTTATATTGATGTTTATTTGAAATAGAGATTCAGACAAAGTATTAAATCTTAGTAGAAAGACCATACAAAACTATAATAAAATTTAAGAATTTTTGAAGAATTTTAAAGAGAAGATAGCCTATTTTCTGTTTGTTAATACTGTTCAAGTTATACACAATTATCCTCAAACCGATTTTACAATGCACGGCCTATTAGAATTCTTTCCGTGAGCCCCACAAACAGTAGCAGCAAAACCAGATTTACTGTCATCTTCGGATTTGAAACGGATGGAAAGGGGGTGAAATATCGTATTTTATTAAAAGCTCTTATTCCAAAGACAGCCTTTCGTTCATGTAAAAGAACAAAAGGAGCAAGGATGATAAAACTTGTCAAGTTTATTTGCTTTACATATTTTCCTTATTCTCTTTTCTTTTTTCCTTTATTTTGGTTGTTGCCTTGGGTTAAGGCAAAGGTCTCACATCAATAACAACCAAAAGAACCAAAAGTAAGAGTTGATTAAATGAGAGTAGAGATTCTGTAAAAGGTCTTCAATCAATGAATGAATTCAAACATCTTATCTTCTTTAATTGCCTGAAATCTTGCGAATTTTTCACAAATTCTTCTATAATCTCGTGAAAATTAGATGTTTTGTTTCTTCACTCTCAAATGATCGAATTGCCAAAGAATTACGTTTGTCCCTTGGATCATTGTTGACCTCAAGTGCAATATTAGTTTTGTGGACAAAGTTTTTTTATATGTTAAGTTGTAAATTTAAAACATGCAATTTTTTTCAGGAATTTTTCCTGAGAATCGCGAGGTCTCCAAAAGCTCGGGCCCGATTGGGCAAAATCAATGCAATCGGCTTAAGATCGACCATGGTTCTTGTGATACATCAATTCCAATTTGTAGCTTTTGTCATTTCTTTTGATATTCATATTTGTGGCAAATTCAACTTAGATGTTTTAATGCTTATGGTTTGAATAACAAGTGACTTGTAAAATAAACAGGACTGAAGTTCACTTTGAAAACAGAGAAAGGTTTTTTTACTACGTTCCTTCTCAACGAGATGTGTCTTTAGGCTGCTTTAGAGATAATGAATTTAGTTAATGGACAACTATTACTTTAATTACAATCAGATGTAAATTCATGGTCAATAAAAAGAAGTAGTATTAAAAAATGCTTATATAAAGAACACGAGCCAATATATTTTCTAAGTCTATGAGTTGGAGTCAACGCTTCTGCTTGACTTTGACAAAGCTATATTCGGTGTCAATTGGAATACAAAATTTTATTTTTCCTATTCACTCAATTTGGCTGCGACATCGAATTACAGTAAATAATTGAGAAAGATAAACCATTTCTCTACATTCAGTGCAAAATACTTTTTATCTTCAGTTCAACTGAAAATGATCGATTTTAAGTTTATTACAAACATAAATATGTTTAAAAAATGTTGAAATATATTAAAAATTTGATGCGTCGCAATCTATTACCTACATAATTAAACCTCTTTTACGTATAAAAAAGAAATCAAAATTTTGTAACAATCAATTGCTGTAATGACAATTTAAATCGTCTGTAGCAAAGAATAAAAGTGATGCAAACCACGTAAATGTCTTCCTGCAATAAAAATGTCAGTATGTAAGTAGAAATCTGATAAATGTCATTCAAGTTTTTTTTTTTAAAAAGTTTTAAACTTGAACCACAGAAAGGCTGTAATTAACGAGAACACTTAAAGTCGATCGAAATCAAAAGCTTCAAAATCTTGTTTCGCTCATTGAGTTTAAATGTATCAACACTAAAGACTTCTCTTCGAACTTTTTCTGGAAATTGTTCCCTGACCACAGACAGAACACCAGAATATGGAAAGTTCATTTTATTTGAATAATTTGTACAATATAATAAACACCAATGATTCCATTAATTTGATTTAATTGGTTTTAATTCGGGATTAATTAGAATCCCAATAATTACTAATTTCTTAAACTTTAGTTAGTAACAGATGAGTCACGTGTTGATTTCAATCATTAATTACGAAATCAACAATACATTGATCGAAAATATTATCTCAGTTATTATAATTTTATCAACAAGTAACATATGGTTGGGTTTATCTTATCGAATTACATTTTCAAACTACTTTCTTCCTTTGACTGAGTTTCAAAAAGTAATTTACAATTTCTACCACAAGAGAATTTGTTTCACAAATAAACCCGTTGACAATATTGAGAAAAACTAAAGTCAACATTAAAATTGCTATTTATTAAATAGGTCTTTTGAAATTTTTTTGCTGTAAGTCATAATTTAAAATTACAAAAGAATTTCTATTTTAATAATCTTAATTAAATATCAAATAATTCTTCTTTTGTTTTAGACGCGCCTCGTATCGCGTAACTGGCAACGATTTATTTATTTTACAATTTCTGTCCCTTGATTAAACAGAAAGCATTAATCCAATTGGAACTGGGCTTAAGAAAAGAAATCTTTGATAATTCCCGAAGATAAGGAAATGATATAACAGACGACTCAATGAGTCATTTGGGAAACCATTCGTATGACGTCAGTTTTCATTCATTCATTCATTCAATAATTGGAAAATAATATTCAGAACATAAGTCAAACCTCGATTCCTTCCTCCAAAATGGATTGTTTCTGAAATGGTGAGTTATTGGTTATTCTTGAAGCCAACATGAGAATAGATTTAATGAATCTGACGATTAAAGCTATTGAATTACATCGAATTTACTCATAAAATCGCAATCAGCTTTTTACGGAATAATAATCACACAACAGATTATTCTTTCCCCTTTTTCTTTAGGAAAATGTAAAATGAAACGTTTTGTGAATTAAAACATTAACAATATCGTCTTCAGGAAAAGGATTTCTTAAAACGATTCGAAATAAGAAATTGGTCTGATTTTAATTAAGTACCTGAACGACCGAACGTCGCTCGGTAAAATAAAGCGAAAATAAAGTAAGAACACTGTAGATAATAACCTGGTCAATCATTTACCCCCTAAATAAGTTTTCCCAAAGTCGAGACCTAGCTAAATCGCTTTCTCGCACCCGAAAACGATTTCATTTCATCAAAATCCTTCGGCCATTTTCAAGATAAAATTTACCAGAATGTTCCCTTGATGATAGTATTTGATTTGATTTCATTTATTTGATTTCCAGTTATTACTAACAGGAATTGAGAAACCACATTTCAAACCTAAGCAATAGTGATTCACATTATTGTAATAGATGGCTTCCTCGGGGTAATGTGTTTTACACGACTGTACTGTCGTCATCAGCCCATTTTTTTTTATAGTGACATTTTTCTTTTTAGTTATTTCACATTCAGCCAATGAACGGTCTTTGTCAATGCCTCTGTCACAGTGCTTTTCTGGAACGCAGGCGATTTAAGTAATGACAAGCTTTCTGAAATGAAATTTCTTCTTATGATATTGATGTGTATGCTTTTGTCGAAGCAGGAACATCTTCTGAAAATATAGTAAATATCAACTAAATGGATACCAGTCATAGGAAGAGGACTTCAGATATAATAGTTGCAGCTTCATCTGCATTATATTTCAAGTACACAAAGAAATGGACTGTTCTGATGGATTGGAGGCTGACGTGTAAAAAATGGTGTATGTAAAAGTCTTGTCTTCCTCTACAACCTTCCTACAAACAAACGCAACCTTGTGTGGCTGGAAGCGTCATGGAATTCCAAGAGTTGTATTTTTGCAGACTTGAATGATCCCTCGACTTGTTATGGGTACGTTACAGGTAAGCTACCACTAACTATGTTGTCAAATTGTAGACGATTTTCTGGAAAGTAATCCTGTGATTCACGTTGAAACTGACACAAAATCTTCTGCTTTTCTTGCTTATGGTGGATGAACTTCACATCCAGACATTTGTTTTAACAATGTATGCAAGTATGCAGAATAAATTGAAGATCATTCTCGAAGCTGCGCCAGGAGGTTTAAATCCATTCCACGAGGTCAGGTACGCACCATTTTGGAACAATGAAATTCAATCTTTGAAAACTGAAACAGATACTATTAGAAAAAGTGTTGAAAGAATGAGAAATTTTTTGGATAGGATCCATTATTTCTGCTAAGCGTTCAACTTCAGATCTTTCTTAAGGATCTGAATTATATTACATTACAATAAATAAGCGAACGGAAATTTCTTCTTTTCTCCATTAGCTTCTTTCGTAATTTATTCTACTGAATTAACATTTTATGTTTATATGTAAAGTAATTTATCAAAATATTTTTCAAAATGTAAGGTAAGCATATTCTTAATATTTAAAATTAATTTTTAATAATCCGACGGGATAATGTTTATCCCACCCAAAACACTTCGTGTAAAATAAGTTGCCAAGACTCACATGCTCATAATGCTTTCACTGTTAAAAAGATATGAGATCTCATGTAGAGCCAAGCCCCTAACTCTACGAGGCCTAACTCTACAAGCCCTAACTCTAAAAACCTTATATCTTGGTCAAAAAGTATGCCTTGGCCGTTTCGTGGCTGACACACAGACAATCCCATGGAGTTATGTAAAGGATATGGAGTATGCCAAGGCACACTTTTTGACCAAGATATTAGGGTTTTTAGAGTTAGGCATGTATAGTGAGGGGCTTGGCACTATATGAAATCTGATAACTTTTTAACAGTGAAAGCGTTATTAGCATCTTGGCAACGTATTTTACATGAAGTGTTTTGGGTGGGATTTCATTTCTTTTTGTAGGATGAGATCTGATAACTTTTTAACAGTGAAAGCGTTATGAGCATGCGAGTCTTGGCAACCCCTTATTTTACATGAAATGTTTTGGGTGGGATTTCATTTCTTTTTGTAAGATGAGATCTGATAACTTTTTAACAGTGAAAGCGTTATGAGCATGTGAGTCTTGGCAACTTATTTTACATGAAATGTTTTGGGTGGGATTATCTATTACAACTAAATTTAGTTTTAAGATTATTTAAAAAATGGATTTTTTTTCAATACCCTACTTTTCTGTTTTTCTATCGGTCAACTTGTATATACAAGCTGTTTGCACTTTTGTAAGAAATCACATTATTACACAGTATTATTTAGGCCGAAGCATTGAGGGTACGACGCATTTCAGATCTTAATAAAATCCAAAGTATAAAAGCTAGATAAATGAAACTTAGCGTATTTCATTAGTATGGTAACTGCATCTTATCCTGAAAATTTGAGCTCTCTAGTATTATCCAGGCCGAAGCTATGAGGGTTCGATAATACATAACCAGACCCACCCCTTTTGAGGGGTTGGAAGGTGAAAGTTACGGATTTCTTAATTTTTTTGTTGTTTGTGTGCTAATCCTAGCCTGCATACCAAATTTCAGCTTTCTAGGTCTTCAGGAAGTACCCTAGAGGTTTTGATGATCATGAGTGAGTGAGTCAGTGACGAAATCGACGTATTTTAGGTATTAATAAAATCCAAAGTATAAAAGCTAAATAAATGAAACTTAGCGTATTTCATTAGTCTGCTTACTGCATCTTATCCTGAAAATTTGAGCTCTCTAGTATTATCCAGGCCGAAGCTATGAGGGTTCGAAAATACGACGAAACACTTCCAGTAAAGGTACGTAGTGCCCTTCCTGCCTTCGGCTCGTCTTGGCGGGGGCACTGCCGTGCCCCCAGATTTATTAACATTATAAAATCAGACTTATTTATAAATGGACAGATTTCATTAAAAGTTTATTATTAATCACAAGATTCAGGAACACGATAATTAGAACAAAAACATACCCAGGTGCAGATTGTGGATCAGACCATAACCTTCTGACAACTAAAATCAGGATGAAATTAAAAACAATTAAAAAGAAAACAAAATATAAAAAACTTGATACCGTGAAACTCAAGAACAAGGATGTAGCTACAAAATTTCAAACTGAAGTGAAACAAAGATTTAATAAAGAACACCGAAATGAAAGGATAGAGGAGGTCGATGACCAATGGAGGCACATGAAAACCATCATAACAGAAACAGCTGAAAAAATTGTTGGATTTAAAGCTAAACAAACTAATAAACCTTGGATGAATGAAGATATCTTTGCCCTCATGGATGAACGTAAATCATATAAGAACAAAAACATACAGAGATACAAAGAAATACACAAAAAGATCCCAAATGAAATTGTAAGAGCTAAAGAAGAATGGTTAACAACTAAGTGTGAAGAAATAGAACAACTGCAAAAAAGCCATAATGACAGAGAACTTCACAAAAAAATAAGAGAAATGACCTGTAAATACCCAAGCAAGTCTGGATGTATTCAAACCAAGGATGGGAAAGTTACAGCAGACACCAACGAGATAAAAGAGGTTTGGGAGGAATATATCCAAGAGCTCTACAATGACCAGAGGAGCATCAATACCTCTATTGCAGATGCAGAAGGCCCAGAGATATTGAAGGAGGAAGTGAGATATGCACTTAAATATATGAAGGACAACAAAGCAACAGGTCCAGATGAATTACCAATTGAACTGATAAAGCATCTGGACGAGGAAGGAATTAAGGAAATTACCCATTTGTTAAACATTATCTATGAGACTGGAAAAGCACCTGAGGAAATGAACACATCAATAATTATACCCATACCCAAAAAACCCAAAACCCAAAAACCTACGGAACACAGAACCTTGAGCTTAATCAATCATATAAGTAAGCTATTATTGAAGATTATTCATAACAGAATATATGCAAAAGTAAATAGCAGAATTGGCAACACTCAGTTTGGATTCAGATGTGGAGTTGGAACAAGAGAAGCAATCTTCTCCCTGACACAAATAGCGGAAAAATCAATAGAAATGAATATCCCACTCTACCTTTGCTTTATTGACTACGAAAAAGCCTTTGACAATATCAAACATGATCTTCTAATGGAAATACTTATGAAAACAGGAATAGACACAAAGGACATACGAATAATACAAGATGCTTATTGGAACCAAAAGACTAGAGTTCAAGTGGGAGATGAACAAACTAATTGGATACAGATAAAGAAAGGTGTACGGCAGGGTTGTGTCCTTTCTCCAATTTTATATAATCTATACTCTGAGATATTGACAAAAGAGGCATTAGAGGAGCAGAAGGAGGGAATCAAAATAAACGGAGTAAAAATAAATAATTTAAGATATGCTGACGATACCGTGCTGATAGCAACATCTTCCACAGACCTCCAAAACCTCATTAATGCAATTGTTAATAAAAGCAAGGAAATGGGACTCAAGTTGAATACAAAAAAGACAAAAACAATGTGCATCAACAAAACCCAGATCCAAATGAAAATTAAATGTGATGACAGAGATTTAGAACAAGTCAATAACTTTCGCTACCTGGGTAGGCATTTTTATTCAGATAATGACCAAGATAAAGATATAAAAAACAGAATTATACAAGCAAAATTAAAATTTAATGAAATGAAATCAGTATTATGCCAAAAGAAACTCAACCTTGGAATAAGGAAAAGGGTGTGGAAATGTTATATTTGGCCAATTCTTTTATACGGATGTGAATCATGGACTCTCAAAAAGGGAATTAAACAAAGATTAGAGGCATTTGAAATGTGGTCATTAAGAAGAATGTTAAAGATAAGTTGGACCAGCAGGACATCAAATGAAAGAGTACTTCATCTTGCTAACTACAAGAGAATTATCATCAAACTTATACACCAAAGAAAACTTGCCTATTGTGGGCACATACAGAGAGATGTCAAATATGAGATACCTAAATTGACACTTGAGGGAAAGATAGAAGGGAAGAGAAGCGTTGGGAGAAGAAGAAGAAGATGGATGGATGACCTGCGTGAGTGGACTGGACTTAATGCTCAGGACATCATACATGTTTCAAGAGATAGAGATCTGTGGTACATGCTGATCGCCAACCTCCCTGTGGGAGAAGGCACCTAAGGAAGGAATTAATCACAAATAAAATTATTTTACGTGCATAGTTCATATTTATTCCACAAATATTAGCCGATGCACCTGGTTACTTCACAATAAGTTCCTTTAATACAAAATACAGTCGGACCTCTATTCAACGAACCTCTATTTTGCGAACTTTTCTTTGGAACCAAGAACATTTTGCTAATTTCGTCGTAAAATAACCTCCCAATAGCGAAGTGCATTTTCTATTTAACGATTTTTTTCGTGGTATCTATTTTTTTTTCTCCTTGAAATGTTTTTATTATTAATATTCCCTTAGAGGAATTGAAAGAAATGTGGATAAAGCTGAGGGAAAAAGAAGAAATTAACGATGATGGGCTGATTGATGATTATCTTTCACTTGATTTTGAAGTTGAGACTTCAGAAACACTAACTGTATCGGATATTTTGGACAGTGTGAAAAATAAAAACAATACAGCAATGAATTGAGATGAAGATGAAGATGATGAAATTGATCATGATGCAGTAATCAAAAAACCTTCGTATAATAAAATGCTAAAATCATTTGAAACAATCCGATGCGGATTACAATTTGAAGAAAATACGCCTGAAGGGGTTTTTGGTGCATTGCAAAGATGCGAGACTTTCTATGAGCGAAAACACTTTTTTAAAAAAAAGACTAAGACAAAATTAACAGACTTTATTAATAAAATTTAAGTACCCTTATCGTAATGTATGCTTTATGTCATTAAAATTATTAAGTTTATTAATAATATTTATTGTTTTTGTATTTTAAATCTGTTTTATGTAGTTTAAAGTAATTTTAAAAGGTGAATCTCTATTAACGAATTTTCCATATAACGAACTTTTTTTCGGGATTTAGCGACTTCGCTAAATAGAGGTCCGACTGTATATTAATACAATGACTATAGTTTCCGGCCCCAACTGAGTGCCTATTATTAAGTTTGACTTGATGATAGGCACTCAGTTGGGCCAGAAACAATAGTCGTTTGTAATGTTTTTGTATTAAAGGAACTTATTGTGAAGTAACCAGGTGCATCGGCTAATATTTGTGGAATCGTTATTTATTAATTAAATAATAAAAAGAATTAATGTATTTTAGGGAAACTATAAATTCCTGTATTAGTTTGTTGATCTTATTTCTCATTTGTTTTATTTCTAATGAAACTTCAGTGAATGAATGAAGATGGAGTGAAATGGATTTTTATCTTTTTCTGTTTTCAATTTTCTGGAAACGATGTAAACAAAAGAGTGGAAGGTAGACATCGTTTCGTGTCGGCGGCGCCAGGGGCCGGGGTTTTAGCAACATTATGCAAATGATCTCCTCTGCAACGGCACAGATAATTCGCTTTCGAGTAACACTGGTTCGTATCTTTATGAACTGGGATTGCATTCACTACAACCAAGTAAAATCCCATTTACAGGAACATAATCTCTAGGTTCCTCTTGTGGATAAAGTTAATCTAATGACGACAAAAGACACACAAAACAAATATTCATCCCATTTTTCTTTAGATTCTTTAGATTAATAACTAATTAATGAAAAATGAAAAAGAAGAAATTTAAAAATCTTCATTTTATATAAATTTCTTTTTAGGAACGTAAGTAATTTTAAAAAAACAAACTAGTCTTTTTATTTATCTTTGTGGTCAGTAGCTTGAAAAATATAACTGATTAAAGAATATTCTTTCTATGATGATGAAACTTTACTTTTCTCTTAAATTAGATTGATTTTTTTTTAACAAAGGGAGTCCGCTACGGAAAGGATACCCTCCCCCGCAAGGACTCATCAACCTCATACACGAAAACCACTTAGGAATACTTCCATCAAAGAGCACAACACTCCCCACTCCACTCAGCCATTGTCAAGGCTAACACACATCTCACACCCCTAAACCTCGAAAACCCCTCCAACACTCACCACTCCCCGACACACAGACTCAGCAGCTGCATGAATCATGGGCTCGTAAGGAACTCAGCCAGCCTCATGTCGACGTGGAAGCATCGAACAGATGGCTGAAGACGAATGGCTGTTCGGGGAGACCAAGTCATTCCAACTACAAGAAACACATTCTACACGATGCAAACACGCACAACGACACATACAGGAAATGCCACACTACACATGAGACGATTGCCACATAATATAAGGCTGCGACACAATCAGGTAGCATTGATCATCCATCAACAGCTAGCACACAAACACTCACTTATTAAGAACACGGTCCCGTACTACAAAGCATGTTAGAGTTACCCTCGCATAAGCTGCACTGGGACCGCCCCATTCACACAGATCTCTAACATCCCTCACCCCCTTGCACATTTTTTTAAACATGTGCTTTGACCATGTTGTTTGCTGTTGTGTGCTTTCACCTTGACCCACCATCTTGTTTGCTGAGGAAACCCAAGAATTGAAACATTTACATAATAATAATAATAATAATAATAATAATAAAAGTACCAATGATAAAAATAATTAAAATCTTCTTTGACATGTATTGATTCATTATTTGATTTTTTTTAATTTATTAATCTAACTTAGCTCTTTGTCTAAGAATCCAACATTTTACAAAGGAAATTAACCATTTATTTTTAATTTTTTTTTAATTTCACTTTTTTCCCCTTCTCTTTGCTTGTCATTGACCTGTCCTCTCCAGTTCTCAAGGACTTGTGATCTCGATGGACTTGTCTTTGTTCTTCCGGATGTGTAGGTGACATAGGAAGTTTGGTAAACTCAACATCGAGCCAATGGGGATGTCATTTTCATTAACATTTGTTTGTGAAAGAGAAGTCGAACACCCCCTGCTGAGAAAGCGTGGGAGAGAGACTCAACAACAAAACAGAGGGAGACATTTAATTAGGTCTAACACAGAACGGAAAGGTCGAAGAGTCAGAGCTGGTAGGAACTCCAAAGTACAACTACTGTAGTTTGGTCAGAATTACTTTTGAAAACTACTTACAACAAATATTAAGTTTAAAACCATACAGTTTCGTTTCAAAGAACAAAGACTTAACAACCAAGATAATTGCTAGAGCTTGGTTATGACAAGAAATGATAAGAACGTTTTTAAACAGATTTTTACTAAAATATTTTTAAAAAGTTTTAGACAAATGCTCAAGATTTAAAGAAATCTTCTGACAATAATTGTACTGAATCTTAAGTAAAACAATGAAAGCCTCGGAAAAGAAATAACCTCAATTAACTAAATATCAGTTTTCCAAACTGATACTTAAGCTGATTTTTCAGAAGATTTTTTTTGTTTTTGTTTTTTGATACCAATGAAATCTTTGTTGTTCTACTGATTCTATATAAAGTACTATTATATTTATTAAAGTGAAATACATTTGAAAAACAAACATTAGAAGATTATTCATGAATTTGAATCTTTCACAGCCAGTTGTAAGTTAAATATGTTAGTTCTTATTTTTTAGGAATCCGATTTAAAGGCTCTTCATTTTTTACCCATTTTAGATAGAAAATAATCCCTTTTAAATCTTTCGATCAATTTCTTGGAGTTTTTTAAAGGAAAAGGAATTCTAACAAAATGAAATGAAAAACCAAGATCAGCAAAAGAATAAATAAATTGCCTTTCTGATTCGATCACCGGGAACGGCCGTTTCGTCCCACAGGGGACTCATCAGCCCCATCTCCGTCTTCCCCGATAAAAGACTCAGAAAGGCAAGATCTTATATGAAGGTCACCGTCACACCTGGCAGGGATCCCCGAAGACCAAAAAACATCAACAATAAATGTTGTCCTTACTTTGCACAACTAAAAGGAGTTCCTCTAAAACAACAACAGAAACTTTCAGTAAATTCGAAAGTAAAAGTGACTGTAGAGAAAATATTTCAAAACAGAAATAAATAAAGTAACTTAGGCATTGCTTTCTTTTACATTGAAATAAATTCCTGGAGATGAATTCGAATCAAAATCTTTTGTCAGTTTAAGAAAAAGATGATTCCTACCATTGGACCGCTTCTTTTCCCGGTTCCTGCTAAACATTCCAATGCATAGATGACGTCATCCATTGCTGGAGGAGAAAGCATTGTTTCTGGAAGGGGAGGACGAGGTGGTCTTGGAGGTCTGGACATAGTCACTTCCACTAAATTCCACAGTTCAGTGTCAGGTTCTGCAAAAAAATGGAGAGAGATTTAAGTTTTTTTACGTTTCAACTTTGAAACTTAGAAAATATATTTCAAACATTTTATATTAAGTCATATTAATTTGCAAAAAAAAGCAACTAAAAATCATAAGTTGCTTAAGTATCTTTTACATGTCAACAGTAATATTTTAATTTTTTAATTATGGAAATGTAATCATGATTTCGAGAAATCTGTATTTGGTATAAATTTCTACTGAAAACAACAATAGTTGTTAACTTATGTCCATTAAAACTGTCACTGGATTTTATCACTTTTTGGTTTTTGACTGGAAAACTTCCTTTCCTGGCTTTTCCTTCTGAATCCACCTTGTGAATTATCCACCAGTAATCCGTCCTAATCCACCACCGTCCTTGGTATCTCCTTTCCACATCCTTGATGGAACCTTTGTCTGCTCTTTACTCCGAAATTTCAGAGCGTAATCCATAATATGAGTTTAAAGTGCACTTAGAGGCTCTTTACTACAGCCGAAAATACATAAACGTGGCTAACAAATTACTCATATCTCTGTATAATTGGGATCCTCAATTCTAAAGAAATTTTGAAATCAATTCTTTGAAACTCAAATGTAATTCATTCTTCTTCTTCCTACTACACTTTCCAACCTCAGGTTGGGTCTGTTTGGAACATAAGCCTCTCCACCTAGTCCTTATCTCCCACCATCTCTCCATTGTCACCCTGTTCACCCTTCCTCCCTCATTCGGACACATTCCCCCACTTCCTTAATCCATTTATCCCTTGGTCTTCCCCTTGGTCTTTTCTTCTGCATTCTCATTTCAAGTATCCTCCTGGGAAGATCAGCCTGAGGTTGGAAACTGTAGTAGATTAAGAAGAAGAATGAACGCTAAAGTGTCATGACATTTGAGTTTCAAAGAATTGATTTCAAAATTTCTTTAAAATTGTGGATCCAATTATAGAGAGATATGAGTTAGCTACGTTTATATATTTTCGGCTATAGTAAGGGCCTCGAAGTGCACTTTAAACTCAATTTCGGAGTGAAGAGCAGACAAAGTTTCCATCAAGGATGTGGAAAGGAGATACCAAGGACGGTGGTGGATTAGGACGGATTACTGGTGGATAATTCACAAAGTGGATTCATAAGGAAAATCCACGAAAGAAAGTTTTCCAGTCAAAAACCAAAAAGTGATAAAATTATAAATTCAAATACTTTATCTGAAGGTAATTTCCTTATATCCGGCCCCGTAATTATCCCTTCTTTTAAATATGCTTCGGACAAACCTGGGAACCTTCTACATAAAATACAGTTTCCGTCTTTTGGTAGGGTTTTGACAAACTTTGTTTTACAAGGAAATGACTGAGGTTCTAATGAAGCTACATTTTAACTCACTTAATGATTTGTCATTTGATTGCTCGTATCTCTTAACTTACCACATAGCTTAAATCCAAATACATCAGCTCTAATCTATATTACTAAAATCTTTTATTTCTCTGTCTGTCTGTCTGTCTGTCGCAATTTTCTGAGAGAATGGAAAATAGAAATAGTTTTTACAATGAAACATCCGCGACAGGAATCGAACCTGCAACCTTCTGATCCGAAGTCAGATGCCTTATCCATTAGGCCATAGGGACTACAACTCTCTTCATATGGTTTTTTGACTTATATCTCCTTTCCTTTCCCCCATCAATAAGGAATGT
>JAFIDM010000001.1:151768566-151779817 GCA_023159025.1 Thereuonema tuberculata | reverse complement strand
AAAAACCATCAATAAATGTAACTCAAACGTCACTGAAAAGTGACAATTATAATTAAAATGAGAGTCAAAAAAGAATGAAGCGATACTTCTATTACATAGAATACTGAAAAATTACTATCTGTAACTCAGAAACCATCAATATTTGGAACACAAAAGCCACTGAAAAGTGCCATTTAGAATAAAAAAAGAGACTCAAAAAAGAAAGAAGCAGTATTTCTATTAGATAGAATACTGAACACTATTGTAACTCAGAAACCACTGAAAAGTATCATTTGGAATAAAAGAAAAAAAAAGAGTCAAGAAATAAGCAGTAGTATTTCATTAGGTAGAATACTGAAAAATCACTATTTGTAACTCAAAAACCACTGAAAAGTCTCAATAGGAATAAAAAAAAAAGATAGTCAAGAAAGAAAGATGCACTATTTCTATTAGGTAGAATACTGCTCAGAAGTTAGACGTCTTAGCCATTAGACCACTAGGCCTACATTCTAATCTCTGTAAAAAATAAAAATATATCATAGATATATGATTTACAAGGTGGTTCTAAAAGCAGTCGTAGATTGAGAGAATATAGACATCAAAAATTAAATATAAAAAAAAGCTTTTAAAAAATGTTAGTTTTAGTTTCCTTGATGTAATTTGTGTGGGTGTGTGTGTGTGTGTGTTTTTTTTTTTAATAAATAAAAAATTGTTTTCCGTTACATAAGGGAGGCTTCCGGAGCGAAGCGACGGGTAGCCGACTAGTTTAATATTAATAGTAATTTCAAAGCAAAAAATTGGAAAAAGACTGTATTTTGCAGTTGTAAGAAATAGGCTTCTTAAAAAGCCCTTACCTGGTAGAGGAAACGAGTTTTATTTTTGAATGTAGTCTCCAAAACCTATAATAATCACTAATAATAATAATCCCCCCCCACACATTATTTGTATTATTAAAAATTTGATTAATATTTTTACTTATTATTCTAATAATTTTGATTGAATTTGTTTTCTTTTGATATCCATGTAATTATACAAATGTATTGTATTTTTTGCGTGACTTAGTATTCTACTAATGTTGCTGACCTACTAATATATAACTAAAGATCTGTAGTTTTTCAGATGACATTGATCATCTCCTTTTTAAGTTGGTATTATTTTTGCAGTTGTTCTGGTGTATTTCTGTATCCAGAGGCGTCACTAGGGTTGGTGTCACCCAGTGCGGTAGCTCATGGTGTCACCCCCTCCCAAAAAAAACAAAACAAAAAAAAAAACTTCTAAAACTATCTGTTCAACCAAAAAAAAAAAAAGAAAAACCTTGTAAAAGCATTTTGGTGTCACCCCTTGTGATGGTGTCACCCGGTGCGGTCCCCACACCCTGCACCCCCCTAGTGACGCCACTGTCTTTATCTATGATTTTATTTATCAGAATAATATTCTAATTATATTCAGCAAATATATCAAAGTTTTCTTTAATATTTGTCGTTTTCAATTCCTGGTGTTTAAAGTCGGTTAGCTTTTAGCTAATTTACTATGTGTGAGTGTCTCCCAAATAACTTCTGAGCTGTTGGATGAAATTTTTCTTAGCACGCCTAGGAACTAGAGATGGTTTAACTTTTATGTTTCGAATCTTTTTCCAATAGGTCTTTGACGAGAGAAGGCTTCCAACATTTCCTGAGAAACTGATCTCTCTCCGTATCTTAAACAACAGTTTTAATCTTTTCAGCCAATCTGAAGGGGACTTGCTACGATTAACGTTAATCTGATTTGTACAACTTAACTAAAGGTCCAGAATTTAAATAATTTTTCTTAAAATGAAAGAAATTTTAAGGGATTTAAAAAAAAAAGTAATTTTTAGTTCAATCATTTTCCTTTAATAATTAAAAACAAATGAACAAAGATTGCAAATATTTTCTGTTTTTTAATTTCATTGAACCTTTTAATTACATTCCGTTCGATGTAAAATACTCGAATACATCAATACTCGATGTAAAATGAATCTAAATTAGATGAGAAATTAATGAATCTCATTCCTCTCAAAAGTGAATATAAATATTAAATATAATATTTAATTTTATTTAAGTGAACATATGAATGTAAAAACACTATTTTATGAAATAAAAATCCATTAGATGGTACCGTACTAAAAAAGAAACCAAACTACAGATACTTAAATAAAAATACCGAAATTCTATATATTTATTCTGATGTGTTTAAAACCACTGTTAGGTCATTGGATTATGAGAGAATTCTAAAGGAATCCCTGCTTCAAGATCTTCCTTTTTTTTTTCTCTTTATTTGAAGAAAGCTTATTTGAAAGATTGACTATGAAGATTTGCTTTTTCTTTCTTGAGAATAACGGAGGCTGTCTTTTGACTTGTCTCTTAATCTCTCAAAACTCATCAGTGAGGTTCTTCTCAGTTGCTCTTCCAATTACTTGTTTCCATGACTTTAACGATATTTTCACATTCACTTCTTTTACTAGCCTTGGTGACTTATTTTATTAATTTAATTAATCATTTTAATTAAAACTCACAAATTGTCACTAAATGAATTGAATGTTTTTTTATCTCTGGCCACCTCATCTCTTGATTGTCTGTAGATGTTATCCCTGATCTTTTTACATATCCGGTATTTCTAGTTGAACATTTATGAACGTTCATAATTTTTATAATTATAATTTTAATAATTATAATAATTTTTATATTATTATTATTATTATTATTATTATTATTACTGCATAATTTGAAAATATGCAGTAATAATAGACAATTAACAATATAACAATTTTTTTTGTATTTAAGTTAATTCTAATAAATAGTTTAATCCTTATTCTTAATCCATTATCCTACTCTACGGTTCATCCGTTAAACTTTTTTTAAATCCATTCCACGAAATGCATTAATGTCTTCTTGTAAACAAAGATATTTTGAAGAGCTTTTGATAATATTAAACTATTTCTGATTTACCTGATTGTCTGCGCGAACCCGCTGTTCTTCCAGACCAGTAAGCAATGGACACGAGGAATTGCATTGAGATGATCTTGATATAACGAGGGTGAAACTAACGAGAGCGTCAAGTGAGTCCAGTGGGTCTCAAGGAACCTCTGTACCTCATGTGACCAAGAATTAAGACACAAGACGTCTTCCTTAGAGGCATCAAGTGTTTTTCCTTCCTTGTTTCCTGGACTGCGCAGATAGTTCTTGCACAGATCCCGTATTTCTGAAGCAAAAGATTAATGAATAATAATCACTAGAAACATTATCCCTTTATCAATACGAGATTATCAGTTGGTTATTGTGTTGGATTTTATCGGATGCTTATCTCAAATAAACAAGTCTGATAATATTGACCTCAAATACCATTGCCTTTCTAAATGTTGCCCTTTGTATTTGGTTGACTTTAATCAAATCACATGGGGGGGGGGGGGGTCATAACCTCTTCGCAACTCATAAAGGGTTTCATTATTCCACAAAGATCTGGGATAATATTGAGAAATAGAGTAAAAATAATTTTTGTTTTTAGCTGCAGTCAGACTAAAAGAATATTGATTTCAAAGGCTAATAAAGAATTAGAAAAGCTTTTCTAATTGAAATAACAAAAGGAAATGGGAAAAAACGTTACTTGGAATTCAAGATCTTACTAAAGTATAAACTAAAGTTATTTAAGAATTTCAAAATTATTAGAATCAGAATTTAGGGTTTACAAACAGCTTACAATAATTCGAAATATGGTCGAAAAACTAGTTACCAAATCATTTAAAACGTTTCGTATTACAATGCTCAGAGCTTACGATTTTTACAGCTTGATAAAAGATTTTTTATTTTAGCTGTAATTTTATTTTATTCTTGATTTTATTCTTGATATTGGTAAGGAAATAGAGAGCAATTGAAAGCTTAGATCTTAAGTTAACTAAATGAGAACAACTTCTTTAGTCAAAAGAGATAACGAAAAAGCTTCTCAACCACAGCAAGGGATTCATTTGAAGCCCAAAGACAAGATATATCTTCGGGATCTGCTTAGGATTATTGGAAATCAGGCGGATCTGATAATGGATCAATTGCTGATAAGTCAAGATGTGCTCGGACTCATGTAAGAACAAACTACTGATTAATTATTTTGAGATAATCACAATTGGAAGAACCATCGAAGCGCATGGATACAAAGTGCTAAAAGTTAATAATCAGGAAAAAAAACGATATAAAAATAGTATATATCCTATATGAATGTTGAAAGTTAATTTTGGATAATTAACAGTGGATAATCCGTCTTTATTACACAACGGAATGAAAGACTTGATATCCTTTTCTTATTCTTACTACATTCACTTGGAAATTTTCAAGTAGAAGCAATTCCTTCAAATTATTAAGAAATGGGTTTTAAATCGTAAGAAGATTTGTTCTCAGAAGGAGAAAACTTTTTCTGGTGTCAATAATATTCTGTTCTTGTTCGTACGTAAAAGGATAACAAATATATGATAGCAACGCGTCTTCTTACGATTGGATCCTCAGGCAATTATTGTAATGATGAAAAATACAAAATTCTTCGCTGAACCAGTCCTTCTGTGTTTTGTATGATATGTTTAGGACAAGTTCATTATTTGAGATCTGGTAAAATCAGTCATTTCATTTGCTAATGGGGATTTCGTTTTCCTGATCTCAAAGACATGCAACGAATGTTTCGTGATTCAATGGCTCAGTTTTGCTAAAATATTTGTATGGAAAACAGTTTGGAACTCCAAGAATAGAGGCATGAATTTCATCTAAGTAATTCACAGTTAATTCTAATCTGATATTCTCTGCTACTGATGTGAATTCTGATTAATTATTTTCTTTGAATTTATTTTATTTTTGAATACGATCCTGCGAAGTCTTAGTAATTCACTTGAACAAATGTTAAATCCTTTTCTGTTTGCCTTTTCATTTGTTTGCACAACGGCTAGATATAAGTTATTTCTATAAAGTTTAATACATTGTGTATTTGTGTTCAGTTGTAATATACAACTTAAAGCATTTGTTGTGGTTTCTATTCAACATTTTCCTCAAAAGTGATTCTTGAAATCTGTTGCTATAACAGCTGGACTGATTTGTTTTTGAAAATTTGGTAGATGCTTAGCTGTGGTCCAATTTAAAAATACGCCTACGATTGGTCTTCAACCCCCCCCCCCCCCAACTCCTGAAAATTGGGCGTCGTGTCCATTTCCAACTATGCGATGGATAGATTCCATTCCAATATATTCCTACCCATCAATTTCTGCAGCTACAGAAGGAATGGTGAGATTTAAAGATAAAGTTAGAAAAGAACGAATTCGCCTGTTAAACGGATTTAAAAAATCGACTTTTGGAAAGAGATTTAGCCGTTATTTTACGGGTGGTTTAATTCTGTATAAAATTATATAAGTCATCAGATTACAGCTCCGTCTATCAGGAAGAATTAATGGGTTGTTTGTGTACAAGTTTAACCTATAAGAGTTTTTACAGATTAAAATTTATTGACTTAATACCAGTGCTTGGGTCTAAAGATAGAGTTGGATCCTTGTGAGAATTTTGTTTCGTCCAGATCCTTTACAAAACTTCTAAATAATTGGGGTTGCTTTGCTTGGATGAAGATAAACAGTCTCCTTATTTTCGTCAAGAATCGCTGGAGTCTCTATCTCCCACAATTAATATCTATAATAACTCTAACTTTAAAAAAAATCTAACTTTATAAAAACTCTAACTTTAAAAAAAATCTATTAATTTAAAAATTTACGGATAAATTTTAAAAAGGCTTATTTAAAACTTTTTTAAAAAATTTAAAAAAAGTTTTAAGTACATGTGTTAGCTTTTTTAAATTCATCCGTAACTACATTCACACACGTTAAATTTTTATCCTCAATTTAAAAATTTCTTAATATTTCTTTAACTGTTGTTTAAAATTACACAAAAAATAAAGGAAACATCATATAAGCGAAGGAAGCGAAGTAAAATAAGATTAAGTTAATGCATTTTGATCAAACAAATAGTCAGAAAATCACAAAGACAAAAGTAGCAGTCGAAATACATAATTTTTAATATCTTTAGATCACGTTAATAGATGAATTAGTAGAAACCAACTGCAACTGTTTGAAAGATTTGTAAAAACTTTTGTTTTTCTGATGAAAAATTACAATTGTCTCTTCTATAATAATGATAAAAAAAAAATTAACAAAGTTTTTATAAGTTTTTTTTTTTTAACTTTAAAATGTGTTCGACTAATTCATCATTCATACTGAAAATGAATTGTTAGACTCAGGACATGTTGATACATGTTCAGTGTTTATCGAGCCAGTTGTGAAGCCCTGATTGGGTAGAAATGCATTATGGGATTCTTCTTGCATTCATTTGAAATCGGTTGTCCATGCACAGAAAGATCACAAAATACTCATTAAATCACAAAAAGAAAAACTTATTAGTAAGTAACTGTTCTTAGTTTTTTTTTTTCGTTTTTTTTTTTAACTAAATATTTCGCCAGATATTTATTGTCTCGGTTGTTGAATAAAACATGGATGGTAGATATCTGTAACGAAATAGAGAAAAGTTGCTGCTTTCTTTTGTTCTTAGGTTTGTGTGAATTACGTAAACAAGGCTACCTTATGGTACTTGAGTAGAAGGCTAAGTTGAAATTTATTTATTTAAAAAAAGAACTAATTATTTTTTATTAATAGAATTAAAATCAACTGAAACAACACACACGCATACTTAATAAAACTTAGAATTAAACATTAGTAGAATTACTCCTATTTACGTTTCTTTCCCTCCTCGATTATTATTAAAAAAATTATTATTGGTTTCGATTATTATTAAAAAAATAAACAAATAAAACAAGATTTACAAATCATTAATAAAATATTTAATCAGTGGAAATCAAAACCCTAATCAAATACAGGCAAATGAGTTGTTGTCTTAGAAGTCAACGGAACCAATAAAAACAAGGTAGTGATAGCGATTAGTAAAGCAATCACAATGCTTCGCAACGGCTTCTGATAAGTATAAGAAAATATAATTGATATTGCCTTAATTTCCTTATTATTACAAATGTGATTGTTGCGAATGCAAAGGCCTAATTGTTGCGATTATTGTGATTGTTTTTGAACTGTATTATAAATGTGATTGTTGCGCATTCAAAAGATGCAATTGTTGTGATTGTTGCTAATGATATTTTAATGATACTTGTCCACACAAACCGGGATTATCAGAAGGCTTCTGTTACAGGTATTCCCAAAAGTAAATAATTAAATGACTATTTCGGGACAAACCTAATATTGAAAGTCATCGTGTACAAGAATTGAAGAATCAAAATAATTAAATAAAGATAACTCTTGATCTTTATTAAATAATCAACAAGAAAGATTAGAAGCCAACGGAACCAAAAACAAACAAACAAAACGACTCTAACCAATTAGTTAGTTAAAGACTCATCGAATTGAAAATGTATTTCTAGCTAATAATTACTTGTCATTTTCAAAATTTATATCGTTGTAAAAAGATGATACAATGATCTGACTTCAGAAACCCCTGGAATCGAATAATCCAAAGGTTCTAAATCTATTTTTGCTTTCATAATTTCAATGATATTTTCATCGTCAAAAATAAACAAACAAACCCCAACAAATAAACAAACAAATAAACAATCAAACGGATACAAACTCTTTTTTTTTTATATTTAAAATCTTAAGATAAAACAATATCTTTTTATCGCAAAAAGAATTTTAAACACCCAAATCCTCTTCAAGACCTTTAACTTCCCGGAAGCAAACTTTCTTTTACTCGGTTATTTTAGCAGAAGTTCCCGCGATGACCATCTTTAAGATTTACTTTTTTCTCAAACTCCATCTCTCACCGAACCATAAAATCAACCTAACTAAGGAACTGTGATAATACGAGTGCTTTTAGCTTTCAAGTAAAATAAAAATAAAAAAAGCAAACAAATCTAAAGCATTTGAGGTTATTGTGTCCCAATAAAAGTCTCTTTATTTATCTGGACTCTTAACCAAACATTTTTCGCAGATTTGGCGGATTTCCAACATTTTCCCCTCCTTGGCTTCTGTGAGAGAGGGGTGAGATATTGTAAATCCACGTCCACATTCAGTTGAAACAATTGAAAGTGCGTTCAAAAGTGTAAGCTCAATCTAATCCAATAGCGCAGTCCAAAGAGGTCAGTGCTTCGGCTGTATTTCCGGGTTGAACTGTAACTAAGTTATTACATTCTTTTGGTTCAAAATGGAACCTTTAAGCAAAATCTACTTCGTGTAATAATTCTTTTGAGTTTGTTCATGATTAGCAATGAAAAAAAATTATTCATTAAGTTTAATTTATTTTTAAAAATGTTTATATCAATCAATTCAGAATTACAATGTAGAGTTTGAATTAATTATATTATTTTTTTATAATAGAAAGCCATTATATAAAGCACCGCATAGAAATATTTTGTTTTTTCCCCAATGGCTTCTTCCTGTCACCCTATAATTAATTCATAGAAATTAAACATTCTGAAAAACACAAAAACCACTCTAAAAAGTCCTGCTTCGCAATAGATAAAAGACTTTAGGAAATGAAGTGAAATGTGACGTACTTGTTTCTGGTGAAGCTTCTGCTGTCAAATGACGAAGAGATCCCCGTGGGATTTTCCTTCACTCAATTTAGCTCCTCATCATTGTTTGTGTTTATATTTGGCTGAGGTTATTTTTGGGTCAGAAAAGTCCTTGAACCCATTCTGCTTTTTTATTTTTATTTTTTCTTTATATTTTTGAGTCTGACAATAAGTCATGCATCGCTGACTCCTATCCCTGATGTTTTATCTTTCTATTGTTTTTATTAAATATCAATAAAAGTTTATCGCGTATTTCGGCTTTTGGACAAAGATCTCAAATTACAATTTCTTTCCTGCATCACCGAAGAGAATAAAGAAAAGGAAATAAAGACGAAGGAAAGGAAAAAAAAGCCCTTTTCTTCTTTTCTCCCAGAACCAGATTAAAACAGGAGGTCTGTGGTTCATATCCCTTTACTATCTTCCAAATCAATTCAGTGATAATTTATGATAAGAATTAAATCAAATTTTAATGATTTTTTTTCATTGTTTAGATATTTTAATCTGACCAACTTTTTAATAATAACTATGATTAATATTATCAACCTAAAATATTATTTATTAAAATGAAAAAACAAATGATGTTTTATTGCTAATCTCAAAAAGAAAAAAAAATGACAGAATAAGAATAAACAAACAAATAAATAAATAAATAATGTTTCTATTTGTCTCTATAAGAAAAATAATTTTAATTTATTTTTATTCTTGAGAAGTTTAAAAAATTGAATCATGTTTTAAGGATTTTCAGTTCCATATTAAATAAGGAAAGAAAAATCAATAGATAATGATGAATGAATGATCTCTGTTCGTGCGTCTAATTGTCACCGCGATTAATATACTATAAAAGTGTATATCGGGAAAAATAAGATTTTTTTTTTTAGTTATTTTACGACTTCATGTTCAACCAATTTTGAAGCCATTAGCCTCAATGAAGAGGAAGAGGTAATTTTAAAATATGTAAATCATAATATTTAACATAATTCCCTGGCGATGAAACCACTACGGGCAAACTTTCACAGCACCTTTCTTTTTACTTTCTTTTTTACTAATAAATCAAATTTAACATTATTTCATAAACATATCATTATAAAAAATTATTAAAAATGAATCAGCCTACACACAAATTTAACATAATAATAAAAGTTATGTTAAAAACTTACAAAATTCAATTCATTGACAGTGGCCTTCGCGAAGAAGTACCGAAAGCTCATTTAAGTTTCTAATATAACTTTTGTGTGTAGCTGATTCATTTTTAATAATTTATTCTTTAAATTTTTAACTTAATCTATTTAAAAAAATTAAAGTGTAGGAATTTCAATATATAAATTTTAGCGTAAGTTTTAATTTCTAATTTAAAAACCTTTTTTTTTTTCCCTTCAAAATTACAAATCTCTCTTTTTAATATTATGCAATTGCTTTAGCTTTTTGATGATCTTTCTTCTGCGTCCGTTGTTAAATATAATTATTACAGATTTTTATTTAGAATTTTTTTTTTTTTTTTTCCACCGGGCTCTGGAACAGCCCATCTTTTATGTCAAAATGCTTCCGTACGAATTTCGGCTAAGGAACACCTAATATGGTTCCATAACTTTTTATGGCCTGTCTGCCTTTTTTCTTTTTAAGCCCTCATATATATTAGAAAATGAAAATATCTTTGTTATTTTTAAGCTACTCAATTAAAATAAGTTCAAAAGACATAACTCTAGCCTTGTCATAATCAAATTAGAAATTAGAATACAATCAATTTTTAGCTCTTTATAAATTAATAAAGAAATTACTATGAAAACTTAATATTTAATTTTCTTTTTCTATAATCATAATAATTGTTATATAATAATTGTTATATATTACTCATCCAAATGTTTCGGTTCTCAATGATTAGAGCATTTTTCAATGGGAGACATTCAATTGAGGTTATCTGTTCTAACAATGCAACGGAAGATTCAATGGAATCGAATAAGTGGATCATCTGTTTTATTTATATTGGAAGATTGTATTTCCGGAGTCGTCTATAATGGCTGCGCTTAGGACAAAGATAGCAACTTCTCAAGAAGGTAATAATTTATCAAAAATCAATCAAGCGATAATGCTTTACAACGCGATTAGACGATAGAAATGATAGTGGTGTAGCAGAAAAAAAATAATAACATTCTTTTTTAATTTAACTTTTCATGTTTCTTTTAATTATAATTAGGGTAATTGAGGTGAATATGCCACAGTTAATTTTGAAATGTGAAATCTTGCAACTATAAACTAATGCAGTTAAAAGAAATACAAATATCAGAAGTGAGATCAATTATTGTTTATTTGGCTTTGTCTTAATAATACATATTAATATTTTGCACAATAATTGTCAGTTTCTACATCGGTTGAATCATCAAGGGAAACTTATTCAGTGTCTCTGAATCTGATGATGATATAGTCCTACGCTTTTTCTTACTAGAGATTGTATTTTTTTTCGCTTCTCTTCCTTTGAGGCAACTTTTTCCTTTTCAGAAACTGTCTTTTTCTTTTGATTCTTCTAGCTTTTCTTAATTTTTTTCTCTGTCAATGTTTTCCTAGCTTTTTAACACCATTGAACGCTTTGGTTTTTGTCAGTGATGGAACTGGGTTGATCACATTAGACAGAGGATGTGATATATTCACACTAGACAGAGGATGTGATATA
>JAFIDM010000001.1:151758212-151768556 GCA_023159025.1 Thereuonema tuberculata | reverse complement strand
TTCACACTAGACAGAGGATGTGATATATTCACACTAGACAGAGGATGTGACATATTCACACTAGACAGAGGATGTGATCTATTCACACTAGACAGAGGATGTGATGGGGCAGGAGTGGCTGTTTCACGTTGCCTTGTGTGAAGTAATTGTATCATCATCTTTATCATGAGACGCGACATGACTCTTTCCCACACCATGATCAGAAGCTGCAACACTTTGTGATGCTGACCTTGAATTAGCATCTCTTATCACTTGCTTAATCGTTGACAGACATTGTTTCCATAGATGACCTCACTGATCGTTGTTTCCAGAAGATGTGCTGTTAGAGGTGCTGATTGGTTACTTATTCTACTGTCCTCCGTGGGTTCACATCCTCCCATGGCCATCCTAAGTTCCCTGACTTCTGATCAATGGAAGGCAGTTGCAGCAATTGCGAAATATGACAGACATTGCAGAACTTCGGTGGGGAATCCTGAACGGTATCCAATTGGAGGATAACTTAGATTATTAATTGACTCCATGCCGCTTCTTATATCGCCACCAGGGGGGATTTACTATGTATTTATATGTGATCATTATTTTGCCACTGCTCTGTAATAAAAAGTGCAATGATATTTATTTTGTTATTATTTATTTCAGAAATTAATTTCAGTTTGTGATTGAAAATGCGCGATTTATTTATTGATCAACTAAGATTACAAAGTTGAGTTTCGTCTGTCCAAATTATTCGTTCTTCGCAAATAACAAATTCTAACAGAGAACTGATATGATATGAATACCTAAAAAAAAAACTATAATTATCACAATTAAAAATTACATTAGATAAGGAGAAATAAAAGAAAAGGACGGAGAAGAATTATTTATTTTTTAAAAATAAGACAAATTTAATGACTATTGAGAAAAGTGCAATCGGAAAATAGAACATTTTCTTAACATTATTCTGTTTTCATTTCTTTTTCTTTTCTCTCCTTCCTTTCTTATTTTTTGGAAATTCAATGTAAACATTCTCTGATTTATTTCTTCAATCCCGTCTGATTTGGTTAGTTTATTATTTTACTGAAAATCCCACTAATAAATAAAACATTACAAGTTTTGGCTATTACAGTAAACTACTTTGTAATTTCGTTTGGCCGTTTGTGAATTTTAACAAGAAATTAAGTTATTTTGTAATTAATAAAAATGATAATATTTCACTACCCTCGCCCTGACGTTGTCAGGTTGAGCTAGTTTCGTGGTCCCAAGTTGGCCAAATTCGATAAAAGGAAGGAAAAATGATAATAAAAGGTCTTTGTTTTATTCAAAAAAGTTTTTTTCTAATGTTCAAGTTCAAATGTTCTAATGTTCAGTTTTTCTTTAGAATTATTCAATTTTTTCAAACAATAAACAAAAAGCTCAAATAATCCTATGTTTCCTAAAGCTGCAAATGATAGAAACAGAGTGTCTTCCAATTCACTACTCTATCTTAGATATAGTCTACCTTCACTACTCTATCTTAGATATAGTCTACCTTCACTACTCTATCTTAGATATAGTCTATCTTCACTACTCTATCTTAGATATAGTCTATCTTCTTATAAGTACTTATTCCTTTTATTATTTCTTATTTCTTTTTTTTTTTTTATTTCGTTACAATTTTAAGCTGAAGAAGAAGAGACGTGTTATATCTCTTCGAAAATTACTTTGAATAAATGTATGTTTGATAGCATTTATTTATGTGAGTATGTTGTGGATTTATAATAATAGTCTATCTTCACTACTCTATCTTAGATATAGTCTTCACTACTCTATCTTAGTCAATTTTCGAATTTTCATTAGCTCTTGTTTTTAAAAGAATCTTGGAAACAAATAGTTTATTTTTTAAATTTGCAACAACCGAAAAACTTATGAAAATAAATGTATTTTTAATGGAAAAGGACTTGATATTAAAACGGTAAAGACTTGAATTTTTAGAATTTTTTTGTCTATTATTAATACAAGTGTAATTGTTCTATTTGCTGAAAAAGATGTCCTATTTCCCCTTTGAAGTCTTTAGTTATTCTTTACATTTTCTTAAAACTTATTCTTCAAACTTATTTTATCTCTTAATTTAAAATTTCAAAATTCAAATTTGCATAAGTTATTTCTTTTTTTAAATTGATTTTTTTGAACATCAAAAGCGGTTACACAATATATTCTTTTTAAATTGTTTTTAAAAGAGATTTGTACAAACGATCAGAATAATGTAATAATAATAATAAACTAGATAAAAATGCGCTTAGCAAAAAAAAAGGTTTCCAAATCTTTACGAATAGAATGAAGTTTTTTTTTGTCACATAATTTTCTTTCTTTCTTTATATATCTTATATTTATCACATTAATTCCAGAAATAGATGCGATTGTAACAGACTCATTACAGATAAATGTTTAAATCCTTTCTTTATTACAGTGCTTCCCAACCTTTTTCTCTGATGTACCACATCTCGTGTTCTATTTAGCTTAAGAACACCAACACATTAAATTCTAATGGTTTTTAGGGCAAAATACCTTTTTAAAGATTGACTCGTATATATCTTCATTCTTCATGGCAAAGTTAGAGGCCATGGAAAAGTTATTTATTCTAATAAGAACCCATTTCAATTATCATTTATAAACTTTGTTCATGTTTTAGAATTTTACCCAACCTCATCAGGGTTTCGTACCATTGGACAACACCTCGCGTACCACCAGTTGAAAAGCACTGCTCTATTGCGACCTCCTTGATCTTGAGGCCCAGGGGTGCAGCCCCACCGCCATCGTTACTCACTAAATGACCCTTGAGTTTTGTTTTCTTGTTTTTTGTTTCTCCATATTATTCAAAGTAGGCCAAAGTTTTATTATTTTTAATCAAGATTCAGATATTATAAGAAATCACTTGAAAGCCAGAGCTTCGTTTACTGTGACATGGTTGGTGATTGGAGTAAATCAAAGTGTTCTTCCATCCTGCACAGATATTTAACTGCTGTCTTTATTATCGTAGATATCTTTTTTATTTATTTGCCCAATTACATGAAGAGGCTTTTTGAAATTTTATTTTCAATTGGAACCACAAAATTCTGAAATTCCATCCTAAAAATCTCAACTGTTGCTCTTATTTTTAATTGATTTTGAGAAATAATCCTTTCGATTGGAAGAGGATGACCTTGGGTCCATTGAAGGTCATCTTCCTTCAGAGTTGTCAGAATACAACACTCGGATGCAAATATTCTGGACAAATTGTTTCGACATTGGATGAATGGGAAAAAAGTAATGAAAAAGAAAAAGAAAATAATTATATTCAAGAGATTCTCTAGGACCCACGATTAAGTCCTTCTTTAATTTCAGTTTTATTTTTAGTTACATGTAAAGATTTTCTTAATATATTCTTTTCAGAAATAAAATTAAAATAAAGATCTAAAAATCTAAAGTAAAAAATTATTGAAATATTTTTTTAAAAATTGAGTAAATTATAAAATAAATTCCAGAAATGAAGTAGAACTCCTGAAAAATAGTGTCAATGAAGAGCTGTAGTCAATATCAGACATCCACAGATAATTATCATCTGGGAATGAAGAGGGTGATTCAGTGTTAGACAAATACTGATCATTCTGTTGTAAATAATCCTGTCTCGTGGAAACGACAAAGAACAGATCCCTAATACTTGAGTTGAAGGATCATCAATATAATATAATATATCAATATAATATATGTGAGAAAAAGATATGTTGAAAATAATATTAAAGGAAGCCATCTTTTAGTGATTGAAGACGAACTTTATTAATCGAGCATTTTTTTTTTGGCAATAAATCCCAGTTTGTAGTAATTTCCTCTTTTTGTTTCTCCATCTGCCTCTTCTCGTTTTTTTTAGGCTATGATAGGCATCTTGTTTCCATCAAAAGAGCATCATAGCAGATCCTGTGGTAAAGTCATAACATTCAGGCACGGATTCTCATATGGTTAAATTAAAACCGGAAGTGGGTTGCTATGAATACAACATTTACACGTAATTATTTCCTAGGTATTCTATGTAGACGCTTCTAGAGAATCACTTTCTTGATCAGATTCCGAAGTAACTCATTCGCGTTTAATCGACCTAATTAACTCCTGATATTCTTCAGGATATATTTTAAAGCGTGGCAATTTCTATTAATTACGGCTTGTTTACTTACGTAAGTACTTGCATTATTTAAAATAATTTTGTGCGTGCGTACGTCCGTCCGTCCAACAATGGAATTTCGCAACAATTCGCAAGGGCGTTGCCAGGCAACAGGAGTATTGAAAATTCAACTGCGCAAATTGCCGACTGTTACGAATGGATTTCATTATTGTATTGCAGGAATGTTTTAGAAATTTAAACTTTAATATAATTTTCCTGTTAGTTTTGAGTTTACTTGATGTAAATTGTTTTTTTTTTTTGAATAAATAAAAGGTTTTTTTTTTTTTTTTTTTTTCCCGTTACGTGTGCGAGGCTTCCGGAGGGAAGTGACGTATCCAGGATTTTGGAATGGGAGGGATTATGTTGGTCGTGTCCTTTCGTAGATGGGGGAGGATTCTGACCCCCTCAGTACGCCAAATGGAGTAATGCTGAAGAGAAAATCCTGGAGATGAAAGCAGCATAAAGTTGGTTTTCTTTTACTTATGAGGGAATAAACATATAATAATATCATATAAGAGTATAATTCCTATTATTTTATCGTTTTTTTATTATTTGGAATTTATTTGCTGATATCTGACTTTAATTGTAATTTATTATATTTTTTAGTAGTAATTAATCACTGAAATTAAAGGATCTAAATTTAATCCACCAAATGAAGTTAATCTTCTGTGAAAATTATTCAAATATTAAAATTTCCTTAATATGGTAATAATATTTTTTTTTCTTAAAGACAATTGGATCCTTTCCAAAATTAGCATCATTTCATTTTTAATAGATTGTAAAAAAAGAAAAAGTTAGTTTAAAGAACAATAACTACTTCAACAGGTTTAATATCGAGTGAAAAAAAAAAATGAAACAAATAATTTTCACTGAAACTAAACAAACAAATAAAAGAACAACGAATTCAAAAAGGATCTTCGACTAATGTCTGTTGAGGGAAAACGAACAATAGAAAACTGCAGGTAATTAAATGGAGTTGTGGGAGTAATTTCATCTCTCTTCCATTCTTTTAGGTTTTTCGTTTCCCGTTACCTTAAAGAGAAAGTGTAATGAAGTAGAATAACAAGAACGGAATGTCTGCCAACAGGATTTCATTCGGAGCGAGATCAGAACTGGATGGAAATTACACAGAATTAGATGTTTTAAAAACCACTGCCTTTCAGTGGAAGGGAATTACGTAAAAAAATGATAAATAAAAATGTAGCTAAATAAAAAGAATTTAGTAAGAAAATGGAATCAAAATAAGGAGTGGAGTCCTTGAACATTTTGAAATCAACATTTCCAGAAGGAGTTTCTGGTCGTAAAAGAACAGAAGGAATTAAATTGTAATAAAATAAGAATCTATGATATGATCAAAAAACCGTTCAAAATACCTTTAAGAAAAAACAACAACAAAGATTTGGATTTTTTTCTTTAATTAATTAATTTGGATTCTATCAAAAACAACCACTGAAATCAGTTTTCATGTTTTCTTTTCTCCCAATACTTCATGTCATTATTTACTGATCTCTTCTTTAAGCTAAGATCAGGAGCTAAGATCTTTAAGCTAACCTCTATTTATTTCTAGAATCATGAAAAGAGCTCCTGAATTAGACTCGATAGCTTAAGTGACGGAAACACCAAAGCTATGTTCTTACCGTGATTTTGGATTTCCTCAGAAGAAAAAAACAAAATGACTTGAAGAGATGGACATGGAAGACTAAAACTTCATCGAGAACATACCCACTGTGATCTAATACAGACAACTGAGGTTTTAATGTAAAATAAGCAACAGATTTCATCTGAAACAGTTTCCAAAATAATCGGAAAATTAATGCTTTCATTTAGTTTGATGTCAGGAAGACCCCTCCCCCCTAATGAATAGCAGACATTAGACTAAAAAGTGGTGACTTTTGATCAGATGTGTAAATCCTTCAGTTCTTTAACATATCTCTGCAATGTTCATTTTCACTCTAGATTAGTGCAACAATGGATAAACATTATAAAGCTTAGTAGCATTATTAGGTTAGTTACACTTTCTTATCAAAATACCTTCCCTTTGCCATTGGAAGTAGACTGAATAGTTGAAACGGGATTGTAAAGGAGAGTTTGTCAAGCATAAACGTAAACTTCTTTGCATTGACTGTGAAGTATCAGTTTTTAAGATTTGCTTTAGAAGGGCTGTTACTGAAATGTTTTATTTTCCTGCTATTACATTTACTGCAACAGATTGCCAGTTGCCCCGTAAATTTTTGAACTGTCCAAATGACTCCTTAAAATTAATTTAAAAACGATGATTGAAATTGATTGAATGGATTCAGCAAATTTCTATCTTAACAGAAGGTTTTAGCTAAACCGAAATTCTTATAGAAGGCTACGAAATTGAAGAAATACACAGAAAAGGATCTCAAAAGTTAAGCAACAATGCAAAAATGTACATTTATATGTATTTAATTGAAACAAAAGTACTAAAGTCTTATAGCCTATATTGTAAGAGCCAAATCAAGTTCAAATCTGGAAACAAAGTTTGCGTAAAAGTTCCTGTTCAGTATAAAAATTCATTTGTACTATCGCCTCATCTCGCACTTTTGACAAAATTCGAGATATTCTGTTTTCAAAAATGAATGGAAGAATGTGAATCACAGAAGTGGTATCAAACAGAGGTTTCCAAAGATCTGTTCCTGAACGACTAAAGGCTCTGTAAAGTTGCATATTTACTAATAGTTTTAGAGTCCTGAGTGTGACAATCGCTATCTGCTGTCGGATCTCCAAAACTCTCGCATATCCCAGATTGACATTTCCACCTAGTGCTCTTTTTCTTATTTCTATAAGCTATGAGGTAGAATGAAAAGAGCCAGCAGCATGTCCGGGCAGACCAATAGACAGACCAATGGGTGCTTTAATAACCATAGCCGCGAAGGAAAAACTGTTACTTGCCTCTAACCGTTGCCTGTGGCTCAGAGTCCACAGGACGAGAAGTCTCCCGGCAAACTGTGTCACAAGATTTCATAATATCCATAATGTCATAATATTCAAGAAGACCAGCTTTTTATGTTCCTTCAATGTATCCACAAATACCAATTGGATTAAATTGACTCGAGACCAGGACTCAACGACAATAAACAATGTGGTGTTCACTGATCAATCCCGAAACTGATTTCCGACGAGCATTGATTTGGAGAGAGCCTGCAACTCAGTATCATTCCATTGAAATGAGATAGGTATGGCGGTGACTCGTGATGGTGTTGGCTTGGATAACAATCACGGTCTCAATGCTCTTCACATCTTCCCAGACAGAACACTAACAGTTGTCATGTTTTGGGAAAATTCCAGGAAATTGTTCGTCCAATTTTGCAGCTAAGAGTCCTGATTTTGCGTTGATGATGGAAATGCCTTCTCCAGACCACATTTCCATCATCAACACAAGAGCCTTGGTAGCATTTGCATTTATGAGACGAAACAGTAGCAAGTAAATAAAGCGAAAATGTACCATGCATTGAAATTGTGTACTGATAAAATCCATACTAAAATGTAATCATTACTAAAATTTGTAATACCAGCATTATTAGATTCAATTTATCTATAATTCCACATTCGACAGATATAATAAGTTGACACTGTTGATTAGATGCTGGTTTGTGATATTCTTTATGAATGGATCCTGGACAAGTGCGACTATTTGCGGGAAGGACTAAAACGAACAAAGGAAAACTTGGAGGAAGTTGGAATCGTCTGGAAAATTATCATCAAATTTTGAAATGGAAACCCATCACGTCATTTATTTCTTGGATTGTCAACATTTTTACCGTCATTTTCTTTCATTTATTTTCCGTTGTTTTCATCTCGTTTCTCTTTTCCTGTCATTCCATTTCATCTTCTTTTTCTTTTAGAAACTTTTCGCTTGCTTATTATTGTTTTCATTCTTGATTTGTTATTTGTAAATTAAGTAACCAACAGTAAAAGTAGATGAATAAAGCTTATATATATATATAGTAGAGAGAAAGTAACATTATCAACAGAATAATCCTTACAATATGAGTTGGAATGAATCCCTGAATATATTGTAGTTTTTAAATATCCTTTGTTAAAAATAAGTAAATAATATTTTATTGAGAAATGCTTTTAAATTTCTGATTTAATATTTTTCCTTTGTAGATCCTGCAAATCCGCGTGTGTGCTGAGTCCCTTCTCCCTCCTCCAAGGTGCAGGCGCCCGAGAAAATGGGGCGAGGGCCCCTTCCCTCCCCTCCCGTGCCCACAATGCCTGTACTCACCACGTGCTGCTGTGGAAGGTGTATGTTGCGCACGGGCAGCGTCTGCACAGGCGTCTTTTTTATGGTAAGTGCAGGGGATTTGACATATTTACATTCAATTGACTGAAAACATCACAAGAGCTAAAACATTACATGAGCTAAAAATAATCAAAGTAATTAATTAACATCATTATTCAGTTTAGCTTGATGTGTTCCTATTATAAATTTTAATAAGGGTTTCACAAATCTCATGAGAGATAAGATGGCTGCTGTGATATGTCTTTGTAGGAACGTAATGCGTTTATAGTACAATTATTATGATTATACATTATACTTTGCAAGATTTGGAAGAAATAGAATAGACTTAGTAAAGAACAACTTATCCATGGCGAATTCACAAAAAGAAAAAGAAAAAGAATAAACCTCAAGGCAGTGGCGTACCAACGCCTTTGGGGGCCCGGGGCGAGAGTTGTAGATGGGGCCCCCTAGACTTCCTTTTACAACAAAAAAAAAGGAAATCTTGTGTGGAGGGGGCCCCCTAGTCTTGCTTTACCAACCAAAAAAAAAAAAAAAAGGCAATAAGCTGCTTGGTGGGGCCCCCTAGGCTGACTGATACGGGCCCCTCCCAGGTGGGGGCCCGGGACGGACCGCCCCCCCCCCCCCTTGGTACGCTACTGCCTCAAGGAACTTACCTTCGAATTAAAAACATAAAACAGCGGGATTTTTTTTCCCGAATTTTTCCATTCACTTCGCTGCCCACCTTCCATTTATTGCCGTTATTCTAATCATTACCTATGGTTATTCTACCGCAATTTCCTATCTTATTAAAATCGTTTTACTAATATTCCTGTGATTTCGAAATATCGAATTTAAATTCAGGAATAACACGATGATTTCTATGGTTCCAATATGAAGGGAAATAACATTGATTGATTAAGATAATGTAGAATGATTAGACATTAATTACTACTATGTGTGGGAGGAATATTTAGAGAGGAAGTGAATTCTGTTACTTGTTAAAAAACATTTTTGTGAAATAAATTAGTGAAATTTTCCTTTTCCTTTTTGATTTATTCTTAAACGTTACAGAAACCATCTTTTTCCCCTCATTGTCTGATTGGGTAAAATGAGTAAAAAGAAAATTCTAATTAGTATTCTATAGAAGTTCTACATTTACATCTTCACTTGTTGCTCAGATGAAATTGGCAAGAAATCAAAGTAGGTTCAGGTCTATTGGATTCCTGGAAAACGGTTTATCTTGTTTGTTTAAATTAGGATTTCTTTGAAAATGATCAATTTACAAACAGACAAATGGACAAAACCGTTCTGTTCCTGTTGTAGAAAGGAATTAAATCATTTATTGCAAATCTTACAACAATTTATTGCAATTTATTGCAGCTTATTGCAAACTTCTTCAAGAAAGAAGATTTATTACCAGCCTAGATCTACAAGACTCGTTTCAGGAGAGTTCAGATCTTTCCTCCAATGGATTGTACTGTTTCTTTCTTTGTTTTTACTTTTTATTTTTCAAAAGAAAAGCTTCAGATAACATGAAAAATCCCGAGGCTAAAAAGAGAAGAAATTCGAGATAAAGAAAGAGACGAGTGGTTTGTAGTAGGATCTGATTCCATTGGACCTTTTTCTTCTTTATGTTTTTTGATCCATTTGTCTGTTGATCTAAAACGACTGGATGGCGTTTCCTTGGGACGTTACTTCATTGTTATCCAACTTAACGACGGTTTTGTTTTGGGTTCTACCCATCCCATCTCTCCAAAAATCACTCTCAAAATGATGCTACCTTATTTAATACGTAAGAACGATTACTTTGGTCTCCATTCTCTCCTTACTCAAAATTCAACTTCCAGTGCCTTCTCAGACCCGACGAAAACACGGATCCGGATGATCGGTGTAAACAGGGGACGCGAACTTTCTTGAAGGGTACTCATTATCTTCAAAATCCTTT
>JAFIDM010000001.1:151738043-151748212 GCA_023159025.1 Thereuonema tuberculata | reverse complement strand
TTAAAAGCAAACAATTCTTACGAATTTGTGCAGTTTCAGATGTTTCTTACAAGTTTCATAGTTCTCGTGTGATTCGTTAGTGATTAAAAAATTCGGAGGTGTTATAACTTGAATGCACCTCGTACAATAGATCTCTGGTCGCAGTGTTGCGCTTCCCTGCCACCCACATTCACAACCTAAACATAAACATAAATACCAACTCATTTCTCCCATTTTACTGAATGGCATCACTTTCCTCTAATGTCACCATTGATGGTTACACGTGACTTTATCCCTCCGACATCTTCGAAACATGTTTAAATAGAATTTTGTTCTTAGCCTTTGTGTGTGTAATGTTTTTGATGAATAATTTTCTTTCTGCTTAAAAATACGATCTCGAAATAATTGAATAACGGGGCTACTTTAATCTTTCGTTTCTTTCCATTTAGTATCAACATCTCTTTTGATTTCTCGGAGTCTTTGACCGAAAGAAGACGATGGCGTTTTTCATTTTTTTTCCAATGAAATCCAAGTTCTCTTTGTAACCGACATCTTCTGTCATCTGATGATTTTTTTTTTATATTGAATTTCCGTTTTCCTGAAAGAAAAAAGAAAAGAAAGAAACAGAATCTCTTCAGAAAATCAAAAGAATTTACATTATAAGTTAAAGTGGTTTATCTTGAATTATTTTTATTCTAAACAATCTTATCGAAATCTTATTAATGTTCAAGTAGACGAACGATGGGAGATTACATAGAAAGAATCAACGAATCAAATAAAACACAACATTACAAGAAAATACGAAAAAATTACGAATAGCTTTTTAAATAAAAGGTTGTTTCGTAGATTTTCTTTGTTTTTCTTTTCAAGGAAAATATATTCGATCTTAGAAGCTACAGCGGTGCATCTTTGGGACAATGGATGTTATCCTTGGTTATCTAATCCTCTCTCTCTCTCAATGCAGTGTTTCTTATCTTGGAATGAAGGGCAGGGCAGCGTCGAACTGGTTCTCAACTTCTTTCCATAATCACAGGAGCCTCACCTTCTGCGCCGCCTACCGTTTAATAAAGATAAAAGCTTGATAAATTCGATCTTAAGAGATCACACATTTCTCCTGCTACTTTTCAAGTTTAATTTCTTTGTTTTTAGAACAATTTAGTTCTTCTCGATTTACGCAAATAGTTATATAATGAAATAAGAAAGAAAAAGAAATTTTTGCTTTTGCTTTTTATTGTTTTAATTTTTTTTATCTACCTTCAAAAGAAAGTAAAAAAGTAAAAGTTCTTTATTATTAGTCTATATGTATATTAGAAAACAATTGCAGTTCGCGATCGAATAGCTTTTTATTTATTTATTTTTTTATGATTTGTTTAAAAGCAGGAAATGAAAACATTAGAATCTTAAAATTTCGTTCTCGAATGTGTTTCTGATTCTCTTTTCACTAGAAAATAAAAACACTTTAAAACTCGCATCTTTGCCTTATTTTTTAATTCTATTACTACTATCTTTTCTACCTACATCTCATCTAGTAAAAAAAACAATATTTTAATAAATATAAAAGATTTTTACTGTTTCTGATCGTTAATAATAACCAAAAAAAAAATCACTCTTTTCCGGCTATAATATTTTTTTTAATTATCTGAATCTCGTTTTTAACTCGATTGAACATCTCCTGTTTTTAACCCTATTCAATATTTCCTGTTTTTAACCCTAGATACAGTAACAGTATCTACACTTTTAGTATCGTATTGTATTTTTGCTGAAGTGTTCTTTTAGAACTGATTACAAGAGATATTTGAAATTTAGTATGTCAACTATATTACATTAGTATGTATCTTAATGGATAACACTTTGGCATTGTTACAAATCAAACAATATTTACAAAAAGAGTTTTCATAAGCTCTTTATCTAAAATTCTTCTATAAAATTATGTATAAGATCTACTTCTTCGACATATTTTATTGTAATTGAATATTTTTTCTTTCAACTTAAACTGATTTCTAAGTTTCTGATATTTTGTTTCGCTGAAGAGAAATCATTCCCTAAGCGGGTCTCGTTTTTCTTTCTTTGAAGGTAACGAAATATTCGGCGATTTCTTAATATTTGGGACTGGTGAAGATGTCAGCACAGCTGTCACGTGGAGATGAATTGCAATTCTCCCCCGTGCCTTCTTTCTTTCTTTTCTTTTTCTTTCTTCTTTTTCTTCTCCGTATGTTTCGTTCGTCAGCACAAATCTCGTGCTTCTAATAAGAAGGCGGCGTCTGGCGCCCGGCCAAAAGCACTGTCTCCTTCTAATTTGTTATTGAAATTTCCAAGAGAAAAGAAAGTCAGGAGCCTAATTATCGCTTCACCAAAAGAAAACTAATAACAAACATTCTCAGCAATTTCTAAATTTAATAGATTCAACAACATTTTTTTGATCTTTTAAAGATAAAAATTAATTACATTATTTTTATTGTTTATAAGTTGGGTTTTTTTTTCGTTATTTTGATTAGTTAATATTAATAAAGGATATTAGTTTTATTTTGTTCTTAAATTCACTATTATAACTTTTTATGAAATAAAAATACACAAGTCAGTAAAGAAAGAACAGAAATTAGATACTTCAACGTTAAGCAACAATATGAAACAAAGGATCAAAATGATTAACAAAATAAATAAGGTAAGGTAGGGTAAGATGACGAACTTGAGCTTCAGAGATTGTCCCTTGGCTTAGTAAGTGGTTTAAACACCCGAAATTTGAAAGGACACTTCTTGTAACCTTTATATTCAATAAAAAAAATATGAAACGCTGTTTTACCCTCTCGAATTACGAAAAATATTTCACAAAAAGATAATTTTCGTCATCTTACCCCACCTAAGGGGTAAGATGACTAACACATAAAAGTAAAACATTAAGATAGAAACATTTTCTTTTAAAAATGCAAAGAAACAACTTCACTTACTAACGTGTGGCATGAATTAGAAAAATCAAAGATGAAACAGTTAAATTACAATAACAGATTGCTCGTAATGAAACAAAACTTTGAACAATTAGGTACAACAAAAATTTAGAAGAACCTTAGTGTTGGCTCTGGCACGTTATGTTTCTTTGCTGCAGCATTTACACTTGAGGTTTTATCTTTTACTTCAGCAATAGCTGCATTCATTGTCTCCTTATCCCACTTTCCCCTTTCACTTTTCCTTGTATAATTTCGTGACATGTTGTTTATAATACCTAAAACATTCATAGATAAACAGTCATACATCAGCATTTAAAATAAAAGAAAAAAACAACTGCAACTAAAATTCAGTTTCAAAACCAATTTTTAAAATAGGACAAACGCTATTCATAAAAGATACTCAAAAACATGTTGGGTAAGATGACAAACTAGGCGTCAAATTCTCGTCATCTTACCCCACGCCGCCAATTTGGTTTAGAACTTATTTATCATTATCGTAGCTTATCGTAAACAACCTACACCACACCTGGTTCTTTACATTAAGAGTTGTATTTTGAGAATATTTTATGAAAGAGCAAAAACAACTTAACGTACTCGAGTAATTCCTTACACTGTGAAGTCGAAAAATTACAAACGCACGGGAAACAAACACATCTTAGTCGCTACTGCTCGCAAAACAATCTTGCCCGACATCCTTTGCAATGAACTTCGTTACTAATCACCTGAGTCTCAGAAATTGCTTGGATAGGTGCTCCTATCTATGAATGCGTCGGAGAAATACCGAGTTAGTCATCTTACACTCTTCGTCATCTTACCCGACTTTCCCCTACACTTTGATAAATTTAGACACTTTTAAAAATTCTTACTGAGGAGCTTGGAGATGCTTCAAAACAAGTTTCAAAGAGTCATGTGACCAACATTGTAAATAAATGCTGTTGTAGATTGTACTTAAGTTTCAATCTGTCCTGGACTTAAGATATAAATTCCAAACTTACGTCTATTATAAGTAAAGTAGGATGATATCTAAAACAATCAACCACAAAAAACAAAAAATTGGTTTTTGGAAATGGTGTTTATCTTCCGAAAGAAATGACAATGTTGGAGGTGATTGGGAAAATGAAATTTTTTTTGAAAACTGATTAGAACTTCAAAGTCTAATTTTTAAGAACTGAGCTTAAAAACAGCACGAGATTAAGTTACTCTCGTAAGTTGTATCATTAAAAAAAATTAGGAATATTTAGGAAAAAAAAAATATGAAACGCTGTTTTACCCTCTCGAATTACGAAAAATATTTCACAAAAAGATAATTTTCGTCATCTTACCCCACCTAAGGGGTAAGATTTTAGGTACCCACCTAAAGGGTACCTTTCAAGATATTTTACAGAAAACATACGTATCTTGCTATCATCATCTTACTTCAAATGCGAGATCCCGTTTTTCAGAACCCACTTATTAAAAGTTAAGCCTTATTAGTAAATGTCTGTATTTGACATTCATGGAATTTCAACTGTTTCTAAATCCATTTGCAGGTTAATCGTGTGTTTTTTCATTCCGATTGAGTTGTTCGAATTTTGCGCTTCACTTCTTCCAAATCTCACAGACTGAAATCTATTGGATTGTTGTCTTGTTGCTATGGCAACACAAAAACGATCCTGCCCTAAGAAGTAAATTGTGTTTCGATAGCCAGGTTCCCCCCCGGGACAATCTTCGATAAGATTAGGCTTTTTCGAGGGTAAAAAAAATAACCATACGACCGAACCCTGTAATTTTTCTATAACAACTATAAGGAGATAGAGAAGAAAAAAAAAAGAATGATTAACAAATATGTATCAAAACACTACAATGACTTAATGTCATACAATTACTAAAAATAATAAAGGCTTTTAATCAAGAAAATTCGAGTTTTAAAATCGTAAAAAGAAAAAAAATACAGTGTGTACATTTACAATAATAAAAATAAGATTAATCTCAAAAATATTTATAAAGTTAAAAAGAATACAATAGATTTGTTATTTAAATGAAAGAAATCAATTCAAAAATAACAAGAAAAATTCTACATTATGATAAATCACCTCCATTTCTATTGTTAGAGACTTTAGGTTGCAAAGTTCAAGGTTTAGCTATTTTTTCTAAAAATATGAATGTTTCAATGGACACATTATTTAAGAAAACCCCCCATTAAATTCAAAGGTTAGCCGATATCAATTGCAAAATTATATTTAAAAAATAAATTACTGAATTAAAACTAAGATATTTATTTTAATCACTTAAGGTTTAAATTAACAAATAAGTTAAAAGGGATTTTTTTTCAAAATATTTCTCTTCTTTTCTCTTTATATCTTATCTTATAATCTTATACGTTATAAAATATACCTATATAAAGTCAAAGTTTGATGTTTGTATGTTCTCTATACAATTTTACACCTTTGACTGATCTGAATCAAATTTTGCATAGCTACTCTTTTACTCTTCCTGAAAAGGGCTGAAATCCCTGAAAAAGCGCCACATATGCACCTGGTGGCGACAATGAGAACTATACAAATATTACTGTTCAATAATTGGAACGAAAGTAGTGTTGTACATATTAGCGCCATTTAGCATTCGGAACTAAACTGTTGTTGTGCTTAATAGCGCCACATAGTACTCTGGTGGCAACACTAGTACTAAAATACTTTTGTGCTTAAATCTCTTTTGAATCCTCTTAGATTTGATAGGAGTGTTCTTTATTAAAATCGAAATCTTACATATTAGCCAATTTTCGATATTCGGATCATAATACAGTAGAACCTCATTATAACGGACCCCGTTATAACGGACGTCGCTTATAACGGACAGTTTTAAAAAAAATTGCCAGCCTACAATTAAGGTGAGCGAAGTGATAGACCATTTAAATTTTGTTATTCAATATGTTGAACAATCGGCAAATGAAAATGTGTTTGAATATTACGAACACTTACGGCACCTCCGTCAGTTATTAACTGAAGAAATAAGCAGCAAACAAACCCAGCAGAAAATAAATTATTTTTTCAAACCAATGAATGTAAGCAATCAGCATGAACCAGGACCTTCTTGTTCTAAAGATTAATGCAGTGTATACGTACACATCTTTTTCAAATCAACCTACTATGTTGAAGGCTGTTTTTATTTGATATATAATAAACATTTTTTATAGCTAACTATTGTACTTTCATTGATGTACATCTGCTGCATTACACCGCTGTAAGAATTATTTGTTATAAACCGGACTTTCATTAAAACGGACCTTCAGCCCCTATTAGTCCGTTATAATGAGGTTCTACTGTATGTGTAAATGGAGGAGGCAACTTTTTTTTTGAATGGTTTGTGTAAACTCTCCAAAACCGCTTGAAGTGGAAACACGAAAGTTATCACGAGTGTTCTTTGTTAAAATTGAAAAGATGCTTTTTCGACATCGAGCCTTAAGGTGTGTAAACGGAGGGTGTAAACATAGTCGAATGATACTCAACGCGGTTTTCGGGTTGCACAATAAGAATGTAACTAACTATTAATTTGTACTGATCAAGTGATAGTTTACCAATTGAGGAACGTTTGATGTGATAAGAGTTGTGGAAAAGGAGAGAACCAGGACTCCCTACCCATCACTCCCTCCCCGGGCAACCCCGGGTACGTAATTAGCTTAAATTACTACATACGAAGATTGCACAAAAATTAAAGTAACAGTTAAAAGAACAGCATTATCGAAGTGTTTAACTGGAATAGACGAGAAGATATAAAAGTAGTAAAATACAAAATTCAAAGATTCTATAATGGTTTGCAATATTTTAATTTTTATTGACGTCTTAAGAAAATCCGGAGAATTGCAACAGATGTCAATGTAGTTTTCCTAAATGTAAGAAGTTAAACTGAATGATTACCGGGTTTTGAAACGATGCCTAACATGAAAATAGAGAAAGGCACCAACGAAGATAAAGACCCGACAGAAAATGTTCCATGAGATAAGAACTACTGAATCAAGAACGGCGTGAATTCAAGTGACCGCCAACAGTCGTATTCCGAGGATCAGCGGGGTTATTGAACAAGCATCTTTGCTGGAATGGATCCAATGATTAATGTTAGAGGATTATTGTAAGTGGCCTTCTTGCAAGGAGGTTCTTTGTGTTCTACTTTGTGTTCTTGTGCTTCCACTGCCGTATGTAACTACTGCATGGACCAAGGGCTAAAGTGAAATATCCTACCTATCTCGATTCAGTGTAAGTTAATCATGTAGGTAGTTTTTTTTTTTTAATTGGCTGCAATGATCGTGTTATGAATAGGTAACAATATATTATAGATAAAATTAATTAAATACATTACAATTTTATAGATACAAAAAAGTATCTATTAGTTTAGATACAATTAATTAAATTATAAAAACATTTCTTCTTCTTTGTCTGTTTTAATGGCACTTTTCCATACATACATACATATACATTGTTCTCTGCCAAGGGCAGGATCTCACTGCAAACCCAGCATTCTCCAATCTTTCCTATTTTCTGCCTTCCTCTTCGTCTCCACATAAGATCCATTTACCCTAATGTTGTCGATCATCTGAAATCTTCTGCCTCGAACTTTTTTACCGTTCACCATTCCTTCCAGTGCATCCTTCATTAGGGAGTTTCTTCTCAGCCAGTGACCCAACCAGTTTCTTTTTCTCTTCCTGATCAGTTTCAGCATTATTCTTTCTTCACTCACTCTTTCTAGCACAGCTTCATTTCTAGCACTTTTCCATGGTATTATAATGTATTCTGACAATGTACGTAAACCCCAACGTTTAAACTAATTCGATCGAATCAAAGATTAACTGTTGACAATTATTGCTGGGGACCACAGTAAAAAGTAAAATTACAATTAATTCGTCCCAAAAACAGCAAATAAAATAGTAATGGACATTTTATTTTATTAAGTAACAATCGGGGGCGGGTTGGCCACACGACGAGAACCGAACATTACCGGGAAGGGACATGTATTTTAATTTCCAGATGGTATTTATAGTTAATGAGATGCACTTAGTTATATACTCATAATGTGTATGAAACATATTTGTATAATCACAATTTAACGCGGGTGAAACTGCGGGGCACAGCTAGTATTTTAATATTCAACACTACTTACTGATATTTTTAAACAATACTCCTACATGAAATCAATGCAATAGAAATTTCTAGTCAGAATCAAACTAATTAATTTTACAATGAAAAACAAGACGCCTGATTAAAGAGTTATTTCGTTAAAATAAATCATGTATTTTTTTACTCTTCTTAATCTTTTTTTTTTTCAGTCTTAATTTTTGGTATCATCTTTAACTAGATGTATTGAAATAATCTATATCTTGATAACTATAAATTTATTGTAATAAATAATTATATCTATTAATATTAAAGAACAGATTTTTAATAATTGTGACTCTAAAACTCTTGGATCTGATATATCTAAATATACTTACGCATCAACATAGTGTAAAACATTATTTGAAAGAATATTTTGATCTAGATTACGCTAAATTAAAAAGCGTACCGGTATTGACTTTAAATAATTGTATATACATTTAGTTAAAATGATTATGACTTTATTGTATTCATTTTAACTACTTTTAAGTTTTATTTTTAATTATAATTACAGTAAAACCCCGTTATTACGCTCCCGCTTATAGCACTATCCCGTTCATTACGCTCCTTTCATACGGTCCCTAGAATTTTCTATGTAACTCTGTATACTTTTACCCTCTTGTAACGCTTCAAATTCCGCTTGTAGCGCTTTTTTTTATATCGGAAATTTTGTATCGAAAAGAAATGTAACACAGTAAAGATTCTTTTATTTCTCTGGTAGGAGGGAATCTTTGAACTCTTTGAAGTGCGGGTCTGTGATACAGTAAGTTAGTGCAAAATGTCGAAGCGGAAATCCCTTTCTATAAGTGAAAAATTGCAAATTCTCCGTAAGTACGACGAGAATTCTACACTAAGTCAGAAGGATTTCGCAGAATCTCTAGGAATTCCGTCATCCAGTCTGAATAATAAAAAATAAGAATGCAATTACCAATGCAGCGAAGGATGGTAGCAAATGTAAAAAAGTAAAGTGTGGAAAATTTGAAGATGCCGAGGAAATTCTAATTGAATGGATTCATTAGTCCCGTGATGCATCAGTGCCATTAAGTGGCCCAATCATTCAAGAAAAGGCGCGTGAAATAGCGGGCAGTGCACTAAATCTGCTCCGAAAATATATTAGTGTTGCTCCTAGTGGTTTATCATTTGATGTTAATAGTTACTTGAACACATTGAAAATGTCATAATCCATAACAGTAGCACACACACACACGGCAAACCTCAATCAAAGATTTTTTCAATAGGAAATAAGCTCATATTTGCACTATATCTTTTGCAGAATCAAGTATGTTTCTTGTAAAATGGTGTCTAAATGTTTCCCCATCTCATAAATCATTTCCCATCTATAGCGCTATCCCGATTATTACGCTTGTAGGTCATGGTCCCTTGACGAGCGTAATAATGGGGTTTTACTTTATATTTATTCAAGTAAAACATAAGTGAAAAAAAATACATCTCCATATCCTAATAAAAATGCTTAATCAAAAAATAACCCTAACATTAAATATTCAATTCTCATTGAAACAACTAGTAAACTTTTTCGATTAGAAACAAATATGTTACCCCTCCAAAAATCATAAAAGCAAAATAATATATTAAAATAGTTATTTAACGTGCGGGAAATATAATTTAAAATTATATCTTCCGCAATTAATTAGAATAAAAAAGAATATGTACAATTAAAATGCTCCCTATTAATATCGTCCGGTCGTCATGAGTAACATGAGTATGTATAGAAAAACACAACCAATCAGATATCCGCAGAAAACAGAAGCATTGGAACCCCGTAGAAACAAAAAACCTATGAAAAAATAAAGGCGTGGCTATCAAGATGATCTGACTAACCTCTACTGTCCATGATCGAAAACACATTAACAACAAGCTCAAGCACAAGGGTCTGTTTATTTACAAACACAAGCACATGGACCTGTCTGTTTACAAACACAAATTTAATGATATTATCAACAGAAACACTTTGAAAATGAAGGTCAACATAGAAAACCATATTGCGAAATGTTGTTGACGGATAATTGTTCGTTGTAACAGTGACGGGAAGAGGCAATGCAAACCGATTTCTTTCACTTCCTGAGAAAATTATCTTCGGCGACCGTCAATATTTTTGGACCGCTGA
>JAFIDM010000001.1:151673049-151721976 GCA_023159025.1 Thereuonema tuberculata | reverse complement strand
AGAAAGACAGACAGACAGAGAAATAAAAGATTTTAGTAATATAGATTACATCCATTAAATGAAGATAATAATTCAATTTACTGATGTAAAGTAGCTCAAAGTTTGCTCAATAGAATATTTTAAGATTAGATTTCAGTTAAATAAAAAAGTTTTTATTTTATCGATACTTCTATGTGAAAAAAGCTGCAGATCCAGTCGTACTTTTAATTTCTTGTTTTGGTGAATTTGTTTAAATTGTCAAACACTGAAAAAAAACAAAAACACCCCATAAATTCCAGTTGAATTAAAAGTGTTTCTTTTCCAGACTAGTCCTAGGATTCCCCCAGACCTCTATAAAATGACAATTGAATTTCTTTCCCGGAATTTAAAGGCGGGCGGGCATTAGGCTGATCTTAGCTTAGTCCCATTGGTCATAGTTTTACCTCCCGTGACTCAAAAGGAGCCTCATGTTCTTATTTAAATAACAAGAGAGTTTTTACCTTGATTTACATTTTGAATTTTGATTTTATTTTTTTAATTCATTTTAAAAGAAACTCCTAGTCATGACAACCACATTATGTTCGATGCATGGATGAAGCTACTGCCAACTAGTGAGATTTTAAAAAACTAAATATTAATATGGGTTGTTGTGAAATAAATAACGTTAATATATTTTTTTTAGTTTATTACATTAATTCCAAAAAAAGTCTTAATTGTTTAGTTTTTCTTATACTAAATAAATTCCAGTAATATTTTATTGTTTTATTTTTTAAACTTATTTCCAATTTCACTAAAAGAAAAAGGAGAAAGGAAATGAAAATGGAAATTTCTAGAATGCACTGAATGGAACAATCATCTACTATTTCAATTTCATTAAATTGAAACTCATAAAATTAAATTCGATAAAAATAGCTTCAGGAATCATCCTAAGAACCTGAGGGTTAACGATAGATTTATATTTCGTATCGATGTAAGTTTTTTGATAAGTTGCGATAAAAGTGTTTAATGTTTTCTTCGAAAGTTTATTGCAACGCAGGTTTTTTTTTCATTGGTTTTGTTTTTGCGTCAGAGGCCAAAATCAATCGAATAAAAATAAGCTATGGACAAAGAAAAATGGGCAAAAAGAAAAATAACTAGAAACAAAATTAAAACCTCCTAAAAACATTTTTGAAATCAGTGTATTTCTGAAAAAAGGTTCTTATAAACATTTTTTTCTTAAAAGATATAAAGAAAAGACAGATTTGAAAAGTTTCAAGAAGGTAATGGTTTTTTTTTAAATTCTTTTGACATTTCTACCAAAATCCTGTAAAGATCTTCAGATTATAAAAGAAATCTTTCTCAATTTACAGCTAATAAAGAAAAAGATCATATATAAAAAGCTATCACACTTATTGTTCGATCCAGACCGAAGAAATGCCTTGTTATCAGGTTGAAACCTGGTCTGATCCGTTGTATAAGTTTGTTAAACACAGTTTTTAATTTTTAATTTTTTAATGTTTAAGCAAGTGTAATAGCTTTTATATACTATCTTAACTATATCCACATTTATCTTATCCGCAACATTACAGTTACTACTTTCAGTGAATATTTTTTGAAGCTTTATTAATATAAATGAAAAGCGTTTTTGATAAAGTCTATAAAATAATTTTCGTAAATATCGTAAAGAAAAGCAAGAAATGGTAGAAGGTGAACAGAGTCACATGAATGGGTGGAGTCTTTTTTCACTTCATTTGAGTCAACAGAGAAATTACGCTAAGTAGATTAATTGGCCAATTCCCTCTGATTGGTCACCTGAGAGCCATTCAACCTCCCACTGCTAAATGTTACATTTCCAGTATTAAGCACCTGATTACAAGTTGTCACTAGCAGACCCCAGAGGTTTTGTTTTTTTCAAATTATTTAGCTTGTATGATCAGGAAATTGAAATTTGACAATTCTGCCTCCTTTATTTGTTCGAATCGATCTCGAAACCAATTAGAAACTTATGTCAGTTATTGGTGGAAGCTTTATTTTCACTTCCAGCGAAAAGTAACAGAGCTTTATTATTTGAGAACATCCTATAAAAGGAAATCCAAGTTCATATTTCAATTTCCTGCAACTTGGATCATACGTTTCATAAATTTTAAAATTATTTAATAATTACCTCTGCTTTGTTTTAGCTAAATTGAAATAAACAAAATACCCCAATCGTCCTCCTTCTCAATTAATTTACTGCAAAATTTACAAAGTTTAATTTATGATGTAGTGCAAGACAACATCTTCAGTCCTATTTACATTTAAAAGCAATTTTCAAATTCGAACAATTCGCTGAAAACCGAAAAGTATTACGATATCTTTAGTTGAAAATCACAGACCAATACATTCCCTAAAAAAAAATAGTGAATTTTTTTTAAAAAAAAGTTAAAAGCTGAATCATTTTGATTTCGTTGTTACTGTATATCATAGATGACAAAAATTTAACATCTATTTTCGCAGCCGCCATTTTTATTCTTAGAGAAACACAAATGTTAACATTTTAAGAACTTTACATGGAACTATTAATCTAGAAATATACAATCTCTGGTATAAATTGTATTTTTAAAACTTAATATTAATTATTTCTATTCAACTCTACGTCCTCGTTGTAGTGGCGTCATTTTAATTTCAATTTTTTTTTTTTTTGCAAAGCAAAATTTCTTTTATTCTTCGAACTTCAAGTTCTTTACAGACCAAAAATAGGGTTCAAAATCTCAGTCATACAATTTTTTTTTGAATGTTCATCAGACCTATGTAGGTGTACTTATAATATTTTCTTTGTATGATTTGAAATTGAATAATTAGATTTAAGTTGGCAATTATTTTAAGACTTCGTCATGTTACTCTAATAAGGTCACGTGGATTGCCACGTGAAAAACTTGTTTCTTTTGAAATAAAAAGCATCTGTTAGGCCTATTTAATTGACACCAAATGCAAAAATTGATTTCAAAACCTAAATAACAGTAGTAGTAGATAAAACGATTAGACTACAAAAGTACTTCTGAAAAAAAAAATTCAGAATATTCTGATATTCTTTGCTTGTTGGGTCTAATAATAATTTCTCTAATAGCCATAGAGGGTCTGGTGTCGTGCGAGCAAATCTCTGAGACAGGCACTGAATGTGTCAGATCCGTCAGGCAGTTGTGGGTCATGAAACATGGAAATGCTCTTTTGGAGGCGACATTCATTGAACAATTAGGGAATAGTTTTCGTGTTGGCCACTTTTTAATATTTGAAACCCAAATTCTCATAAAGTACAATTATCTAGATTATGATGAAAATGTATTATTAATTATAATTTGCTAAAAGCGAAAAACACAGACATAAGTTACATTAGTAACACATTACTTTTTCCCCAGATAATTTGAGAGGATAATGTTCGTTTTAGGGTCAGACCATTAAAGGGTTCCTTAACCTCTCAAAAGAGAATAGACTTTTTTTTTATTTTGAGACAAATATCTTCCTTCGTTGCTTTCACTAAATTTCTGTTTTGAATGAAAAATGTATTTTGATTTGAAAACCAGTAACTTCTTTAAAATACGAAACACTGATCTTTTAATTTCAATCCTTTAAAAAAATTAAAAAAGAAAAGAAAATCTAAATGATATTTCCGTTGAATGAAATGAATATCAAATGATAATGAATAAAAAATTGTATTTTGGATCTTCGATGTGTCCTGAATCTGTGCTAATAGTCTCATGAATAAAATCGGATTCTCTCTTTTCCTCAATAAATGAAGTATATTACTATTCCCACAATTCCTATTAGTTATTCAAGGGTTCATTTGATCAAATAACTACTAATTACAAGTTATAACAGAATTCTTAACTAAACAACAATTAGGGTTTCAATGGATCCGTTGTCTCGATTCAAGCATCGTCAGACAAATAACAAGAATTTTGGTAGTTTTTGCACTCGATCGTTTGTTCGGTTTCATTAAATTTAACAATATTCAAATAAAAATTAACTTTCTGGATGACTTTGCCCTGTTTTCGAAGTATGCATAGATGTAATTATTAAACAAGATAGGGATAGCGATTAGTGAACCAATCACAATGCTTCGCAACGTCTTCTGATATGTCTATGAAAACATAATTGATATTGCCTTAATTTCCTTATTATTATAAACGTGCTTGTTGCGAATGCAAATGGCGCAATTGTTGCGATTGTTGTGCTTAATGGTAATTTAATGAGATTTTAATGATACTTGTCCTCAAAAACGGATTATAAGTCTTCTGATACTTGCACAGAAGACTAAATCTAAATAAAGCATTAGTTTGTTCCTTAATTCCCTTGACGATCCAATAGTTGTCATTCTAAAATGTTTATTATCAGGTAACAAATTATCAGAATAAGTTCTAGTTGTTATGTTACTTGTATTATTGTGTAGATTTTAAAAGCTGTTCCTTTGTTTTATAGGTTTATCGTCTGGGAATAGCAGCCGCTTTAGTTGTAGCTTTAATATTTTTCGATGACATCGATGATGATTTTTATGACAAGAAAAAACAAAGTAAGTGAAAAGAATTCTTAGCAAAAGAAACATTTACATTTTTCTACTTTTTTTTTTAATTCTTTAGACTTGCAAATATTATTTTTCTTCTATTACTTAATATTTTTATGTACTCATAAAATTTGCAAAGAAAGGAATGTCTTGAAGCAAATTTTCTTACATTAATTTAATCTATGATGATTATCTATTTCGAAAGAAATTTACGCAGTTTTTTGAATTTTTTAACTGATTTTCCATCCTGTCTTCAGACAAAGCGCTGTTTTCAATGTTTTATAGCAATATTTTGTAATATTAGAGAATTTTTTAATATTTCATTGTAAAACTAAAAGATATAACAAAACTGACAATCGACTCCTATGTGTATAAGGTCTTACTACATAAATCAATAAATTCATTGAAAAAATTAAAAAAAACAACAACATTTATTTGATACGGGTCATATTAGAACTTCAGAAGAAGGGTTTTTAATTAAATCAAGTGCTTGTTTTCTGAGCGAACCCCTTCTCCCGCCATCAGTCTATGATTAAGACTCGAGAGATGATTTTTTTTTTTTGGCATAATTACGTGGTCCATGCACTTTTCTTTCACTGATCATTAGCATCATTTGAACGAAAAATATTTTTGCAAAGTATTACCTAAAAATAAACTCACAGCCAGAGGACTAATGTGTGTTGTCATATGTACAAAATGACGGAATTTGTTGTCATCGTAAGACTATCAGAAAAAAAGACCATTTTTTGGCCGTGGATACTTCGAAAGTTTTGACAACTCTATTTGTTTCTTGATAAGTCGAAGGTGTCTGACGGCGCTTTAATTAAACTACAATATTATGTCTTATATTAAACGAAGTTGACAGAGGTTTCCCAAGATATACAAAACCATGTTAATCAGATAAACGTAACAGTGGTGTTTTTTGATTGTTACATAAAAAATCACGTAAGGATCTGACTGGTTCAAGCAAATGACACCATCCTTCCACAAGCCAAAGAGTTAAAACTTCCACAATCTAAAGAAATAGTTACTTGAAGAAGGATCTCATTCACATGCTCTATTATAGATTGTGCTTTAACTTCACATCTTCTTAATCTCCATTTGCATTGGTTACGACATCAAGTAGACTGGATAACGACAACATAACGACGCTGGATAACTTTCGTTGATGGCTTCTATTTTTGTTTTTGAGTAGATGACGACTGTATTTGCAAATTATACGCAATCCAGACAAAGACTGACTTAGTTAAAAGCTGGCATCTATTAAGGACGCTAAGACAATACTCAGACTCTTCCTTAGCCGTTTAAACCCAGCGAAACTGTGTAAGGTTGTTGTTGGATGCCAGTCTCTAGTCCTCAATTAACAAAGGCCTGAAGTCCACATAAGATATTGCTACGAAATGATACTGGAGAGAGTGTTATTTTATTAAGGACAAGAAGTGCGGTATCATTTTACTCTAACTCAGTTTATTATTATGATATTCTGACAGCTTTTTTATTACAATATGGATAAAAACCATACGAAATTATATTGAAACATACAAGTGTGTCGAAATAGAGAAACAAGATAATGTATTTTTTTTTCTTTCAATTTTTCTTTCCTTTTTTTAAATTGAGTCTTAACTTTCTAAGAATAAACTTAATTAACATTCTAAATTTCTTTTTTATTCTTTCTTTAATGAACTTATTTAACCAAATAAGGTATAATCGTCAAATATTGTCTCCCTTTGTTTTTTATGTTCAAGTAGTCTAAATTTTATTTTTGGATAGAGAATAAAAAAAATCATGGCTGTTAATCAGAAATAAAAGGGATATATTTCTAGATAACGCATATATTTCTTTATTACATTTTCGTTATAAAATCAACTTCACATAAACTCAACTTTATAATAAATAAAAGCACAATCTTTGAAACAACATAAAATCTAAAATTTCAATTTTTGGTGCCTAATATCGTCTCCGAGGACGATATTACGAAAATGGAAAGAAACAAGTAATTAATCATCTAAACGCTAGTTCATTAATATTAGTGATGTAATATCTCGCCAAGAAATGTAGCTTGTAGGCTTCGATATCATGGGAGCGATATTTGGCGATTGTACCTTTATAGTTTTTATTTGAAACATAACATTTTATTAAATATTTTTAAGAATAAATCAAGTACATTAGGAAAACACACAAACAAATAAACTAGTATAGAATGATAGTTTCTTCTGAAGTGCTCAAGTACAAATTTAATGTGTGCAAATGGTCTAATAATATCTTAACTTGAACATCAAATGTTGATGATAATCAGAGAATAATCAAAACAGGGGCTGTAAGCCTTTGATACTTCTGTGTTTCCAATTATTTCTCTCTCCTGTGTTTCAAAAGACACATTCTACACTGGATAGCCCTTACTCGTGGACAGTTTAGCCTCAGTTATTCTTGTGCTTTTAAAATATCGCATTCTGCAAACGAAGGAAACAAAAGCGGAAAAGGAGGATATAGCGCGGAGGGAACTTTTTCCAATCTCAATACTCAACATTTCTTGAATTTAGTATAATTTTTCGAATTGAAGTCTAATTTGACTTAAAGGTAATGCAGCATCGTTAATTCTCTTTTTTCTTTTCAGCTTTCTGGATAGTGATTGTTGTGGCCATTGTCGTGAATGGATTGGATTTTCTTGTGTCTGTGTTAATGACGATTGGTGCCGCCAGTGGGCGCAGTGTGCCAGTGCTCATCTGGATCGTTTACGAAACTCTGAATGTAGTATTTCTTGTAGTAGCCATCGTTGTTTGTATGATATTAACAGAGGTAAGGACATTACTGAAAAACCGTCTTTTCTTTAGTAACTACAGAGAAATAAAAAAAAGAAAGTAAAAGATTTCTCAATGGCTTTGAGGTTTTAGAAAAAGAACTTCTTTGCAGAACTTAAAGCCTACTTTCCCTAAGTTGTTGCTTTTTTTTTTTACTTTCTTTGTTTCTTTTAAAGCCTTTGTTTAATACTTGAAAATTATATCACCGAATACAGTGTTTTTCCATTTTCTCAAAATAAGAATTAAATCCGTATTATTTCCTGATTTGTTTCAATGCAATTTCATTTCTTCATTTCTATCAAAGTAGACATTAAGAGGAATAATAGGCCGTTTTAGATATCAAGAGAATTTTCATCACATTCATTAGGAAATTCAGGAAAAAAAATCATTTTGCCTCTTGTCCATAAACATGCAGGCCAATTTTCAGATAGAACTGTTCAGTGGTTCAAAAGGTACACGGAGGGAAGTGACTGTTTTTAGGAGTGATTTTATGAAGCCCATTTTCTTAAGAAGAATAGTTGAATGAAGTTGAAAAGAATTAGGGTCAGCACAGTCTTACATAAAACAAAATAGAAAACCATTAAAAATAACATCAAATGAATTTGACTCATGAAACGAAGGGGGGGGGGGCTAATTTTGGCGTTACTGTAATACGAACAGTGATTTAAGATAAAGCTCTGCTGATGAAGATCATACAATTACTGAAACTTTTTTTTTTTTTAACTTCTTGATTTCTTGTCATGGTTTTTATATGATAGGGATAATTGTTATTGCTATTTAATCAATGCCTTGATTTAACATAAGTTCAAATGTTGATTCAATGAATACTAATGTCGTTTGTTTTATTTCCAGTTTCGGACACATTTCATTGTTGCGTTCGTGACGTCACTGGTGCTGAGTGCCCTCAATCTGTATCTGATTCTTGCTGTAGTTTCGTATTATCAACTGCTGGGAGCCTCTACTGTGATCATCTCCACGTGAAGAAGCCGCCGTCGTCGTTGTTTCGTATTTTCAGTTTTATTTTCATTCAGTCGCCATCACTGCCATTCTACCAATGTCTTCATTCCAGAAAACACCACAAGCAGATCAGCCTTTAGTTCTAAAGACTGACACCTGGTGGCGCTGCATACCAACTGCTTTCCTGTCAGTGTCGTTGTTTCCTTTCTGCAGTTGATGGTTACGTTAAGAAATTCGTGATTCAATGTTCAATTTTATTATTCCCTGAAAGAAATTCTTGTATACGCTTACACTTTATTTACAATCTTCAAATGAAAGTTATTTTTCAAGTTCACTTCTACACAATAACAAGATGTTTTTCTACAGCCACCATTTATAAATAAACATTAAATACCAGAGAACAATGAAGGAATGCAAACACATTTGCTTCCTTGCTTAAGACGAAAAAAACAAAAAAAAAAAACAAAACAAATAAAAAAAGAATATAAGCAAAAGAAAAAAAACAACAACAACCCCATTTACTTAAATACCAATAAATCTTAACGAAATATTATATTTCTGAAAATACACTTATATATATATAAGTTCAACAACAATTTTCGATTTCTAAGACTTTCCTAACTGAATTGAATTCTCTCACTTTTTATATTCATTAGCAAATTACATTGATTACAAGGACGTTTTTTTAAACATGCATCCTTCATTTAATAAGATAACATCTTAAAATGGTTCTTACTTTTTTTAGTTATTTTTAAAATATCCGTTTATTACAATGAGAATTTTGCAATGATCAGTTGTTGCTTAGATGTTGTAGCTCCTCAATTGGTATGTGATGGAAAGGGACCTAGATTTAACATTCTATTTTTCTATTCAACTTAGAAATAGAAATTTAGTTTTAATTCGTCGTCAAGATGAGAAAGTTTTGAAGAACTTTTTTGTCTCGTGAATGTGATATATTGATTTCTAATAATACCTATTGATTTTAAATATTTGTTTATCTTATTCTGAATGTCCGTCAAAGGAATTTACTTAAATATACATTTTAAGAGATAATCTGTCATCGTTACTGATAAGAAAAAAGAAACAATAGAATTGAGTTTGATGATTTTACATCATTTTCAAAAAAAAGAAAGAAAATAGCCTAAGGGAGAAGAAAACTAGTTGCTGAACTGCTAGAAAATTGGAACTAATCTCCAACCTATCTTCAAAGGGTCGAGTCACTTTTAGAATCTTCGTATATTTTGGTTTAGAATGTAACAACGATTTGAAATATTTGAGTAAGATTGAACTGAAGTATTTTCAGCTGCAATTATTGACAGTTGTAACCAATTATAGAAATCATCGATGAAATTGAATTGAATGAAGAAAAGAAAGGAAGGAAAGTGGATTTAGGGAATCTTTCTCTTTTTCTTTACAGATATCGTAAGGTTTAAAAACTTTTAAAGATATTTTCGTTTGGTCAATTCCACTGAAGACGGCAAAGATAACTTTTTCTGTTAACAGTTTTTAACTTTCATGATAGGTTAAATTAGAGGTTTCAATTAATGGTTCATAATCATCATCATCATCATCTCAATCCTCATCATCCAGCCTTTAGATCTAAGACTCCTCTTCATCTTGTCATTCGATGTTTACTATTGGTTTGTCTTGTAAATGACTGAACTTGGATTTTTAAAGCAATGAAAGAAATGATCGGAGATATTTGGAATCGTAGTCGATGGAGCCTAGATAACTATTTGAAGTACTTATGCGTTAAACAAATAGAATCTTACTAATTTGCAATAAAAAACAAATCCTCCAAAAATTGTATTTTTAAGTATTTAATTTAAATTCCAGTAAAATGAACTGTTTTTAATGAAACTTGAAATTCAGTTGCACTAAAATTCAGTTAGATTTTTAAATAAGTCAAATCGATTTAGAGGAGTTTGTTAAACTTAGAATGGCCTGAAATTCCAGTAATGAAGAAATTTCAGCTTCAACAAATACAAAAAAAAAAAATATCAAAGAAAACCTGCTTATTTTTCTCAAAAACTCAAGTGATTGAATGAGAGTGGAAAGGATTTAGGGAAGAAAGAATTTTAAAGGATGGTAGAGATGATCTCTCGATACAAAGAGTCAGGATTAGATTCCTTTGCTGTTTTCGTCAAAAAGGGAATAAAAGTTTTTGCTCTATTGGGTCAAAAGTTGTTGGAAACCAGTTAAATAGGAAAAGTAATAATAGGCCTAAATGAATAGTAATTATATAGTAAAGTGTTACTTATTGCTTTGCATTTTTATTCTTATTTAGGATGACATAGAAATTAAAAAAAAAATAAAACCACTTGTCTTCCATATTGAAATTCATTTTGTGTTCAGAGAAAGTAAAAAGATTGAAATAAAAGTGGAGTGAAATGATTTGATATTCATTTTATTCAACATCTGAATATTGAAGAACATTCTGAATTATTTAGAAATGAATTTTTCTATCTGTTATTTTGAGTTAGAATTTTTCATGAATTGACTTTTGGTCTCTGTTAAAGTTCATAATATTAATATTTCCTTATAGTGATTGAAGAAGAAGAAAAAAACGAATGTTATTACATTTAATTACATTTTATATTTCATGTTAGAAATTTAGAGATTTATTGACAATGGTGTATCTTGAATAATTATGAAATTTGTTAAAAACATAAAAGCAGGCCTACAAAACAGTACTTTACATTCAGAAACCTAAAATAAAGGTAAAAATAATCTTAATTTTATAAAACTAAAATTTTGTGCTAAGAGAAACATTGAGAATTCCTCTACAAGGGGATTTTCGTTGGCATCACATTAGAAAATAAATATCTAATTTTATATTTAATCAGCAAAAAAAAAAGGTCATTTTTAGTAAGGTGTGGAATGTTAACATATCTACATTTACATAATAACTTCATTTGAAATGTTCTTTGTATCAATCTTCATCTTTATTTTGTTATTTCAGTTGTTTCTCTTTCTTGGTTTCTGATGTTATCATATCAGTTGGATCTTCATATTTGTCACTGGGACCAAACAAAACCTGTCCTGTTGGCTGTGGGCTTCGTAGTTCTCTATCTTTAGTACTTACTTTCTAAATCATTTTTCATCAGTACTAACTTTATTCTGTAGTTTATCAACTCACAGGCCTAACAACACTGATTCTCCAGTTATTTGCTGTGGCACTTTGATCGAAAGAAGTTGTCATCTTTTGCTGCTCTTTTCTGACCATCGTTGGTATCTATTAGATGTTATTTTATTTAGCATATCCTTGGCAATAGAATATCCTAATATTAATTAACATTTCCTATTAATTTTCTTATCCAAGTTTTTTGTCAAAATTTTATTATTATTTTACGAATTTACTTTCTCAACCAAGACATCTTACTTTTTTTATAAACATATTTCAGAAATATTCTTTTTATAAACAAATCAGGAATATGATATTATTTGAACTCAAGATAACTGTATTACCTTTCTTGTTTGCTTTTGCAATGGGTTTTATTCTTTCCTACTACATGTATCCATGTCGTACAGCTATAATTAAAAGAGATTTTGAATAAGCAGTTGTTGTAGAACGAGTAGCCGAGTATAATGAGTAGAGTAGCCTTCGTGTAGCAACATGGACAATCGTCAGAGTAGCTTCTTTAGCGATAATCATGTAGCAAGCGTCAGTGAATCAACGTGAGAAGGAGAACAAAATGCTGTTTTAAGAAGGGCAGCTCTTTCTTAGGTTGTCTTAATCTCAATTTATCATCTGCGAGGAAAAGCTGCAATTTTAAATAAGTTTTTCTTTTTTTAAATTTATTGCTTCTTAAGAATAAACACATTCTATTTTTATGAATTAGTTTAAAAAAAAAAGCTTTCAAAATATAGAGTGAAAATTCTTCTTTTTTTTATATTTCCTCTACAATTTATATCATCTCAACCTTCACCAGGAAATCTATTAAATTTTCATTAAAGAAACTTGGTTGCTTCCGCGGAAGAAAATAGTTCCCGATAAATTTATTAAGAGATAAAAAAGGAAACGTTTTATAAATTACTTATTCAAATGTTTTGTAAATTTCTATTAGTAATATTTTCTTCTTAGAATTCAAAGAATTCAATGCCTACTTCTATGTCTTAGTAAAACGGCAGGTGATATCAATATATCATTTAAGAGTTTTATTTTACCTTATAATTTCGTTTTTAAATAAAATATATGAAAGTATTTCACCAATTAACTTCGTCTGATAACCTCTTACGATTACAAAACGAAAAATAAATCCGAGATCAAACGGAGAAGCTTCTGGTTGTTGCAGAATTAGTGAAGGCGATGGCGGAGAAAAGATTTCCTCCCTAAGTTTCTTAATTGTTGTGAGGAAGGAGGGAGGATTTGAGATGATATCAATTGTTAAATTATTTATAACAATTTTCTTGAATATTGTTATTCTTTGCTATGTTTTCTTTGCAAACTTATAAATTATCATGAGTGGAATCGATGAATGTGAGGCTGATCATTTGAAAATCTTAAAACTCGAACAAAAACTTGTTCGAACTTTGAGCGACTCAAGATCAGCTTCCTGTACTTTTCCATTCTTTGAGATCTCTTATTGTAGTAACAACATTATGGCTTCATAGATTAATATCTGTTTACAAGAAGAGGCAATTAGTTAAAAAAATATTGAAAAATACAATTTAAAATGTCAAATACTTGAAAGATAAAATCCTATGATTCTGTGTGATTTACTCTGCTTAATCCATCGACATAAACACTTTCAGTATTAACATAATCCCACCTTATATATCATAGATCTATAATAAACTGTTAACTTTTCCCTCTCCAATTTACATCCCTTTTTATTCCTTTAATGAATTCGTAGATTTAGATATCCTTAACATAAATAAAACTTATGTGTTATAATCTTATCCTGCTTGATATTGTTTAATATTGGATGATATAAATAAAATTTAAGTACGGTTAGATTAGAATGTTTATTTTATTGGAAGGAAATCATGAGCCTTGTGTTAATAATAGCTCAACCTACCTTTTACTCCCTTTTCACTTTGAAATACACCTACTGTCTTCTCACTGTAAACTGGTTGTATAGATTTCACAGAGTTTAACTTATAACCATGGTTCCATTCCAGGACCAAATTGAATATTGTATCAATAAATCTTTCATCTTTGTCATAACGTGTTGTAGCAATTTTTACCAAATATAAAGTTTTGTCAAAATTTTACACTTAAAAGTAAAACAAACACAATCCAATGAATGGACTCATTACACACAAAATGTAATACAGTATGCGCCAAAATATACAGTACTGAAGAAAATTACATTATTGTCATCTGTGAGTTTATTTCTCCTCAAAAGAAATTAACATACACCCTACATACATACATACACACACTATTAGCGTGTTGATTTACCACGGTATGCGTAATGTAAGTGTTCAAAGTGTGCACCGCCCCGCTGTAGACAGTGTTCATATCGTTCACGCAGATTTTCAAACATATCCTGAAACAAAGGTTGCTGCAGACGCCTGCAAAAGGAGATGATTTGCTCACGTAATGCAGGCACAGTTCTTGGTGGATCTTCACAGTTGTACACACTCTCCTTTAACATTCCCCACAAGTGGGCATCAGATGGTGTAACATCGGGGGAATGGGACGGGTATGGGAAGTCAGTATCACGTGAAATGATTCATCCTGGAAAGTTTTCCTGCAGCATGGCTAGAGATGCTCGAGCCGTATGGCTGGTCGCCCCGTCCTGTTGATACTACTGTCTATTCATCTGAATGTTCCTAGCACGACATAACCTTCTCAAATCCTGAAGAAATGACTCGATCACTAAACCCCTGTAGCGTTGTTGGGTGACGGTTAGAGCATTGCCTTCCTCATCTTCAACGAAATAGGGGCCTAATAAACCGTGTGCTGAGATGGAACACCATATCGTCACACGTGCACTATGTAGCGGTTTCTGGACGATAACATCTGGCCGCTCAAAACCAAGGCAGCGAGTTGTCTGGCGATTGATGTAGCCGTTCAAGTGAATGTGACTTTCGTCGGAGAACCATACATTATTCAAGAAATCTTAATCCTCGTACACCACGGCCAAAAATATTCCACAATACACCATCCTGGCTCGCATATCTGGCTCTGTCAAGCGTTGTCCAATCTGTATCCGGTACGGAAATCCACCTACGTCCTTAAACAATCGGCGAACGGACGTACCGCTGACGTTCAGTTTCAAGGCCGTTCGTCGTAGACTTCGTCGGGGCGAATGCAGCACCTGCTGGAGAACACGTGCGCGATTCTCGAAACAGTTACTGGTCGACCAGACTTCCCCTTCTGTTGACACAGTACACTACCAGAACGGCAAAATTTCGTAACAATAGACAGCATAACTGTGTTACTTAGTGCCGTCTTGTTAAACTCCTCTACCACCTTTTTCAAACTCGGTCCACCTTCACGACCGCTTCCGTATAAGCGGAAATAATGCTCAACTATGAATACTTTTTCCTCCGTCGAGAGACCCAACAACAACTGCACAACACAACTTCCTTTTCACTACTGCGAACACGTGAAGCGGGAGCTATACCCCGTCGACAAACGCAACCACGTGCTCGAGATGCGCGAGTTTCAGTACTGTATATTTTGGCGCATACTGTATATATATATATATATATCAGTACTTGTAATAATAAACTTTCTAACGAACTTGTGGGCTTATATGGTTTACATTAATAGATTTTTTCCCTTCTTCTTTTACCCGTGTCATAACTTGGAGGTGCCCAAGGCTTTTTTATTTACCCCCTTTTAATTCAATAGATTTGACCGATCTCCTGTGAGATGATTGATTCATTTTCTCTTATATTCTCCATCCTTCTGTTCTCCCCCCAAAGTGCTTGGAAAAGTTCGTTGAAAAACAAACGAAACTAGTTGCGCCAGTAATTTTACAGTGTTTTTATTTTAGACTTAATTTATGATTTTAATTGGTATTCGTTGGAAAGTTTTTAAGAATTATTATTTTCGGCCCACGTAAAAGTTTATTGTTAACAAAAAAAAAGTTTCAAAAAACGTTTTAATTGTTTCAAGATTAAACTACAACATGCCCATATCTTATACTAGAAATTTCTGTAGAAAATACTTGAATTTTAATTTATGTATGATATACATATCCTACTGATGATGATATCTAAATAGAGAAAAACCAATCAATAAAGAGAATGACAGCAACACATTGCGGAGATTAACGTAAATCTCAATCTTTCTTTTTTTTGGGGGGTCGATTTGATAACTCTTTTATTATTTCTGAGCAGCTGATGTGTTGGCTCATAAAGAAGATAATAGCAAACGTAATTAAAAAATTCTTCATCAGAATACATTTTGATATAAAATATAAAACATTAAACAATAGAATTAATGTAAAGTATCACGTAATAAATGAAAAATATCGGTTGATCTGTAAATGTTGAATGAAGTACCCTGAATTTCTAGAAGTTGAATTGTTAAGACGGAAGATGGAGTCATGAGATTCTTAGGTCAGAATATTTTTTGGAAAGGCGGTCAAACGGTGGAATGACCTTAAGACTCTGTTCCGAAATAGTGCTCCTCAAAGGTCTTGTGGTAGATAATAGTTGAGGTAAGTAGTAAGAAATCTTATTTTGAGAAAGTCTTTTAAAAACAGACGAAGGTTAGCATGTGATAAACTTCATTAATGATAAACTGAATTGATCTGAACAAGACCAAAAGCAGCTGTACGTAATCACAAAATCTATTTATTATAAAAAATAAATATTTATTATAAAGTAATAGAAGCAATACTAATACTACTAATAATAATAACAAAACAATAGAAACTTTAAGATATAAAGATATCAAGTGAATTTTAAATAGCCAAAATAATTGTAATATTATAAATGAAATTTATCAGAACGATTGACTGTTAAAACCTATAAATGCTATCCTTCCTTTATCGAATTTGGCCAACTAGGAATCGCTGTCAGGGCGAAATTAGTGAAAGTCAAGAAGAGGGAACAAGATTCACATCCCGTCCAGAATCTCACAACCCTGAGATAGTAAGTCCCAGGGAGAAACGGATTTTTTCAAAATGTAATTGTCTTCTTTTGAATTAAACCTGAGCCTTGAGAATGAGATATAGAATCATACGAAACATGTTGGTGATATGAAGGTTAAATACTACTATTTCAAGTGAGACTCGATTTTGTTTCAACATTTGTAAATGAAGTTTATTCCAAAAAAAGAACTGAGTCTTACAAATAGATTTACTCAAGGCCAAAAAGTACTGATGAATTCATAATTTTGAATGTTTATAGCATAAAATTTAAATATAAAATGATATAATTATTAAAAAGTAAAGAAGTAATGTATAAAATACCGTCTTAAATGCAATTGCAGAATTAACGAATCAGTCAGAATATGTTTTATAATCAAAGGATAGAATTGGTGCGGTTGAAATGTCCGGAATATGAGCGTCCTTTTCAAATGCTTTTAATATTACAATAACAATCTAGTCAAAGTACTCTCCCTCCACTCACTTCTGCAATTGATCTGCCAAAACCTGAATTCCATGGTAAAAAAAAAAAGGTTCTTGGTTGTCAAAAACTCGGCTCCAACAAACATCGTTAGAATCTCTTCTCTGCCAGGAATTGGTTCCGATGGCGAAAGACGTAATAATCCGTGGAGATAAGTCCCGGGAATAAGGGATGGTGAGGAAGGGTTTCATTTTCCAGTTCAAGGATGGACACATGAGGGCACGGGTTATCAAGCAAGAGAATGACACACACAATGCCGGAAGCGTGTATCGAAATCTTTGTTGCATTTCTCGCAGTTCCACACAATAATCTTCCGTCTATTTAGAGGAAGACTTGATGAATAACTCCAGCTTTGTGTGTATGGACATCACACAAGAAACAACACTTCAGTGGGTATAGAGCTAGCTTTGAACTGCGCCCTAGAGACTTATCGTTATCCAACCACTGTTCTAATCGTCCACGATTATCTCACTTTTCATCACAAATGATAAAAGAACAAAAAAAACAAACAAAAAAAAAACCTGTCGTTTATTCCTGGCAAGGAAAGAACTACAGAATTCAAGACAATATTCTTTGTTGACTGGACTCAACTCATGCAGCATCCTTGTATCCAAATTTTTCTCCTTCCTAAAGTTGCCAGGCGCTGAAGTAGAACGGTGGGTCCCAATCTTTATTCCTATCGCACGAGCACATCAGCAGTAATTACCTTGTTACAGTTTTCTCGAGGAACTCATTTGAAACAGCTGAAGATTGATGACCAAAGGATTGATTTTGCAGCTGAATTTCGAAAATCAACACAACATGGCGCGAACATTAGCGAAACCTTTCCCCAAAAGCTATATTAATTCTTTTAGCCGCTATTCCTGCAGAATGTCCAACTTTGAATTCATAAAGTTGTCTGATGAAACAGGCATTGCATATACATCAGTGCAGCGTCTTATTCACTGTCTCAGCTTAAAGCCATTTCGTCCACAGAGAGTTTATACACTATCTGAGGACGATCCTGACACAAGGATTGAGTTCTGCACCTTGAAACAGGACAAGACACTGATCAAATTGTGTGAACAGATGCGGCGAAATTCCATCTTGATGAATTCGCAAATCGGCACAATGTAACTTCTACTGATCTGATTTCAATCCTCAATGCGGCGGTGGCGCAACAGCTAAATTCAGCTTGGAGTATGTACTGTAATTATATGTATATATAGGACATAAAGAACGAGGTTTGGCAACAGGATGGCGCACCGCCTTGTTAGCACAATGATGTTCGTGCATTCCTCAATCTGAAGTTTTCCGGGCCCTGAATTGTCAGACGTGGTGCGATCGAAATGTTATCTGGATCTCACATCTAGGGACTTTGGGGATAACCCTGTGGGGATATGTATTTGAACAACCATAACACCTTGTGGACACGCATGAACGCATCGAGGTCGAAATTCATTCCATTTCTTGGGAGTTGAGCGAGAAGGTCTGCCGTAGTATCGCCACCCGTCTACAAGACTGCTGAAGGCTTCAGTTCGAACATCTTCGTGATTAGAGGGTACATTGGTAAGCCATTATATTGTTGCTACTGTTTGCAAAACTAAGCGGTTGCAATTGATACACCCTGTAGTTACAACTGCAAATATGCCTACATTTGTGAATGGATTTGCGGATGGGTAAAATATTATGATCTAAATAATTTACTTTCAGAGCCTATTAATTATAAGAATTTTTTAGAACTCAAAACATTTATTTCAAGGTTTTCATATTTAGAATTCTCTCTAAACTCATATTTTTAGTGAAGGTTCTATAAAACTGAAGATTTTGATCGGAAAGTCAATACAGGGTGTAAAAAAATCTATGTATATGCTACCAAATGATTTGGATAGGAATACCTTTCGAAAAATGACACAAAAGGGCTCGAACATCAGCAAATAAAGATGACAGGATCATTGGTAGTAACTCCGAAAGAACAAACTTTCTAGACATCAATTGCACTTCCAATTAAAAAATAATAAATATTTCTATTTTTTAAAAAAAATGTTACCTCAAATCTCAAGATATCCATTTTAGCCGAAAATCCGAGTAAATGTCTTCGAAAATAAGTACTGGAGTTTTATTTGTCAAAAAATTATATTAATTAGAAGTTTAACGTGTGTTGAATATATTTATGAAACGAGTAAAACATTGACATACACATGTAGGAAGCAATAATGTATACTAAAAATTATGAAAAAAATAGAATATATTACATAAATGGGCTTGAGGACAGAACGTTTCCACATCCTAGCGGATTGTTATTCTCAACGGATTCGTAACAGAAAAGAAAATGTTTGATTATTTAATTTTTCAAACAACTACAGTTTGAATATTTTTGGAATCTTGGGAAGGGGCGTCCTCATCTGGGAGTCGCCAATCCTGAGGGGTCTTCAGGCTCGGGCACACAGAACGCGGTCTGCCGCGGCGGGCAGCGATCTCCGACCGCGGCGGGCAGGCGATCGTGTTGTAATCACAGTGTTGCATTATCTCGTTCACACAGAACGTGGTCCAACTCTGCCCGCTGACCTTGACCGCGACGACAGGCGATCTGGTTGTACTGAATTACAGATTTTAGCGTGACCGCCTTCCAACAATGACTGATCAAATAGAAAGTTTGATAGAAAATGTGCGTAAATACAAATATTTGTTTGATACTTCACATGAACATTATAAAAATGTTTTAAAAAAGGAGGAAAGCAATTAATTATGTAATTAATTTAATTATAAACAAGAAATTAAAATTACAGTTATGTTTTTAAAAAAAAAGAAAAAGAGGTAATTCTGTTTTCTATATGGTATGTTTTTCATATAACATTAAAGAAATTTAGAAATGTTATTATTTAATAAAACTAGAATTCATATTTTTTGATTTTAGAAATTTTTTTTTCTTTTTGAAAAAAGAAAAGAAGTAATTCTATTTAGTTGAATTGTAATGTTATTGCAGAAATATAGAAATATTATTGAGTACAACCAAAAATGATATTTCTTAATTAATTATTTAATATTGAATACTGTAAATATAGATGTTCAAAAAATTAGAAAAGTATAAGTAATAACATTAAAAAAAAAAACAGTTAAAATTGTAATTAATCTTATAAAAATATTTATGTTATCATATTTTCATTAAAATTGGTGTATATATATATAATCCAACACACAAAACTTGAAGCTGGTGGTCTTCAAATTTCGTAAAGCAAAGATTTCAATCAATCATTTGCAATTTAGAATTCAGAAAGTGGGGATATTCAAATTATATCTCCATGGAAACAGCGATTTGTTTTTTGTTATTGGCAAATTTTAAAACAGTGATTAGTTTTTTTGATATTGGTGTTTCAAATCACAAATCACTGTCTGGCAATTATATATATATATATATATGTATATATCTGATGGCCAAACTCAAACGACACCAATTTTATATGTATATAAATACTACTGTACAGTAGATTATCATATTTATTAAATAACAATGTATGTATGGTAATATAACACATTATTTTAACATGTATATTATCTGTAATAACTTAAAATCGATATATTAAGTTATATATCGATAACTTTACAGACAGATCACTTTAATAGTGGATCTAGTAGGACTGAAATTGTAAACTTATTAAAATTAAAATAAAATAAAATAAAATAAAATAAAATAAAATAAAATAAAATAAAATAAAAAACGTTTTTGTACATAAACATTACATTTATGTGTTGTATTATGTTCCGTTGTTTATTCTGTGAAAGTAATCAGTAAAACGTTCGCGAATTTAGTTGCAACATTGGGCGACCTTCGATTTGTTCAGACTGGACCGCTCACACAAGATATCGCGTCCAATGTGTCACCCCCATATCGCAGACCGCCGCGATGACCGTTGGATCGCTGCCCGCCGCGGCAGACTGCGTTCTGTGTGCCCGAGCCTTTCAATTTGAGATGAAGGTCGTTGGTGATGTCATAGGATATGGGTTGGTCCATTCGGTTTGGGGGCCGGTGTTGTCCACAAATTTCTGACCGTCCTGTGTTTACGTTTTTTCGGTGGTAGGGGGTGGTAGGTTCTGTTCGGCTGTATTTGAAGGGTGGTGGTCTAAAAGCAGGATTTTCATCAAAGAAAAGGCGTAAAAGTATGTGGGTTATTAGATGGTTATTGGTAACATATGTGGAGCCGTACATCTATTTAAGATTGACACAAATTTTAATTACCAAAAATTACTACTAGTTTCAGCTGTTTTGTATAACCTCTTAATTTAATTCAAATATCGTAGTTTTATTGTAAATAGGTTTTTATGACGCATAAAAGTTTCCTGGTTGCTGTGACAACAACTCGAACCGGCTCACGTAACTGTCCCAAACTGACGTCTCGCCTCTTCGGTGGTTCCGGGCAGGTTCCAGTTTTCCACACTTGCAGCAACGGGGTGATCTTCAACTTATCCAGCATGCAACACCAGAAGTTCCCAGAAGGCTCAATTTCCTGTTCAGTTTGCATAAATTGTCTGTTTTCTGCTGTAACACTTACTTGAAAAAAACCATCTCTCGAGTGGTGAAACTAGTTGTTGTAATTTTTTGTAATTAAAATTTGTCACTCTTAAACAGGTGCACGGCTCCACATATGTTACCAAGTATCTCCAACACACGTAAAAATTATTCTATGATAGATGGTTATTGTAGACTAGGTTTTATTAGTTTTTTTTTCTTTTTTTCTGATCAAGGTATTTCCTGATGTTGAGATTTGATAATTTTTATTGTAGGGTGAGATAAAGAAGGATTCTCGGCATTTTCTTTTGTATTCATTTTTTTTTCTATCCTTAATATATCGATGTTGTGCAAGTCTGGTCTATGTGCGGTCTCTTATTGAATGGGCTGCTACTTGAGAAGATTCAACAAAGAAAAGGATAGGGATGATGATTCAGTTTAAAATATTTTTTTTTTATATAGATTCTTAGTCTTGCTTCCTGTAGTACCACAACGGCCGCTGGCTTCCCATGTTCCAAAGATTCAAGTTCTGAAGTTTCAGTTATCTGAGTCATTACCTCAATCATTATCTGCAACTTCGCTTGGCCTATCCGATGCTGTTCGTTTGTTTTCAGGATTGCAGCTTACGATGTTCGCCGGCAGATGTCCCATCCAGTTGCATCACCTGCCTCGTTTTCATCGGATTATTCCTGTACTTAAACCGCCTGTATCTATTGGAATTTTTACTTGTAAATGATCAGCTAGCTGATCGAAACATGTCGTTTTAATGTGTTAAATGTTTTTTAAATTTTAATTTGTGTGTTGGCTTATTATTTTATTCAATCAATTCACACACGTTAATTTATTATTAAATGTTTTACTCATTTCACGAAAAAATTAGAGGATATAAATTTTCAATAAGTAATATTCAGAAAACTATTTTGAAATATTAGTAACTTATTCAACTACTTTCTTCATCCTCGTTGATTGGAAGTTCAAGTGAGGCACATGCGCAGTTCAAAGTAACCAGTAACAACTTTAATTTTTCAGAAAAACAATAATAATAATAATAATAAAAAAAGAAGGATCAACAGCTTCTTAATTTAATGCAAGAAGTTCACTTTCTTTTTGTTTTCATTTATATTCTACAATTATAAGTCAACTATTACTAATAATCTACTGAATTAATATAACCAATGAATTAATACAAAACTAACAATAATTAAGTATTGTGAAAAACAAAGAAGAAATAAAAATTGAAAATCTAAACGACTCACAAACACTTAATTATGATAATCGTCTGTTTTTCTGTTTTCTAGATTTTGGTAATCAAACATCTGAACCGTTTACCTGAACTAAATAATGGCCGCAGTCCAAAGAACATTTCCCTATCAACAGATTCCTCCCCAACCGATTAAATTCTCTTTCCCAGAATAAGTAACGATAATAAGTGAAGTTCACAAAAACTAGGTGAGCTTTATTTTATACAAGTAAGTCAGTTTCTTGATTTTTGCATTAGAAATTATATTATTAAACTATAAAAATTCTTAGCGAGGGAGTGACGTCATTGACAGTTATCTTCCTTTAACTGCATTTTAGAACTTTACCGACGAGGTTATATCTTTGCTACGACCTTCAACTTCCCCAAATGTAAGTAGTTTAATAATAATTCCTATTGTTAAGCTAAGAAATATACAAACTTGATTCTGATCAATTTTCTTTTAACGTCAAATCGTTCAATCTAATTTACTGTTGATATTCTGCAAAGCTTAAGACTCAGGCAAATGTCAGTCAGTTTTATAATAAATTATTAATAAAAAAAAAGGCTTACATAGTTTTCAGATTATAAACTATTGCTTGAATATCTTCATTCCGCTATCACGTGATTTAACCAGGATTTCCATTTCCATTAAAGCGCTTAACATAAAGACCACAAGTGAATATCGAGCGCCGGAGTTTTCTCTTTGAATGTCTATGAATATGGAACTTGAAAAGATATATCTTTCAAAGACAGATCTAGCTAACTAGTTAAATAATAAATGCTTATGTAAATGTAATAATCAGAATCATAGAAGAAAAATTTGTAAATAAAAGACTATTAGGTTCTTCTGAGTAAGAAAATTAAGTAAATTTTGAAAATCATTTAAAATTTTGAAGAATTTTTTTTTTAGAGTGAAATCTGGAAAAAAATTAAAATAGAAAATGATTTAAAAAGCAAAAACAAAGCAATACGTGTAACCTAATGTAAAATAACGCAGATATTAATCTCAGTATCAAATATTGAAATAACAAATAAACAATTTCTATCACTTGCTACAATGGCTGTGGTTCAGACAATTAATAGAAAAATATCATTAAATAGAGGTTTTTTTTTTTTTTTTTTTTTTTTTTTTTTTTATGAGCGGCAAATGTCCAGATGATCCTAAAGCTAATAAAATCTGACTAAATTACTACAGCCATTCTCGATTTCTCCAGTTTTTATCTCCAAGTACATTGTTTTCCAAAGGCTTAAGTATGTTCTCCTGATCAAATATATATTAGATGGGATCTCTATTTGAAACTATTATTATTCTGAGTATTCTCTAGCACAGCTACATATATTTGTCTTGTTAAATACTTGTAAGAACCACATGTAAACAAAGGCAGTAAATTTGCTAAATTTTTGTTTTATTTAAAATTATTTGGCTCTTTCATGATTAGGATCCTCTTATTACTGAACAGGTAGAAGGACAAAATGGTTGCTAATTGTTCTTCTTTCTTTTTAGTATTTCCAGAGGCTTTTCTGAGAAGATGCCTTGTGGTGTCCATCACGGATGTAAGTTCATTGCTATTCTGTATATGGTGAGTAATAAGGATTTTATAGCATCCTTCTCAGATTACATAAACCATTAATACTAATTTTTAAGAATAATAAGTGAAAATAGTAAAAAAATTTTTATTATTTATAATTTTGACGACAGATAAATTTGATTTAAGCGGATTTGTTTGAAAAAGTCATCTGAATAAATGGGATCAGTAGAAATGTTTTTGAGCAACTTTTGTCGCGAGAAAAGAATATTAGGAATGAAATTTTGTCCTTAGTGTTCGTGGACGAAAGCATTTCCCGCTTTGTAATATTGAAATTACAGTCGAACCTCTATTTAACGAAGTCGCTAAATCCCGAAAAAAAGTTCGTTACATGAAAAATTCGCTAAATAGAGATTCACCTTTTAAAATTACTTTAAACTACATAAAACAGATTTAAAATACATAAACAATTAATAGTATTAAAAAAAGTAATAATTTTAATGACATTAAGCGTACATTACCACATTTAAATTTTACTAATAAAGTCTGTTAATTTTGTCCGAGTTTTTTTTTTTTTGAAAAAGTGTTTTCGCTCATAGTAAGTCTCGCATCTTTGCAATACACCAAAAACCCCTTCAGGCGTATTTTCTTCAAATTGTAATCCGCATCGGATTGTTTCAAATGATTTTAGTATTTCATCCTACGAAGGTTTTTTGATTTCTGCATAATGATCATTTCCATTTTCTTCCTCTTCGTCTTCATTTCAATTCAAAAATAGATACCACGAAAAAGTTCGTTAAATAGAAAATGCACATCGCTATTTGGAGGTTATTTTACGAAGAAATTAGCAAAATGTTCTTGGTTCCAAAGAAAAGTTCGCAAAATAGAGAAATTCGCAAAATAGAGGTTCGTTAAATATAGGTCCGACTTTAATTGAAGGATATTGTAATTCATGAACTAAAATAACACTTGCTCTAAAATTTCCATTCAAGTCATTTGCAAATTTTGTTTTCCTTTCAAATATTGTTTCAACGACTATTAGAAAACATGATGAACAATGGAAAACATTGAAAATATCTGTAAAAATGGCGGTGGAGAGCAAAACAAGTCAGAATTAATTTCACCCCCTTATCCCCTTAAAACAAAAAAAATAAATAAAAGAAGATAATTGCTAATGCCTATTTTCTATCAAAATTAAAAAAAAAAATAATTGTTGTACACCAGAAAAGCCGCAAATATACATCAAAAATGTCAAAAAGCCTTTGGAAAATAAAGTTTTTTATTTCGAAAATCATATCTGTCAATCAGGCATGAGTAAGTATGGCAAATAGTATGTCTAGAGACAGAAGAAAAACATAAGAAAAAATAAAAACCAAAGAAAGAAAGAAAGAAAAAAAGAAAGACAGACAGGTAGGCAGCTTAAAGAAAGGGAATAAAAGAAAATGCAAGAAAACCTTAGACAGTAAACTGAAAATTTTTTTCATGTCTAAATAACTAAAACCTGAAAACCTAATTTAATAGAGTAATATCACAAAAAAATAATAAACAAAGGCATTTATTTGAAACATCTTCTTATATGGTTTTTTTTATTACTATTATCAAAGAAGATCTTTTTAAAATACATGTCTTAATGGATTTTTTTTCTTCGTACCCATTGCTTTTTTGTTTAGCAATGAATTAAAATCATCTGTGTCTTTATTTTTTCAGATTTTCAGCATTTTAGGAATAATCATAACTTCAATCACATTAGGAACCGAAAAAGAATTAGCAAAACTAATCGATACGAACCACGTTGAACAAGCGGATCAATTTTTAAAAATAAGTAAGCTTTAATTATTAGAGTTTTTAAAAATTGGTGAAAGATTCATCCATTGTTCAACACTCTTTCTTCTTCTTAGCCTTTTCAAATGTTTCTTCTAGTAGATAAAATGATGTTTATTTTTGTAGATGTTTCATTTTAATTTACGTTATCTGTTTGATGGATCTGTGCTATTTCCTGAATAGGCAGTGGATGTTGAGAACTTAAAATAAAATAGACCTCCATTACTTTTACAAGATGATACATTGGTCACTTTCTTTGTTTAGTTACAATATTTGATGGAAGGATTTTGCTTCGTCGGATTTCAGTTTCTCCTTAGTAAACTTTAACAAATCAACAGGGAAGAAGGGAAGAGGAACTGATCCCGGAAATCAGATTTTTTTTTAATGTTTTTTCTTTGAATTCGTTCTAATCTTTTCCTGTTTCTTATTAGACTACCCGCGTTAAATTGTGATTATACATATCTGTTTCATACACACTATGAGTACATAACTAAGTGCATCTCATTAACTATAAATACCATCTGGAAATTATGTGGAAACATAAAAGGACCAATCACTAGGCTGGCAAGTTTTAAACGTTTTGCTGGATATAAAAACATCTGTCCCTTGGCAAGATAAATATGCCTATACATTACCAGACGAAATTAACGACAATTAGTCCAAAAACATGTTTGTTGGTAACAGTTATTACATAACCAAATTACTATTGTATAATGTTTTACCCTTCCCTCTAATTTGATGGATAAATATTATATAATTTAATTATATCGTAAGTTTATATAGTACGAAATGTATACATTTCGTATTTCTTTTATTTTATATTTCTTCAAATATAATAATATATGTTTGGTATTTCATTTTTATTTTATTCAGTGTAATAAAGATGCATTTCTAATTAAATTCATTGAATAATTTATTTCTTAATAGCATGTCAAATATTTTGCAGAAGGTTATCTAGTTCATATTAAATTGAGCAAACTCGTGTACATTTCATAACGTGTGGAGTATACATTGATAATGCTATTTTATTTTGTGGTACATCCCACACCTTGTGATTTGTATTTTTGTTACAGCGCTGAAAGTGTTTTATAGTATATTGTTAATATACTATCCTGAGATTGTATTGACCACATGCAAACTGTGTCATGGTCACCACGTTGAGTGTTTTTTATGATGTTTATACAATTTTAATATTACATTCATTTTGTGAAATTACATCACTTTATAACTATATCATTCTTGTACTGTAACTTACTTGTCACACCTAATTCCGCAGCCATTTCTGTCCATAACTTCTCTATCTCTCCTTACGGTGATGCTCCGTTAATTATAAATTGCCGGCCGGCTCTCTACGAAAACAAGGAACTGTTCTGCGTCGATCTCCAGTTTTGTTTACAGCGGAAGCCAGATTATGGCGCAGGCGCATTGTTGGTATTGCTTGGTTAGAAGTTCCGCTCATGCATAACTTAAAATGTTTGCTGGGCGAACAATGGTCCATGTTTGTTCAACAATCAAAATGTTTGTTCTGCGAGGAAAAATGCTCGAAACGTGCTTGTCCACCAAACAAAATGTTTGTTCAACAAGCAAAATGCTTGCAAACATTTTGTTTGTTTGGTGTGCGTCGCTTGTATTCAAAAACATTGAAAAAAAATTCCAAAGCAAAATGTTTTTGTTTGAAACAGATTTGCTTGTTTGGTGTGCGTCCAGCCTAAAAAATAAACCGACTTGACAGAAAGCGTATTCAGTTTGATGGCTATATACTATGAAAGAATAAAATAGATTATGTACGTTTTATACGAATACGGTATATTTTAAATTATTTAAAGACAATTTATACAGTCAATCTTTGATTCGATCGAATTAGTTTAAACATTAGCGTTTATGTACATTGGCAGAATCCATTATAATACTATGGAAAAGTGGCATTAAAACAAACAAAGAAGAAGAAGCATTTTCATAATTTAATTAATTGTATCTGTAATATATTGTTACCTATTCATAACACAAAAATTACTTCGCTGAAGACGGATCGGATATAAATAAACAATCTGAGATTCAAAAAAGAGATTGAATACATTCATTATTAATAGAGGAAAGAGGACCGAAACATAAATCAAAAAACAATACAAAATGAGTTACAAATTTATTTATTTTTTAATTTGTTTTGTTTTTGTTTTATTGAAATAGTCTTTTAATCCCATTTTTGAACCCTTTTCAATGTACTCAATGTTATGTAAATCATAATGATTTTCCGCCTGGATTTTTTTTCAATCTATTATTTGTGAATTTAAAACCTTTATTTAAATATTTTTAATTACTTAATTAAATTTATTATCTATAATTATAATGACTATTTTATTGTATTAATTTCATTATATCATACTATGTCTTTGTTATTATACATATAATTGTAACTTATTTTGTATTGTTATTTTGACTCATGTTTCCTTCCCCTTCCCCCATCAATAATGTATTCGACGTCTTTTTTGAATCTGAGATTGCTGCCGCCACACACTTCAGTTGCTAGATTGGTTGACATTTATGTTTACTGCTCCGCTCCTATTGGTCGTAGCGTAATGTTTTATAGCCTATAACCTTCTTCAATAAACGGGCTATCTAACGCAAAAAGAATTTTTCAAATCGGACTGATAGTTCCTGAGATTAGCGCGTTCAAACACACAAACTCTTCAGCTTTATAATAGTAGTATAGATAGATGTTGTTTTTTTTTTAAATCGTACGACATTAAATAGATCAATGCGATTATTTGGCTATCAACGTTGCTATTTAGACGCTATTTAGGATTGGACATGTGATGAAATAAGCCAATGAGAAAGATGAATATGAGGATTGGTTAAATAATATAAGATAAGACTATCTGGTGTTGAAAACAGGAAGTAAAAAATAATAAAAAATAATAAAATCAAAAGTTCATCCTAATTCTAAAATAATTTTGTTATTGTTTTTTCTCTTTTGGTTTGGGTTCTTAAGAAAGTTGAAATAATACTTCATGTCTTGATTTGATAGTTGTAAGAGTTTGAAAAATGTATCCAATAGCTTTCGATGCATTTTCCTTTAACGTCGTTGTTGCATCTTTTTAAAATGTTTGTCTCATTAAAGAAATGCAAACAACACAACTGTTTTTACTCAGGAGAAAGAAAGCAAAATCTAAAAAACCGCATTTACCAACACATTTACCAACACATTCTACTTCGTTTCTTGACCTCTCAACTCCATCTATTTGAATCCCTTGGCTCGCTCTAAATAACGCTCTAAGTCAGACGTCATTGCGAACTTTCAATGAATAGTGCAAAAAAAACCCATAAATTTTAAACCATATCTTCCGCCTTCTCCTTATGGCAAGCATTGAAGACCCATTCTTAACTATCTCACCCGACTCTCTGATCATTCTTTCGCAAAATATTCGTAGTATTACAGCTAATTGGGACATGCTACTAGGTACTTTAGAAACTTTGCACAAATTTCCTGATTTTCTACTCCTGACGGAAACTTGGGCCACAAACTCACAGACTTTGCCGAATATTGAGGGATATTCCACAGTTTCAATAAATAGAAATCACAGAAAAGGAGGCGGCGTTGCTCTATATTATAATAACAAGTTCAATATTACAAAACTTAACGAATTCTCTGTTGTCAATGTAGATTTAGAATGTGTTTGTTGTTCGGTAAATGAGGATCTAATATTCGTCGGAATGTACAGACCACCTTCTGGAAACCTTCAATTCTTCCACGATTACTTAGTTTCAGTTGCTAATTTTATTAACCACAACAATAAAAGAGGCGACTTTAATACTAACTTTCTCAATATAAATGACAAAACAATCATAGATATTATAACTTCACTGAATTGCTACTCTTTCTTCCCTCTCATAGATTCGCCAACTCGTCACTCTGTCTCTCATTCATCTCACACTCTTTTGGATCAAATCTTTACGAACTTTTCTGTAGAATCTAAAGGTATCCTGAAAGTTTTAATAACGGATCACGATCCAATATTCTTTACAGCTACAACTTCTAATTTATTTAAAAACCTTACTTTTAAAAAGCCTGTAACAACTAAAAATAGGAAAATCACAACAAAAAATGTAAATAACTTTAAAAAATATCTTCAGAAAATTAACTGGATAAGAGAGTTGAAAGATGCAACATCTACGGATGAAGCAGTCACTATCTTTAACAAATTCTTCTTCACTGGATTCAATAAATATTTCCCGCCTCTCTGCACTCCTAAGACTAATACATCTGACATAAATAAAAATCCATGGCTTTCCTTGGATCTACTTAAAGAGATTCGCCAAAAAAATAAGTTTTACAAAACCTGCAAAAAGAACCCTATCCCTGACAAACTTCAGTGTCTCAAAACTCTTCAAAATAACTTAAAATCAAAAATTAGATCGGCCAAAATCAGTTACTATGAAAATACATTTAAGGATAGCCTATCTATTAAAGAGAAATCGAAGAATATTAATAAACTATTAACAACCTCAATTAAAGAAAAGCTTCCATCTCATCTTATCGCCGAGAATAATCCCACTGATACCAGTCATAATTTAAATCATTTTCTGAATAAGCTACTTCCACACTCATCCTCTTCTTCTCTTGATGTACGTAACATTTCTATACCTCACAACCCAGTTCCTTCTTCCTTTTATCTATCACCAACTTTCCCTCTTGAAGTGGAATATACAATTAAATCGTTAAATAATAAAAGTTCTTCTGGACCTGATGAGGTCTCCCCTAATCTTCTTAAAAACATCGTAGATGAAATCTCTCTTCCTCTAGCTCACATATTCAATATGTCAGCCATAGAAGGCATCTTCCCTTTCTCCTTCAAAGAGGCTAAAATTATTCCGCTATGGAAATCAGGTGACGTGGACGATTTAGCCAACTATCTATAATTGACACGTTCTCAAAAGTCTTTGAAAAGCTTTTTCTTAATAAGTTATCTACATTCATATCTCAGAAAAAACTACTTACTGAACAACAACACGGTTTCACACATCGAAAAAATACTGAAACGCTCTAATAGAGTTAACAGAATTCATCACAAATCAAATGGCCTCAAAGCAAATTGTTTTAGGTTTATTTCTTGATCTCAAGAAAGCATTTGATTTAATTAATATTGACATCCTACTGACTAAATTAGAGCATTTCGGTATTAGAGGCCCTCCATTGTCATGGCTAGCTTCTTATCTAACTAATCGCCAATATCAATTAACTCTAAATGGATACTCCTCCTCCTGGTTTTCTACATCCAAAGGCTTACCGCAAGGTTCCATTCTGTCTCCCCTTCTCTTCAATCTATTTATTAACGATAATGAATCTTCTATGAGGATGACGGGACTCTTCTCTTTGCTAATAAAAGTATAAAGGATCTCAAGGAAAATGTTCAACAAACACTCCATCACCTCGAATCTTGGTTGTCTTTAAATGATCTGAAATTAAATACATCGAAAACAGTATATATGTTTTTCCATAAAAAAAACAAAATCCTTTGTAAAGAGAATTTTTCTGTCACTTATAAAAACGCTGCTCTTCAGGAAGTGCATTCCTTCAAATATTTAGGTATCTTTCTCACACAGGATCTTTCATGGAATCTACATACGCAACAAATTTCTTATAAAATTTCTAAAAACTTGGGCATTATTAAAAAACTAAACTTTCTACCGACACAAATACTTCTAAATCTATATTGGTCCTTAATCCTCTCCAACATATGCTACGGTATTGCAATATGGGGCACCGCCTCTAAATTTTATCAAAACATGATTCTTAAGGTACAAAAACACTTCCTGAGATTTTTGGACGGAAAGCCAATGCAATACTCGACTAAATCTCTTTGGCACAAATATAAAGTTATCTCCTTACATGACCTCTATAACCTACAGTTAGCTCTCTTCACCTATAAATTACTTAATAAAAATATCTCCTCCTCTATCACACTACCTACTAAGCCCCAGTCACATCTTTACAATACAAGAACCTTCTCAACTCTATTTACTCCAAGAATCGCAGCAAATTATCAAAAAAGAGCTGTTAGCTACTCTGCTCCTTCTCTGTGGAATAAAATTCCCCTCAATATTCGTGAAAGTCCCAATTTAAAACAGTTCAAAAGAAAACTAAAACATCATCTGCCTGCACTTACATAACCTTTCACAATTTTATAATTATCATTCTTACCTTCTCTTCTCTCCATTCCATAAGTTAATTCCTAATCTATCCGTTGTCAAGTCTAACTTCATCAGATATCTTTCAACCTTTCCTCTCCTCTCCCTTATTTCGCTATTTCTCTTAGTAACCTCTTTCCTTTCTATCTATTTGAGCTAGGTTTAACCTCTTATCCGAAAATTTCTGTTCACGAATTATATGATATTTTTTAATTCTATATTTCATTATCTTAGTTATTTTACGAAGATTGTATATATCACCAGATCTAAACACCACAATTGTGTAATTCTTTTTCACATTTTTATTACAAATTAACTGTTCCTTTTATCCCCATTATATTTATTAGTTTCAATGTTTTTGTGTTATGCTCTTTTTTGTTTTCTCCATTATATGTAACCAGTAATGCTTTTTGTATTTTATTTTATTTTATTTTATTTTATTTTCTCTTGCCTGTAATTGACTCCCTGTCTGCCTTCTCGACGGGACTACCCTTAAGGCACAGGGAAGTCACACTCATATCTGTTATGTATTATCAAACTTTTGTAAGGCAAATAAATTATTATTATTATTATTATTATTATTATTATTATTATTTAAGCTTGCAAAAACTTTAGCATCAACAGTTCTTTGATTTCTGCACACGCTATAGAAAAAGATCATTTTCCTTTCTTTAATGAGACAAAAATTTTAAAAAGATGCAACAACGACTTCAAAAGAAAATGCATCGAAAGCTATTGGATACATTGCTGATGATAACCCGACAGTTAGTGGATTGAAACTGTCCTTAATAAATATTTTATAGTTTTTGAATTTTAACATTGAATCAATCATCTTTTTATACGTGTGATCATTATATTTAAACAAAATGTCATTGTCTATAAGGATTTCATTCCGCACACGTTAAACGTTGCTTTAATATGAATTATTGTATTGTATGTCGCTGTATTCTAATTGCTGTCTTAGGATTGTACTGGGATGGAAGTTTTTGCAAAAGTTTACAGCAGTTCTGGACTCATGGTCTCAATTTTGCATTCTACGCATTATTTCATATTTCTTCATCAAACATTTTTACATTTTTCCACTTCCTCATCGCATTTCTTCCTTTTATATCATTTCCTTATTTTCTATTAATAAACCTTTCCCATTATTAAAAAACATCCGAATATGATATAACGCAATTTATTTGGATATTTTTTAATAATGATCTATTAACAGAATAAGTCATTATTTATCCCATTTTTCGTTATTTCCTTATTTTATATTGATAAACGTTTTCTTGTTTTCTTTCAGTCAGAGCAACAGTAATAACCTATTTACTTGTGTGTATCTTCAATATTATCCTGAATATCCTTCTATTATATGGAATAGCTCATCGGCATCACAATTACATGTTAGTATGGATCGTATCCCAGTGCATAGCTTGTCTATCCTATATAATTGTAGGAATTGTCCTTGTTGTTATTTTAGGGGTAAGGAATTGATTTTTCAATTTTGTTTCTTTATTTAATGTAATTGGATTTTTTTTATATTAACTGATTGATTTACAGAGAATCATATAATTTAAATTTATTTGCAATGAACTTTATCATATTTGTAATAAGTGTGTGGAAAAATGTGAACTAAAGAGGGAAAAAAATGCAACACCGATGGATTGATACCATTTTATTGAAACTCTGGCATCTGTTAGTTTACACTGAGATTTTGTTCCCATCAGCAAGAAGAAATACGGAAAATTATCCCTTTGCCAACCCTGTGAAGTGATGTAATTAGTAATTCGTCCCAAGCTTCAATGGATGCACGATAATCTTCTCGGAGATGAAGGTTATCTTTCAGCTGTATAATGTCCTCCTGAAGGATCTAGCGCCAAGTAGCACTTAATCCCTGTTCCAGTTGAGCGCTGTGGTTCATTCATCTCCTGAATGTTGTTGCAGCTGTAGGCCCATCATATCCCAGACAGTTCAATAGATGAAACATCAGGTGAGCGTGCTGGCGTTGGCAGTACCAAACAAACAAACCACAGACTAATACAGGCTGTGTGGGGACATCCGTTTACTTGCTAATAAAAGGTTCTGTGCAGGTGAAGAAATGGGACAGCAAATATATTGCTCACTTAAAAGACCCGTTATAATGACCAAATCTCATCAAGATTATGGCATCTCACACCATTACAGCAGGTGCAGCAGTGAAAACTGTGGGCCTAAAAGCTCACAATGAAAACTGTAAAAGCTTGTCGTTTACCATATGTGTAGGTAGATATTCAAGGTGCAGGTGTGCAGGTGCGCTGCAGTCGCGAAGCTATCATGCAATGCAAATAACAGTTCTGTACCTCCGTGGTTACAACTAATCTTCTATATCCTTGTTTGCATGTGATGGATTCTTTTTGAACCCATTGTCAACATATGCTTGCGATAGGTCTGGGGTTGCGGCAAATATGCTGGCCACATCTTTGTAAAACGCTTAAAGTATGTTAACTGTTGGAACAGCTGTCAATGTGTGCTCAAGGCTATCTTTGGCGGTTTGAAACATTGTCAGCAATTTGGTCAACCAGCATTTTTAGTATGTTTGGTCAATCTTTATCTGTTTTCCATTGCTTTTTACCGATGACATCAGCTCGTGCTTGTCCAATTTACGTAAACTATCGCTTCCTCACTTTTCGTGACATTTATTTAACTTCTTACAGAGGTTGCATTTTTTTCTTACAGAATTAGAAAATAGTTGAAAAATAAAGACAATCTGAAATTGTTTTTAATTAATATGATTCCAGGACACATGTATAACGAAGAAATAAAAATAAACATTCAAAGTATAATAACTTAAAATTAAAGTAATGTTAAGACTTTTGTCTTAATATTAAATCCTTCGCCGTCTATATGTTGGTTTTGAAGCATTCAATAAAATTGAAATATTTACTAAAATTCTAAATATTTTACTAAAATACTACTAAGTAGAAATATTAATTCAGGGTTTTAGATAGGAAATGAAAGATTTAGAAATTATTTTTTCATTTTTTATTCTGATATTTTGTCGTTTAATTCTATTGTATATAGGATGATCATAATTAAAGTATTCCTATTCAGAGCTTTCTGTAGCTCCAACGAATAGGCTAAATATCACCTGAATTAGCAATTGGACTATTCCAGATATAAGTAGAAGGATTACCTGGAAAAATAAATGATTACAAAATCTGTCAGTAAGGTGAAACACGGCGCTGTACAAGAGGAAATGTATTGCAAAGTTTCAACAAATGAATATTAAGATAAAGCTAAAATGAAACTTCAAATTTTTATTCCAGCTAACTTCCATGCACGTTAAATTCTTTTTATTTTTTATGTTCGCTTTTCTTCAAAAATTGAGACAACACTGAACTAACGTGCTGGAGGAAATGTTATTAAAGTTCGACTATCAAAATTCCACTAACTGACTCAAAATCGCTGATGGTGAAGTTGATTTTCGATGTGATTTCCATTGTTCTGGATCAGAAATTACATTGATATAGAATGCACTCGACTGTCGAATGAACATCTTGGGAGTAACGTTCTGAAAATGATTCTATTCTATTGTCCTTCTATTGTCTTAATCAGGTTAGGGACATGTCCTGGATACACACTGAAGTTAAGGTAACCCAGAGGCAAAATCGCAAGGTGTAAGTGGAGGAGAGCATGGTGGCCAAGCAACGGGGAAAAAGCGACTCTTTCTTCAGTAAATTGCTTACTGGTCGTGCAGTATGAGGAGGAGCTCAATCTTGAATAGAAATTGTCTCACCAAATTGTCTCATTGCTGCAATTGAGGAATAACGAAACTTCGCAGATATGATGATCTTTGCCCTGTAACGAAGCGGGTATCTGCTGCTGATGATGCTACTAATTCCTCGAAAACTAATGGCCCTAAGATGATATTTGAAGTAACATCACAGACATTGAGTTTTCGGCGAGTACAATGGGATTTTCTGAATAACGTGAGGTGCTTCTCAAGACCATATAAGGCAGTTTTAACTGTTGAGAACCCCGTCAAGATAAAAATGGTTCTCATGTTCCCACAGAATGTTCCATGGTAATGCATCGGCCACTTTCATTCTAGCCAAAACTGCTAGAGTAAATGCAGCTGAACTTACATAGATAATAGTGGATTAATTTCCTAAGAAGTTTCCACAGAGTGAATAATGCTATCCAATTGCTTCATTACTCCACTAATTTCAGCAGCGTTATCCATGAATCAGTCGACTAAAGCAGTTGCAACTTTCAGTGATATCTGAATTGAAACAGGCTTCCTTCGTTTTAGAGGCTTAAATTTCCAAGGATTGAGTTTCCTTGAATTTGTTAATCACCCTTCGAACTGCAGCAGCGGATAAAGAACGTTTATATAGGTTCTTACAGCGTTGAAATTCATGCAGAACGGCTGCTGTATTGCATCTTTGAGTGAGACACATTTTTAACAGTAAACGTACAAAGTAAGCTTGCGATATTCGAGCTGTGTGTTTAAGCTTTGCTTTTGCGGAAATGCAGAATTTTCAATTATGTTAGATGCAGTGCTGCCCTTTTTTTAATTTGAAAATAAACTTTCAGGCCGATTCAGTTTCTGTCTGTTTTTGAAAAGATCAAACATAACAAATTGAAATTTCATCTTAGCTCTGTCTTGCTATTCATTTGTTGTTCATCTTTTCCCACATTTCTCACATTTTGTCATTCACTTTCTTTTTACAGAACCATATTTCAGCCTATCAGCAACATGTGGAACTAAAAGATTTTTCAGGGAATCCCTCTCATGCCTAGAATAGCTTGTTTCCTAATTCTGATGGCATTGACTGATTAGATGAAACTCTGAATAGGATACTTTAATTAAGATCATCTGATATTATTAATTGTTTCTTTTAAAAAGTTGTTCACCCCAAAAGTAAACTGAATGATAAGTTTTCTTTTATTTTCTTGCACTGGATGAAGACTGTACTTACGACCACATTATATTTTGAACTTTAAATTAACTTTCAAATTATATAATAGAAACATCAAAACTTTAAAATTATTGTTTGATGAAAAAAATATATTGAAGTTTATACTGATATTAAAAAAACTTCGTTATTTACTATACTCTTCTACTATTCTTCACAATATTTCGAAAAACAAACCGTGTTTCTTTATCAAGGGATAAATAAAAAAGAAAAAGAAAATACATCATTTCTTTCTCAAAACATATTTTGGAATTGAAATTTAATTTAAACAATCATGATTCATAATAAACAGGGCACGTTGCGTGTCATATACGTTACACAACCCATTTTAATATCAGGAAACTGTTTTATTTTCTCAAGATAAATTTAATAATTAATCCAAGACGAAGTGAGAAGATGTTGGTGAGAAGATATTTTGGATTGATATTCAAGCATGATTTTAAAGACATTGGATGCTAAATTTGTGATTTATTGGAACTTTATCGGAACTTTATATCATAAATCTGAACTTTGGATGCAGAAATTTATCTTGAAAAATCTGGACTATAGTTCTAAAAGAATATTTATTTATTTAAAATTGTTTTATAATTGTTTATTACGTTAATAATGCATGGATTGTGTAACGTATATGACACGCTACATGCCATGTTTGTTATGAATCATGATTGTTTAAATTTAATTTTCATATGTTTTGAGAAAGAAATGATGTATTTTCTTTTTCCTTTTTTATTTGTCACTTGATAAACGATTAGTTTTTCGAAATATTGTGAAGAATAGTAGAAGATTCTGGTAAATAAAGAAGTTTTTTAATATCAGGAAACTGTTTATTTTCTCAAGATGAGTTTAATAATGGACTGAAGTTCGTGAGAGCTATATGTGTTAAATCCCTAAGATTCTGAAAGCTTATCTATTTTTAGTTGTACGATTGTATTTACAGATAGCATTTTTATTAACTTGTATTCATTTTCTTTTACAGTTTGATACTCGTGTGGCTTCTATATTTGGGATTCTTTTCCTCTGTGCCTTTTTTAATATTTGCTTTGTCTGCGTCGTTTCTCTGTACATTTATGAACTTGGAAACTCAATGGAGAACAATGGAGAATCTCAAGTGTTACTGAACTGAGATGCTATCAAAAATTAATGGAAATACAACAACACAAATATAAAAAACAAGATTTTTTTTCTTAAAATAACTTAATCAAAATTCTAATTTTCATTACTTAGAAATTAGATTGGGAGCCTGAAATATTATTTTGAAATGATTAGTTGCTGTAATATTTTACGTTTTATTTATTTAAATGCAATTAATTCAAATTAAATAATCCCTTATCCATGTAAATAATTTCAGATTTTTATTTGAAATTAAATGTGTTTTTGTATATGTATTTATTTGTAGATAAATAAAATATTGACTGATGAAAAGACTGAAGCAATTTTGATCATAGTTATAATATTGTAAGTTTAGTCGAAATTACTGAAAAATTACGAAAAGGTATTCAGTATTATGAGAATTTCAATGAAAATACTCTTTGAACAAAATAGAGAATTAAATGAATAATTATTTTGCCGAGAAGACGATATATGTTCAACTCTTTGGCATAAGTCTTTGATATAAGGTGTAATGTCATTGAACTTGTTGCAAACTGTATACAATGTAAACGTAGTTTTTGTAACATAGTTTACAATATTGCCGATTCCTGCGTGATGATTTATGGAAGAATCGACTTGAACAGGACCGGCCCAATACTGTGAGATAAACAAGGCTGGCATGTGCTGCAGGTATGTTATTGGATGCATGAATATTTTCTTCTTTTTTTTTTTTTTGTATTGTTTTCGTTGAATGGAGTTTTAAAACCCGATGGAAGATCGCCCATATTACTAGGATGAAATGAGGGCGAAGAGCCACATTGACAGGGGGGTGGGAGGGAGAGACGCTAGAAACCCTACCAACGGCTTTTAATTCAAAAACAATTTTGGTTGTGACTTGACTCCTGACGGTGCTATGTTGGTTGTTGAATAGAAGACGTGTTAAGAGAAGCCGAGAATTAATACCGCCAATGCTAACAGTATAAGATGATAGAGGAAATTATTACCTTTGGATGAGTACATGAAGGCCGTTGGTGTCGTTATGGCCTCTCGACCCTTAATTCCCTAGGAAGTCCGGATGCTTCGGAAGTTAGGATCTGAAGCCACCGCTGCCGCTTTGTGTGACTTCCGCCGATCAAGATGACGGCTGACACATCTGCATGACCACCCAGCCTTTCAAACTTGATCAGTTTGAGGATACTGCCTATGGGTGAGCCGTTCAGATGTTCACAGATTATTGAACAAAGCCATACAATACATTACCGCATCAAAGCTGTTCCATACGTTGGTCCCAGAATGCGCTATTCTCGCGCTCTCGGGAAATGCTCCGTGCTGAAATAGGTGATGCAATTTTAATCATCATTTACATATCAATACAGAGACGCATTTGCATATCGAGACGGTGTGCAAATCTTGTACATATTGATATGGAAATTTCGCTATATTTTTTAGAGGTGCGTTGTTTTTTTTTTTGTTTTTTTTTTTTTCCAAAGTTCTTGTATAAATAAATGTAAAAATGGCAAACATTTATATGCAGATGGCATCCTGTATCAAAGGCCCAAAGGCGAAATTAGTAGTAATAATTATTCTGATGAAAATATAATAACTTTTACAAAATTTCGGCATCTGCAAAAATTTCAGCTACGCAATATTCAATTTTTCCTTATTGAAGACGGGCAACATTATTTAATAACAAAATAGGCTGTTCTAAAAATTACATAACAATAGTTGTTTGACCTGATTTTCAGTGAAGAGAAGCAACGAGGTATGCAATAGGCAGTTAAACAAAAGAACATTGCTACAATATTTACTGAAGACGTAATTGAAGAAGTTATTTCTAAAAAAACAAAATAGAAAATCTCAAAATACAGAAATTTTAATAGTGATTTCCAGTAATTAAGAAGATTTCCTTGGTTAGATTTCCTGCATCAGTAAAATATTAATTACTCATATATGGTAAAAAAATGGGTTGAATAAATGCATGACACTTGGATGTTTGAAGTAAAAACAAATGCAGAGTTAGGGCGTTTTTATGTCATTAAGCAACAGAATAAAAGGGACTGTTTGGGAGGCGTTCGTCAGTTTCTGTTCGGATTGTGAAGAAGTACTTTGATAGTATAGTAGATGTGCTGTAATGGATTCAAGACATCATTTGACAGAGGGACTTAGGTAGAGAGTTGTCAGAAGACTAAAGCAGGCCAACGTCATGTAGAAGCACCAAGATAGCTGAACGAGAGTCCTTCTCTGGTCCAGAGACTATGGAATACTTTCAAAATACACAATCAGCTTCTCAAAGGAATAGCCAGGGCTGTGGATGACAGCTATTTAAGATTATGTACTCGGAGGAAAAGCTTTGTTAACCGGATGTAGTCGTGATCTGTCTTTGCTACAAGTTTTCACGATCTTTTAAACAATTTACAATAAAGTTTAATATATATCCAAAGATAAACGTAAAAATAGTAGCTGTAAATTAAAATCATGTTTAATGGAAGTATACGGTGGACCAAAAGTCACTTTACCATTTAAAAATTAAGTATCTCTTTCGCTGTTATATATTATTTTATTTTTCTTGCAGATTCTAAAAATAGAAGCTTTGGAAGTATATGATGGAAAAACTTACGACGGAACAATGCGTAAAACTTATTGAATTTCACTGTGAACATCAGCGCTCCATTGTTCTAACCCAGAGAGCACAAAGGCGTCCTTTTCATCAAATTTAAGATATTTTGTGCTGTAGAGAATACGTTGGAATGTGGTGGCAGCAAAATGCCTGAGAGTCCATGCAGCTGGTAAGGCAAATTGTCGAAGAAAGAATTATTTCCAGAAATTGTCATTTTAATTCGCCTGCGGATTCCTCTGATCTCACGGCTCCAAATTTCTTTTTGTGGGGATATCTAAAAGAGCAGAAGCACAAATTGTCTCAAATTTGATGAAAATGATGCATGTATGCTTTCTGGGTAAGAACAATGGAGCGCTGATGTTCAAAGTAAAATTCAATAAGTTTTACTAGTTGTTCCATCGTATATTTTTCCATCATATATTTCCCAGGTTTTTATTTTAGAATCTGAAAGAAAAATTAAAATAATATATAGTACCGAAAATGTTACGTAATTTTTAAATGGTAAAGTGGCTTTTGACTCACCCTGTGTTAGAAATGATGGTACAAATGCAGATTTAAGACATTTGAAAAGAAAATGTTAGATTTAATATTGCTAATAAGAAAAATGTAGATTATTTAATCTAAAATTTAAAATATAAGAAGAAAATATAAGATTTCAATTTAGTTAATCTAAATGCAAGTCACAGGAATTTGTCTTTTTAGCCACCCCTGCTGGGAAACTATTCACGATGTGGGTTTGTGTGTGTATTAGAATTCCTCCAGAGTCCAGACCTCGTTGGATTCTTTGTGATCTGGAAGTTCAGGGAAAAAAATCTGACTTCCATTCAAGTCAATTTGGATTTTAGATGGCTACTAACTGTCAGTAAAATTCTGATAATTAGACGAAATTGGAGTTTATACTGAGTCGACTATGCTGACAATGAATGTGTCACTTCCTGTTGAAGTTAGCCACTGGCTACTTACAGAGTCGGCATTATATTGCAGAATGGCATGAAACTAAATGAACCCAATGCCAGCATCGCTTCCACTGGGAATTCTTGGGCGGTGACAACTTTCCTGTAAGCTTATTTACGCCAATAATGTACTGAAGAGGTGTATTGGATCTTTTGAATTTCAATCGTTTGAATAAATGAATTTTGAGTCATTAGTTGTGTCGCTTTTTTACAAAACAAGCATTACATAATTAGACGAGTCACATGAGATTAGACGAGTTTTGTATTTAGAAAAACTGTTAATTGTATAAGGTTTATCCTTTTCAAAACATAAAAATAGTTCTTCATTCCAAAAATTAATAATTATATAGTTAAAAAAAAGCTTATTGAAATATTATTTATTGTTTAATTGGAGTTTCACTGAAGGAAGTCCAGGAAGACATTTTCTTCAAGGCAGAATTCCTATTTATCTATTTCTGATTGATTAGAGAAGACCTCTATACTATCTTCAATGTAAACCTTTACTCTATTCATTGGTTGTATTTTAATCGTTTTTTACCTTTTTTTTTTGGTAATGTTTTTTTGAACATCCCAATTAATCAAAAATATGTAACAGAAGGATTTGAGTTAATTTAGTCATTTTCTGTCACTTATTATTCAGATTTTTTTTTTCTCGCATCACGACTCTGATCAAAGAAAATGTATTAACGGAAAAACTAGATAAAAAATGGTTTTGTTAAAGGAAATTTAAGCTTGATTTTCTACACAAAACAAAAAACAAGTTCTTCTAAAACAAAAATATTACAATCTTACATTGAAATTATCTTCTTTTATTATTAAAACTAGCCAGGTACCATGGTTTCGCTCCAAAATCCTTGCACACAACACAAAAAAACAAAACAACAACTTTATTTATTTAGCAAATTAATATCGAGATCGGAAAATGAACGGGTTCCCAGCCGGTTGTGACCTTCTCTAGATAACTCAGATGTATTGCGGGTTGGCGCCACACATCTATATATCGGTAATGCAACTTTAAAGCGAAAATATAAATCCTCTTTATTCCCTATCATGTGGGAATTTCGAAAACTCCGGCGTTATTCCTTGTGTACATCATAAAGGAACCTCTCAGAAACATTTCAGCTTTCTAGGTCCAAGGGTTTGGGCTGGGCGTTGATGAGTCAGTGAGTGAGTGAGTCAGGACTTTTCTTATTGGTATTTTAGATTTCATTGCCTGGTCCTTAGTATCTCCTTTCAATATTTCATAATACTTATGAATACTATAATTATTTATTTTGACTGTTTTTTTAGTTCATATCTGCAACATTTGGCATCGAAACTTACAACACGTGTGAACAGATTTTTGTTAGCCTTCATTTGGCTAAGAAATGACCACTGAGATTTATGAATTACGAAGGGGCGGCGACGGGAAGTTCTTCGGGTCCTTAGGGTGTTCAGATATTACAATCAAATTACTTCAAATGCTGTAAAAATATGAATCCAGTTCTAGTTTTGAAAAATTATCCCCATCAAGCAAATGACCAGGGTTCAGCCGTTTATGAGCCCCAATTAAATGTTGTCAAGGAGATTTTTTTGAACTATATCTTTGTAACAGAAAAAAAGTTTTGAGTCACACTAACATGAAGACAGAAGGGGTTTGGTTCTAAAGGGGGGGGGGGGGTCGCATAAGAAGAAGTGAAATATTAAGTATATTAAAATTCAAAAGAAAGTTTTTAAAGCTTCGAGAAAGAAAAAATTTCACAAGCCAGATGGTACACTCAATAATCCAGTGATTGGTCAACGATCCGAGATCGTGATTGATGCCATTCCTACGGGGTCTACAGTCCCTGTATTGAACTTTTTCGTTAATTGGTGTAAATTCCTTTAAAAACATGATCCGACAATTGTATTATCAGCACTGAGGAAGAAATGCATATGGAAGCATTTCGAAATATATATGCTCATTAAATTTTAATATGTCTTAACTTTTTAATTTTGTGTGTTTTGGCCTTATTTTACTTTTAAGTTACTTTGACACACGTAAAATACTTCAAACATAGTCTAAGACACGTTAAAGGATTGTTAATTAGAAACATTTCTTTCTTTTAGTTACTTCGTCTTTCTTTGACTCAGATTATGAGTTATTTTCATCGAATATTTAAAGATTCTTCTCCAGAAATAATATTTGTAATTAAATATTTCCAACAGAAATAATTCACAGCTAGGCTTTTGTTAATAGTTTTGCCAAAAGTGCAATTAATTTGGAATGAATATTAACAATTTATTTAATTCCATTTAAATCAAGTTAATTTTAAGCTCAACAAAAATCTGTGAGATGAGATAAATTCTTCTATTACAAAAGAACAATAAAAATAGAAAACAAAGTATTATTCACAGCTAGGAGCATATTTCACAAATCAAGTTCATAAAATTAACGATTTGTTTTTTAGTTAATTTATTATTGTATTGCGTGGAACCATTTCCATCTGATTTATTACCTCCACAAAATACATTTAAACTATTTTATTATTTCCCCTGAAAGAAAAAACAATTTGATGAATTACAATTTGCGTCAAACAAAAGAAGAGAAATGGTAAAGAGAAATAATAAAAATACCAAAATGACATTTAAATTCATCAAATAGTTAGTTAGTGAACAGTCTAGAAGTTCCACTGTTGTTCACTGGCTTTTGTTAATAGTTTTGCCAAAAGTGCAATTAATTTGGAATGGATATTAACAATTTATTTAATTCCATTTAAATCAAGTTAATTTAGTTGTAGTGAAGAGAAAGAAATGCAGTTAAAACGAAAAGAAAAGAAATACAGAGAGAAAAGACATAAGTTTAACGGAGATGGAGGAATAAAGTAGCTTATTTTGAGTTGATTTTAACTTACCCCGATTAATTCTTTCTACACTATCGTAATGTCCCATTTAGGAACCCTGTTGAGATTTTGTATGATTTTGATTATTCAATTTTTAAATGTAAGAAGATTATAATATTTGTTAGAAGAGACTCAGAAAAACAGTTGTTCTTGAAGTAGTACCAGGCACCATCTGCTACCACAGCTGATAAACATATTTTAGGAATGATATAATTAGTAAACAAAAGCATTAATTAGAAAACGTTTTGAAATAATTATTTTTTTTACTTACTTTTTTTGTTTTATTACTACTTTCTTCTATTGAAACTAATTTTTTCTATTGAAACAACCCAATTACTTGGTTTGAAATATTAAAGTTACGGAAAATTACCTTTTTTTTGTTTTTGTTGTTTAATGCTTTGATTTGATCAAAACATAAAGAACGAGAAAGGAAGACCGAATACTTATTGTGGTTCTCCTGAAGAAGAAACAAAGAACAAATGAAATAAAAGATGGTGAAAATGGAAAAAAAAAGATGAACAGTTAACTTCCTGTGATTAGGAAAGGTGAATTTCTTTATTTATTTTACAACATATTTTTTCTTGTTGAAAAAAACCACAACATTTATTCTTGTTAAAATACATACACTGATTAATTTGATTGATTTTATTACTTACGTTTGATTTCGTGAAAAATAAACTTTTCATAAAGCAATATTTTTTTTATCTTTTTGATAATTGATTAATTGTTAAATTCTAATTTAAAGTTTCTGAAACGGCCTGTTTTAGAAAAAGATCGGGAGTGACGTCAGGCGTAGGAATCTCTATTCTGTGGTGGTGAGATGGTCTAAGCATCTGTCTTTTATACTAAGGATCGATTCTCCTCCTGCCTTTTTTGCTTTCTCCCTCTCCAGTTTTTTTTTTTTTTTTTTGTATTGTAATTTTATTCTTTCCAGTCAAATCACAGAACCACGCAAAGACTGACCTTTACGATTAATTTTAAAGTATATTTGAGGAGGACAACTTAATAACCAAGAGCTTGATTGATTTTTACTAGTTTGAAAATTTCCACAAAAATTTATTACATACCAGAATTTAAGTAATTTTACATCACACAAAACCTTTACCTTGCAGAACGATATTTACAGAAAGAGGGAACTATGTTTCGGGCTGCTGGATATTGTGCAACTTACTTCAATGACGTCACTTCTGATCTTTTTCTGAAACAAACTTTTATATAAATTTTTTTTTGATAGGTGTTTACAAAGAAATCACATACTTAAAGTAACATGTGAATGTTAATATCCAATTTGAAATAGAATATGTCTTTTTCACTCTGTTCTTCTAATAGAGATGATTATTCAAGGCAATCAGAGCTTCCAAATTTTTCAAATGAGTCTCTTGATTGTTTACGATCCTCCAATTGAAACAGAATAACGGGAGTCAAGGGTTTCACCAGGTTTTCATCATCTACGAACAAGAAAAAAGTAAAAGTGTCAGTTATTTGAAATCAGACAGAGAAATATAATTCAAGAAAACAAAAACAAAAACAGAATATGTAATTCATATCAAAAAAGGAATCAAAGGATCAAAAAGTTTGTATTGAGGACTGTTGGTCGCAGAACGAATGATCAAAATAAAACAAAATAAAATAAAAGAAAAAGAAAAGAAAAATACAACTCAACCCTTCCAACTCCAAAAGGAAACAACGAGATCCGATTTTGGAGTTATTCTTCTAACTGTGCTTCTATGAGTGGTAGGATTCAAGTCTTGTTAATTCAAAACCAATTCACTTATATCACATATTATACTATATATATATATTGTGACGTAACGAAACCGTAGAACTTCCTCTGTGGGCGCCAGTCAAGCTGGCTGCCTTGAAAAATTTATATTCCTGGAAGGGTTAACGTCGCTGAAGTTTTTGCTGGGTTTACTCAGTGCCTCGTGATCGCAGGGATCAGCGCTAACCTAAGCAGGATCGTTCAATAAAGCACACATAACACACAACAATTAAACACATTTATTAACAACTTAACATCTCTAATGCGATCTTGGTCGGATACATAACAGCTGAAACTTCCAGTGGCTGCATACTTGGAAATTACACACTCTTGCAAATAATAAATTTCACATTTGAATCACTCCTGGCTTGGAGATCAAATATACAATAAAGATGTAACAGAATTAACTATTAAATTCGATTGAATTTAACTAAAATCTATTCGTCTAGCTAGTCATGATTAAACTTTGAACGATTAACCTGACGATTTAATGATGTGCACCAAATTATCGTAACCTGCAACGAATCACTCAGTTAACTTGAATTTCCTAACACCGTTGGAAACTAAAATAATATCTTTGAATGGCTTTTCTTTTTGCACTATTAGCGGTGACTTTCTCGTCGTTCAATTACCCAGAATGCTTCTAGCACTGCACTCAAATATGGCGGGTGACTGAAATTTATGTAAAATTCACAAAACGACGCACTAAAGTTCACTTTGCTTAACGTTGACTCCCTGTCCCGCGCTGGCCTTGCCTACACTAGCATAACACTTCGTAGTAACGTCTCCTGTTTTGAGCGTTTGTAGCACTACCACAACTATAAGTTTGCTTTGATACTGTTCGTTAATAATAAGAAAGCTAAACTGTTTCTAGTTCGCTAACTGTCCTGGCAAGCTAAAAGTTACTTAACGTAATACTTAGCTACCGCTGTTGATTGAAGATTTATCTGTGCATGTAAGAGTTTGTAAGGCTATCCACTATGTGCCTATTCGAAGTTAATGCAAACTGAATCTTTAACACACGCTATCTCTCGTCATGCATGGTTGCGTTGAGTGTGTCCAAGTGTCCTGTCGAAGAAGTGATGGATGGAGAAGATATGGCTGTCCAAACACCATATTATCAAGTCGTCTTCCCCCGTCTTTCGTGTGCAAAAAGGGTTATGTGACCATTAACTGAGCCATCAATCACCAAATAAGATTATAGAAATTACCTAATAAGGAAAATCTTATGTTTCGCAGATTCTTACTAGATAGGAAACTGCAGATGGGAATGACTCATTAAACATCTGGTGATTTGACTTTTCAATTTTTGCAGGTGCTTAAAATTAAGTAAAAACTAAAAGAGATAATAATTTTTTTACGCCTCGCAAGACTTTCGTGTTTTTACTGAACAATAAAGAGTATTTAATTATTTAAAAATTAAATCTAACTGTTTTTCTTAACAATACAATACTATATTTTGTTTTCCTACTATAATTATCACAATATATATTTATATACATTCATATTATCTATCTATCTATCCGCATAGTATGTGTGTGTGTGTGTGTGTGTGTGTGTGTGTGCGTGTGTGTGTACAACAATTTTGAATAAAAGGAAAAAAGTTATGCAATGAAATGCATAAATAACAGTTTTTAAACTTCATTAACCTGCGAAATTCATTCATTCATGAACTTCATTAACCCTCGAATTCCAACAGTAGTTAATCCAAAGTGGTTTATATTAGATAGGATATTGACCATAGAATTAGAATTGTTATTTAATATTTTGAAGCTTATTTTAGCACGGGAGGAGAACGAAAATCAATATCTTTGATAGTATATTATACAAAGTTCATTGAGATCCAGTGGTGAAGTTTTTCAAAGGAAGTCTAGATTTAGAATATTTTAAACAATTTTCTCAGAGATCTAATGAGAGAAAAGAAGACAATAATAAGAAACCTTATTAAGCATTTCATGTGGTTGTTCATACCCTATTGTTAACACAGCAGAGATCTCAGTAAAAGACTGTGAATAAAAAAAATATATATACTGAATATTGAAATATAGTATTTACATGTATAGTACAAATATATTAGTTAATATATTAGTGATTAATTATTAAATATATTAGTGATATATTTAATATGAAGCTTTTCAGTCAATATTAATAATGAGTAATTCTATAATTCATTGTATTCTTTTTTATTTTTACTCATTATTTTTTTTTACTTAAGCAATAAAATTGGTTTTGATGAAACGACGGTATTTTGTTATATCTCGATGTAGTGATTTTCATTTTATCTTTTACCATCTTCAGAAATACTGGAAAAGAACGAAAAAATCAATTGAATGACTTTCAAGAAAGAATTTCACTGGACGAGTAGAAAGAATTACTTTATTTCCAAATTCAAATGAAGTAATTTTGATTTCTAAGGCTTAAAATCTACTTCAAACTTCAGAAGATTCTATGAAAATTTCATAAATTTTATTTTTACAAATTACATTTTATACAGAAAACTTACCTCTTAATTCTAGATAAAATGATGAAACAACGATAACAAAGTAAACAGAGAATGGTAGATAAATAAAATTTCCAATTCCAGTCATAAGTATTGGATATTGATCCTATAACAAAGAAGACACTATTAATCATTTCCTTATTTCGAATCCAATT
>JAFIDM010000001.1:151640448-151658049 GCA_023159025.1 Thereuonema tuberculata | reverse complement strand
CTTGGTTGTAATTATTTCTATTAAATTTCATTGTGTATTAATGCAGCGGCTTCGTTAATGCTTTCTATATATTATCAGTGCACGAAAAATATTTTGCTTTGTTAATATGTTGATATCATTGCTAGTTTAAAATTTAATGACAGTGCTTTTCTGTTAATGAATTCAGGACAATTTTGAAATATTTCAATTACGCTTTCGTTCATAATATTATTAAAAACTCCAAAAAAAATGAAAATCTATTTTCTTTCATAATTAACGATTTTCTATATTTAAAAGTTAAATATTTGGCCCAGTGATTAATGACTCCACAGGTTGTTTGTTGAACTAATCTACGTATCCTTACATTAGTTCAACAGAATGTTACTTTGATAAAATCTTTAAAAATCTGTATTTATTCAGTAGAAACAGGTTCCATTAAGACAGATTCTTTTACTAGATCCAATTAAGTCTTGAAAAAGCAGAAGTACTTTTCGGTGCAAAGGAATTGGATTTGATTGAATTGCTAACATTTTAACACTTCAGAAACTATTTGTTATATGCTAAAATATTTCAAGTGATGATTTAATTCGGTAAGAAATGGAACCTCCACGAATCTAAACTAAAAACATTAAATACATTAGAAATAAAGAAAAAGAAAAAGAATTTCTTATGCGCATGTATATTGTGGTTAAAATCAAGAAAGGGTTACTACCAAACCACAGTGCAATCCCCGTCATGAAATGAAATTATAGAACATTTTCTTCAAACAGATTTTTGACTTACAATGGAAACAATTGAAGCACTGCTATTGTAAAGAAACAATCACCAGAAGTCATCGGAAACAATTGCTCCGTGCATTATATAGTTGACACGTGATTGGACTGTTGGATTCTGCGAGAGAACCAAGGAGAAGCAGCAAGGAAAAATGCAGAAGTCGTTGGAATATAAAGATGGCGATATTTAAGTGAAATGCAATTCTCTAAACAAGTATTTTGGAGACAGGTTTTATATCGAATGTGTGAAACATTAAGTGTCGATTTAAACTATGATTAATGAGAAGGATTTAGTGATATAATTTATTAATCATATTGTATGCTCTGTTTCAGCGTATAAGTAGTGACGTAATCTCATTCGATGTGCAGCAACTGGAACGATGCCATTTTGAAAGTGATACGAAATATTCCAAAGTTTATTTCCAATACCGAGAGCCAATGTTTATTTATACGAAGTAAGGATATAATTAAACATCGCATTGAAGTCTGCAAATAAGTCATATTTTTCTTGTTGATACACAGAACACATTTGCATTAATTCACGAACAGCGTAACCATAGTTAAAGGTATCAAGATGACACAAGTAGATAATTCAACTATTAAAGTGAAGTAAAGACGTTTACCTTCGTGGATGCAGATTTACCAAGTTTTACAAAGAACATTTAACGATTGATTCACATACAGTGAAAGACTTATCGATTTAAGAGAGACTTTAAGCTGAAGCAACTATGTTAATTGTAAAAGAGTAATATACCATTTCTAGGAAGAAGAAATAATATATGTAACTAAATATAGCATTTAATCAAAGAATTAAAAGCACTTAATTCTAGTTTACTTGTTTATGCTCATTGAACCATTACCTTTAATTGACAGTATTTCTTACTAGGATAGGATTTGAAATAAAACAATTTTACATCACCTACACCTATTCGTTTAACTTCATCTGCTATTTTATTTAAACGCTCTGCTAAAGTTATTTTCTAAATGTGAGCAAGTTTATTCCACATATATAAAGAAAAAGGGCCTAAAAATGTCTAAACACATTAAAAGGTGAGACCAATGCTCATAAGTGACATCTCAAGACATCCTGTTTCACGCTAATATGGTGATCATCAATTGAGAGTAGTCACTATGAACAAAGCAGGTACTCTCAACTGATGATCCCCACATTAGCGTCTGACTTGAGATGTCCCTTATGAACATTGGTCTCACTTTTAGAAATGATTTAATTACTTGAAATTGAAAGAAAACTTAAGAATTATCATGAAAAGCAATTTATCCTGATTTGTTCTTAGTAGAAATTGTCAGATTAGAAAGCAGAAGAAAATTGGTTATTTTGATTAATTATTTTTATTAAAATTGGATCTTTATTTCCAATACACTTTACTCCTAATATAAAGTCAGATTCTTAAACTTTATTAAAAAAGAAATTAAACGATAGCTTTTGGCTTAATCCTGTTTTCAAAATTTATAAAAATATTTAATGAAAGTTTAATAATTTTATTTTCTTAAAATGATTGTGAGAAAGATGTGATCTCCGCTATTTAGTTGTCAGGAAACTAACAAGTAGATTGTGTCATCTTAAAAAAGAATAGGGAAATGCTTTAACTACTGTGTTCACTTAGAAGATACACATACGTAGTTAATACACATACAGGGTGTCCTAGGAGGAAAGGTCAACATTTTGGGAGGTGATAGCATCGGTCATTTTAAGCAATAATATTCCTATGAACGAGTGTCCTACTCCGAAGGGTTTCCGAGATAGAGCTATTCGAATGTACAGTTTCAAAACGAATGACAGCAAAGAGATACTACGTACTGTAAGTGCATAAAGAAATGATACAGAAATGAAAAATATCTGAGCTTTCATCGGTGAGAGTTGATGAGAGATGGCCGTTTCATCCTTTCTGTGGACTCGTGAGCGAAACCCACTCACCAGATGAAATGCTCAGATAGTGCAAAAATGATAAGGGAAAGAAATCCCACACCCGGCTGTGGTCTCCTCCGAAAGAAAACACATTTAAAAAAAGAAACCACATACTGTTTCTAATATTTGTTGGCCAAGTTACACATTTCTTACAGGTTATATTAAAGTCTCAAAAATTCCACAACATCAATACATTTCTCAACTCTTGTGAGAACAACATTACTTGTTGCTTGTCTGAGTTCATCGTGACATTCCTTTATGCTCGCAAAAGCATCCATTATGTGAACGAGCAATTCATCTCATGTATTCACTCTACATCTGTACACTTCAGTCTTCTTTAAACCCCATAAACAGAAATGCAAGGGAGTTAGGTTTGGAGATCTTGGCGTTGTGCGGTGGAAGAGAAGGAAAACAACGGCCAGCAGGAGCAGTGACAATTGAACGCCAAATTTTAATTATCTCGGTAACCATTCGGAAGATAAACTTTTTTTGCTTAAAATGGCCGATACTGTCAACTCCCAAAATATTGATCTTTCTTACCTTTTACTGGGACACCCTGTATATATATTCAAAGTTAGTAAAACAGTTTAATGTTCTTTAATTATTTTGAGCAACTGGCATGAATGTGCTGTAACATTTCAACAATGATAAATCAATGGCAGTCATTACATTGTAATAAAAGCGATGGAAACAAAGGAAGATGAAATGGGTTGTCTTTCAATATCTGCGAACGCCTGGGTTGTGCATTGGTAGAACCCCTTGACTTTCTTCTGTTAAAATAAATAAACAAAAGATAAAATTATTAATATATCTTCCAATGTTCCAAAATAAATTTGAATTTATAAAATCTAAAAATCACTGAATGTGAATAAGTAAAGTTGTTAAAAATGATACAATATACATCCTCTTCTTATCGACGCTATATTTCGCAGTTTTATTTCTTTTAACTGCTTCATCAGGCCTTCTTACATACATGGAAAAAATATTTATGACAAAGAAACCAGGTTTATCTTAGAGGCATGTATTACAAACAGTTTTAAATGTTTTAACAAACAAAAAGGAGTAGAAATGAGCCAAACACTATTAGAAAAATTTAAAATCAATTGTAAAAACTTGGAAAAATTTCAATAATTTCAATAATGAAAATAGTTTGTAAGCAAAATCTATTGTAAAAATATTTTCAATAATATGGAAGTTTTATAAGCAAATCAATTGTAAAAAAAAGTTTTGCAATTATTATAAACAAAGTTGTTAACAATACATAAGTTATATATGAGTTTTCCCAAGAGTTGTATATTCCCAAGAGTTTTCCTATATTGTTACCAGATTCTTTATTATATTTTACGAAGAGTTTTTTTCCATGCATATAAGAAGGCCTGATGAAGCAGTTAAAAGAAATGAATCAGTGAAATATAGCGTTGATAAGAAGAGGATGTGTATTGTATCATTTTTAGTAATTACTTGAATATTATGTTTGAAAATTAGAGCAAGTAAAGATGTTGCTAAGAAATGTTAACTCAATAGTAAAATCTTTTTCGTGTTTTATATTTATATAAAAAAAAATACATTTCTAATTTTTTTAGCTATTTTAACGTAGTAAAATGAACAGATAGCGTATTTTAGATGTTTAAATATTTTTTTTTTTAATGTGCATCAGTCCTAATAGGTATTTTTAAAAGAGAAATACCTGTGGTATAGGTACTGAAAATTTAATCTAAATACAGATAAGTGAAAGAAAAAAAAATTTAGATTAATAATATTAAAATTTAAAACTACCATCAATAATATCTATTATTAACTGATTTTTAACCTGACTAATGCTTTCAAAATTATAATTTTCCCATTTTAATTGATTGAAAAGACTATAAAGGATTTGATTTTTTTGTCTATATCCCATATTATTATTTATTTTGTAACATTAAATATTTTTATCCAACCTTTTCTGGTGTTGGAATTATTTTGTAAGTTATCTTTTTTATTTTTTATATCAAAAAAATTTTTTATCATATTTTTTTAAATAAATTTTTCATTTAATAAAAGTATTTTATATTTTCTTTCTTATGCTTTGTTGTTCCTCAGGTTTTTTGATTTTAAAGTTAATCATTACGTAATTAAAGATCTTGAGAATAATTTTATTTATATTTTTAATTTGTTGTCTGTTTATAAATATCCAACAGTCCAAACCATAATTTAGTGTCGAATCAACATATGCCTTATAAACAACCAATTTCTGTTTAAAAGGAAACATATTTTTAATGTGATAGAAAAAATATAATAAAGTATTCAGTCCTTTTAAGATATAATTATAGTGGAAGTTCCAAGAAAATTTGTCATCTATATAAATACCAAGATATTTTTGTTTATGAACACTTTCAATTGTAGTACAATTACATGATTTAATTAAATTATTTAGTTTTTTAGAATTTATGCAATTTTCATCATGTAGTTGTAGATCTAAGTTATAATTTAACTTTTTATTTTTATTCTTAATCACAATAATTTTTGTTTTATCTTTATTTATTGTCATTTTATTGTTCCTTGTCCATTTTTGAATATTATTTATATCATTTTGCAAAAAATTAAAAGCATCTTCCTGATTCCTATCATAAGTCATCAAGAGTACATCATCTGCATAGATATATATCTTTGAATATTGGATGCAATTGTTAATCGAATTTATGAAGATATTGAAGAGCAAAGGACCCAAATTTGATCCCTGAGGAACACCACACTTTATATTGAATAAGTTGCTTTTATAATTTTTTATTTTAATTCGAAATTTTCTTTTTTTTTAAGTAACTTTTAATCAATTCATAAGTATCGCCTCTTATACCCATTAAATAAAGTTTATCAAGTAACAAATCATGATCAACAGAATCAAAAGCTTTTTTAAAATCAATAAAAGCAATGTAAATAATATTTCCTTTATTTAAATTATCTGCAATATTTTCATTTAAATTTATTAAATGTTGCGTTGTACTCTTCTTGTTTTGATAGGCATATTGATTTTCACTAATAAGATGATTTTTTTATATAAAATTATAAAGGGTATTTGTAATATATGTTTCTAAGATTTTTGAGATATTTGAAAGCAAAGAAATTGGTCTGTAATTTTCAAAACGTTCAGCATTTCCTCCTTTGAAAATAGGTGAAACATAAGCAATTTTCCATAAATTTGGATAAGTATTGGTATTCAAAATTTTCTTGGATAATTCAACTATAAAATCTGCGAAAATTTTATTTTTCTTTTTTATTGCTGTTTTTGTTGATTTCCTGTGTTTGTGTAAAAATTTTTTTAAATTCCTTAAAGATTATTTCTACATCATAATTTTCTAACATCTTAATTATTTCATTATTTGAATTTTTATTATTATTAGTAACTTGTTTTTTTAAAATATTCCAAATTTTTATATTTGGATTTTTTTCATTTTCAATTAAGTTTTTGAAATAAAGTCTTTTTTGTCTTTTAATAAAGTTTTTGATCCAGTTTCTTTTTTTCTTGTAACTTTTTTCAATATTTTTATTTGTTTTATTATTTTTATATTTTTTAAATAATCTGTTTTTTTCTTCAATTTGTCTCATGATTTCATGAGTCATCCACGGATTTTTAAATATTATTTTATTTTGTTTTGAATCTGTCTGTAAATTGTTTTGGTTATTATCCTCATTTATTTTATAAAGCTTTCTAGCTTTTTTTATTATTTTTTGAAATTTATTAATAATTATATTAGGGTTTGTATATTTATTTTTTTCAATGTTAGAAGTTAATAAAATAACTTTACTGTATAAGTAATCATCATTAATCTTGTAATATCTTTGTATTAAATTTTTTCTTAAATCTAAATTTTGATTATTATTTTCAATCTCAAGTATTAAGCCATAATGATCGGAAATGTCACATTCAATTATGTTAGAGATCATTTTTAGCTTTTTTGAGTATAGGAAACAATGGTCAATACAAGTTTTAGATAGAGATACAGTTGTACTGACATTTCTTGTGGTTTTATAGCAAAAATTTTTGAAACCTAAATTGTACATAATTTGGAGGTACTTGTAGTTTTATTAAGGTTACTTTTTATTATGTCGATATTCGTATCCCCAATTAAAATTATATCAGATCCTTCATCAATCTTGATATTTTTAAAATTTTTTTTTAATTCTTTATTAAATAAGTTTTTCTTAGTGTGTGGGGGTTTATATATCGTATAAATTATAAAATTATTTGTTGAGATTTTATTTATTTGACAAATAATATTTTCGTAGGTTATAGTATCATCTTGTTTCATAGTTACATTATAGATATTTTTGAAATATATTATTATGCCACCACCTCTTATATTTTTTCTCAGATTACAAATCATGCTATATATCCTTGAATACTATATAATTGAGATTCTTCATCTTTGATATTAACTTCTACTAAGATAATAATATCTATATTTAGCATTTTAGAATTAATACTTGCAATCAAATACAAGAAGTTTGACCTTAAACTTCTTATATTAAGATAGAAAATATTTTTACAATCTTGTTTAGGATTCCAATTGTTGAAATTGTCTAAAACATTTAAATTACCTAACTCAATTTGATTGTTTATATAATCTGTCATTTTTTTTTTACAAATTAATTAGATCAGTATCACTTTTAATATTTATTATTTTTGAATTTTAATTCTTTCTGATAAAAATTTTAGAATTTTTTATCCAGACAAATTTGTAATTTTTATCTTTTGCTTCTTTCTTAGCTTTCCATAGTAGAGTTTTCATTTTTTGTGTTAGATTCTCATTAATATATATTCTTTCATTGTTGTTACTGTTTAATATATCATTATTCATTAAATTTTTATTTTGTTTATATTTCAGTAGCCAATTGTCTCTATCTCTTCTATTGACAAATTTAATAATAATTGATCTTCCTTTACTTTTGTTAATTCTTCCATATCTATGGACTATGTCAATTTGTTGAAGGGGGTCGGGTATATTGAGTTTTCGAGCAATTGCATTTATAACATCACTTAATTGTTCATTTTCCTTTTCTTCTACTCCTATTACTTCAATATTAAATTTTCTTTGTTGTAATTTCAGGTTTTGTGTGTTCTTCTAAATCAAAAATTTTTTTATTTTGAAGAGTATTTTCATTTTCAAGTATTTTCCTTTTTTTTCAAGAATTTCTTTATTTTCATTATGATATGTTTGAATTCTTTCTATTATTTCATCATATTTAGTGCTCATGAAATCGATTGATTTCCTTATTTCAGATAGTTCTCGGAGTATCATTTGGTTACTTTCTGTCATTGGGAGGGTTCATATTGACATCAGGGTGTTTAGGTGTCACATTAATTTTGCTTTTCTTTTCAGTTTCTTCATCTGAATCGTTTTCTGAATTTCCATAATTAGCTAGTTTTTTTCCTCTAATTGTTATCCTTTTGCAGTTTTTCCATTTCCAATTTTTCTTCTTAGTTGGAGTATCATAATCTGCCAGTTCCAATTCAGATGCACATTTTATATGCTGTTCCGCACCACATGTAAAACATCTCATTTTACCCGTTTTCAATATTTTGTTACAAACCACACACTTTATATTAAATTTAGTATACTCACTCATTTTCTTTGTAGGTAGTCAATCAATATGTAGAGGAGAGCAATAAATATAAAAAGAATTAGTAGAAATCTCAATGGTAGCTTCAAGAGCGAAAACCTGCACGTCTGCTCCTGCCGACGCATGCGCCCTAATTCTAATTCCCTAATTTTAATTAATTCTAATTAAAAGATATTCTAATAATTATGTTATTAGAAGTTTTGTTTGTTTAATTGTCACTTGCTTCATTATTTTGATATGGGTGAGATGAAGGATGTTGATTTTCAAACTGTTTCTAATAATATAACCTGTGATTTCCTAGCCTGTGATGTGAACGAAACGGGAAATGTTTGAAAATTATCTAAAATTTATATCGTTTATACATAGTATTCTTGAAATACGTCTGTTAGATTTAAATTTAAGTACCTTTTAAATCCTGATAGTAGGAGACCACCACAGAGATGAGGTATGCTTCAATGATGCCATTCAGAACGAGTGAAACAGCAAATCCTAGAAAGCTTGTTTGAGACTGAAAAGAGTCAACGAACTCTTATTAAATAAGAGAATTAAGATCAACATAACACTAACAAAACAAACATATACATTTGAAGTTCTTAAAGTATTATATTTAAAATAATATTCTTAAAAGTATGGAAAAAGCAAAATAAATTCCAAAATAATTTACAAGATATAATTGGCCTGCCTGGATTTTAAGCATCAGAATGGAAATAGCACAAAAAAAAAGAAACCCAGTTAATGGAGTTGTTCATTAAGTTACTTGGATGAATAATTTTCTTTGCCTGTAACTCCATTTTTTACTGGTTCGAATTTACCAAAATCAATAGAGATTTTAGCACATGAACAACAAGAAAGATCAATAGGACTTTCGTTGTAACAATCTACAAATGCACTTTACTTTCTTGGATTTTGAGTTATCTTAATCACGGATGGACATATGTGGATTTCAACTTAAAATTGCAATTCTAAAGCATTTCTTAGCTTTTCATTTCTTCGACACATTGTAAGCGAACAAAACTATAACACCTTGGGAAAGGTTAGGTAACATGCGGGTATAAAGATTATATATTGAATATAAATACGTACTTTAATGAGATAAATGCATAGTAAGCAAGGTTATATACGTAGAGAAGACAAGTACGATATTCACATAGTACATATCCACAATATTTTTCTGTTTATTAATCATTTTTGTTTTTTTGAAAACAAAATTTAAGAAATTTTTGGTTTAACGATTTTTGTTTTTAGTTGTTCATTGTAAAATGGAGATTTTATTTTATGGCACAAATAAAATACAGAAATAATTAATAAAGAAAACCTCTTAAACCTTAAATGGCCAACCCCTATACCCAAATGAAGATATAAATAAATACTTAAGATGTATCTTAAATGGCGGAAAAACGCAATTCCAGGATATTATTAGCGAATTCAATACCTTGTTTTCTTCTTATCAATTAATTAAAAAGAATCTTCCACATCTTATGACCAAATATCCTCAGATTAACTTCTATAGAATTAATGGTTCTTGTTAATTATAATTCCACGAAGAAGCAAAATAGACAGAAATATTCTTTTATCCAAGTTTAATTTAAAGGATGTAAAATTTGTTAAGAAATGCTGTTTGAATCCTATGACTTCTGGTCCATTTCTTCTCATTGAATCTATTGAATGAAGTAGTTGGCAATGATATTCAAAGGCAGGGGCTGTGAAGTGCTTTGATAGAAATTACTTCATAGCTAATAACTAACAATATGTCTATCTTATAGTCAGCTTTGAGTGGGATTGGCTTGTTTTATTGATTCATATTAATTAAGCTAAGTTTAAAATATAGAAAATATTGACCTTTTTTGTAATTTCGTACTTGAGAAGCTGAAGGTGTCTTCGATCGTTTTTAGTTTAAGTATAGTTTGTATTTTGAGCGTTGTTTGTCTTATTTTAAACAATCCTACATATCATTTAATAATTAAGTATTCGCTTAGCTGTCCGTAGCGTTGAGAATCCTGTGCTGGGAGTTCAATTTGGAGAGAACTGGGGTGGATTGGGAGGTGGGGGATGAAATATTCGTGCTCAAATTTTATACAATAAATATTCCTACAATAAATAAGAACCATATCAAATTCTAAAAGAAATCAGTCACAACCGATTTACAGAGGGATTTCAGGGTCATTTCGGAAGATGAAAGTCGTTCAGTGGGTTGAGAATTCCAAAGCAGGGAAACTGATTAAAAGGAGAAAAAAAAATCTTCTATTGGGAAAGTAAGACATTTCATTTACTATCAAAATATAATAGATTATAACAACAAGTGGAATAAAAAAGAAAAGAGAATATAAAAAACAAGAAGCAAGATATCACTAAATATAAGAAATAATATCGTAGAGTGAGAACTATTTAAAATGCAGCTTTGGGTTTCAATTTTGTGGACTATATGAAACAAATACAAAATAATTGTGCTCATTCTCTAAATGGAAGAATACATAAATATCGTAAGAAATTTTAAAGAAATAATTCCAGTAATTATAGAGAGAAATTTCGTCATTTTTGAGGTGAGGAGACCAAAATAAATAAGCCTAAAGGCCAATGATTTAAGTTGGGCCATATTTTACCAAAGTTTATGGAAATCAGCAAGAAACTAAATGGAAGAACAGAAGAAAAGTTGATTATTTCTTTTTCTTCCTTCTTAATATTTCTTTTAGTCTAGCTCTTTACGTGTTGTTTTTATTTGTATATGTAACTTTGATTCTTTATTTTAAATTCTTCTTTATTCCACGTCTTGTTCTGTTTTATATATTCTGTTACTTATAGAAACTTTATATTTATTAAATAGTTTAACGTGTGTAAAATGTACATACCCCCCAAAAAAAATCAAGGCCATCACACAAATTATAACAAGTTTAAATTTGTTAGAAATGTATGGGATGGCCTTGATTTTTTTGTTATATAGAAACTTTATTTCTTTCTTTATTAATCCTATCATTTTAACTTGTTGTTTTACGTATTTATCCTTGGCTCTTATATTTTATTTATTCAGTTTACTGTTACGTTGTATACGTTCTATTTATGTTTAGGCTTTATTTTTTCTTTAGTTTTTTAAATCACAATTTTTTTTTTTAATTTTTGGTTATTTTGTTTCTTATTCTTGATCTTACATTTTATTTTCTTCTTTATTCCTCTTATTGTTTGTGCAAAAGGTCTAAGAAAAAATTACGTTCTAAAGAACAAATGAAGCGTTCACATAACCAAGAATAGAAAGGTGAAGAAGATAAAACATTTCTCATTATGTTGTCTGTGTCTCTTTTTATTCTTTTCACTTTTATGCTAGTTTTTTACTTTTTGCTGATTTTTGTATCGTTAAACTTGATTCTTCTTTTGATTGAATTTTTTCTTCCTTTTGACTATGTTCTGTTAGCATTTTTGTGTCTCTTTAGAACATACTTCATTGTAATATTTTAAAATGCGTACAAAATAGCAAGAAATAAAATAATGAAGAATATAAATTATAATAATTAGTAATAAAAATGGAAACGAAACCAATAGGTAAAAGCTAAAATAAAATAGAAAACTAAAGAACCAATAGAAGACAAGGAAATGGATGACAAGAATAAAATAAAAAAACAAGCAAACCAATATTCAAGAATAAAGATACAGACGTAAGCAACTGAGATAAGATAGAAGCTAAAGAAAAACAATTTTATTTCTGATTCTTATATTTTAGTCCACATCTTATGTTATGTAAGTTTTGTTTTATTTTTCTTAAGTTTCTTTTTAATCTGAACTTGTTACATGTAGTTTATATTTGAATCTTTATCTGAATTCTTATTTTATTACTTTTTTTCCTTTTCTTGTTATATTGGGTATGTTTTGAAATATAAGAATAAAGTAAGCTCTAATGAACAATAAAAACTAATAGGACTTTTAAATCTTTCTTTTAAAACCTTCTTCTATTTGACAGAAATCCTTCAGTTTATTCGTATCGTTTAATATAATTCTTGTAAATCAAATTCTTCAATGATCTTCTATCTTTCCATCTCAAATATGTTAGACAAATATGAAAACTCTTCAACACATCACACTAGTATTTAATAGGTTTATTAAATACTAAAGACAAATTTTCAGGAATTGTACACATTCCCTTTATCAAGCCATGAAGCAAAAAATTAGAATAAATTAACAAACAAAAAAGGGGTACAATAACGTAACAAAATTCAAAGGCATGAAACATCAACAAATTCAATTGTTGTTACAATAATAAGTTAGAGTAAATAAATGCCAATTGTATTAATAAAAATTAACAATAATTACTAATTAATCATTCAAATATATTATTAATAATTTAAAACTTCAAAAGTTGCTATTTTTTTTTGGCATCAAAACTTATATAATCCTTCTTTAGCATAATAATATTGGAATCTATGAAGGCTCCTTCGTATCTATTGAAGTTTTTACTTTTAGAATTTTTAATGATGCAACTTTCTTAAATTTTTCTCAATTTTAATTGAGTTTCTTTATATAGAATTTTTACATTTGTATCCATAACATGACCTTTTTGTAAACAATGGTAAGCTATGTCGAAAATTTCCGAGTTTTTATTTTTTAGGGCTCTTCGGTGCTCAGAAACCCGTACTGCTAGGGTCCTTTTTGTCTCGCCTACGTAAAAATTCAATTTTATATACCAATCCAATTTCATTTTGATTTTCATGATGATTGATTTTCTTACAAAGTAAATTTTTAATTTTATTTTTATATCTAAAGCCAACATTAATGTTGACTGATTTCCATAATTTTTGTAACAATAAACTGTTTTCATTAAGATAGGGGATGAAAACCCTATTTTCAAATTTATTTATTTATTTAATTTTGAACATATTGTAAGATCTAATTTGGTCTTTTATAAATTTATCTGGATAGTTATTTTTCTTTAATAAGTATAATAAGTTAAAAATAATTACTAAAAAATTAGAAGATAATAAAATTATTAATTTTCAAGAAAAAGAAGAAATCGTCAAAGTATTCTGCATTCCACTAACTGCAACTTTATATACGGATAAAGATCCCCAAAGAAAACTTTCCTATGAGACCGTTGGTTAATGCGTATGGCTCTCCGACCCAAAATTTGGAAAATAAATGTTTGGATGAGGAATTTTAAGATGCCCAACGAAAAAGTTATTATAAGAAACTCAAAAATTTTAATGTATAAATTAGAAAATTTCAATAATGACAACAACAAAAATTTTCATCTGGCAGCTTTGGCTATTGAAAACATGTACAATAATGTCCAGTTAATGAAACTTTATCTATTTTGGACAAACATGTTTTTAATAATAAGGAATATTTATTAAAACATAACTTAGATGAAAATTTTTTTAGGGAAATTGTAGAATTTGTGACTTATAACACATATTTTAAACATAGTAAAAATTTTTTTAAGCAAACAAAGGGGTTCCCAATGGGTTCCCCAATTTCTGGTTCTTTGTGTAATTTATATTTAAATTATTTTGAGAACAATTTGTTACTTAAACACAAAACAAACGCAAAAGAAACCAAATTTCGAATATTTCAGATATGTTGATGACATTCTGATTATTTGGTTTTGTACGATTAGACAATTCAATATATTTTTTGAAAATTTAAATAAAAGTAATAATGATCTAAAATTCAACCAAACGCCCTTGACAAAGAAGCGGTCCTAGCAAGAGCAAGAAAAATGGAACTATCATTCCAGTTGACAAAAAATGTATACAACAAGAAGTTCATATCTATAAATGCAAAACTTAGACACTACAATACAGTCATTAAGCCAGAAGGCCTCTACGCCTCAGAATGCCTTGCACTAAACACAGCCAGACAATTCGACGTGATAGAAAAAAAGGAAAGAAAGATCTTACGGAAAATCCTGGGACCAAAATATGAAGATGGAAAATGGAAACTGAGAAACAACAAGGATATCTACACAAAAACAGAAAAAATAACTGACACAATGAGGAAAAGAAGAGTGACTTTCTATGGACACATTAAAAGAATGAGTGAAGGTAGACTGACAAAGAGATTATTCACCTTCTTCGACAGAAACCCCAAGACTCAGATAACATGGATGAAAGAGGTCAGAAAAGACATGGAAGAAATGAAAATAGATGGAGAGGAGGTGGAGAGAAGAGAAGAATTCAGAAAAAAGATCAGGGGATTCAAGGGTTTTCGCGAAAAGGCAAAGAAGAAGACGGGAGCAAAATGGACAGATGAAAGAAGGAAACAACATGGAGAAAGAATGAAAGAATACTGGAACAGAAGAAAGAAGGGAGAAAAATAATCATGACAAGTTATTTCGCTTGATGCATAGTCGGCCAAATTCGAAGAAAGAAGAATGATCTAAAATTTAAAAAAGAGTTAGAAACAAATGGAGAGTTAAAGTTTTTAGATATCAAATTGGTAAAAAAGAACAAAATAATTGTCATGGAGCATAACAAAAAAGATTTTCAAAGTGATAACATTTTAAATTATTATTCAGATCATAAAAGTCATATGAAGAAGAATATTATAGAAAATTATATAAGAAGATTAGATAGCAACACCAGTTACGAAGATGTGTACAAAGAAAACAAATAATTGATATGACTATTCTTCTAAAGAAAAATAACTATCCTGATAAATTTATAAAAGACCAAATTAGATATTACAATATGTTCAAAATTAAATAAATAAATAAATTTGAAAATAGGGTTTTCATCCGATATCTTAATGAAAACAGTTTATTGTTACAAAAATTATGTAAATCAGTCAACATTAATGTTGGCTTTAGATATAAAAATAAAATTAAAAATTTACTTTGTAAGAAAATCAATCATCATGAAAATCAAACTGAAATGCGTTTGATATATAAAATTGATTGCAAAACTTGCAGGAATTTTTACATAGGCGAGACAACAAGGACCCTAGCGGAACGGGTTTCTGAGCACGGAAAAAATAAAAATTTGGAAATTTCCGACATAGCTTACCATTGTTTACAAAAAGGTCATGTTATGAATACAAATGTAAAAATTCTATATAAAGAAACTCAATTAAATTGAGAAAAATTTTAGAAAGTTGTATCATTAAAAATTATAAAAGTAAAAACTTCAATAGATACGAAGGAGCCTTCGTAGATTCCAATATTATTATGCTAATGAAGGATTATAAAAGTTTTGATGCCAAAAATTAGCAACTTTTGAAGTTTTAAATTATTAATAATATATTTGATTGATTAATTAGTAATTATTGTTAATTTTTATTAATACAATTGGCATTTATTTACGCTAACTTATTATTGTAACAACAATTGAATTTGTTGATGTTTCATGCCTTTGAATTTTGTTATGTTATTCGACCCCTTTTTTGTTTGTTAATTTATTCTAATTTTTTGCTTCATGGCTTGTGTACAATTCCTGAAATTTGTCTTCAGTATTTAATAAATCTTTTAAATACTAGTGTGATGTTCACATATTCTTTATTTACTTAACAACATCCACCTACTGGCTATATTTCGACTTATTTCTAAGTCTTCTTCGGTCATTTACAAAAATTTTAAGGAATAGAGAAATAAATTACATTTCTCTCTTTCCTAAGCCTTAAACACATAATAATATAACAATCCAAGAATCTAACAATCAAGGAACGTGGACGCAATCACGTTCAATTTAAAAAGAATTTAAAATTATATTTTCTAAATAAAATCTTACAAATGTTTTTTTTCTAAATAAAAACTTACAAATGTCCTTTTTTCTGATAATAATCTTATTTAATAAAGTCTTCAAAACATAGATCCAATTTCTATTAAAAACTCTTCTTTTTCTTTCATTAGATCTTATATTTCTTCCTTCCTCCCCGTTTCTCACTCTATCTTTGAAAGCTCGAAGATATGATACATGAGTAAATAAAGAATGTGTGAAGATTATGGGTTAATGGCGTTTTAAGAAGTTTTAACTAGTGTGATGTGTTGAAGAGTATTTCATCATTCTTATAAAGTTTTGATTTTCATTTCTGAGCAAAAAAGAAAATGATCAATATGAAAATATAATGCCAATTAAATTATAAAATAGGTTTTAAATGGACTTTTTCTTACCGAATACTGGACAAGTGCATAGATGGCCAAGATGAGTTCAAGAGTAACCATCAGTAGAGTGACGATAATCCATGGCAATAAACAATTGTGTTGTCCTGCACAACTTCCATACAATAAAAGAATGTTTACGAATCCGACGATACAACTAACCACTAGCAGTCCTATTACTATGCCGTACAGAACTAGAAAAAAAAAAGAAAAATTAAATGAATAAAAATTGTTGAATAATTGAAATTTAATTAATAGTTCATCATTTTGAAATGAGCTCATGAATTTTATTATTTTAGGCTTCTGATAAGTATCAGAAGCCTTACAACCTGACTTTGTCCGTCCGTCTGTGGACTAGTATCATTCCAATATCATTAAATTATCATTAGCAACAATCGCAACAATCACATTTATAATATAGCTCAACAGCAATCATAACAATCACAGTAATCGCAGCAATTGCGCCTTTTGCATTGCAGCAATCACATTTATAATAAGAAGGAAATTAAAGTAATAATTCAACATAAATTCAACAAGTTCTGGAAGCTGTTATGGTTTAACTTTGAGATAGTATTATTATATTTTCTTATACGTATTAGAAGCCGTTGCGAAGCATTGTGTTTGGTTTATGAATCGCTGTCACTACCTTGTTTTATTATAAGTTTATTTTTAATTAAATCGGCAAAGGTTATAAGCATGTTTTCAATAATAATAGCAACAATTAGTTAAATATACAACTCATGAAACGTTTCTCACTGTTAGTTGATCATTTTAATTATTAATAAAAAGTAGTATTTATTATTACAATAAACAGAAAAAAAGATTAAAGATTTTTTTTCTTTATTGCCTTAAACTCATCATTATAATTCTATCTATTATAAAGAACATGAATTTCAGTTAGCTGTTGGGATTAAATCCACAAATGAAGTATAATTTTATTGAATTAAAAATTACATTTTTGATACTAGTCCCAATTTTTCTTGCATTTAAAATTAATTGATTGTTGGCTAATTTGAGATTGCCAAGATATGTTTTCATTTCTAAGTTTTCTTTTATTCTTTTTGGAATTCTTGAATTAAATTCACATCACTTTTGAAATAAGATAAAAAGAGCTGTGTTAATTCAAGAGATATTTCGTGATAAATCGGTTTTCTATTTGACATTTTGGTGGATAAAAGGAATATCAATAATAATAATAATAATAATAATAATAATAATAATAATAATAATAATAATAATAATAATAATAA
>JAFIDM010000001.1:151607284-151623203 GCA_023159025.1 Thereuonema tuberculata | reverse complement strand
ACAATCCGTTCCAGGAGGCAGTTCGAATGGCGATTTGTACGAATGGCGAATCATTTTTTCACATAAGATATAATGTAAATTGGATTAATCCGTTCCAGACCCACAGATGATTACTTATATAAACCTTTGTAATAATATTTTAAGCCTAATACATAAAAACTATGAAAACAATAAATATATAGGCCGCTATTATTATTTCTTTCTTTTTCAGTATAGACGATATGGTTGATTTCGCCATGCCATACTGAGTTGCCAGGTCAGAGACATGAGTTCCACTTTCAAACTTCGCAACGATTTCTTTTTTTCAATTTAATTGTCGTTCTCACTGCTTTCTTTTTTAGGCTTAGTTGAATCAGTAATCTTTTTTAGACCCATGGCTGCACTATTTTTTAAAAAAATAACAAAAAATAACAATAAAATATCACGAAGTTTCACGAAGCTTGCGTGGATGATGCTAACACGAGACTGAACTGAAGCGACCGCATGGCGCGGCCAGTAACAAGCTCAGGCTGTCCGAATCGCGAGCAAGCGTACGAATGGCGAGTTAAATTTTACTTGAAAAAGTTGTACGAATAACGAGTTGTACGAATAGAGAGGCGGACGAATGGCGGGGTTCCACTGTACTTGATAAATTAAATAATCCTATATGAATCTTATTAAACTTATTATTAACGTTTATATTTTAGGATACTTATATTAATTATCAGACCTATATTACAGATGTGCATTTCGTTTAAGCGCACCTAATAGGACTGAGAAACATTAAAAAAAAAATAATAAAAAAATAAAAATAAAAAAAAAATATATTTTTCTTGTTTCTTAGATTATATGAGGATTTCTGTTTTTCTTCTTTCTTGTGCTCAAAGATTTTATAATAGTTTTTAATTAGTATGTTGTATATGAATTTTTGTTTGGGATTTAGTGTACTATATTGAAGCTTTTTCTTTAATATTATACTTTTATCATTTACATTTTGCTTGAAGAAAATTAACTTTACAATTTTATTTTGCAGATGGTTATTTAATGGTTATTTTGCAGGTTTTAAACAACTGTCATTGGTGTTGGCCCAAATGTTAGCAGCGTAATTTATGTTTGAATCGAATAAAGCATTATATAACATTTTAATCCGCGTTGGAAGTATGTCTTTTGTATGATAGAATATGTATGACAGTTTGTTTAGCTTTTTATGTAACATTTTAATGTGATTATTCCAACAAAATTTTTCATTTATTATTAAGCCCAGATATTTAATTGTTTTTGTGTACTTTAGTTCTGAACAGCTTTTACATTCATCTGGTGAATTATGAAGACAGTTATGATGGTGAATAAGGATTTTTGGCTTATCTGTTATTAGTCTTTTTTTTTGGACATATTAGCATTAGTTTTGTTTTGTCTTCATTTATCTGAAGTCTGTTGTCATGCATCTAATTAAATCTTTTTGTAATTTATCTCTTATTTCTGTATTGCTGTTCCCATTCGAATAGACCATTATATCATCTGCATAAATATTTATGTAACACGATTTTATTACCTGAAATATGTCGTTGATAAAAAGTAAGAAAAACAAAATAAGTAAGAAAAAAGTTGTAAACCTTGAGAAACTCCATTTTGTATAGTTTTCATGTCACTGTGAATATTGCCAATTGAAAAAAATGATTTTTCTATTCTTAAAGTAGTCTTTAAAAATTTCATATAGTGATCCTCTGATTCCACCATTGTACAGTTTTTTTAATAGTATTTTCGTATCAATGCTATCGAATGCTTTGCTTAGGTCAATAGATATAAGAAGAATTAATTTATTTTTATTTAGGTTGTTATTTATGTTATTTGAGAAGTTTTCAAATAAGTTATTCGTACCTTTGTTTTTCTGGTATGCATATTGTTCGGAGTTTATGATTTGATATTTATTTAGATAATTAATTTTTATGCAAATATAGTTTTCGATAATTTTATTTATTATCGGCTGAATTGAAATTGGTCTATAGTTTTTATAATTTAATGCATCCCTTCCTTTGTAGATAGGAACAACTTTTGAAATTTTTAAATTGTCGCGATAATTTTTTATTATCTATAATTTTCATTAAATGCAACATACTTATATGTGCAAAAATTTCTTTATTATCCTTGATTTCTCTGATTTTGAGATTATAAAACCTACGGATTTTTTTTCTTTAACATTTCCACATAAAATAAACATAAAAAACAATACATTTATTAACTAAGCAAATTTTCGACGAGATAAAACTTCTCTTCTTTCTCAAGCATACAAATAATAATAACAAACGAAAACATAATAGATGGAGGAAGACGTGACATTTACATTAACAAATTGTATCAACAATTACTTATAATACTTAATTATGTTAACATGCTAATTTTTCAAATTTCACTGTATTATTACAACCTGAAGATAAATTTATTAATTCCTTAGCCATTTCAACTTAGCCATTTATTTACTTCTATTCCTGCATTACTGTTAATATTTTTGTCTTCGGTATTTCTAATATATAAGCTTTCTATTATTTTCCTTATTTTATTGTCTTTTTCGATGCACAGAATTTTGTCTTCATTATTTATACAGTGCGTTTTTTGTTCACAATGCTCCGCAAATTCAGATTTATCTATTAATTTATCTTTTACGTAATAACCATGTTCCAAAGCTCTTTCCTTTATAGTCCTTTTACTTTCTCCTAGATAGAACGCATCACAGTTCATACATTCTATTTTAAATAAATGGCTCCCATTTCACCTTTTTTTGTCACTAATATTTATTTGACTACACAGAATATTCCTTATTTTATTATTATAATAGAAACCAATATCAACATTAAAATCTTTACAACCTTTTTTTTTATTTTTATACTATTCTTATTAAGATAAGAAATAAATAATTTTTTCTTTTCATAATTCTTATTTAATTCCTTTATTTTAAAGGTGTTGTATTTTTGTATACTACTATTAATAAAATTTTCTTATTAGTTATTAGTCATTAGTTAGAAGGAATCAATTTTATGTTGAAAGTTAGGTTCAAAATTTGTAAAGCGCAGCCGTCAACAAAAGGAATAATTTGCAGATATGGAAAAGTGAGTAACAATGTGATGGAAAATTAGTGAAAGCTTATCCTCATGTTGTTTTTAGAGCTTTTAGGGCATTGGTTTAACTTTAAATAATAACAAAAAAGTCGACATCTATTTCAAGGTTTTTAGGGGGCAGGGGTTTAGAAGTCGGGCATGACGTCAAAGTAGTGACGTGCGGATAACTGCCGTAAATTATTAGCTGTTGAGCTAAAACTTTTATGGGTACTAGACACTCTTAAGGACTCGGATGGTTTATCAATCATTATCTATAAATCTCAAGGTGGTTCACCTTTGGCAAATACACTTATCGCGGTGGATGCACGGCAGAGATTTTTGTTATTTTCAGTTTTAGGATGTAGTAATATGTTTTACCTGGAGAAGATTGGATTGTTATTACTGCAAGCTTGTAAGTGTTCTTTTAAATATGGTTTATAAATTGCAATGTAGAGACTGCAAGGCAATCTACTATGGAAATACTGGGAGAACTTTCAGAGAATGTTAAGAAGAGAACACACAAGATTATAGTATTAACCAATAGAATGCATCCGAATGACTTAATAATAACGATAACCCGGATCCTTCAAAGGAAATTTTAATTTAAATAAAAAATGAGAAATCCAGATTTGTAATAGAATCAGGCATGATCAACAATTTCGTTTGTTTAAACAAAAATAAAGGGATGAATATAAATGAGTGTACGTTAGATGCTTTTACAAAAGTAATAAATAAAAATTCTTACAATAAATAAGTGTGTTGATAAAGTTTTTTGTAATGACTGTTTGTTATTGTAAAGAAAGCTTTTTTTAATTACATCTGAAGAGGGTGAGATGTTCATTCCGGTCGAAAACGAGTGTCATATCGTAGATTTGCAATTATCACTTATAATCTTTTATAACATTTTAAGAATTTTTACTCATTTAATAGGTTGAAAAGCATTCGGTAAATTAGATCAGATCAAAGTTTCAAAAGGTAACAGACATTACGGATTGTCCTTAAAATCACTTGTTCTTAAATCTAATACTTACGATCTTTGTTTATCTTATTTTCCATGTTTTGTTTCTCCATTTCTTTAATGATCTCATCGTAATATTCATCAAATTTAGCTACAACGATACCACAAGGAATTGCCATTCCTAAAGCACTGAGCTGGAAAAGAACAGAAAATATATATAAACATAATGATTTCAAAAAACAAAATATGAAAGGATTTGAATTAATAAATTACTTTTATTAATGTTTTAACATCATGATCTCAGGATTTTTCCACTTATTAGTTGGTATCCTTAACTTAGATTTTACCCAAAGCATCCTTTTATCGTTTTCTGTTCAAGGTCATACTCTCAGTGAAATTACGATATATGAGGCTATGTGCTCTAATCGTTTCTGTTTTTTTCTGCCAATTTTTCTATCCTTGCATACCACTTCATAACTAAACTGCGGAGTCTTCATTCCGTCACATGGTCGTATCACTCAAGTCGATTTAAAAGGTCTGGAGAACGGTCTGTTTTATTCACATCATTTCTCTCACATTACGAATCTCATACAGAAACCATTTCGGTAGACAGAAGTCTGTCTTGATGACGTTTATTAAGCACTGAATGATTCTTCTACCCTCTGCTTTTGTCAATCTCCCTTTGACGAATCCCATCCTGCTGGATAAAAGAACAGAGATATTTGTATTCTTCCACTGTTTTTATTTTTCCATTTTCCATTTCTATAGTAGTTAAAGGATCTGTGTTCAGATGCTCTGTTTTTTTCCATATTAATATTTAGACCCCAGTGTTCATACTCTGCAACCAGTTTCCGAAACATATAACCAATATCCTCTTTTTCTTCTGCAATTGGTCATCTGCAAACAATAAATGATTTAAAAATGTTCAGTTCTTCAACCTTAACCATACATTTAGGTGACCATTATCTAAGTTTTTTTTTTTTTTTAGCTTGTATTTCGATATGAGAATTTATCCTTGTATTTTTTTCAACGCCTGGGCCATTAGAACTTTGGCCTATTGGCTTCGACAAGGGGTGATAGTTGTGAGCTACTTCGCTGAAGAATCGTTGTCCAGGATAACCATAGGAAGCGGCTCATACTCTGCCCGTGGATACAGACAAAACATAGAAGAAGAAAGTAGAACCCAATATATCTGGCGCATGATAGGAACGCAGCGTAGACCACTTGGCCATCAAGGAAAGGCAGAATTTATTCTTACTATGTGGAAACGATAGAGGCTATGAAACAATTCAATATAAAGAGACGAACAAAAAAGATAAGGGAAAACAGAAGTGTGGATAACAATCTTTCACTAAACCTTGCACAGAGTTGGTAGTTGCTAATTCGGGCTCAGGATAAATGTGCGATGATAAAGGTCATTCGAATTCTCACGAAGCATAAATATATAAAAAATAAACAAAAAAAGAGGTAATATATTGTTTTAGTTTGTCTGAAAAGCAATTATAAATTAGCGAAATCTAAGGAATTTAGTTTACAATTTCAAATTTAGTGATTAGTTGTTAAGTAACGGAAAGAAAAAAAAATGGTGAGATTTCAGACACTTTCAAAATAAATTCCATTTCTCTGTCATCAACGACTGATTCAGTATATTTATAGATATTTGCAAAATAGTAATTAGGTAAAAAAAAATTCACTAATCTTAATATTATCAAAATTAAACAACAAAGAAATAAGAAGATTAATTAATTCAAAAGATAGTTTAGAAAACGTATAATAAAAAAAAATAATCGTTATAAATACAAATTTAAAAAGAAAATCCAAAAGAAACATTTCAGAAAACAATTCAATAATAATTAGAATAAATAATGGCCATTTCAGAAAAACTATTAAATTCAAAAATAAAAATGATCTTGGCTTAAAAATATCAGTAACAAGAATAGGAATTCGAAGAATAAATGAATAATAGAAGATACATCCAAAATCTTCATTTTCCAGAACCAAATCTCATAGTTTTTAAAATAAAAAAAAGTAAGAGAAGAAAAATAGAAAACAATTCTTTTGATAAACTTGGCGAAGATGATGTGAAACGACGAATGAACTTTTTCTCCCACCCTGTGTGTTTAAGATCCTGGCCTTGTCTTATCCAAGACTAAAGTGAATCTGATCAATGAAGATGATCAAATGTCATTCTACGATCATCCATACTGCTCTGGCGCAAAATAAATTCAATGATGAATTACGGTGAAGACAGAACGCATGAGGACGACTATCTATTAGGTTTCCAATATTAGGTCCTTTCAGAAAGACCAATGATGCTGGGAATATGTGACGATCCTGTTGTCACGGACATTATTTCGTGCCCTTTTTTTATATCTATCTATCTCTTCTTCTTCTTTAATCGACAACGGGCTAGCTATCACGAGCTAGCTCCACCTGACAACGTCAGAGAGAGGCTAGGAAACTGAAGAAGGGGGGATGAGATTCACACCTCAGTCAGAAATAATCCAGAGATTGTAAGTCCCAGGAAAACGGACGAAACATATAAGAAGAAAGAAGCAGCCATGCCCAAGCCGAGATTCAAACCCAGGTTCCGACACATCGCCAACACGGCAGACCGCCGTCTAGACCGCTTGACCATGGCGGCACGGCTTATATCTATCTCTATTTTTAACTCCTTTTTTATTCCCTTTTTTTATGTATTCCCTTTTTTATGTATTATGTTAACTTGGAAATTTTTTTTCTAGTTTAATTGTTTTTAGCCTATTTTCCATTCTCTTTCGTCCCATTGCAATGGCAAGCTTACTTTTGCTTTCACTGACATATTTTCCCGTGGGAACTTGACCGCTTCTTTCTTTTTTGCACTCATTATTTCTTGACGCTTCTTGTGTTTGGCTAATTCTTGCTTTCTTCTATCATCATTAACTAATTATTTTAGGCTAATATGCTTTGTGGAAACACCTCTACCTTTTCGTCTTAAGTTTAATTTGAAATACACACAGAGATCGTTTCGGCTATCACTGTAGTAATCACGAAAAATGAGATGTCTAGGTTGGAGACTCCTAATTTTAATGCAGTTACTATTAGATGGTTTGACGGACAATGAGTGGACCAGCCATTTTATCCGTGTTTTCTTTCATCGCCAAGTAAATGTGTTGAGCAAACTATAGAGTTTGTGAAAATTTATTGTACTGTGTTTGTGCTTCAAGAAATCATGTGATCTGGCCAGATGAACAAAACTACAGTTCAACCTGTAGGTGGCCAGTGATTGTAGGACTAGGACAATGCAGTAAATAAATTTATCTATCTTATTGAACTCTCCAGTGCTTTCCGTCAACTGATTTCTCCTAGAAAGTAAGTTTGATATCAAATCGTGTTTTATTCTTACTAAGCGCTAAGCCAATCATCTTACCGTGCATTTCTCTTGCGCTAGTTGCAAAGTATTTTTTATTTATCTTATTTGTTTGTGATTTTCACATTTTATCCTATTTTATTCCTTATTTATCTTACTCATTATTATCCTTGTATGTTAATCCATTTTATTAAATTTGTTTATTGTATATTGAGTCAAGTTTTTACATCTTATCTCTTTTATTCATTTATTTGACCATATTTTATCTTGTCCCATTATCTTCTTTGCATTCTTTTTGAGCTGAGCAGAATCACGATAAACACCATTAAATTTCACGGGACACTGTGCTAACAATTAAGCCAATTAAAGTAGGTCATACCGTTGGTTGTAACTATTCGCTACATGTCAACCAATCTACCAGCTTCACGAAACCACGTAAGGGGACTCAACGTAATTCCCTTAAAACTGGTGATGCTTCTTCCAGAAATTCTCTGAAAAATACTCGCAAAACAATTATTAAAACTTTCAGCAACTCAACTTTCTTTGCATTCTGAGGAAGCAGCACTATCTTCCAGTGATTGTTGTTGGCACGAGAAGAAATTTAATCAGGACATAACTGTATCATCCCCTGAACTTATCCACTTTTCATGATCTTATATATTTTTTTTATGAGCAACACTAATTTTTAACTTTATTACAATATTTATGATGTTATAATAAAATAGCCCATTTAATTTTTCAATGAATCTATTAAAAATTGGCGTTTCAATTAAGAAATTAGTATTAGAATTAAGTAAAAAGATATATATAAAAAGAAAGCTTAGTTCTCATTATTATTTCAGATGATATTTGTTTTAAAAGAAAAGAAAATAATTATCTTAAATAAAGATTCGCAAATAAATTTCTTATGATTTCGGAAACCTATGAGGTTTTGTATAAAGACCTTGTATTTGAAGACTTTGTATTTCGCATAAATTGTCGTTAAAAAACAAAAACTGACCCATGGTTATTTGTGGAGAAAGATCATTATTCCAATCTTTAGGGGATTAAAAAAGAAAAAAGATACTTACTTTTTAAGATAAAATTTTTATTTTTTCTGATTATTTTGGCGCATTTGTTTCCTACAACAAATAGATATAGGAGATAGTTTCCAAAGTAGATGAATAGAGATACGAATAGTGCAAAAGAATTATTGAAATTTCCTTGTTGTTAAGACTATTTTTTATTTTAATAAATTAGTATTAATACAACCATTGTAAGATCTTCTCCGTTCTAATTTCTAATTTTAAGCAATCCAGAAAATAAGATATCAGTTATCAATCTACAATGTTCAGTCTCATGCAGTGCATTTCTTAACAAAATGAATTTCTTAAAACGTTCTTATTGTAATTCTGCTATGAAATACGAATTGTAAGTAAGCCTACTTCAATGTTTTTTATTATTATTATTTTTGCTAGATCTACTGAATTCTCAAAATGCCAGAACTCTTAAAATAGATCTCCAAAAAATTAAATTCCTATCACATCTAAACAATATACCTAAATTCCTGCAATACAAAACTTATTGTCGATCAATAGTTTATTCTTTAAGTTATTTATAACTACCATCAACAGGTTCTTAAAGGAGTCTTGGTATATTAAGATTATAGTATATAGTATTTATGAAACTTGAAATAGATATATTGAAAACATTACAAATTTCCTCTTATTTTAAAATGATTCATATATATTTAGAAGTAAGAATACAATCTTTAATGTGATCAATGATCTTTTTTGTTGTGAGTTTCGTTAATAATTCGAATTAAGATGACACAACATCCACACAGACAGGAATACACAGACACGGACAGTCTGTATTTATCAATTGTGGTAGATGCAGTCTATACAGATGATGCATTTTCTATTGGGATATGTTTGCTTTGAGGAATTACACTCATGGACAAAAAAATTAGCGCACCAAGAAGGAGTCGTCAAAATGAAACGAAAATTTACATACGTAATGACTACTTTGATATAAGTAAATGATAAGAAAATCAAAGAAAAAGGATAATTTATTTCAGAGAAAAAGGCAAAAGAACGGAGGAGTTAATACTCCGTTGGACCCCCTCTAGCGCGAATGCACGATGCGAAACGATCGGGCATTGAGTCATACAAGTTCTGTATGATGTCTTAAGACATTTCGTTCCATATTTGCTGTAACCTTGCCTCTAGTTCGTTCAAACTCGTGGGATGCCCAACTCGTCGTCCCAAATGATCCCAGATATGCTCGATTGGAGACGAATCTGGGGATCGGGCAGGCCAAGGAAGGGTAGTAACAGTGCGGAGACAGTCTTGTGACACCCTTGCCGTATGAGGCCGAGCATTGTCTTGTTGAAAAATGGCTCCTGGGAGCCGTTGCATGAGTGGCCACAAATGTGGTTGCAGGATTTCACGAACATACCGCTGGGCTGTCATGGTGCCACGATATTAGAGGTGACCGTGTATTGTGGGCAATGGCACCCCATACCATCACACCAGCTGTGGGAGCGGTGTGTCGCTGTACAGCAAAGGCAGGATTGAAGCGTTCACCACGGGCTCTCCACACACGAACACGATTGTCATCACTGCCGAGATTGAATCTGTATTCGTCGCTTAAGACGACCTGGTTCCATTCCGCTGCAGTCCAGTTTCCTCGTGCGCGGCAAAACTCCAAACGGAGGCGTCGATGGGTGGGCGTCAAGGGCAGCACGCGTAATGGGCGCCGCGATACCAACTGTCCTTCAGCCAGGCGCCTTCGTATGGTTCGAGAAGACACAGCGGCCCCTAGTGAAGGTGCTACCTGTGCCTGGATGGCGGCCGATGAAGCAGTTGGCTGTACGCGTGCATTTCTGACTATGTGGCGGTCTTCTCGACGACTGGTCTGTCGAGGGCGTCCTGAGCCTGGTCTTCGTGTACATGACATCTCTCGGATCCATTGGTCCCAACACCTCCTCACAACACAATCAGAGCGGCCTAATTGACGACCTACTCGCCTAGCTGACCACCTAGCTTCCATCATCCCGACGATTCTCCCTCTCTCAAACTGCGACAACTGCGTATACTGTCTTCGAACACGGCGTAATGGCATGTCTACCTCAGCTCTTCCTTTGTAAATGATTCAACACACTCAAACAAGCTTTGGTTACCTGTTTTATACTCCACAGAGTACGATGTTCAACGCCCTCTACCGGCTATACGTAATGTGAAATCACGCTGCATTTCTAATCATTTGCATATCTCCCCGACATGTACCTTCATTGCAAGTTTCGTTACGATCCCGCAATTATTTCTTGGTGCGCTAATTTTTTTGTCCATGAGTATATATGATATTATTTATTACCTTATTATTATATATTCTTGTAAATAGAGCTTAAATCTAACGCATCATTTACCTAACTCATCCTCATAACCCAATTGAACATCTTTCCAATCCTAAATTTAATGCTTAATTTCTGCCAAGTTAAAATACTGATCTTAATAAAACTCATCTTAATAAAAGTTTAAATTTTTTTCTCCTTAAACGGATTAAAATTTTAGTTCTTTCATAGTAAAAAAAATTACTTTTTAACTAAAGTTAGAAACCGCCCTGGCTCACACTGGACTGAACTCAGATCAGGTAGACTTTTAATGGTCGACCAATGAAGACTATTATTATCAGTTTGGAGGAATAAATGGAAAAACATAACAAATAAAAAGGTTTTCAGTTTGTACATCTTTGATCATTATAACCAAGTGAAATAATGAAGACAGGGAAATAATAATCCTCAAATATAAACCTTAGAAAAGATTCAGACCCGTACAGAAGTATCCACTGAACTTGAACCGAAGTTCTGAAAGTAAAGACAAAATCAAACTTTAAAAAAAAAAAAGAAAAAAAAAACCCATCCTATTATTTCTTTTGAAAGATAAGAAAAGGCATTAGAAGTTCTGGTTATTAATAGTTAAATTTGTTTTACAATCCCTTGGGTTACAATAACCCAACGAAAGTCCTGAAAAGGAATAGTTTTTACAATAAAAGGACTTACCAAACTAAAAAATCCAATGACTTTGGTTCCACAAGATAAAGAACAGCAACAACAGCAGGTTTTTAAACGACACATGTTGAGCTTATGAAGGTTGAGATTTGTTTTTAAGAATCTAAAAATAAAGATAAGTAAATCAGAGTTTTAATAAATATCTTAAATGAGAACGAAAATTATGTAATTTATAGAAAAGTTTAAAAAAAAATATTATTCAAGTAAAAAGATTTATAAAAAATTTACAAATAGTCAACATAGTCGAATCTTTAACATGTCCTAAACAGGGGGCACGCTTGAAAATGAATCTTAGGACAAATTGAAAGATTTAAAACGTTGCGGTATTTTATCTTTTATTTTTAAATTTAATTACTTAAGCGCTTTAATTAGTGGACTAATTGTAAATGAAGGCTTTTGTTATCAGTTTGGAGGGAAAAAAATTGTAATAAACGGGATTTGTTTTTGTCAGAAAGAAAAATATTGAAAAATTAATTTCATCTTCTCTTCATTGATAACAATTTAAAGTTAAATATCTATGATATTGCAATTTTATTGTTGCAAAGCTGGGAAATTTTCGAATATCTTATAAATAATAATTTCCATCTTGCTTTAAACAATAAAAATAATTATTAAAATATAAACATACAAAAACAAATAGTCCACCTAAGTACCGGAGGGAACGTCCAAGATAGAGGGACATGGTTGCAGTGACAAGGCGATGCCTTTAGTATTTGACTGACTATGAGTTAAAGAGAACTGCTGAAGATAGAGGGACATGGTTGCAGTAACAAGGCGATGCCTTTAGTATTTGACTGACTATGAGTTAAAGAGAACTGCTGAAGATAGAGGGACATGGTTGCAGTGACAAGGCGATGCCTTTAGTATTTGACTGACTATGAGTTAAAGAGAACTGCTGAAGATAGAGGGACATGGTTGCAGTAACAAGGCGATGCCTTTAGTACATGACTGACTATGAGTTAAAGAGAACTGCTGAAGATAGAGGGACATGGTTGCAGTGATAAGGCGATGCCTTTAGTATCTGACTGACTATGAGTTAAAGAGAACTGCTGAAGATAGAAGGACATGGTTGCAGTGATAAGGCGATGCCTTTAGTATCTGACTGACTATTTGATTATGTTTTATTTTATATTTATAAAGAGGAGGAAAGAAATCATCAAAGATAAATTGTCCTTTGATTTACTACACATATTGGTAATTTATCTAGCCCAAAATAATTTTTAATTTCTTAAGGAAATTTCAGTTTCGTTAAAGGATTTTTTTAACTTTTTTTGTTGTTTGTTGCTTAATTTTTGAGCAGCAGTTTAAGAAAATGGTTTGTTTATTTGTAGCTGTAGTTTATTTAATTATAAACAAAATCTTACGAATAATCCTAATTAAAAACAGAACTGAAATTATAAGTTACTCAGATTATGATTACAATAATTACTCATTATAATGTTATATAATGACATTGACGAATGTCCTTTGGATTATATGTGATGTAGTTACTTAATATTACTTCTTAGCATGTCTAATATCTTATGCAATTTTCTATAGAATTTTTTAAAAAAATATTTAACTTAATAAATCTCATGTTCTACAACATAGTTTTCACTGTCAGTCCCTGAAAATCTGCATTATTTTTTTTCCTTTTACTTAAAAAGGATAAGAATGATTGATTGATTTCCGTTTCCTAATTTAACGATTCATTAACAATTTTTTTTAGCCTTCTGTGAAAAATTCTAGGTTAAATTGCAAATGGGTTTATTATTCCTGTAATGTTAATTACAACATTTAATTTAGTTACAAAACTAAAATCTTGAATGATTTTAAAAGCATTGCTTGTAACCAACTATAATAAGAAATTAAATTAAATGAAATTAAAAAAAGGCAGTTTTTCCAGAAAAATTTAATGATTATTTTTATTGAAGTAATAGAACACAGCTTCAACTCGGAACAACAAAAAAATAAAAATATAACCAAAACAAAATAACAACGGCAAGAAATAACTATATCAAAAGCAATATATGAATCAGGTATCAAAGTACTGTACATAAAAAAATATAATAACAATTTTAATCTGAATGAATTTATTAATGAAATTTATGAAACATTGCATTTTTAAATTATTGAACTTAATCATGAAATTTGTCATTGGCATTGTTGATAAAACATTTAAAATTTATATTATTTATATATTAATATATTTTTTATTAATATAAACTTTTACATTAATATATTTTTTTGTAGTATAATAAAATAAAATAATATAAAAATTATTTAAAAAAATGGAAATTTTTTTCTTATCTATGGCAATTTTAGCCAAATGAAACAAAAATAATCTATTCAAACTAAAACAAAGATATCTTTAAAGTTTAAATTTAATTTCATTCTCCAATATTCAAAAAATGTTTTGATTATTATCATTAAGTTAATGAAGAAAAAGTAATACTCAAGTCTTTTTTTCAATAATTTTCTTCACAAATAAAATTTTCCTTGGATAACGTTAATGAAAAATCGAAGATATTGATTGGTGAAAGACTCGTCAATAACCTAAATATCACTAGAATTATAAGCAAATGATAGCAGCAATTATGTCTTCAACGTTATCCTTGATTTCATAAACACTGGATACAATTTCAGTTTTAGCATTGTTTGCTGAATTTAAAAACGCCTTTATTTGCTAAATGGATTTCTTTTAATTTATCATGATTGTGGGATTATAATGCAGCCAGTTTTATATCGTCAATAAAGACACAAAGATGAATTAAGATACTAAAAATTAACGTGTGTGAAATTGTTAATTTTATATTAACGTGTGCCTGTGTAATTTTATATTCATAGGTTAAGATACTTTTAATAATCTCAATTAACCCCATTTTATTTTATCTTTAATTCATTTTTTTAATTTTTTTTCTTACAAAATTGAAAGTTAATAAATTTGAAAATAGAAATAATTGATCAATGCATTGATGATCAGATACTAAATCTTAGGATGGAAATGAATGACTTTGATTACAGAGATTATTTTCTGATGAAGACGTTGAGAACTAATCAAAGCTAGAATTAAAATCTTAATCATTGACATTCAAACATTAATTCTTTAGGATATGGAGTCGAATTGAATTTTATTTGAATATAACGGAAGAAAGGAAAAAAAAACAAAAATCAATTGGAAATATCAATTTCTGGAGTTTGTTTGAATCAATAGCAACCATTGGTTTGAATTCAGCAACCATTGGTTTGAATAAAAGCAATGATCAGCTGTGGTAGTTATGGCTTCATTTATATCATAACAATTATTTGAAGGTCTCTGATTGATTGAATATAAACACATATATACTTAAAATTTATTAAGTGTGTAAAAGTAGTTAAGTTTGATAAAATGACGCCAACACACATAATTTAAGTTAAAAATAAGCATTTATATAATTAAAAAAACGACCGGTTTCACTAGCGAATGTAGTCGTTTAGCATCCTCAAGTGATGGTATCAAAAATGGTCTACGAATTTAATGCCTCAAGAATAAGACCGCATTAATATAAAGATTAATGACGTTGCCGCCAATCCCATTAGATTTCAGCATAGCACAGTTCAATATCAATAAACAGGGTGTAGTATAACCGTTAGCCATTGAATAATCAATAAAGAAAAAAACCAAATTAATAAACAAATAAAAAAAATAAAATCAAAACAAAAAAAAAAAACACTAATGAAAAAGTAAACAATTAAAAACAGAACTTTCTAGGAACAAATGCCTAATTTTGAAGATTTATGTATCATTGCTTCTAATTAAGGTATTCAAATATTTAAATTTATTTTTATATGCATACTTTAACTCAATATTGCAGATTTTGCTCTTTTAATCTTTTAATATTTTATGAATTCTAATAATTTTAATAAATTTAAAATTAATTTAACTTTTGTAATTTTTAATTAGTTTCTTTTTATAATTTAGTTTTAATTTTATATTAAAATTAGTTCACTTTTAAAATTAGTTCATTTAGCTATTGTAATTTTTTAATTGACTTCTTTTTGGTAGTTTAGTTTTAATTTAAATTTAGATAATTTAGTTGATTTAGTTAATTTATTAATTCAATAAGGAATAAAGAGAACCTAGACTCTTTTAAATTAACTTGAGTATTAAGTATTTAGATAATTTTTTAATTTTTTATTTTATATTCAGGTATATTTGTTATATATTTTAAATTTAATTTTTAATAATAATATTTAAGTTAGGTAAATTTTATAATTTTTTAAATTTAATTTTGAAAGAGCAAGGTCTTGATAATGTTGCGTTTTAGGTACTAAATTGTTTCAAAATTTCGCCGCTGATGAAGTGGAGATAAATAAATTATATCTCCATGGAAACAGTGATTTGTTTTTTGATATTGGCATTTCGAAAGGAGTGATTTGTTTTTTTGATATTGGCATTTTCAAATCACAGATCGCTGTCCGGCTTATATATATATATATATATATATATATATATATATATATATATATAT
>JAFIDM010000001.1:151582427-151607274 GCA_023159025.1 Thereuonema tuberculata | reverse complement strand
ATATATATATATATATATATATATATATATATATATATATATATATAATCGAACAGGCAAAACTGAAAGCAAGGCCTTTGAGTTTCGCAAAGCAAAGATTTCAATCAATCTTTTACAATTTAAAATTTAGAACTGTATAGAATATAAGAATAAAATTAACTTATATTACTAAACATATAAAGCCGGACAGTAATCTGAAATTTGAAAAATGCCAATACAAAATTCAAATCACTGTTTCTGTGAAAACACGGCCCAATACATATTGGGCTGTGCGCACAAATGATACAGGCTAGTGGGGGCAGTGTCATGGTGTGGGGATGTTTTCTTGGCACACGTTGAGTTTATTGATACCTCTGGAGGATACCTTTGGATGCTAGAGCGTACCTAAACATCGTAGCTAACCAAGTGCATGTTAACAGTTTATCCTCATACAGATGGCTACTTCCAGCAGGATAATGCGCCGGTGCACAAAGCCCGCGTCACTACAGAATTGTTTGAGGAACATGACGATGACTTTTCCTTGCTGCAGTCCCCGTATCTCAGCCCAATTGAAAATTTGAGGGATGAGCTGGAAACCCTCATCGGTCAACATGTTCGCTCCAGACCTACACATCCATCAAATCTTCAGTAACGGCGTGACACACTCATGTCTGCATGGTACACAATATCTCAACAACGTTTTCGGCGTCTTGTGAAATCATGCCTCGACGAATTCAGGCTGTTTTGAGGGTTAAAGGAGGCCCAACACGCTACTAGGTAGGTGTACCTAATAAAGTGTATATATTTATTAGGTACCCTTTCCTTTATTTCTTTTTTTTTACCCTTAACGGTTATACTACACCCCTGTTGATTGATATTGAACTGTGCTATGCTGAAATCTAATGGGATTGGCGGCAACGTCATTAATCTTTATGTTAATGCGGTCTTATTCTTGAGGCTTTAAATCCATACACCATTTTCCATACCATCACCTGAAGATGCTAGACGACTACATTCGCTAGTGAAACCGATCGTTTTTTAATTGTATATATGCTTATTTTTAACTTAAATTATGTGTTGGGGTCATTTTATCAAACTTAAGTTTAATATTTCAAGACCAAAAAATTCATTTATTTCTCCGTCTTTGTTGAATTTCTTTATCAATCCAAATGACATTTTCCAATATAAAAAAATAAGATAGAAATGTATTCTATTTAAATCTTTTATTAGAGCAGATTTTAATTTATCTAATCACAGTTTGATGCCATTCAATAAATATCAATACGTTTAAATATCTCCACTTTCCAAGGGTTTGGGATTTGGTCTGAAATCCTCCCAGCTTTTATTCTTGAATAAAGGAATGAAAATATTTCATTTAATCATCTCAGACAGAGGTTTTCAACCTTCTTTAGTCCAAGGGTGGATGTTTCTTCTCAATATTTATATTTGTTATTTAATCCTTATACTCACATATTTTTTTTTTATTGTCAGGTAAAATATACATTAAAAAAATTACATTTACAATGCATTTACTGATTCATAAACAAAGTGAAATATATTTGAAATAAATTTTTCAGTGATATTTTTGGCACTGTTTATTTTTAACAAGTTTGTCAATGTCAGGTGTTAGTTTTGATGTTATTAACTCTTAAGATTATTTTCGAGGAGACATCAGTTATTCTGGTCCTCATTTTTGAAAGGGAGCGTGGGACATTATTTTCTTCTTGAAATAATTTAATTTTTGAGAAAATAATTTTATAATTTATGTGAGTCGTGGGTTGAAGACCCCTGATCTATGAATTGAAATAATCCATCAAACAATTCTCAGTCTACAAATTTTAAAATAAAATTGGTATCCCGAGATTTAGGATTTAAAATTACATTAATTATTTAAATTATGGACTCCTTATGGACTGCTTATAAAGAAATAATAGATTTATTAACTAAATTAAAAGTTTTGAAGAAAGTACATATGGACTTTACTTTAGGAAAAGTATATTTTTTATTTTGAGAATTTCAAAGTTTTTGAAATACTCTAATTAATTCAATTTTGATTTTAAAACTAAATTTTTTTCATTTTTTGCTGAAACTCAGTGGAAAATATTAGATTGTAAGTTTTGGCTGTAGATGAGTAGTGCCGTTCCGGCAAAGCTTAGGGGTCTTGGCGGCGTCTTTCCACGAGGAGATGTATCGGAATCTGAGTTCGAATCCAGACATTTGCATGGGTATTTGAAACAATTTCCTTTCCCGTGTTTGTCTGCTTCTTCATCTTTGTCTTCAGGTCTGAAATCATTGCTTAATGATTTCTTGAGAAAAGCAACGGAAAACGACGTGATTAGTTGTAGTCCAAATAATAACTGTATAACTCATTATTACTGTGATGCTCTAGACTAGAGGTGCAATGCTTTAGTCTCCTTTCGGGAAATCATATAAACATGAAGATGAAGATTCCCAAATATATTTCATCAAATGTTTTAAAGGGAAACTGAAAGGGGAAATATTTCACATCGGAAATTCCATCATTATTGGAAAAAGCCTGAATATTTACAAGAGGTCACGGAAATTCCAAATGCCAAATTACAATTTCATCCTATTCATAAACGTTTATTCTGTTTTATATTTTTTTGCCTTTCTTTGTTTATAAATTTACACTAACATGCACGTCATTGTTTAATACTGTATATTTTATTCTGTTTTTGTTTCAATTTTATTCCCTATTTAATAGGAGAGATTTACGAGAATCCTTAGAGAAAAGCACTGTTTTTACTCCATTAAAATACGAAGATTTTTCCCCAAAATAACTAGCCTTAATTATTTCTCAAATGAGAAATAATAGTAAATAAACAACTAATAATAATAATAATAATAATAATAATAATAATAATAATAATAATAATAATAAATAATAATAATAAGCCCCCATGGACCCTACCTCCTCGCGGTGGGGGCGGGAACTACACTAGCTTTAGGGTAGCTAAAGGGTCCAACCATCCATGATGAGAACTCGTTCTAATATAGATCATGCTGCATCGGGTGTGGCGCAGGATAAAGTCACCCGCGTTCGGAGGTTAAGCAGAGGCCTCCGTTCGAAAAATATACTAGTCTCCCGCAGGTGGTGGTGAAGAAAGTGGCACCCCATCCTGTAGTATGGCTACCACCAGGGCCGTTTCTACCATTAGGCACTTCTAGGCGGCCGCCTAGGGCGGCAAGATTTTAGGGCGGCCGAAGGACGGAAAAAAATAAAATTATATATATATCAAACATCGAAATTATTAATTATTAAACAAAGAATTCTGGAAAGAGGAGCGTGCGCTATCTCGCGAGGGGGGAAGAGGGGGGCGGCATTTGAAAGGGAGGGGGCGGCATTTTTCAGTTCTCGCCTAGGGTGGCAGAACACCTAGAAACGGCTCTGGCTACCACAATATCCGGGCAACACCATTCAGCCCGGACAGTTGGAAGTGTTTCGTCTGTGTCAGAGCAGGCGACCACCAAGACTGAGAAACCACGCCAGCACATCCGATGGTCATCGCAGATGAACCAGGATCTTATGCGCGACTTCTACACCGTTGCACAGTTAGGGACTCAACTCACAGGATACAGACAGGCACTACACCACGCATTCACAACACGTTATCCATCGTTAGGGCTTAGCGAACAGCGCGTAGCGGATCAGCGACGCTCCATTATAGTAAACAATCTTATTCTCCCCTGCATACTTGCACAAATTAGGAAAGAAGTCGCTGAATCCAACCACAGGACACCACACCCCACCCCACCAGAAGAAACCATTATGGAAAACACAGAAACAATCTCTATCCCTCAGCACACATGCCCCAATAATACAACTAATGACATATTACCTGCAGCACATGATCATTTTTACAAGAAACACATCCTACACGACGCAAACACACATGACAACAGATGCAGGAAATGACACACTACGCATGAGACGATCGACCACATAATATCAGGCTGTCCCCTTCTCTCCCAAACAGATTACCTCCACCGACACAATCAGTTAGCGTCGATCGTTCATCAACAGCTAGCACACAAACACTCACTTATTAAGAACACGGTCCCGTACTACAAGTACATACCACAAAAGCGTATTAGAGTCATCCTCACATAAGCTGTACTGGGATCGCCCCATTCACACAGACAAAACCCTACATCACAACAGACCTGACATCACACTTGTTGATAAGGTCAACAAACAGACCTATCTCATTGATATTGCAGTGCCTATCAGCAAGAACATGCAGAAAACTCAGGCAGACAAGATCAGTAAATACACCGATCTAGCACACGAGCTCCAGAAGCAGTGGAGGCAGGACCGAGTACGTGTTGTACCCATCGTCTTGTCCGCCACTGGTCTGGTACCTCACCCATTGCACCACAGTCTCAGCACACTAGGACTTCACAAAAACACTTATACACAACTCCAGAAGGCTGTGATACTCAACACAACACACATAGTTAGGAAATTTATGGACACAACCACACATCCCTAATCATTCTTGGACACGTCTTTACACTTGGCAATATGTGCTTTGGTCCTTGACCCGCCATATTGTTTTTGCTGGGGAAACCCAAGATTTGAAACATATAACTATAATAATAATAATAATGAATATAAGGAAAATTTTAATTGCTCAAAGAAAATATTAAAAAGGACTTTTTTCCCTCCTCAATCATTAATTAAGCTTATCCAAAATCCAATGGACTTGCAAAAGTGATTATATAATACAGAAATCAACACATCTTCTGATACAAAAATGGCACTGTTCAGTTCTGGAGATGCAAATAGGAATTCTTAATTTTTTTTTCACTGAAAGTAGTATAAATATTCTTTAAAAATCCTTTAAATTATGTTACTAAGTTCGAATATAATTTACAAATAAAAGAAATGGAATTTGAAGATTTGAATATTTCAAGCTGAATTTCGAATAATTTTCTTTCATTCGAATAAATATTCGCTAACGATTTTAATGAATTATATATTGAAAAACTACATTTACTTTAATCAGTAAAATGCTGATTTGATCTATGAATTTTAAATTAAAAATCCCTTAAAACATCGTGAGCAAAATAATCCATATTTTTTCAATAGATGATGTAATATTTAATAATTCCATATGAATATAAATGATTATGTTCTTAATTTGCAGATCAGTTATGATTGAAAATTCTTTTAAATTTTATCCAATATCATTCTCCATTTTTCTCAAAGAAATAAAATAAAGCAATTTTTAATTATAAAAAGTATGAAAAACTCATCCTACCTTGTGGACTCGCACAGGTGAACTGTTACGAATTATTGATATTTCCTCTCTTATGAACCAAGCTCTCAATCAATAAAACCATTCATATAATGTTGTAGTTTGATCAAAGCGGAAGTTAACTTCTTGCTCAGTTAACTGACTTACTGTGACTCATTGGGTCTTGTAAGTATTTTTTAATAATTCGAAAGTGAAGGAATTCTGAGGAACCAGATGAATGAAAGGTCTACGTCTATACAATTGCTTAATCTCTTGAAATTTGACCTTAAATGCAAGAGAGAAGAAATCGAAGTTGTACAGTCCATTATTGAACCGAGCCATGGAGGTTGTTCATCTCGTTTCTTTTGCTAAAACCTGACGTATCTCACTCTCCTGGGCGTTTACGATCATTTACACGGCAAAATAACGACTCTTCGTATTCTTTTAATTCTTGCTTACGCTAACATGAATAAAATAAGTCAATCAATTTTTACTGTAGCTGTGGGATAGTGGGAAACTATTGCATTACTCATCGTGCAATGATTATTATTGATTGGCGAATTTCAGTTAAATGACAGACGATTCACGTCATGTTGGAGCTCATTAACTGAACAAAGAATAATTCCCGACCAAAGGTAGTTATAATTGGTTTGTTTGACTCCATTGACTCACGAACAAATGAAATTTGCTCTAGAATATTACGTGATCAAAAGCGTTTAGTGATTACTTTTTTTCATGATACCTTTATTTTCTTTTGGACTTTACCTCAAATAGTTCTTATTTTTTCCTAAACACATTTCTCTGTTATTTTTAATCTGAAAAGCCTTTAAAATCCCTTTTATTTTTCTTCTTTGAAACAAAAATCTAATAATCATTCTGACATTTAATGAAGAATCGTTGTAATATAATTATAATATATTATATAATTATTTCAAATCTTCTTTTCATCAGTGACTGACATTGAAAATGAAATTAATTGAAAAATAAATTATAATATTAAGTTCTTTGTCCATTTCTGCATTAAGCTGATTCATGCAACGCCGGATAATCCATCGAATTAAGTATAAGTATTTTTTTTCTTATTTTTAATTTAAATTACTTACAAAAAAAAAGATATTCTTCCTAACTTGAAGATTTTTTTTAAAAAAAGCTTAGTATAAATTATTTTTATATTTTTAAAGTTCTTTTCAAAATAATGTTTTTTTTAAATAATTTTAATGCTCTTTTAACTTAACAAGTTTTTTAGTTTTTGTAAATAATTTAAACCGTGTGTAGGCTGAACCAAGGACTCATTAAAAAAACATTAGCACGCGAAATTAAAATTAAAGAAAAAACATCAGAATAGGAAAAAAATGGATAAACAATAAGGAAGAAACTCATTATTTTATTTTTTTTGTTAGCATTCACAATTGACGAGAGATAAAAAAAAAAATAATCTATAGAAATTATTATCGACATAAATACATTTAAAAACTTTCCATCTATCTTAATATTTATATCTTATAATGCATACGATTTTTCCTTGTTTACATGTTAATCAAATAGGCAAAGAAAAATTGAATTATATCAGAATTAAAACAAAAAAGCTGATAACACTGTTATAAAAATACAAATAGAATTTTTATATAAAGAAAATTAAAATATTTTAGAAAAAAACTTAAATCTATTTATTTATTACACACCGAACTTTTTGCGATAATTAAAACTATTCGATAACATAATAAAATCTATATTAATCATTAATATGTTAATAGAAAAGATCATTGAGGAACATAAAATGTTATGATAACAATCTCTTGCTGACTGATTTATTGTTCAATAATTCTGAAATAAAAACAAATTACATAAGCCACATAATTATTGATATAATAATTGAAAATTTATTTAGTGAAAGAATAAAAAAAATATAAAACGAAATTAGTAAAGAAAAATAAAAAGCAGTAACGAAATTAGTTCTAATTAGTAAAATGAATCAACAGAAGTAAAAGAAACAAATGAAAATATTTAGGTCCTTATTTTCATTTATTTCAAAGGACCTAAACACATTTAAATAATAAGCGAAAAAGAAATATCTTTGAGAAAGGATAAAAAAAAATAAGAAAATACGAAACAAAATAAAATGAAAACAAAGAAGATAAGAATTATACAAAAATTATACAAACAAACAGAGGTAATTGATTATTAAAAAATTGGGACCCCCCCCCCTCCTTGTAAAATTCAATTATAAAATCAGAGTGAAAATAATACAATTTACAGTTTAGCATTTAATATTTAAAACGGTAATATTGAATCAATTTAAATGGTTATTGAGAATATAATAACAAAGATAATAATAATAATAAATGTATGGAAATACAATAGAGCAAGTTGAAGTCATATTGTTAGATTTCAGCGAAATTGTGCAGAAATTCTAAGAAACTATAAGAAAGGAGTATTTTGTAATAGTCGGAAAAAATCAATTTACAAATAAATGCATGAATACGACACCACTAACATTTGCATTTCACAATTTCCAACATTTTTCATCAATAAATTCCCTTTCTCAAAATACTGATACAAATTTCGTAAATTATACAAAAGCTTTTGTATTCACAGATGCAGAAGCGTCGCTTGCTGCAATTGACACCTGTGTGACACCTCCTAGATTAAAAAGAAAAAATAAATAAATAAATAAAAAAAGCCAAAAAATAAATAAATAAACAAACTTGTGCATAGTTAGTATATGCATTCCTATAGAAAATCTCTTCGTTATACTATATTAAATATATTTCTTCTTTAAAGTCTTTTCAAATTTCATACAACTAAAACGATATTTCACAGAAACCAAGGATTGGCAAAATGGGTGATAAAATAAACATTATTGACCAAGATAAAGAGAATTGAGGGGCAAATTAAATAAAAACCAACGAAGAGATTGTAAACGGAAAAGCAACGATCAAAATGTATATAATACCTCTGGAAGATACGATAAATATGGTTCATGATAGAAAAACTAAACATAACTGTTTCCCAAGTGTAGAAGTTAGTAAAATCAGAGAAGTCTGAAAATTATACTACATATGATAACAGATACTTTAAAATAGGTAGGAAATTCTTTCGACAAATAAAGGTTTTCTGTTATTTAAATAAATATTTAATATTTGCAATAAATTTCCTCTTATTCCTATATTATTTAATTTTTTTTAAGAGTAAATCGTTTTTAAAGAGTAATAATAATAAATTTAATAGTTAGCCAATTTTTTTTTTTTTTATCTTATCAATTATCTAAAAAATTCCCGGCATTGCTTGTACTTTACCTGTATATATTTATTATCAATGACTATAGGCGACCTACAGATCATCTCCAGCGATACAAGATCCCTCATAGATATCAAGTGTATCTCTTTTGAAATCTTTTTAAAACTTCGTGTGAAAGTCAAAAAAAACAAAAAACAAAAAAAAACCGGAAAAATGGAGGAAGAAAAGTGCCGATTGTTACTCAATGAAAAAACTAACGTCGTTACTGACCGTTAACGATAAACCTAACTAACAATGCGCCTCATGCCTACCAGACGAAATCCTCAACAAGGGATTCATCTTTATTTTATTTTCTCCTTTATTCTCAGTCGCGTCTATTTTTGTAAAGTGTTTATAATTATACGATACATCTCAAAATTAGAAAACTTAAAATCTTGAAATTATTTCTTTATTCAGATGCTGTTTCTTATTCTTGCTTTTTCATTTTCAAGTTAAAGGGTTATAAACAGCTGTCAGTTGCTTACAAAAACAGATATTGCTTCATTTTTATTTCATGAAAATAATGAAATTTTTTTATCCTTAATAATTGAATTTAAGGATTAAGTAAATAAGAAAAAAAAGAAACTGTTTCCCAATTTCAGACTTTTTTTTTTAGCAACTTCTCAGTAATCGTCTGAGCAATCAGAAAAGACTTATTTTTTATTATCCTCCCTCCTTCATCCCACCACTAATATCTATGTTGTCGAAATAGGATAAGCGATTCTTGGATTATGAATTCGAAAGCATTGAAATGCAAAGAATTCCAGCTGAGCAGTCAAGTTTGCTCTGATAGTTATGACGTCATCATCTTGACATTAACACTATTTATATTGAATTTCTTCTAAGAAACGAGACAAAATGTCCGGAAATGTTCTCCATTAGTCACCCCGAGCAATGTTTCCGGCATCTTATCCGGTGATTTCAGACAAAAAGGGCGGGAATATTAAGAATTGATTTATTTATTTCGAATCCTACTTTACATATAAATATTTTTATAAAGGTACTTTTTTTGTTTTATAGTCATATAAATAGTACATTGTAGTTATAATAATAAAATAAATCAAAGTATTTTATATAAAAAGGGAAAAAAAGACAGAAATAAAATAACTTAGAAAATAAACTAGTGTTTTAAGCCAACGTCCGTTCGCAATTCACTCTGTTTCAATTAAGAATTTATGGAATTTCATCTACGTAATTTCTGTTCCTCCATCCTTAGTTTAGAGGTTGTATCACAACAATTAATCAGAGAAAACAATAAATATTTATTTATTTATTTATTGAGAGAGAAATTTATTGTTTTCTCTCAATATTGATTAAATGAAAAAAAACAAAACAAAAAAGAAATCGTATTTTCTAAAATATCCCTGGAGCAATTTCATCTGACACTTTCAAGATGGATGAAATGATTGTTTTATTTTTTTATTCACTAAATGTGTTGCCAGGCGGTTTCTTTTGCTATCTCTTGTTGTTGATTTCATAGTTACCATAGTCAAATGCGATGTGGGCGCTGCCTCCTCTTATGTAAATAGGTCTAACCTGGTTATTAATAAACAAGACCTTGTGAATTCCATAATAGTCCTTTCATCTTTAGTATTTTCTTTCTCTATTGATTTTAGATTATGACATCAGTAAATAAAAAGACATTAATCATACAAGTAGGACATCCGAAATATGTGTGAATTTTTGTTATAATGAGCAAAAGAGAGAAATGAAAATATTCGAGTTTTTTTTTCAACAATTGCTTAAAGAAAAAACATTTAGTTTATTAACTCAGAATATAAGAATAATAACATTTGCAAATGTTTTTTAAAACCAATGTTTGGGTTAAAAGTTTTCATATTAATAGAATACTCAATACCCCACAATACGCAAGTGCTTTTGCTTATGCTGATGATATTATTCTAATACATTCACATAACAACTTTACTTTAGCAAAACAACAATTACAAATTACTTCATATTCCATAAATTAAAAACGCAACAACATGCCTCTTCGTAAATAACTTCTATATTTCAAATTTTGTTAGTTCTTATGAAGGAGAACATTGGTTTCTCCTCTTATTTTATGTGATGTTTCCTGATGAAGGTTTTTGATAAAAAAACAGAAATATAGAAGTTATTTGAAGAAGAGGTATGTTGTTATATAATATAGGTATGTTGTTGTGTTTTTCTTCTATGGAAGATGAAGTTCTTTAAAAGATTTTTAGTAATTACAAAATTACTTTACAAATTTAATTAAATGGACTCATGATTATAAAATAAATATTAATAGTAAAAAAATTAACGATCATTAAAATCAAAAATAAAAAACTAGATTCAGCTACTATTAAATTTCATGATAATCAATGTATTCATAATCATTTAACAATTAATAAAGATTATGCTTGTGATAATTTAGAACTTATAAACATTTAGGAATATATATAAATGAAAAATTCACTTGGCACAATCATTACTTTTATATTTTGAAAAGATTGAATACATTTATTTATATATTGATTCAAGTACAAAATATTTTTCCTATACAAAACAATATTATAGTATTAAAGGACATTGATTCCTTAATAAACTATGGAATTTTAAATTGGATCCACTTAAATAATGGTGAATTACGAAATATTGATAGAATTTTATTTAAATTATTGTAGGTCTAACCTGTGACCTTGTGAATTCCATAATAGTCTTTTCATCTTTAGTATTCTTTTTTCTCTACTGATTTTAGATTATGACATCAATAAATAAAAAGACATTAATCATACAAGTAGGACATCCGAAATATGTGTGAAATTTTTGTTATAATGAGCAAAAGTGAGAAATGAAAATATTCGAGTTTTTTTTTCAACAATTGCTTAAAGAAAAAACATTTAGATTCATTAACTCAGAATATAAGAATAACATTTGCAAATGTTAATTTACCAATGTTTGAGATTAGAAGCTATTCAATTTGGAAAATTAAAAGCAAATTAAAAGATTTGACTGAAAATAAAAATAAATACACAAATATTACCAAAATCATCATAACTTAATTACAATTTTAAATATTTAAATATAATGTAATTTACTGAATTATTGGTAGATTTACATCAGGAAAACAAACAACCCAAAAATCTTTAAAATACGAAGTTGGAATCCTTAAACTCTCATCAGTTCATCAACTAACGCTGCCTTCCATTTGAAATGAAAGGGAAATATATTTTCACAACGAACTGTTTCATTACTAACTTTAGGGAATTTCTATTCTTTTCCGATTGTTTCACCTTTCGAATGATGTTTTCCATTTAGGCAGAAAATTTTCAAAAATATGGAGGAGCCACTGAAAGAAGAAAGAAATCAAAAAGGTCTTTTTTGAAATCAGAAGAATTTTTCAAATACATTAGTGTCAGCCTCTACGTGGAGTCAATTTTTTATCCTGATTCTTTAGTTGTACTCCAAAAAAACCTTTATTATTTTTTGATGTTACTCAGTTCTTACTTTAGTTACGGTCGAAGCCTGCTCAGAAGTTCTTTTAGAAATGAAATAGCAAAGAAGAGGAATCTCGAAGTCTTTCAAAAAACCAAAATATAATTCCTTCCTTCCTTAGGTGCCTTCTCCCACAGGGAGGTTGGCGATCAGCATGTACCACAGATCTCTATCTCTTGAAACATGTATGATGTCCTGAGCATTAAGTCCAGTCCACTCACGCAGGTCATCCATCCATCTTCTTCTTCTTCTCCCAACGCTTCTCTTCCCTTCTATCTTCCCCTCAAGTGTCAATTTAGGTATCTCATATTTGACATCTCTCTGTATGTGCCCACAATAGGCAAGTTTTCTTTGGTGTATAAGTTTGATGATAATTCTCTTGTAGTTAGCAAGATGAAGTACTCTTTCATTTGATGTCCTGCTGGTCCAACTTATCTTTAACATTCTTCTTAATGACCACATTTCAAATGCCTCTAATCTTTGTTTAATTCCCTTTTTGAGAGTCCATGATTCACATCCGTATAAAAGAATTGGCCAAATATAACATTTCCACACCCTTTTCCTTATTCCAAGGTTGAGTTTCTTTTGGCATAATACTGATTTCATTTCATTAAATTTTAATTTTGCTTGTATAATTCTGTTTTTTATATCTTTATCTTGGTCATTATCTGAATAAAAATGCCTACCCAGGTAGCGAAAGTTATTGACTTGTTCTAAATCTCTGCCATCACATTTAATTTTCATTTGGATCTGGGTTTTGTTGATGCACATTGTTTTTGTCTTTTTTGTATTCAACTTGAGTCCCATTTCCTTGCTTTTATTAACAATTGCATTAATGAGGTTTTGGAGATCTGTGGAAGATGTTGCTATCAGCACGGTATCGTCAGCATATCTTAAATTATTTATTGTTACTCCGTTTATTTTGATTCCCTCCTTCTGCTCCTCTAATGCCTCTTTTGTCAATATCTCAGAGTATAGATTATATAAAATTGGAGAAAGGACACAACCCTGCCGTACACCTTTCTTTATCTGTATCCAATTAGTTTGTTCATCTCCCACTTGAACTCTAGTCTTTTGGTTCCAATAAGCATCTTGTATTATTCGTATGTCCTTTGTGTCTATTCCTGTTTTCATAAGTATTTCCATTAGAAGATCATGTTTGATATTGTCAAAGGCTTTTTCGTAGTCAATAAAGCAAAGGTAGAGTGGGATATTCATTTCTATTGATTTTTCCGCTATTTGTGTCAGGGAGAAGATTGCTTCTCTTGTTCCAACTCCACATCTGAATCCAAACTGAGTGTTGCCAATTCTGCTATTTACTTTTGCATATATTCTGTTATGAATAATCTTCAATAATAGCTTACTTATATGATTGATTAAGCTCAAGGTTCTGTGTTCCGTAGGTTTTTGGGTTTTGGGTTTTTTGGGTATGGGTATAATTATTGATGTGTTCATTTCCTCAGGTGCTTTTCCAGTCTCATAGATAATGTTTAACAAATGGGTAATTTCCTTAATTCCTTCCTCGTCCAGATGCTTTATCAGTTCAATTGGTAATTCATCAATAAAATATAATTAAAATAGAAAATAATGTTTTGCTGTCAGAAGATTGCGATGATTCTATTTTTTGATGTAGAAGCTAAGAAAGTAGAAAACGAAAAACGTTTTTGTGAAATTACAGTTAATTCAACAGTAATATTTGAAATTGTCATTTCTTTGTACAAGTAATTCAGGTTAAGCATTTCCTATTTTCCGGAAAATATGTATTCGGTGTGGATAATTGCAAATTTGAATTACATAATCTCATAAAATTGCATTTACAATGAAATACGTCTAAAAATATAACTACAAACTGCACATAATCCTTACGAAAAGTTTTTTACTCAATTGACCCAAAATAAAGAAGCTTAGAATAGAAGACAAAGCTTTCAAATAGAAATAGCTTTTAAATAGCCTGCTCGCGTCCCATTGCTCGGATCAGACACACAGGGCTCTGCGCTTATCATGGACTCATGAACGCTGCTACTGGACGTAAGAAGACTAGAACTGTGTAGCCAGGTCTGTGTAGTCACAGTTCCATCTGTTTCTGGGAGATGGACGATTAGCCATGTGCAGATAATCTCGCTAGGCAATGGATCCCGCATGCCTGACCCACGGGATAGTCCAGGGCGGCGGTGACTCTGTTATGGCGTGGGATGTTTTCAGCTGGAAAATAGGACCTCTGATACATCTGCAGACATCACTGACCGGCGAACGTTAAATAACCATTCTTACAGATCATTTGCACCCACATATGTCCCGCATTCACTCAGATGTGAAAGGACTCTTCCAGCAGAACAATATGCTACATCACAGGTCCACAGTCACTATATTATGGAGAGAAGAGCATTCCTCTGAGTTTAGCTCAGTCGTTTGCTGGATTTGAACCATTAGAACATATTTTGAAAAGGATTGTAACTTCTGGGTCCAGGTTATGACCTTCTGTTAGGCAATGCTCGGCCCAGTTCGATACTTTTGGGTGATTGTTCCGATATGCTGTGATGTGTTCCTCAACCCGTTCCTCTAACATTCGCCCCGAGTTTCCAAAATATAAGCTTCCGCATGTTCGACACTTTAGTTTATAAATGGTCCCCATAATTTTCTTCATCTTATCGTAATTTTTCTCATCTTCTTCTTCATCTTTCTTATTCAGTATAGATTTAATGTTCTTCCCTTTTGCAGATATATGTTCTAATAATGACATTAGAATCATATACAAAAAAGGGAAGAACATTAAATCTATACTGAATAAGAGAGATGAAGAAGAAGATGAGAAAAATTACGATAAGATGAAATTATGGGGACCATTTATAAACTAAAGTGTCGAACATGCGGAAGCTTATATTTTGGAAACTCGGGGCGAATGTTAGAGGAACGGGTTGAGGAACACATCACAGCATATCGGAACAATCACCCAAAAGTTTGGAACTGGGCCGAGCATTGCCTAACAGAAGGTCATAACATTAGAACATATGTTTGGATGCTGTCAATACTATGTTCGCAGTACTTCAGAGTGCATACCCTGCGTGTTGCTGTTGGTTCTTGTTAATCCGATCAAAAGGATGACCTAGGTGTTATTTGAAAGATGTCTCAGTTTCTCTGTTACAGCAGTGTACATAAAGGCAAGAGCATGAAGGAAAAAAGAAGTTAATGTTATTATTAAATTTGATTAACATAGATGAAAGCTCATAGATTTTTACATCATCTGTCTCCAAATGAAGTAAGCAAAAATGGAAATTTGTCAAAAGAAATTGTTAGGATAATGAGACTGAATCAATTAGTATATACTATTATAAATTATTATAATACTATTATATTACATACTATTATAATTATAGTAAATTATGTCATTATTATAAATAATTGCAGTTAGATTTCCTTCCATAGATTGTAATATTTATTAAATTAATTGGATTTTAAATTAAAAGAGAAATAAGACATTTTCTTTTTGCGTAATTAAAGAATTAAGACCAACATATAAAAATTAAGTTTACAGACATTTAACACATTAAAATACAACGACTAGTTCCATCTCACTAGTTAGTCATTCTCAAGAAAAAACGTCTCGCTACAGAGATGAAACTAGTCGTTTTATTTTAATGTGTTAAATGTTTTTAAACTTAATTGTGATGGCCTTAATTTTTAATTATTAATTATGCAAAAAATCCCTAATAATTTATTGTATTTAGAAAGTAAACTGTATTATTAGATACAATTGAAAATTGTTATTTTATGAATGAAAGTATTAAGAATATATTTATTGAAAAGTGGCTTTATTTTTTTACGTTATTATAATCATTATTATCCAACAAATAAGTTTAATACAAGATACGGTTAAATGTTTATTATGTAAGCTAAATATCATTTATGGGGTCGTCCATTAATTACGTGAGGTCAAAAGGGGGAGGGGGGCCCGGCAAAATCTCACCAAATCTCACCAAGGGGGAGGGGGGGGTCAACGAAAATCTCACGTCAACGTTTTCATTCAGAGAATATACGTATTATAGTGGATTACAACATTTTGTAATATTGACTTGTTGAACTTTTTTGTTTTTTACCTTTTTGAAATCTCACCTGAGGGAGGGGAGGGGCCCACACCATATCTCACCAAATCTCACCAAGGGAGGGGGGGGGGTCAAATTTTTTAAAAAACACCTTACGTAATTAATGGACGATCCCTATTTCAGATCTGTTCTCATTATCTAAATATATAAAAGACAAAAGCCACTGCCTTGACTGACTGATCATCACCGCACAGCCGAAACCGCTGAACCTAGGAACTTAAAAGTTTTGGGATATCTTTCCATTATGACGCAGGCGTCCACTACGAACGGATTTTGATTGAGTTACAATTGGATTTTGGATACAACCCCCCCCCCCCCCTAAGGGGTGAAAAAAAGGAGTGGAAACTTTATTGAAGGGTACGTTATCTCTGAAACCACTTGAGTCGGGAACACAAAATTTGTCATAAGTGTTCCTTGTCAAAATCGGAAAGATACGTATTTGACGAATTTTCGATATTCACTCCTAAGGAGTGAAAATGTGCGGGGCAAACTATCTTGAAAGTACGCATATCTTTGAAACCGCTTAAGCTAGAAACGTGAAACTCGGAAAAACTACTCTTCGTAAAAAAAAGAGAAAAATGTTCTCTGACTCATCAACGCACAGCCGAAACAACTAAACCTAAGAACTTGAAATTTTAGGGATGTTTACTCTTATGAAATGTAAAATAAGGTTCTTTTCTAGAATTGGATTAAGCGTATTATGAGAGTTTGTCAAGTTTTCCCTTGAGGAGTAGAGAAGAGCTTAAAGGGTTGGGAAGTCTTGGGTCTTCTGATTTCGATGAAATATGATTACAATATAAGAATATAACATTTATTTGTAACTATCACGTGATTTTTTACAACTAGGAAAGGTTCGAAGTGATCTCATTCTTTCTTCTCCATATCAGGACAACTCTTTTTTTTTTTTTTTTAACCCGCGCGAAGCACTGGTATTTTTCTAACAATTAAATATTTCTTTTTATGTTTTGGAATATTTTATGAAGTAACGCGAATTGTAACCCTATTCAAGTTAATCAGCTTCCTACAGGAAATGAATAAATACTTCAGAGAATTTCACCGCAAAACTTATATAATTAAAAGAAATATCCCAATGAGTTTATTACTCAGATAATGATCAAAACTATTAATGTAAAAATAGAATAAATAATAATAATAATAATAAAAAAAAATAGAATTAATAATAATAATTTTCTATCTTTAATAATGAGATCAAATTAATAACATTTCCAAATTGGTTTTCATTTGATGAAAGTGATTTCAAGCAACTGAAGATTCAATAACGGATGGTTTAAGAAATGAAATAACTAAGATTTGTGGCTTTGTTTTTGTACAAACTCAGAGAAGCTTTTTGGGAATCTTGAAGATTTTAGTTGAATAGTTTAACTGAAAGACTTCTATGAACTCAATAGTTCAGTCCTTTGGTGTCAGAGGAGAGAAAGACCCAATGCCTAACGTCTTATTTTCCAACCAAAAAATATGCCATTACAGCTTTGTTGTTACTAACAAGAATTTCAGTTTATTTAATCTGACAAAAGAAAGAACATAAAAATAATTGTCCCTTTCGATTAGAACAATAAGGAAAGAAATGTAGAAGGATTTTTGTTTTTCGCGCACGTTGCTTTGTTCAAAGTCACAATAATACAAATCTAGTAAAAATGTTTTGTCCCATATCGACGCTTCCTCAATATATTGTGGGGGGGGGGGGGGGAGAACCCAATAGCAATTTTCTTCAACTACGTAATTAGTCACACTAACGTCCATCAACCAACATTAATTAAATTAACAGAAAACTCTGTTGGAGACTGCGAACTAAAACGTACCGGTATATTAATTAAAATGGTTTTTGAAAAAAATAAAATAAAAATGAAATATCTCCTTACTGAAGCTATTTTATTACGTTCCCCTTAGGAATAATATTCGAAAATTAGGGCTTCGTTCTCGTTAAGTTTGGATTCTCTTTGCTTTCCAAGGAATTATTATCCAAATAAAAAAAAAAAAATCAAACAAACTCTAATAGCTGTTTGACACGCTCTCGAAAACTTGCCTCAAAGACCTCCACTTGTCAGTTGCCACTGGCCGTTCGTCGTATCGCTTTACACTGGAAGAGAACTTCATGTGACAAGTATCGTTTTGCTCTTGTTGAGATTGCGATTAAAACTGCCGGTCGCAGAAGCGACGATTTTGCAGCTTAGTTTTGCTAATAATTCTCAACTCATTTCACAGCAGAGTTAAAGAAAAAGGAAAAATAGAACCCAGAGGAAGAGAATGTAGTGAATGAAGTTGGGGATTGAAATCACGAACAAAGAATGTCCGGATTTCAGTGAAGTTATCACTGTCGTAGTTTTAAATATTTTTTTTCTTGCCGCCAAGAGCGCCGGTGTCGACTTTCCTCTAATATTTGCTTGAATATTATGTCGTTGTATTTAGAGCAATTGATAGAGTTTTCGAGCAAGTGGGTCTATTAAAGCCATTTGCCGGTTAGAGACAAGTTTTCGAGAGCGTGTAAAGCAGTCGGCAGACGAAACAATGATTTCTATCGTTTGACGCTTGACTTCACTCATCAATTCATGGACAATAAATAATTCAAAACTCAAGACAAAGTTTCCTGTAAGAGTAAGTGTGGATTTATTTTCTATTTCACTCCATTTCTTTATTTATTGTTTCCTCGTTTTTGATTTATTCCGTTTAAAGTAATAAGGAATGGTGATATAGATTTTTCTTTTTGTGTCCTATTGATTTTTGCCTAGAAATGTAGCTCGAATAATAACTTATATACCTGACCACTAACGACATCTTTTGGCGAATAAAGAAACACAATTTCTAAATAGATTATTTCTTATTAATCGTAATTAGCCGACAAACAAGAATCCAAATGATGCTCTAATATTTAAATCCATAGTTGGAAATTCATCGAAGTGAAACTGTAAATAAATTTAAATAAAGATATAAAAAAAAAATCATTCGTATTTTATTAAATAAGGTGAGTAGAGGTACATTAGCACTTTCTGCGCATGAGCAGTTGCTTAATTCATTCTTATTTAAATTATTGAAACCTAGGGGCGCCATCGAAGTTTCAGCTGGCAAAGTGTAATGAATATCTCTTTAAAAGTGTTACATATCTTGGCTATTGTTGTTTTGTTAAAGAGGCAAAATTGTTAAGAAATAAAAACACATCATAATTGTGTTGTAATTCAAGAAATTATCGAACTTTAACTGAAAAACTCAGCTGTGAATTTTTTGAAACAAAACATAACAAACGACCGTTGAATTGGACTGTGATCACTGATCATTCCTAAAATTTCTACTTCCTCTCTCGAAACCCACTGCCAACCGCTAACTAACAAATATTATGAAATCTCTGCTTCGTTTAGGAGAAATAGTGTCATCGTAAATAATCGTGATTCTGAAGAAGTTGGATGTAAAGGAGTCGTTATAGTTACTTCTCTGCGTTAATAAATTAACTATGCCCATAACATAAAATGATGTCAACATCCATCAAACAGAGTATCTGAATTAATTTTATCTTTCTTTTATTATTCTAATATCAATTATTTTCGTAAATAAGAAATGCCGATAGTCCTTCATTGCTTCTGAAATCTGAAAGGAATGAAGTGAACATTAAGATCCTACTTAGGCTAAGTAGCCTATTTTCATCTGACATCCTCCTCAATACATTAAATGAAAATGCAAATGGGATTTTTATAACTGTCACCTCATCTTCAATAGAAAGCTAATGAATTGAGTTAAAAAAAAAAAAGCTTTCATAGTAGACATTGTTCTGATTTCAGTAACTTTGCATCCCAATGAAACAACGAAATAGTAGTCTTAGACGTTACACAAGAAGGCGACTACAATTAACCTTAAAAAACAACTTAATAATGAACAAAGAATCGAACAAAGATCTGAAGATAGCAGAGAAATTCATACGGAACGGCCAAGGTCTGATTACTGGTCCTGGTTACAAAAGAATGATGGAATTCTGTTTGCAAATTCTGTAGAAATGAGTCATCAACGGCTCAGACCAAGTGTTTACTAAGTGACATCGTAGAACAGCTGTTTCTCGCTCTTTGGCGACCGTTAGCTAGAAGCAGTCACCAGTCAACACGATTGCTTCTATGAGCCTCTGTACCGAGATCTCCCTGTTTACTGATGACTATTCCTACATTACGATCGCCAAAGTGCAGCTGTTCCAGGATATCATTTAGTAAACACTTGGTAAACACCGGTTGATGAATCTCATTTAGTAAAAACTAAACCTATCTGCAGCCGACAGCCAAACACTTCATCCACTTGAGATAGCGCACTTTATTGCAATTATTATTTTTTTTCCAGATTAGTTCTTAGGAGCTGCTCCTTTTCATTTCTGATTTCCTCCAATAGCAGAGGGACTTTTCTAATTTAATTGTACTAATTTTCTAATTATTTACTAATTTTGCAATAAATAGGAAAAGGATTGTAGAAAGGAAATCGAAATAACTTTCATGGAGATGTATTTGAAAAATATACTGCTGCAAAAGTGAAGACAAAGACAATGGTGAACAGAAAACATGTTTTTATTGTACATAAAAAATAGAACAATAACGAAAGGAGAATCTTCGAAAACAGTACTAAAAATTCTATAAATAAAATAAATGTAAAGAAAGAAAAGTAATTCGAACCTCAGGAAATGTAATAACAAAAAAAGTATTCATATTTTCATTAAATTTTTCTGCTGGAATTTTTTTTATCAAATCATCGCCATTGCTTTTAAGAGTGTACAAAATTGCATCATCAAGTACAGTGGTGTACTCAGGATTAAGGTTTTGGGGGGGACTTAAGGTTTACTCAAATGTAGGCCTATTTAAAAATAAATTGGATCACTTTCCAAAAATAATAAGATATAGACACGTCGGTACTTTAATAAAGATTTTCTTCTCGTGTTTTCTTTCTTTCTTTTTTTTTTTGTCTTTTTCTTTCTTTATTTTTAGGTTGGGGGGGAGGGGGGCTGCCCCCCGTGGTTACGTCACTGATCAAACAACAATTGTAAACATTGTTTACTATTGTTGTTTGATCATTTACCTAAAACTAATTTGAAACTATGAGGCTTTTTTATTATTTTCTGTTTTGCTGATACTTCTTCGAACACAATCGAATGAGGTTCGACTTCGCAGGAACTTTATTCCTTTAAAAAAACTTTTCATAAAGAAACCAAACAAAAATAATTATGTCCTTAACAATATATAATGAAACGTCTACTTGAAAACAAGTAATGTGAAACACGTATTGTAAAATTACTTCTTAACGATTTCTTAGTTTTTAAGGGTAAGAGGAAGATCTTTTCTCTCCCTTTCTTTTTATACCTGAAGGAGTTCAACAATAAAATGGATGAAATGTTTCAATGTGGTAAAGACTGTTTATGAGAGAATTCTTTATGATTATTAACATGTTTAAAAATTTGAAATACTGCCTTTAGAAATCTCACAATATACAAACAATGAATTATCACTGGATTCCGTTTTTCAATATATTATCCATTACTAGATCACTTCTGTACAGGTCATTTCTTAACGAATTCTATTGATACACATAATTGAATTGTTGGTCGAATAAAGCCTGATGCAAGTTCTCGTTGTATACTTATTTCTATTTTAAGATAAAAATAACTAGTCAAAAGGAAAACTTAGCAAACTGAGATTTTTTATTATTATTAGATTCGTATTCTTCATCCTTTAAGATCTAATTCCGCTATTTTGGTCAGAAAATATTTTTATGTTAAAATGACTTCGTTATATTTACTTTTGAAAATGCGGATTATATGATTATTAAATATCATAATCATTGATTCTTTTTCGCCGTGAACCTCACTTTAAATATTAAAAATAGATGCTACTTTTCAATTTCTCTTTATAAACTCACAAAGAACTCCACATGAAATCGAACTTCAAACTCTTAGCAGCTCTCATAAATGAAAGAAAAGATTCTTTCTTGATTCTTCAACTTCTGGTTGTCACTGAATTGACAAAGAGCTTTTCTGTCTTTTATTGTAAAGAAATCTCAAAAATGAAACTTTCAAAGTTACACAGAAACTTGCGAAGTGATTTCAAAATACGAAGTTTAATTTTTACAATTTTTATAATTCATAATTAATCATAATTATGAATTATGAAAATAAAGTATATTACTTTATTAAAATAGTTGAATTTAAGTTTGTCATGTCATCTAATTTTGACGACCATTTAAAAAACTATTACTATCTTTACAATGCTTCTTTTTTTTACTTAATTACTTTTGCTCTGATTTAATTTGACTAAAGAAGTTAAAGAATAAAAATAAAAATTAAAGACGAAAATGATAAAAAAAGAAAAGGAGCCAAATCCGAACGAACACAGCGTCATTACGACACCCACACAAAAGATATTAGGAATGAGACACTGAAAGAAACAAGTTCTTGAAAACAGAAGAGTTACAGTCATTGAACAAAAAATAAAGGTAACTATTAAGTATTTTTATTTAGTTATCACCTGATAACATTTAAATTTGCAAATTGGAGTTGCTTGTTAGTGAAAAAAATACAAGGGAATAATGAATTATTGGGAATTGATTAGTTAAGAATATAAAAAAGATTGTTTTGGAAGTTTAATTCATCTATTAGTTTAAAACCAAAAGTATTTTAAAGAAATAGTCAATAGTAATTCTAGAATGAAAATATTCCCGATAATCTTAGTAACAACATTTACTGATATTCCTTTGTTCCTTGTTCAGTCTAGAGTTATTTGAACCAGGCCTCTGATTTGTGGAATATCTTTTTCTCTGCATCGAACTGTACATACAAATTATCTAGTGATAGAATCCGATGAATAGTGGTCACTGTGTTATGGGAATCATCGTAAATTCTTCTGACAGTTCCTTGTAATAAGAAAATACGATCAAAATCATATAAGATGAAATGCAGGCAAACAGCACCAGGATCAGGGAAATGATAAAGGCGTTGTCATGCTGAAAATCAAGAATAAAAAATTGTTATTCGAAATGTTCTTAAAAAATCTTATGGGTTTTAATCTACAATACTCTACTATAAGTTTCTTATCGAATTTCAAAAAAATCCTCGCTACATAACTATCAAATTGCTTCAATCCAAAGTCATCCTGTGAGCATTGTTTGATTTTCTAGGTTAGATGACGCAAAGTTTTCTGTTTTGAATCAGAATGAATATCTTTAACTTGACTCAGCTGATTTACCAGATTATTTGTGCTCTGATAAATTGTGGTCAACCGTAGATTCTCGGAACAATTTGTTCTAGTTATTTCGAGAATTTATTCTAGATGTTCTATTTCCAGATGAAATAAATATAATTTAGTATTTGTGGAAGTCATAAGTACTTTGAACATTTGCAATTCTTGTAGGAAATAAAATTTGCGTAGACAACTGCAATTTATAATACTTACTGAAATCTGTCAGGCTTAAAATATATCTGTTTCTAATAAATATTTAAAAATGAAATTTTCCATGCTTCAAATTAATTAGTTGAGTATAAATGTTTTCGGCTCAGTCTCTGCTTAAAGTATTTTAATAATTACTAATCACAATAATGGAAGCGAAAAGTGACTTCATGTTCGCCTTCTATGTTTATTCAGAAAGTGAAAGTTATTTTTTTTTTATATCGGAAGCGCAGTGGTGCCTCAAAGAATAAAACAAACAATGAAAAACTCACCAATGAACCATTATTTTGTTTGTTTGTTTGCTATATGTTGTTCATCCTACATTAAACAGAACAACAGGGTTTTATATTTTTATTACAAATTGCAAATCAAGTCAAGTCAAGTCGTAAGTAACTGGTGATAGCTACATCCTATGTGTTCCTATTTAGTAATTGAATAGAAAAGAATTCCTTAAGTATTGAACAGATATTTCTCTATTTTAAACTTCTTAAATGAAGTGAAGAATTGCCATGACAGACTTGGTTATATTTTGGAACTACTACGTGTCCTTTCTAGGATTGAAGTAAACAACTCTTTTAAAATTTCATATTCATTGGATCCGCCATCTTTCGAGGTGGTTGAGAACTAACTGAATTTGGTTTTAATGAAATTTAACTTACAGGACTTTGCTTAATGAAGACATTTTGTTTATCTTACCTTATTTTACAAAATGTGTCGTCTTTGGAAAATTTATAAAGGTAATTAAAGAATATTAATAACAATAGCAAATTGAAACTAATAGAAATGAATTCACTTACCCAACTAAATAAAAGATAACACAGAGCACCGCAGATCATGAGCAGAACTTGAAGGCATTCCACAATAATCCAAGGAACAAGGAATTGTCTCTTGCTATAAATTACTCCATAAAGAAGAAGAATATTCAGAACAATGTCAAAAGTACAACAGAGCAACGACCATAAAGCAACACGTCTTCGAATTTGATCTCCTGAAAAAGAAAAGAAAATATCTTTTACAACTGGATCAGATAAAGGAGACGAAAAATAAAATTACAAATCTTTGATTCAGTGTAAATGCAATTACTATTCCCGTTATTTTTTTCTTTATTCTTTTATTTCTTGAGGAAAAAAAAAGGATTAAATTACATGATATTTAATTAAAATGATTTAATGCTTACAACAGAATTAAGAAGCCCAAAATTTCTATTAACTGACATCAGATGAGCACTTGTTTCTTTGAGGAAATATCAATGGTTTTAGAATTCCCATTGTTGTATGATTCCCATTGTTATATGATTCCCATTGTTTTATGATTCCCATTGTTATATGATTCCCATTGTTGTACGATCCCCATT